>OW964831.1:32580838-33217026 GCA_943142095.1 Ophonus ardosiacus | reverse complement strand
ATTATAGAATATAAAATTCTCTATCCGACAAATTGTAATGAATCCCACAGCCCAAATAACTCCATGAAAAGCAGAAAAATTAAAATGTTTGTATTTCACAGAAAAATGTCAGTGTCAAAAATTCAGATACATTAGTGAAGGCTTTTTCTGGGAAGTACATATAACGCATCAGAAATACCGCCAATCTCGTCAATGAATTTGAAGAATCTCGAAAATTTAGAAGAATAGGGGAAACTTATTTATAGCATGAATTAAAAAGTATATAAACATATTAATAATAGATATAATTGAAATTCATGTGTGTACCAGAAATGTTAAATTCAATACCTATTACTTATATAGCCTAATATGGAAATGGCGAGAGGTCTTGTGCTGCCCTCACATATTTCTATATTTACGCTCGAGTAAAAACTAAAGAAATGGAAATGGATTTATTATGCGATTAATTAAAAAAATTAAATCGAATAAACTGTCCAATCAAGTAATATCGTATGTTAGTCGATATAAGAATTATCTGTCATTTTTAGCGAATAAAAGTTATTAATTAATTTGGATTTTACTAGACCATTGCAATAGACACTTACAAAAATTGCAATTTGCACGAGCGCCTCTAACGGCAAAGCATAGAAATCAAGGTTGCTATGGTTACCCCGTCCAAACAAAGACCTGTCATCAGCCGTAGACTCTACACTCTAGCCATCGTTTTAGTTGAATAAATATATATAAATATCAAATAAAAAAGTTGCCCCAGACACATCTTTTGGTTTTAAACTCATTTTTATTAAACACAACGTACAAATCACAACAAAGAATTAGGTTTAACACTGAATAACAGATGCGAACACAATGACAGATAGGAACAGGGAACGGGACGCAAGACAACGAGGGGAGGTTTGTTTGGATGCATGATCTTCTATCTCTCTCTTGCAGTGACGTCAATTTTGTAAGTGTCTATTGCACAGTTTCTTGTAGTGGCGATTGCAATATCTCCTCTCCTTCATTTTTAGGTAAAATGAGATTTGGATCCTTCGTCTCTTAAATTGTAAGTCTCCTGTAACCTTTAGTTAAAATCACATAGGAAATATTGCCAGGTCCAAAAAAAGCAGCCTGCATGGAAATCTCGAAATGTACTATCAGATCATTAGATTTTTATGAATAACAATAACTTTCAAATGTTTCTAAACAGCACTTGCTCGATAAATCAAAGTTCCTGCAGAGAGTTCTTTACTAATTCTGAATAGATTTTGAGTTTAGCTGAATTCAAATTTGGGATCTGTGAACCACAATCAGTCACTTAGTAATTTAAAAATTAATAGGTAAAAAATAATATGTTATTTAAAGTATGGACATTAAAATTCTTGTACATAAATAATATTATTCTATACTTTTTTCGAATATACGTAGGTACATATACGAGTACGTATAGTCCGGGACTCGAAAAATGAACTGTGGAAAACATGTTAGCACAAATTACTGTCTAATCCACACGAAATACAATTAATTTACTTTAGTACCTAAATATTTCCAATTTTAAATGGCACAAAAGTGACCCCTGTGTGCACTCTCCACACCAGCTATGAGTGCCCGTGAGGTGACGCCTGGTAAGCGCCCACACAGTAAAATATATCGTCATCATTATCGATGTCTACATGTGTTGTAGATACTGGCACACCCAGAAATGGGTAATATGCCGTGATGATATATTTATTTATTTATTTAGTACCTAATACTCGTATAACAAATAACATTTGCCCAAATAAGTTATATCTTATATTGGTAGTTGATCTGTATCTCTACAATTGCTGGTCGTGTCAGTTCCTGCCTTGTTTACACTCGTATCATAAGCGTACCTACACAAATGAGTTAAAAGCACGAAGTTACTAGGTGCATTCTTTTTACACACAATCTCAGTTCATCTCAGCTCACCTCAGTTGTCTCAGTAATTTTGACAGTTCTATTTGTCCCAACTGAGATGAGATGAAGTGAGGCGGATTCCTCCCCCCTTGCCGATACTGTTGAGTGGGGATCTTTTTTCAGTGTTATTTTTTATTTAAAAATGAATATTTAAGAAAGTGTTAATGTTGATGATTTAATATTGATAAGTGAAATTGTATTTCTTTAATTCTAAATTTAATAAATAAATTGAATTGTTTTACAATGTTATTTTCAATGAAAATTCGTACGATGTAGATTTATTCTTTGACATTTCATTGCCTTAGCGTGTCCACCTTGTCAGATATTTAAAATAAATTCGAAAACAAAATGAAAATGTCAACATACTGATAAATAAAACATATGATAAACAGAGAAAGATAATAGGTATTCCGTTCTTTCTCTAAATTGTGTTCTATTTGTTAAGCAACTATCTCAGCTCACCTCACTTCAATCTCATCTCATTTTGAGAACAAGTGAGGTGAGATATTGGTAAAAAGAATGCAGCTAATATCAATTATTATTTGACGGCGAATATCATGATATGAGTATTTCTTTCCCTTACCCCGCAGGTAAAGGTTGGTGTCCCGCACTATACATTTATACTTACGTGCAAATAGTACTTAACTATTTGTTCGTAGTATTACGAGTATACCAAAATAAAACCATTTCAAAATATTTCCGGGTCTAGAGAGTTGCTGACCGAAATGAAAGTGGGTAAAGCAGATAATTTATAAAAATTACCCTCTTATATCTGACCAGTCCTCGGACAAACAGAGCAATTATGTGACACTTTGAAGCAATTTTCATTCTTTATGACATAATCAACTTTAAATTCGTAAGGGTTGTTTTCCGGAACTTACAAAGTTCAAAAGTTAGATTCGATGAGGTTATGGGAAAGAGTTGAGTAGAAATAAACAACTGTTGGACTGTGGAGCAGGTAGTGGTCAACTGGTCACTTTGGTCAGTCTGGTTTGTAATCAGTGATTTCTGCTTTATTGCCCATACCTACATGCCACATTACATTCTTGTTTCCTATTCACAACTAACCGGAAATGGGAAATTAAGCTTTTAGGCACGATAAAATTCTTTTCTTTGTGAGTAAACCCATTCTATTATGATACAATGACATATTCGTTCTTGTATTCCAAACCTTCACATGTTTTCAAAATAATGTAGGAGAATTGTATAGTAAGTTGACGTTATAATATTTTTATTTAGTTGTATGAACAAAGTGCGATAAATAATTACATTTATGACTTTTTTCTGAATTGTAGAGATATTGGTAAACTAAAAGTCGTACTTTACTTATATACTTATAGAGAAATACAGCTACCTACATAATTGATGACATTTTTTCACAATTTATGTTATTGTGAAAATTGGAAAATGATATAGTTTCGTTTGATACCTCTCTATGTTTAAACCTAAAATTTAACAATTAAAAATTACAAAATTTAGACTTTATAAGTCTGTTCTATTTCAATGAAAATACAGGTGCAGCAAGTTTTTTTTCCGCGTTTTGGTTTCGAGTAACTTTTGTTGTAAAGAGAAAACATTTTTTGTTTACTTATGTTATATTAAAGCTTAAAATTTAATTTGATCATGTTTTGAAAATAATATCGGATAATTAATTTCGAATATCCGGCGATTTCATTATGCATATTATCCTTAAATTGTTGAACTGTGTGGAAGTTTTTCATTTTACGTGATAAAAACATTTTCTTTTTGCTTTCATATTTAATTTGTTTTTCCCCAAAAATATACAGGGCTCTAAAAATAAACAAAAATTCTAATTTTTCCAATTTTTATTTTTAAAAATAACTTTTAGTTTGCACTGCTTTAGGGCACTTTTGTGAACCATGATTTTTTCTGGAAAACAAATACATAGGTACATTTGTAAAATGGTTTACATATTACACAACTATGCCATAATTTAAACGATTTCATATCTCTTAGGTTAGGATAAAGAAATCCCATTGGTGAAGGTCGAAATCCGGGACCGGGACTCTATACACCGAATTTTTGTTAACTGAAATAGTTGAAGGAAATGTACTAGACTCATATTTTTTTTATTATTAATAACTGTTATTGGATTTGGCATTTGAATCTACGACCTTCTTTCATTAAACTAAAAACTAAAAATCTTACGTTATGATATACTACTTCAACCATATTTCAACAAATGACCAGTATTCATTCGAATAATTTAGAACTGAAAATTGAGGAGTCTACAACAATATCTGGAAATGCTAAGTACTTGATTGATATATCTCCAAACTGTAACTGTGCCAATTCACAAATCTTGTGTCCATCCAAAAAATATTTACAAGATTTAGTTCATAGAAATGCAAATTGAGTCCATCAAAAAGCAATCGTCATCGCTACGGACGCTGGTCTGCCTCTGCCTCTGCCGACGCCGGTCAACTCCACGGCGTCTGGTGATGATTGGCAGCAAGATGAATGTCCGCGTAACGACGCCTTGGTCCGGCTGGAGGCCCAGGCATTTGCAATGTAAACTCGCGCCATACATCATCTCGGTGACAGGAAGATCCGCACTGCCTCCCGGCTCCGCTAATCCCCGCTGCAATCCATCATCCAGATCCCCCCTTTCAGCCCCCGCCCCCGCCTCCTCCGTCCTACCGACACCGACCGCCCACTTGCGCGAGGGAGGTTTTTATTTTATACCCCGGCCCGGCGAAGTGATGCAGCAGGTTGTAATGGTGCGGAAATTAATTTTTGTGAGAAATTTCTAAATTATGTGGTAATTTCTAGATTGATATACTAAGGAAATGCTGGCTTTTTCTTACAGTTATTTGCCACAAGCAGGAAATTGTTCTACAGGGTATATTTGCCTATTTTGGGGAAATAAATTATGTTGTGAACTTATTAACAGAGGCAGAGGGGAATACATTTGTTTTTAGAGAGATAGTGAATGCGAACATAAGAAAATGAAGAGCAAAAATGCTCAGATTAAATTTATATTATTTATTCAGAGCATTGCTGAAGCCACATTTAAAGAAAAGTTATAAGAGAGATACGGACTTTTTGAAGTTTTTATAGTTATGAATATGTTAAAAACTTCAAGGAACTGTATAATAGTACGTTATTACATTATTGTCAATGAAAGACAAAATGTATGAATAGTTATTTGTGCAACAAGAGTAAAAAGTAGATACATATATAAGTTCGTCACATCCTATGAGCGAGATAAGACACTTTTACTCGAGTTGCATACAATTTACGTCTGTAGTAAAATTGTGAAAAAAGTGCCATAACGTTTCATTATTTCACGCGTTTGGGTTAAAAAAAGGGTACACTATTTTTCACATTTATACAATGTGTCCCATTTAGAAGTGCCATCATTGGGATCTCGAGAACTATAAAGCCTGTATCCCACGATACAACGTATCGGCAATTTATTGCAGTTAACGGCAACAGTTGCTCATATGTGTGACAAAACGCTGTGTTCTAGGCAACTTTTTGGCTGCAATTAGTTTAGATGTATGTAGCTAAACTTTTTCGACAACGGAAACTTTCTAGGAGCAACTCGTTTGAGCGCAAGCGCTAGCTCACAGATGCAGCATGCAGCAACCAAAAATAACTTATGTTTTAAGCATCGTATGATCACGCAGGCGTCATTCTTGTCAAAATCATACTTTTATTGTCAACAATACGTGTGCTCGCTTATTATTAGTACATACAAATGAAGACTCATAATTTAAATAATAAACATGTGGAAGAGGAACTGATCAACCTCATGAAAAGTTAGTCAGTTTTTTGGGATGTTAAAGATCAAATATCAAAATTTCCCTATATCTGGTAGAAACTTTAAGCAACATATTTCCCTAGATTTTAAGGGAACATACATTCCATGGGATAGAATATCGTCATGTTGCCGATATCGGCAACTCAAAAGTTGCTCGTATTTTTCATCGTGGGATACGGCCTTAAGAGATACGATGACTGTTAAATGGAACTTTTTGTGCGCGTTTGGGAGGCCATCTCAAATGTGCTTTTGTTTTTCCAAAAATTCTCATAGGGCACTAGATAATAACAAAAAACTGAATATTGTTGATTTTTTCTTTTTCAAATAACTTCTAAACTATTAGTAATTGAGAAAAACGTTTCAAATATAAAAGATAGATATTTTTATTAACTAACCAGTGGCGTACGAAATAAATTTTTATATCCGTAAATTTTCGAGATATAATACAAACTTACATTTTTTTAAATGGAACCCACATCTTATTTTAGTTTCAGAAAAATAATTATTTTTTTCTCTTTTCAACGATGTAAGGGTTATTATGTTTTATATTTGTTTTGCTCCTAAAATTTAATTTATTGTCTTTATTTTTGTGTATTTTCTTATTTCTAAAAAAAAAATATTATTTTTATTAATTATATTGTATTTGATGGATATAATTTATTTTATGCCTTCATTACGGGTGCGTGAAGTTGGCATAACGAAGTTGGGCACAAATTATGGGACCAGTCTAAATAATTTGTGCCCAATTTGTGCCAATTTGTGCCCACAAAATTATTTTCGAAATATAACAGGGTTACGAAATAAAAGACTTTTAAAAATTTTATGCCAACTTCACGCCAGCATAATAAAAATTAAAATTTAAAACTTTTATTATTTAAATAATTTGTGCTTAATTTATGCCAATTTGTGCCCATGGTTTGACTAATTAATTACAACTGGTTCATGAGTTATTAAAGCTTAAAAAAAATTATGCCAACTTCACGCTAGCATAAAAAATATTGAAATTTGATATTTTTATTAATGAAATAATTTGTGCCTAATTTGTGCTAATTTGTGCCAAAGAAATGAATTTGATACAATAATAATTATCAGAAATATTGACAGTTGTTTTTGTGGAAGTGTGAAGTTGACATAAAAAATATTTTATTTTAAATTCATTTTTACATCAAATCAATGCTTATAATTTGTGCCTATTTGTGCCCATACTATTTTTCATCTGTATTTATTATTAGATGTATTAACAATAATTTTGCAAAAGCGTGAAGTTGGCATAAAAAATATTTTATTTTAAATTTGTTTTTATAGCAAATCAAAGCTTATAATTTGTGCCTATTTGTGCCCTTGGTTTGAATAATTAATTACAATGGGTTCATGAGTTATTAATGTTTACAAAAAATTACACCTTGTCAAGCTAGCATAGAAAATAATATTCAAACTTGAATTTTTTATTAATGAAATAATTAGTAATTCTAGTTCTAATTGATATAATGTTTATTATCAGAGATATTGACAGTTGTTTTTGGTGAAGTGTGATGGAATATATTTTCTTTTTATTATTTTAAATTTATTTATACAGCAAATCAAAGCTAATAATTTGTGCCTATTTGTGCCCTTGGTTCGAATAATTAATTACAATGGGTTCATGAGTTATTAATGTTTTTAAAAAAATATATACCTTGTCACCTTACCATAAAAAATAATATTTAAACTTGAATTTTTTATTAATGAAGTAATTAGTGCCTAATTTGTTCTAAATTGTGCCAAATAAATGAATATGATATAATAATTATTATCAGATATATTGACATTTGTTTTTGTTGAAGTGTGAAGTTGGCATAAAAAATATTTTATTTTCAATTTATTTTTACAGCAAGTCAAAGCTTATAATTTGTGCCTATTTGTGCCCATATTATTTTTAAAAAATCTGGAAACCTTAAAATATTATACAGGCTGTAAATAAAAAATTAAATATAAGGTAATAGAAATGGCATGTATAACAAACTTTACAAAAAACTTTATTTTTTGAAAAAAGGAGCTTGTACGAAAAAATTTGAAAATTCATATGTATAAATATATAAATATGTATGTATAAAACATGTAAATAGAAATTTTATAATGCAACAAAAATGCAATTACTATAGCAAGGATTACAATAAAACAACAATTATTTTAAATAAAAAAAGTAAAAAAATTCATTGAGGTAATATTTTTTAATATAATATAGATAACATGTCTCATTTTTATTAAATTCTAATAACATACATATTTTCACCATAATATTTTATCTATATTCCACAATTTTACAATTTTCATTAAATGTAAAATATTCTTAAACAGTTTCACAGAAAACATAAAACTTAGGAAGTAATTATTGATAATTTTAATAAGTTTTTTTTTCTTTTTGTGAATATTTGAAAATAACATATTTCTTAGTAGGGTAAAGGTACACAATATCAATGTACATAGATCTCCCTGTATATACCTTGCCTTATTGGACATTTTCCTAACATACAAATGTTGTCAATGAAGTTTATAGCTTTTTCTTTACGGGTTCAAAATTTAAAAAGTATGCTCTCCGCAGTAAAAATTGTAAATAACAGAATTAACAATTACTAAACCTATTCTGATTCAATGTGAGTATTTTTTCAATTTGTGAGCGCGCGAAGTAAGGAATATATAGAAAATTAGGAAAGTAAAAAAATTGGCGCGAAAATCTTAAATTGAAAAGATTCGCTGGGCTCAAGCCTATACAAAATTATAATAAACAGGCTCCAAATAAAAAAATAAATATAACATTTGTATGTTAGGAAAATGTACAATAAGGCAAAGTATGTACACGGTATAAAAATGGTAGAATATTGAATGAAATTCAATTTTAAAACGGCTCTATAAAAGTAGGTTCTTAGTACGAGCCAAAGTTTTATTAGCATATTTCATAAAAATACAGATAAACGTTGTATAAATCAAGATTTTATGTCACAGTGCCATCTGTAATACAAATTGTGATACAAACATATTCTAACGTCTATTGATATTTGAAGCAAATAATTACATTTGAAAAATAGTAGGTTTAAGAGATTTCAACATTATTTATATTTAGCTTCAAATGTACTATCATTGTGTAATATAAAATAAAGTTTATTATAAAAATAACGGCAAATACAGTGTGTTTTATTTGTCTCATATCATTTTACCTCCCGCCATATCATAGGTAAGGGAGGTAATGTTGTCGGTCCAAAAATTCGATATTGAGTTTGCAGTGAATAAGCATGATATTTCAGTAGGCTACAAGAAAAACAATAACTGCTATTTATTGCTTACTTCGCCCGCTCATAAAATTAAAAACTACACACATTGAATCAGAATAAGTTCAGTTATTTGTAGTATTGTTATTTACAATTTTTACTGCGAAGTATACTTTTATATAAGCGCGCCAACTTCGTGGACAATATTTGTACGTTAGGAAAATGTACAATAAGGCAGGGCGATCTTTGTACATTGACATTGTATACCTCTACCCTACTAAGAGATTTGTCATTTTCAAATATTCACAAAGAGCAAAAAAAAACCGTATTAAATATTATCAATAATTACTTCCTAAGTTTTATGTTTTTTGTTTATAGATTTAAATAAATAAAAAAGGCATAATTAGGAACAAATTTCTACAACAGTTTATTGATGAAACTGTTCAAGAATTTTTTACATTTAATGAAAATTGTAAATATTGTGGAATAAAAATCAATCTTATGGTAAAAATATGTATATTATTTGAATTTATATATAGTAATTGTATTTTTGCTCCATTATAAAATTTCTTAAAGAAAGAAGTGGGCTTAAGGATCATGGAGAATTTTAAATAAACGACGAAAGAAATTATGAAAAATTCAATCTCTGCAGGAATTTGAACCCCGTACCGTATGTAGCGAGAATTTCTATTTACATGTTTTATACAAACATATTTATATATTTATACATATGAATTTTCAAATTTTTTCGTATAAGCTCTGTTTTTCCAAAAATAAAGTTTTTTGTAAAGTTTGTTATACATGCCTTATTTGTATTACCTTATATTTAATTTTTTATTTACAGCCTGTATAATATTTTAGTTTTGTAAAGACATCTTTTCAACTTAGATTTTCCCGTCAATTTTATTTATTTTTTAAGTTTTCTATTTATTGCTTACAGATTTTTAAAAAATAATATGAGCACAAATAGGCACAAATTGTAAGCTTTGACTTGCTGTAAAAATAAATTGAAAATAAAATATTTTTTATGCCAACTTCACACTTCAACAAAAACAAATGCCAATATATCTGATAATAATAATTATATCAAATTCATTTATTTGGCACAAATTAGAACACATTAGGCACTATTTCATTAATAAAAAACTCAAGTTTCAATATTATTTTCTATGCTAGCTTGACAAGGTGTCATTTTTTTAAACATTAATAACTCATGAACCCATTGTAATTAATTATTCAAACCAAGGTCACAAATAGGCACAAATTATTAGCTTTGATTTTCTGTATAAATAAATTTAAAATAATAATAAAAAATATTCCAACATCACACTTCAACAAAAACAACTGTCAATATCTATTATTGCTTATAGATTTTTAAAAAATAATATAGGCACAAATTATATGCTTTGATTTGCTGTAAAAATAAATTGAAAATAAAATATTTTTGTGCCAATTTCACACTTCAACAAAAACAACTGTCAATATCTCTGATAATAAACATTATATCAAATTCATTTATTTGGCACAAATTATAACAAATTAGGCTCTAATTATTTCATTAATAAAAAATTCAAGTTTGAATATTATTTTCTATACTAGCTTGACAAGGTGTAATTTTTTTTAAACATTAATAACTCATGAACCCATTGTAATTAATTATTCAAAACAAGGGCACAAATAGGCACAAATTATAAGCTTCCATTTGCTCTAAAAACAAATTTAAAATAAAATATTTTTTATGCCATCTTCACGCTTTTGCAAAATTATTGTTAATACATCTAATAATAAATACAGATGAAAAATAGTATGGGCACAAATTGGCACAAATTATAAGCATTGATTTGATGTAAAAATAAATTTAAAATAAAATATTTTTTATGCCAACTTCACACTTCCACAAAAACAACTGTCAATATCTCTGATAATAATTATTATATCAAATTCATTTATTTGGCACAAATTAGCACAAATTAGGCACAAATTATTTCATTAATAAAAATATCAAATTTCAATATTTTTTATGCTAGCGTGAAGTTGGCATAATTTTTTTTAAGCTTTAATAACTCATGAACCAGTTGTAATCAATTAGTCAAACCATGGGCACAAATTGGCACAAATTAAGCACAAATTATTTAAATAATAAAAGTTTTAAATTTTAATTTTTATTATGCTGGTGTGAAGTTGGCATAAAATTTTTAAAGGTCTTTTATTTCGTAACCCTGTTATATTTAAAAAATAATTTTGCGGGCACAAATGGGCACAAATTGGGCACAAATTATTTAGACTAGTCCCATAATTTGTGCCCAACTTTGTTATGCCAACTTCACGCACCCCTTCATTACTTCGTATTTTTATTCTAGACATAATTACAAATTACACTATAATGTGCCAAGGGGGACCTGATACAAAATATTATAAAAATTAATTTGATACGAGTTTTGAGCAAATTTTTCTAACGAAATAAATTATTTAAATACAAGGAGTATTTCTAAATAGAAATCTACCAATATTTTCAAAATAATTGTAAATTTAATACAAAATAAGGAAAGAATAATAATTTTCAAGGCAAAACAAATATAAAACATAATAACCCTTACAACATTGAAAAGAGAAAAAATAGTTATTTTTTTGAGACTAAATTCAGATATGGGTTCCATTTAAGAATATATAAGTTTTTGTTATATCTCGAAAATTTACAAATATAAAAATTTGTTTCGTACGCCACTGGTTAGTTAATAAAAATATCTATCTTTTATATTCGAAATGTTTTTCTCAATTACCAATAGTTTAGAAGTTATTTGAAAAAGAAAAAATCAACAATAATCAGTTTTTCGTCATTCTAGTGCTCTATGAGAATTTTTGGAAAAACGAAAGCACATCTGAGATGGCCTCCCAAAGGCGCACAAAAAGTTCCATTTAACCGACATCGTATCTCTTATAGTTCTCGAGATCCCAATGGTGGCAATTCTAAATGGGACACACGACACACTGTAGGTACTTTATAAATCCATTTTAATGAAAAAAAATATACTTTTTTTAACAGACGTAAAAAATAGTTAGGTATTTCTTTTAAAATGGCAAAAAAGAAAAAATTCACTGCCGTAGCAGCAATTCTTAGTCTTTGAATTTATCCAGGTAGTGAATTTTTATTTTTGCTGTGTTGAGCACAAAATTTTTTCAACATTTGTGTTGATTTTTCTTTGAAGTTGTAAGACAATGTTTTATTTGTTTAGATTTATATTAATTTCATAATCATTTTAAATGTCCATCTTCGTTATCACCAATTTGCATAGGTGTACTATGTAAAAACAAATTTGAATTACTTTAATTAAATTAAATCTTATTTTCTATGCGAACAACAAAAATATTATATATGCAACATGAATACAAAGTATAGCCTAATTTCACGATCACGAGTAGGAAATCTTATGAATGAAATAAGACACTTCTTATACTCAAGCGCTAGTTGCATACAAAATTTATTTACGTCTACAATAAACGCGTGAAAAGAGTGCTATAGCGTTTCAATTTTTCATTCGTTTATGTCAAAAAGTGTACTTTTTTCACACTTTTATTAAGTAAAAAATACATACTTTATGAACTCATCTCAATGAAGACGTAAAAAACATATTTTTCAAATGATCAGTTTTTCGGAATAAGTTTTCGCGAAAACAAATTGAATAATATAATAAAGGTTTTAAATGTTTAATCGATTCTCCTGTTATAATCGAAGAAATTTTCTATTAAATCGTATTATAGTACCTATGTTCAACAATTACTTTAATTAATAGGTAACTAAATTTCTTTAATCTAAATTGCTGGAGTCACAAAGGCTATCACTTTGTTTTTTCGAATTATATTAATATTTGAGATATTTTAAAAAATATTTTTTGTAACAATAATTTTTCTTGAGCGCAAAATTTGTAAACAATTCTTTTTTCCTAGGGTTATCGGTCAAATGCAGCTGTAGACACGTGTTTCGCTCTTATTAGAGCTCATCAGTACAGCATAGCTAGTTAATAGGTGGACATTAACTAGAGGTAGTAATCAAAAAAACTGGCACAGTGTAACAGCACTAGTAAGCAGCCAAATACACCCATGTTGTCTCGGTCAGCATTTCCACACACATTGTGGATAAATACAACGTCACAGCGGCGGTGATTTATAATCACCCACCAGACCCGTTACTTGGACCCTCAAACGTAAATATATGAAAACAATAATTTTTCTTGAGCGCAAAATTTGTAAACAATTCTTTTTTCCTAAGGTTATCGCTCAAATGCAGCTGTAGACACGTGTTTCGCTCTTATTAGAGCTCATCAGTACAGCATAGCTAGTTAATAGGTGGACATTAACTAGAGGTAGAAATAAAAAAAAAAAACTGACACAGTGTAACAGAGCTAGTAAGCAGCCAAACACACCGATGTTGTCTCGGTCAGTTTTTTATTTTTTATACCCCTATAACTAGATAAATTTAAAAAAATTTGGTCACATGATCTATTAAGTAGGTCAGATGCGTAACAATCGAGGGTGCAGGGGGTGCAGTAGACACGGATCCACGAATTAAGGGGGCCCATAGGCTACAAGCTGTTTTTAATTATTGACTCTTACATTTTGACATCACGGCTAAATCGCTGGTCTAGAATAACAAGGTTGTAACTGGAAGTTTTTGGCAAAAAGGAGATTTTTATATGGCTAGGTTCTATCAGCCATATTTTATCTTTTTGTGATATTAGTTTATAATATTGTTGTTCATTTTCGAGATAGCACTGAAGCCAAGTTCTATTTGTCAAAACTTGAATGAAATGTGTAGGGATAAAGTGCTACATACATTTTATTTAAAAAATTTCACGGCGCAGTCACTTGCATTTTATGTCCCCCTATTTCAGAGGCAGCCGGTATATGAGTACACGTGTACCGTTAGAGGGATTTTATAAGTGTTTTTGCAGATTGTTTACTTATAGGTAATTAAATAAAGGCCATATTTAAAAAGTTTTCAAATTCACAAAAAAATCTTCTCTGGCCCTTAGTAGTAATTTAAGATTTATGGTGGGTTTATGCTCGCAAAATTTAAGAATAAAAATCTGATGTGGCCAACACAAAACCTCCCGCTATTTAATTTTTATTAATTTAAATACATACCTACGTATATAGTAATGCTTCAAACTATACTATGTTCCATTGCATATAACTATTGCTTTATTTACGATTTTCTTTATTATTTAATATATCACTATTATTAATTTGAAGTGATTAGTTTTTTGACAATGACGTTTACCTGTCAGTTACATTCATTTGAAAAATAAACTGTATAACAAAGGAATTGTGTTTATCTTAGGCTTCGGGATTAAAAAAAGAAAAATGATTTTTAAATTTATCTGTAAAATATATAGAAAAAGTGTTAATGTATACCTGTACAAAATTCAATAATCTATTATTTTCCAATGACATTAAATACGAAAAAATGGCATTTAATGGTATTTTTTGAAGAAAACCCATTATGAGCTTCAAGTAAAGTACCATTTCCGTTTATCCGATTTACACCAAAATCTAATGGCTTCTATTCCTATTAGAATAGGGTAGAGAGTGCAAACAAAATTCGTACACATACACACATACACACATACACACACACACACACACACACATACACGCATGCAGACATCATCGTGAAAATGTTAAAATCGGATTCTAGGGACCTTAAAACGTGGTCATTTACTAAAATCTCGATATGTGATTTTTAGCAGTATACCTCCCTTACCAAGGGTAGCGGGAGGTAAAAATGATTTTTAAATTTATCTGTAAAATATATAGAAAAAGTATTAATGTATACCTGTACAAAATTCAATAAACTATAACTTTACAATGACATTAAATGCGAAAAAATGGCATTTAATGGTATTTTTTGAAGAAAAACCATTATGAGCTTCAAGTAAAGTGCCATTTCCGATTATCCGATTTACACCAAAATCTAATGGCATCTATTCCTATTAGAATAGGGCAGAAATACAAGGTTTCAGAATTTTCTGAATGATAGTATTTGAGTTATAGTGCAAACAAAATTCGTACACATACACACATACACACACACACACACATACACACACACACACACATACACACATACAGACATCATCGTGAAAATGTTAAAATTGGATTCTAGGGACCTTCAAACGTGGTCATTTACTAAAATCTGATTTTTAGCATGATCCCTATACCTCCCTTACCAAGGGTAGCGGGAGGTAAAAATAAGAATAGTGATATAGTTAAAACAGTTATAACATACGACTCGGTTTATGCTGCAGAAATAAGAATAAGGAATAAGAAATAAGAATAAGGAATAAGCCAAAGTTCGTTTACTTTTAACTTTACGCCTTATTCTTATTCCTGTTAGCGAAGTGCGCTTGCGGGTCAACTGTCAAATACTTCAAACAAAAAAAATTGGCCATTTATTATTCATTCATAATAATCGGTGTTAGCGAAACATAATTATGTCAAATTTAGTGATGGATTCTCGCTTTCCCAATTAATTGAATTAGTGCAGACAAAATAATAGTTTGATTGTACTCCATTTTAACAAATTAAAAAATAATAATAAAATTATAAATCTTATAAATGTCAAATCAACGCTGCTACCATTATGAGAATAATAAATGTAACTACTTTTCACTAACTTAAAAACTTTAATATCAATACCGTCATTCTTACGATTTTTCTTATAACTGGCAGCATAAACACCACTTATCGTTATGTTTAAAATTATTCTTAATACTATTCTTATTTTTATTCCTATTCTTAAATTTTTCAGTATAAACCCACCATTAGTCTACAAATACAACCCCCATTAGCGTTACTGGCACCCGGGCCCATTCGGTTCTTGTTACGCCACTGAACTAGGTTATACTTGATAAAAGAAATTTGTCATTATATTGTTAATATAACATGTATTTATAAACCATTTTGTTTAAATTGTGATATTTCTCATAGCAAAAAAAATGTTTGAAATAAATCCTTATTACCCTATGTTAATCCTATCCCCTGGCATGAGTGTATCTCCGTGGACCGGATATTAAACATTGGCGCATCGGGCATTTGTTTACGGTGAAGTTATCCTCGTGGCCTTCTTGTGGTGGCCGGAAATGACGCGTGTCGCCGGCTTCCGACGTGGCTGGCGCCACTTCCTGCCGTCGGGACGCCCTGGTCGCCACCGATAAACATATTCACGCGCCACCGGAAGTACTGCCGTGTCCGCGAACCGCGAAAACTCACACCACCAGGATATCGGCCAGGTTTATGGGAGCTGGAACTCAGATAAGTCAGGACAGGAGGCCTCAAAGTTCAACTTGATAGCAACAATATTTTCTAAAATATTTTTCAAAACTGAAGCACGAGATAATAAATTCATAGATAATAATTAGTTGTCATCTTTTTTGTAGGTACTGATATAAATTCATTTATGTACCCTTTAATTCATAGACAAGTCCGAATAAGGAAATGAGTTAGGTATCTTATACAGTCAAAGCATTATGTTATGTCATATAAAAAATAAACAATAATATAAATATTTTATTTATTTTATGGGTTAAGTATTGAAAGTATTCATAATTTCATGACAAAAAAGTCTCCGTACGATAACCAAAACATTCACGGTAAATAAAAACTTTGTTGTGGTTACCAAAAATAAGTTCCAGTAGCAATTTTTTTTTGTCAATATAGGACCAGCAAATATATTTGTTACAGTTACCAAGGTAAATTTGCTGGTAAAAAATTGTTGTGGCAACAAATACAGTTTTGTTATAAATAACAAAAGATATTTGTTATGCGAACAAATAAATTAAGTTACCATTAAGAAGTATAAATTTGTTATGCGAACAAATAAATTAAGTTACCATTAAGAAATATAAATTTGTTATACGAACAAATAAAATACGATACCATTAATAACTATAAATTTGTTTTAGAAACTAATTAATTTGGTTAGATATACTAATGCATTAATGAGGTAGTAAGGTTAAAATTAAATACATGCGTATTATATTAATTTTATTTATTTATAATTATAATCTATATACATGTAACAAATATTATATAAAAAAAATAACATATGAAACAATAGTCATTTAAATTATATAGATTTATCAGTAATCGATGCATACCTTCAAATTTCTCAATAAGACACAAAATCATCCATTTTTATTGACGGGCACAAGAAACAAGCACTTTTAAAACACAATTTTCGACAATCAAAACTTAACTGCGCAAGCAAATGCGACACGACGTACTATCGTATAACACGAACAGTGAATTATGCTGTATACCAGGGAACACTCTGTCTACACAAAAGTTTTAGTTACCTGTACAAAGTATATGGCGGAAAAAGAAATAATTTGTAATCTTTACAAAATATAATGTCACAGGAAAAAAAATAAATAAAATTTGTCCCAGTAACAGATGAAATATTTTTAATTGTTGCAAATGATTTTGTAATCGGAACAAAGTAACAAAATGATTGCTTAATACTACTAATAATAATTGCGACCATGACTAATATTTTGCAGCAAATAATACTTTTTATATACAACAAAAATTGTTTAGTTTTGGAAACTTAAAATACGAAGTTCTTCGTACACAGCAAAAACTTATTGTTGAAATAACAAAAAAAAAATACAGCTAACTAAATTTTGTCCGGAATATCAATGTAATTTTTTACCTTGTTTAAATAATAAATCACTTATTTATCTTATAAAGAGATATGATATTTCGGTGGGTTTCCTTTTGTTTTTCCACCAGTAACTAAGCGACGAGCCTTTGAAACTACCAAATTTTTGGCCACCGATGGCGTTATATTATGCCATTCTTCTTGAAGTTTATTGTTAAAGTTTATATTCTTGTTTCTTTCAAGAATTTTCATCACTATCTGGTTAAAGTCCGGAGACTGTGGGGATGATTAAACTTATTTTCGATATTATACCATAACCATTTTATAAGAATACAACAATAAATTACAAGAAAAGAATGACAGACTAATGCTATCGGTGACTAAAAATTTGGTATAGATTCAATGGCTTATCGCTCAGTTACTAGTGGAAAAATCAAAGAAAACCCATCGAAATATTATATTTCTTTATAAAACATAAATAAATGGTTTATTCATTATTATTTAAATGTTTTGGTTATCGTACAGAGGCTCAATGTTTACCCTATAAAATAAATAAAATAACTATATTATTTTTTTTTTTTTTTAATATAGTAACGAAACATAATGCTTCTCAATTCGGATTAAAAATATATTAAATACATTGAATTTTAGACATTTATTTTTCCTAAAATAAATTGAAATTATTGTTGTACTGAGACTTTTTTTGTGTTACTGTATATTATAAATAAATATATAGATGCTGGCACACCCAGAAATGGGTAATATGCCGTGATGATATATTTATATATTTCTTTTATTTATATAATCTTAAGTTTTATCCATTATTAGATCTGACGTGCTGCAAATAATTTCTTCAGTGAACTTTATTCACGCCTATCTTATTATGTTTTTTGCATTATTTCCACATTGTTGATTTAAATTGATAAAGTTTTACAGGATATAACTTGATTCTAAGCCATATGCGAGTACGCGAGTAGAAAAGTGTAATTTGTTTATTTAATACAATGGAATCCTCCACTGTTTTTTAAATTTATTTATGATACTTGAAACTTCATCTAAATTTAATCCAATTTAAGATTACTAAAAATTAGTCCACGTGTATTACTTAAACGATTTCTGTACCAATGGTATAATCGAATCGACTATTCACATATATACTTATACATCTAAAATGAAGGGCAATACATTGACGGCTGTTGCACTCAACGATAGAGATTTTTTTCTTTGCAAAAAAATATTTTCATCTCAAGATCGTCAAAATGTTACATGGACGGTTATTGCAATGAGGCCTTCAATTTTCATTATGGGGAAATTTTTGCAGGGTACGTAACAGTGATTTGTGTTTTTATTCTGTCCGTTGTCAAGATATTATGTGTATTTGGTGCAGTCATCCGAAACAGCACAATGTCACCAAAATTGTTTAAGAATGAAGCTCCTTAGCATCAATAAGCGAGCTAGAATTTGTCATTTATTCCGAAACAGAGAAAACAACTTTTGCAGTCAATAATTGGAAATATGACTGTATAATACACAATTTTATAAAGTAAATAACATTAAACTACGAATATGATAGCCTCTGTGTCTTATGTCATTGAACATTTATCTTTCACTTTCTTGCAAACGTTTGGTTTCAATCTGGCATGACTTCATAAATTCAAACAAGTTTTATTATTTCATTATTTTCTGAAATGGATTCCGTATTTAAAAAATGCATTAACAGAAGCCTTGAAAGTAGTAAGTATTTGGAATAGAGAAGATTAAAGAGGTAGATAAAAGTTAAGAGCATTGAAAATTCAAATATCTTAAAAGCTAATGTACTCTTATTTTTTAAAAATTTGATGGTTCCTATTATAAGATCCAGTTATATATGACCCATGTTCTAAGTTGTTGTATAAGGTGGACAACTCCATTATTGAAAATTATTGAACATAAATTACTTTATTAGTTACTTATGGCCAATTTCACCGACACGGCTTAAATTTTAAGTTACATAGGTTTAAATAAAAAATGCGAATCGAAATTTTGACAGCAATATATTATAATTGATTTGACATTTCGATGCAATATTGTCATTTTAAGTATAATATTTAACTTACGTTGGTGCAACCGGCCATTAGATAAATTCTTTGAAATTAAGACAAATTTTTACTTCATTTCCTTGTACATGGCTTCCGGATTTCAAAAAGGCATTAGCAAAAGGCTTGAAAGTTGTAAGAATTTGGAATAAAATACATGTGTGACGTTAAGGATATTAAAAACTCGATTTTATATTCACAATAACGACATACTAATCCTACCGTTGACCATTTTTTCAGTACATGAAATGTTTCTATAGATTACAATATGTGTTCAGATATTTTAAAATTTTTGTACGTATTTTGTAGGTATGGGAAATAACTTTATAATACAATCAAAATCATCTTACCCTTTTCAATATCAAACCATCTAACCATTTCATACTATTGAATTGACACAATTTGTCTGTAACAATGTAAAAATTCGTCTCTACCTGACAAGATTTTGATTGGATGTCGGATCAGAAGTTCAAAAGTTCGTAGTCTGTTTGAAGGGTTTGATTATGGGAATGGGTTGTATTTTGTGGTTATGGGAAAGAGTTCAGCAAACGAGATATTGACTGTTGTTTGACTTGATTTGGACCGGTAGTGGTCACTAATACTGGTCACTCTGGTCAGTTTCTGGTTTTTAATTTAGATATATCTGTTTGAATCTACATATAAATTTAACAATTATAACGGAAATGTAATTATATACATATACGACGATTGTGGGCAAATGGATATTTTCTTTATTTTTTATTTTGAACCTATAAATTACTTAGTTGGGAGCGAACTTAAATGCTACTTTTTATGTAAAAAGGTTATGAAGTCTATCTCAGAATCCACCGGAAATGAAATCATCATTGATTTTTTTTTAATGATACATGTATTTTTATATTTTCTAACTAATTTAAATCAGATCTACATTGGCGCCTAATACTTGCATTTTCAATAAAAATTAACAATTTTTCTCTAAATTATGAAGCCTTAATACTTTATTATCTTTTTTGAGGAAATATTTTGACATT
Source organism: Ophonus ardosiacus (assembly GCA_943142095.1). NCBI lineage: Eukaryota > Metazoa > Arthropoda > Insecta > Coleoptera > Carabidae > Ophonus > Ophonus ardosiacus. The sequence goes on along the minus strand of OW964831.1, from coordinate 33,196,336 downwards.
TACCTGATATATCATGTGTTTTTTGCTTATTTGAACTACCGAAGAGTTAAAAAAAATTATATTTACATACAATATTTCCTCACACAAAGAAGATACTAGTACAGGGCATAGGTTCAATTAATTAATAACTACGTTGATCTCGCTTCCGGTGAAATCGGAAATAGAATTCAGAACATTTTTACATCAATAACTGCCATTTAACTTCTCCCCAAAATTTGTAATTTAAACTAGGTCTAAAATTAATAATAAAGAATTTAGTCATTTGTGTCACTCAGTATTCAAGATGCCTAAAATAAATTACCGTAGCTTAAACACAGATTCCTGGACCTAAAATAAGAAGACTTTACTAAATTTACTTATACCAGTAATTGTATTGTAACGTTTATTTGGCATTTGGGTGAAGTGTAAAAAGAAATATTAATAATTAAAATTAAATAATTTATATCGAGTTCCACCAACAAGGCTTAAATTTTAAGCTAGGCTTAAACAAAAAATTGCAAATCGTAATTTTGATAGTAATATATTATAATTCATTTAACATTTTACATCGATGCAATATTGTTAATTTAAGCCAAGTTTAATATATAAGTTACGTTGGTGCAACCGGCCATAAGAAAAAGATAATAAAAATAACGAACACTACGAATAGTAGTACATATATTATGAAACAAGTTTATATTAATAGTCATTATACATACGTTGCATGCACAATTTTTTTCTGCGGCTATCCATAATAATTAAAAAAAATAAAATACAAATCAATAAATTAGTTAAAATATTCATCATAATGATAATATGTAGCAAAATAAGAAGAAAATCAGTATCATAATGATAATCTATATTATAATGAAAATTTGTATACATTTGTTATACATTTGTAATGTGTAGTATCTGACAAAAATATATAAAATCTGTGACAATTCTTAAAATAAATTTAATTTAACAATAAGTCTATATAAATCGTAAAAAAGCAACCAACTAATTTATATGGATCGTGCTAAAAATCACATATCGAGATTTTAGTGAATGACCACGTTTTAAGGTCCCTAGAATCCAATTTTAACATTTTCACGATGATGTGTGTATGTGTATGTGTGTGTGTATGGATTTTGTCTCCGCTCTAACTACTCAAATACTGTCATTCAGACAATTCGGAAATCATGTATTTCGACCCTATTCTAATATGGAAAGAAACCATTAGATTTTGGTGTAAATCGAATAACCGGAAATGGCACTTTACTTGAAAGTCATAATGCTTTTTCTTCGAAAAATATCATTAAATATCATTTTTTCGCATGTTATGTCATTATAAAAATGAAAGATTATTAACTTTTCTGCAGGTACTTTTTCTATATATTTTACAGATAAATTTAAAAATCTATGATTTAAATATTCCTTTGTTACACAATTCATATTTCAAATGTATGTAACTGACAAGTAAATGTCACTGTAAAAAAACTAATCATTACAAATTAATAAAGGTGACAAATTAAACAGAAAGTAGTAATTAAAGCAATAGTTATATGTAAAGGACAGAGCTGGGCAAGTACCGCTATTTAAGTACTAAGTACAAGTATCGGAAATGGGATACTTAAACTTAAGTACTAAGTAGTGTAATTATTATAATACTTAAGTCTTAAGTACAAGTACCTTTTAAGCGTACTCAGTACTTTTCAAGTACTTTTCAAATACTTCATAAAAAAAATTGTGAATATAAAATAAAATCGATCTGAAATAAATCTAATTTAAAATTTAAAAAATAATTAATTCATAATATACAGGTATTTCATGTATACGAGACACTCTGATTATGTTCTTCATTATTGGTAATAAAAGAAAATCATTTAAATAAAAGTTGTAATAGCCCGAGGGGGACATTCGCTTATTGACGAAAAAAATATTTGAACCAGTGGTTCTCAAGATGCAATACAGTTTTATTTTTACAGGTGTTTTAAAACTTGAAAACCATTGGTTCAAAAAAATATTCCTTATATAAATATCCCCCTCGGTCCACTTTAGTTTTAATTTAAATGATTTTCTTTTGTTCCCAAAAATAAAGAAAATAATCGAGGTGTCCCGTAAAACATAAATAATAAATAAGGGGACATGGCTTAACCATAGATTCCTGAGGCTAAAATAAGACGATTTAACCAAACTTGCTTCTACCGGAAAGTGTACCATTTAGCCAGAAATCTGCTTCAAAGTTCTTCTTGTTTGACATTTGGATAGACTGCTAGATTAAATTTATTTTAAAAATTTAGCAGTGCAGACACTCAGATTTTATTTTTTTCTGTGTGAACCGTAATAGATATCACAAATTACACAGAGAGAGAAAAGTTTACTATTGAATGTATCTTTCTGAAGAAAAATAATTTCACGTGTTCGGCATTGCCATTAAAAAGTTTCGGTCTAATTAATGTTGGGAGACCTAAGTTTTATACACTAGTGGTTCACTAATAATAACAAGTATCACCTTAAAAGATAACTTATAACCATATAAACTGTCATACCAAATTTCATTCAAATCGAATAAAGCGTCCGATTATTATAAGCAAAATTAATTTTTTAAATTAACTTTGAAGCAGATTTCTGGCTAAATGGTACACTTTCCGGTAGAAGCAAGTTTGGTTAAATCGTCTTATTTTAGCCTCAGGAATCTGTGGTTAAGCCATGTCCCCCTATTTAAAAGACACCTGTATATTATTATTAAGAACAATAAATTATGTATAAGTTGTAGTTTTGGCAGTAGAGGGCAACAGGGAACAATTATGTCCATACGAATTATCAAACATTAAAAATCTAAAAAAAATAATATGAAATATAATTTAAAAATGTATTACATGTGTAAGGTCGCGAATCTGGAGCTGGGGACCCAGGTTCTATCACAACCGACGCCAAAATTAGTTTGAATTTTAAATAGCATTCCTGTGATGCTCTCTTCTCGCCAGCAATGAGTGCCCGTGCTGCTGCTATTTGCATACAGGGCGTATTAACATAGTACGACGCCAGGGGCCTTGAATTTTTACGAATTTTACTCCAGAAACCCGGGCTTCTTCGGCTTCTAGGATAATACGCCATAAAGCAGATTGGCACACCCAGTAATGGGTTATATGTCGTGATGACATATTTTTATGTACTACGCTGTAACTATGAGCAAGAGTTCAGTTTGCATGTCTAAACCTGTGTAATGTACTCAACGTGGGTAGTCTCATTGGGAAAACCGTCGTAATAAAAATACTTAAGTACCTTAAAGTAGATACTTTAAGTACTCAAGAAGGCAAGTACTTTTTCTTGGTATTTAAGTATTTTGAAGATACTTAAGTACTAATAAAGTACTTAAGTACCTACTCTAAAAAGACAAATACTTTTTATTGGTACTTAAGTACCATTTTCAGTACTAAGTACAAGTATTTTGGATACGGTACTTGGAAATCAAGTACTTTAAGCTGCTTTATGAAAGTACTTAAGTACAAGTATCAAATACCGCGTCGGTACTTATTGTGGTACTTAAGTACAAATGTACTTAAGTACTGCCCAGCTCTGCAAAGGAACTTAATATTTTGCAGCATTAGTAAATATATAGGTATTAATTTAAATTAATAAAAATTAAATAGCGGGAGGTTTTCTGTTGGCCACATCAGATTTTTTATATAAATAGTAACAATTTTGGTGAAATTAAATAGAATGAAATGAAACGAAGTATCATTTGTTATGTTAAACAAATTAAATATATTCTCTTGGAGACTAAAATTATATAAGTATCTCTATTCTTCACTCAATAGGGAATTTTTATACTAAATATTTCTCAGCTGATATTATTGATTCATAATCAAAAGTGATTAGCTAGCGATTAAATGTCGACTAAATTACGATTATAATAAAAATCTATTGTATTTCCTTTTACAACGTGGTTTATTCGTAATCAATTCTACTAATTAATCATTTGAAATCAATTTAGTTGGGCTAATTAAAATCCTGTTTTAACTTTTATTTATTATAATATATTACGTAAAAAGATTTATAAACGTCGCTTTCTCGCTTTAGTCACCAATAGGGTGATTTTCGAAAATCCGGCAAAGCGAACATTTCGCTTATTTTGAAATAAATAAGAAAAATGATAATAAGCAAAGTTAAACTAGACAAAGGGACACATAAGATCATTTACAAATCATCATTTGTTTACTTTTAATGGTATTTTCTTTATTTTTACATATTTTTATAATTTATTACTACAGAAAGCATATTATACCACATTTTTCGAATTGTGTCAAAGCCAACTATAACGCCGATAAAAAATTAATTAACTAATTCAAATATAATTGACTGAAAATAATTTTGGGAATATAATAAATAGATATAAAATAAAAATAAACAAATGATTCATCTGTAATTGAATTTTTGAATGTCTGCATTTTTGACACTGACATTTATGTCAATTAGAAACATACTAATTTTTCAGCTGGTTTCCATAGGCTGATTATTTTATATATTTATAATTCAGAACTCTAAATCTATACAAGGTATAATAAAAACGTTCAATGTATTGAATAGAGAATTTTATATTCTTTAATATATGTAATTACATAAATTTCCAAAAAATGATATTTAGAAGATTTTTTTTAAGAAATTAATGTCAGATTAAGGAATACGTAGTTAAATTGGTCTTTAGTCTTATAGAATTTGAGAAACCGTACCTCCAACATCCAGACATACACACACACCCACACACATATATATACACATACACACATCTACACACACATACACACACATACACATACATACATACACAAACACACACACACGCACCATTGTAAAAATGTTAAAATCAGATTGAGCGACCTTGAAACGTGCTTATTCATTAAAATCTGGATATGCGATTTTTAGCATGAATCCAATACCTCTCTTAACGAGAGCTAAAAATATATATTATGTTTATGTTATATCTCGAGATTTATTAAGTTTTGATAAAATCTAATTACACCATGTTATTCCACGTAGAAAACCGTATAAAATTTATCTAAACAGTTTTTCTTTATCTTTTATAATAAGCGAGGTATTTTCAAAATAAGCGAAAATCAAATTTTAGCCTGTAATTCAAAAACGAAAGAAGATCGAAAATTCCTGTGATGAGTGATGCCTATTAAAGTTGTCTCAAAAAGTTGGCCCATAAAGACCTACATGAAATTTTTGTAGCGTGCATAATAGGAAAGTTTTTCATATAAGGAACTCGAATTTGTCCCACCCTGTAAAATATGAAATTTTCTTCAGCTATTTCGAAATGGAGACCGTTTATTTTCAAAATATATATTAATAAACTTATTTCCATGGCTTGCAAAGTTTTATTTTGTGGGGAATTTTGTGAAATACATACATAGATATTTTTAAAATAAATGGTCGCCATTTTGAAATGGTTGAAGTAAAACTGGAATTTTTATTCCGTTATCAAGCTAATTTTATGTATATATTCGTTAAAATTGAAAATGATAGAAATTCTTACTAGGTTCATTTTATGAGTCGTTTTCTTCATCAACATTGTTTTTTTTTGTATCTCTCAAAATAAACGAAATATTCTTGTTGTCGGACCTTCGACGATCATCCTGTAGGTATAAAAAAGAAACGAGTAAGTTAAGACAGCAGGGTAGATATAAAGAAATACACTTTTCAGGTTGCTTATTACTTCCTTGTACGAAGTAAAGGAAGTATTGTAATCGCGAAAAATTTCGGTTTCCAGATTTCAACGGAAATATCCATTTTAACAATCCCTGAATCCATTTTGACTAATTTCGTCGTGACTTCTCTACGTACGTACACTGAAATTTTTTTTACTTTAATTATGAAAAAAATGCAGGTAAAATCAAAATATTTTGCATTCAACTTTGATCCAACAAAATTTTTATTTGTTTTGAAATTACTGCTGTTTTTGATCTTTCAAACGAAAGTAATTACTGTTAAATTAAATGTATTATATCATTAATTATTTTATATTGATTTGAAATTAAAAATGTTGGCACAAAAGTAAAATGTTTTGACACCAAAAATAATGCTTTTAAATGTAATATTTTTTATTCGTTTCAAATGCCGTAATTTTTAATTCAAAATCTTGATTTTTTGAATCAAAAGTAAAATAATTAAAATAAAAATAGCGACGTAAAATATTTTAAAATAATTGTATATGACTTTCAAACTAATGAAAATATTATTTATTTTAAGTACGTGTACAATCAAATTGAAAGTAAACTTTCAGTTTAAAAGAATAAATTTATAAGTGAATATCACATACATTAGAAATGATTGCAAAAAGATTTTAATTTGAAATTATCCAAATTTTTGAATTAAAATCTTTTTTCAAAAGTACATGTTCCCGAAAGTTTTTAATTTTACCTGCAATTTTTTTAAAACTATAGCAAAACTTTTAATTTTTGCAGATTTTAGAAATGAAAACATACTATTTTGAAAATAAAGTAAAAATTTCTTTCAGTGTACGTATCTCGCATAACTGAAAAACGGGAAGCTGTATAAAGTTAAAATACTGTATTTAGGACTGTTATAACATCTAGTTGTGCATCTCGCTTTTTGGTTATTACGTAACTTTCGGAAGTGATACTTTACTTGAAGCCTATAATAGATTTTAATGAAAAACTATATTAAAATATAATCCAAAACTTTTCAAATTTGGTATGTAGGACTTTAATATCAATGGGAATAACATAGCAGATTTTAGTTAAAATGGTCTAATCGGAAATGGTACTTTACTTGAAGCCTATAATAGATTTTAATGAAAAACTATATTAAAATATAATCCAAATTTTTTTAAATTTGGTATATAATACTTTTATATGAATGGAAATAACATAGTAGAATTTGGTTAAAATAGTCTAACCGAAAGTGATACTTTACTTGAAGCTGTTATCAGTTTTTCTTGAAAAAAATGGTATTATTTTGATTTTAGAAATAAATGCTTCAACTAAAAGTTTTAGAGAATTGAATTCTGCGTCTAAAATATCAAGTATGATTAAATTAGCTCTTTGTATAAGCGAGATATGAAAATTTAAAAATTATGTACTTTTTGGTTTCTGTAATTAAGTTTGCTGTGGATTAGGACAAAAAATAACAAAAAAAAATAAATAAAAAAAATTAATTACAATGTCAAAATATGTCAAATATATGCAATTTTATGATTGGGTCTGTTATAATACATATTTTAATTATTAACGAAATATGTATAGTTTAACAGGCGTACAAGGAAGTCATGTGGTGTCCACATCAGATTTTTTTTTATGATCGAAGCCTCAGTTTGTTAAGTTCTTATTAAAATTTAAATTATTACATTAAGTTACAGACAATCTGAGTAAAAAAAATTATGTGTAAACTGAGATTTGTTTTTATTTTCAATAAAAATAGCTACAGTAAATTTTTTGAAAGAAGTCCGATCAAGACCATCTACGAATTGTATCTATGAATTAAGATTTTGTGCTGTCAAATTTAGTAGTGTCTTTAACTTAGTTTTTATGAGGATACTTAATATCTTGTGTACCTCATAAAAACTATGTAAACGACGCTACTAAATTTGACAGCATAAAATCTTAATTCATAGATGCAATTCGTAGATGGCCTTGATCGGACTTCTTTCAAAAATTTTACTGTACCTAATCATTACTTACGTTTAGGTCCTAACAATTAATATTTATCCCATTTATTTGGTTAAGTAACTAAAGTAAAACAGAATCAAATCTTAAGTAGGCTAATTATTCCAAACCATATTTATTAAAGAAATCAGTATAATATTAAAACAACTATAAACAAATTTTATATTTTTCACTTGTCTATAGGGGCGATAAACTGGCAGTTATGTACTTTGTTTACAGAACAATATTTTATTTTATATAGATTTGATGCGTGAATAAATTTAGTCCCACTCATTTATATTCTACAAAATAATTTATTGTACGTTAAAAAATCCGTATTATTAGTAGTATATTCTACAAAATGTTTATTTTTAACAACTGATAGTAACAATGCAAAGTATTAAATGTAATGTATTTTCTAATATTATTTTATTAATGTTTCATATTTTCATTTTAGTACGTAAGAAAATATTTTATTAAGTTTTTAAACGAGAAAAGTGTTAGCTTTTCTACTTGTAATTAGTTATTTTTCTCAAGTGACTTTTTTCTAATTAACGTGCGGGTGTCATACAAAATTTTCGTCGAAATTGAAAGCAATCTGTAATTAATTATAAAAAGTTTTAATTGTTATTCCTTAAGCTATTTTTTAAAATATTCTATGACGTGGATGTTATGCTCATTTTGTTCTCAAACAGTGCAATTCGATAATATTTAATTAATATATAAATTGATGTATTTCAACACATAAAAATATATTAAAATATATTTATGTTTAAAGTAACTTTTGTGGTTAATAATTGGAAATATGTATTATAAGTAATTAAATTAATTAATTAGTAAAAAATACGTAGTTCAAGTATTGATAGTCATTGTTACTGGCACCCTAATATCATTCAACATATCTTTCATTATCATGCATATAAATGCACGGGGTTTCTATCAGGTATAAAGTCAAATTCAAGTATTATTTGGTTTACTCTCGTTATTCCGGATTTCAAAAAGACAATAGCAGAAAAGTTAGATGTTATGGACATTAAAAACTCAAATATTTTAAAAACTATAAACTTTTTGAAACATTGATAACCCTGAACTTGTCAGAATGAATGATTCATACTCTAATTTGTTACTATGATACTACGATGGAAAACTCCATTATTGAAAATAAATTATTTTGAGTAGAGACAGATTCGTACTATCGAAATTTTTGAGAAAAAAGAATTAACTATACATACATATATACTTAATATTACTTAATGCAACCAGAACCTAATCCCCATCTAATTCCTTAAAAAAAAAAAAATGTCATAAAGAATTTGCTTGTAACGCCATTGCACTCATTCCTGAATCTTGGTCCTCATATACAAATTTGTAATAAGCGATATGCATATACATAGATAGTGATGACAAAAAAGAAATAAAAGTAGTAGAACATGTACAAATAGCTGACAAACATTTCCAGGCACAATTACTCACTATAACCATCCGAACCTTTTAGCGAAAAATAAAACCTTGGGCAGTCGTTCAGTTCAAAGCATGAAATATAACCGTGGCGCAACAATTTCAAATTTCCCGCGCGTCAAACACATTTTCACGTGGACACGCCATCTATAACTCCACATAATGCGTGACGAGCTGAAAGGCCGTCATCAACGGCGAATCCTGATCGCGACGTGCGGTGTCTCCCTCTCTCTCTACTCTGCTCTGTCCGCTGTGCTCAGATAACGTCACTTCCGGAGGTCGGCGCTGTCAAACACCGGAAATAGTCCGTGCCACTCCGGCCACTGCGGCCCGGCCAGATAAAAAACACAATGTGTGTTTGAAAGTTTACAATATTGAAGTGTCGAATGGGGAGATATGTTTGAGGAAGTCGATGGCGTGACACCTACAAGGATCACACATGACGCTTAAGATAAAACCAAAAAAGGACTTTATCCGCAAATAACTTCTATTTGTATCCACCATCAACTAAACTACGTCCTTTAAACACAAAATTCAAACGTCAATAAATGTAGGGATCCATCCTCAACAACACTTCAACCTACATTTTGTGGGTTGAGAATTCCTTAAAGCCTAATAACGTATAAAATTTTGTCTTCTTTTAATTCTTCATTATTCTATATTCGTACTGTTGAAAAAAAAATAAAATAAAATGGAGGAAGACACATACGCAGGGTTCTATTTCGACATTGTCATATTTTAAAACAATGGAACTTTCTTTCAACTTTTATAATATACGATATGATGAGTTATTAATAATTAATCCAATAATAGTATTTCTGTATAATGTTACCCATAGGAGTAATATGAGATTTATTAAAAATTTAAATATAACTAGAATCTTTTGAAATATATATGTTTTTATTGAAACTCATACTATTCCGAATTGATTGTCAACATTGACTTTAAAAAAATCTTCAAACGTTGTAACAAAAGCCTTGAAATCTTAATTATATTTTAGTTTTATTTTACATTATAATTATGTTTTCATATTTTTTGACTTGCGTGTACAAATACATTAGGATGGCAGTTAAAATAAATCCACTGGCGACCCCTAAAATGGTAGTATGTGATTATTAAATAAAAATCTATGCCACTCCGACTCTGGCAATAAAGGAGAACCTGATATTATTTTTTACTTGAGTTTTGAGCTATTTACTAGACTTTTTCACACTTCTTTTTCTACGTGTTTTTTTTTTTGAAAATTTACAATTAATTAAATCTTTGAATTTTATAGTATGTAACTTTGTTCGAAAAATTTCTTTATTACTAAAATTCAAATAAATTATCTTTTCTACTTCCAAACTACTTCTTACAGTGAGCACTTGTCCCATTTAATTTACAGATTCGGTGTTGTGCCGAATTTTATTTTAATCATATATGTTCTACCGTTTTAGGGGACGGTAGGGAAAAGAATTAAGGACCACCCTCATATACAGGGTGGAACAAATTCGAGTTCCTTATATGAAAATTTTCTTATTATGCAAGCTACAGAAAATTGATTGGACATTAATAGGCACAGGAATTTTCTATCGTATTTTGTTTTTGAGCTACAGGCTAAAATTTGATTTTCGCTTATTTTGAAAATACTTAATATTTTGCTTATTATAAAAGATAAAGATAAAATGTTTAGATGATTTTTTATACGATTTTTTATATAGAATAACTTGATATAATTAGAGGTTTTTCAAAACTTAATAATCCTCGACATATAAGACAAACATAATACTTTTTGGAGGTAGATACGGGAAAGTAAGAAATCTTCGGACTTGCAGTCAATTAATAAAATTTATAGATTAATTAATGCAGGACCAATAGATGAGTGGGTGTGAGAATCTTGATGTGGGACGGCGAAGATTCTCACACACACAATTAATCTAAATTAATCCACATTAGTCCTCAACTTTGATTTTTCATAAATTTTTATACGTTACTTTAGTTATTTGTATTTCCATGTGTATTGTATTCATCCAAGACAAGTTTTTAATTTCTTGACGATTTTCTCTTTGTGATATGTTGTTTTTAACTATTTATTTATTTATTTATTTATTTATTCATATTTATTTATATCTTCAATTGTCCGTGTTGTATGTTCCTTATCCACATGTGATTCCTCTTTTCGGCTAGACCATTCTGTAAGTTTGTATTTTATAGTTTTTGTAATTTATAATTATTTTGTGTTCGTTTGTTACTATTTCGCTTTTGTATCATATTGTAGAGCCCTGAAGAAGATTTCTTACTTTCCCGTATCTACCTCCATCCTAACACAGTCGAATATTGGTTTTCCAACTCTCATTAAATGGGAACATATGTTGAAAATAGTATCATTTTTTCCTTATAAGCTTTTCAGTGATGTATGACAAGTCTACATTCTTTTGTTTTAAACATAAATAAAATATGAATAATTATTAATTTTTTGGTTTGAAATTATAAAATTATATTTATTCAATTATTCTTGGATTAGTTAACTAATTATTTATCGGTGTTATAGTTTGCTTTGACGCAATTCGAAAAATGTTCCTTAATATTTCTACTCCATCTTCTGTATAAAATAAGAAAATAATAAACACAAAAAATAATGATCTGTAATTGAATTTTTCATGTGTTATTTTAATAAATTAAATTTTCTTCATCCCAAAAAATCAATAATTCATATTTAATGCAAAAGAATGTACACTTGTTATACATCATTGAAAAGATTCGCTTAACGACTTAGGGAAAAGATGAGGTTATTTTAAACAAATAATACTATTTAAAAAGTAATATATTTGTCTTATATCTCGAGAATTATGATGATCTATAATAGAATTTTTCATTTGTTTCTTAATAATTTTCAATTTTTTCGCTCCAAAATATTAATAATTAATGTTTTATTCATGTTTAAAAGAATATAGACTTGTTTTATATACCTTTAAAAATTTATAAAATAGGCAAAAATATGAGACTGTTTTCATCTCATAGGTTCCCATTTAAAAAATCATAAGTTTGTGTTATGTCTCGAGAATTAAGTTTTCAAATAATCTAACTGCGCCATTTTATTCAACCTACTAAACGATTAAAAATGTGTAAAACAATTTTTCTCTATCATAATAAATGTCGTTATTATTACCCAAAATACCTTAAGAAAACATCGAAAATGAGACACAACGTCATTTGCACACATACTTACTTGCACTTTATATGCATATACTACAGAAGTATACTTTTCACATAGGTGTTTATATGTGACTATTATTTAGTTAACATGATGATATATTAAAGAATTTTTGATTACATTGAATAGTTTTATGTGTGTCGCCGAAAAAATCATGTTTTTATTTTAAAAATTCTTTCTTACCTTCTATTTAATTTCTTATCAAAAAGTGTGGATAATAACATAAATTTTTAAGTGCCGTCATTTCATTTAACAACTCTAATTTTTTCATTGAAAAAGTGTAGTTGAGGAATGTTCATTCATAAGTTAATATGTTCATTTTTGTGAAACATGAGTGAGTTTTTCGCCATAAATCTTGTATTTGGAATAAATATGCCATTCGGTTTCAAGAAATATATAACATGTTCTATATAAATTTTACTTTAAAAATTGAGTTCCAATCAAAAGTTGACACGTCCACTAGAATTACTGTTTGAATTTTTTTGTTTTGGCAAGAGACTGAAGAGCTCAAATGGTACAAGAGGTTTAAAAAAACTCACCAGAGTAATAGCATGAAAATGAATATAATGAAGAATGTTTAATTTTACTACATAGAATTATATGTAGGAGTTCACTTTTAGATAAATACAGTTTCGTTTTTAAATTTTTATATTTTTCATTAAGATATAAAAAAAATCTTACTATCGGATAATTTATAAACATTTATTTAGCAGGGACGTAGAACTATTTTGTGTTTTCCTCAAAACTACTTGTTGGACAAATTAGATAATAATGTAAGTGTGCTGTCATTTCATTCAATATTTTGAGTTAAAAATTATGCACATTTATTAATACGTACATACACATAAGTAGGATGAGAATAAGAAGAAATTTAACTTTGTAAGTACTCCCTAATCTTAATCTGTAATGCTAGTACCTAAGTACTGAAAACCGAGAAATATTTGTTATTATTACCTGTTCAGAACTTAAGCTCTAATTCTTGAAATTTACCAGTATTTAGTGCAAATCACATGGATTTATTTAATTCGTCTTAAAGTACCTATTTAAATTAGCTGGTAAAATTAACAGGGATATAGTTTTAAGTGGATAAATAATTTTACTCGTAGCTAGTTACAATTTTTTCTACAATGTTTGAATAAGAAGTTATGTAAAAATATAAATCATTCACAGTTATTTTAGTTAAGAAATGCAGTTTATTATCACCACAGATCTAATGATATGGATTAAATGAGTTATGTAATGCAAAAATTATGAACAAGTAAGTAGTCGAAATTTATTAAACCATGAAACAATTTCGAGCAGCCATAAGTAAAATTTTATACATATATCACACGCTCGATCACACTTGAGTTAGAGCATATTACAATTTATTTCAAATTACAGCTCTCGTGTGATGATAACATGACTCTGCCTACGATCTCGTCCTGTGAAATTCTTTACACTTGTCCTGTAGTTTGTAGTGCTAATGCCTTTGCCTCTCTAATAAGAACAATAAATATTACATGTTCATGTTACTACTCATACAAATAATATTTTTATATTTATTGCATATTTTACCGACAATAAAATATTTTATAAGCATTAACTGTAATATATTAGCTCATGAGAAATTAGTACCACCATTTTTATTATCATTAACTTATTACAATGATTTATTCTTTATTCATGTAATACATAACTTTTAATGTATTTTTTTTATTATTTCACACTTCCAATATTTACATTCCCATATTATTTTTTTATGATTCCAAAGTTCATTTTATATTTACATTCAAATGCCTCTATTGCGTAATACAATAATTAAGTCCTACAACAAAAAATAATTTCTTCGAACAAAACCATAAACAATCTAAATGTGGTAGCCGTTACGGTTGTAATCAACCGTTACAAATACAACCCAAAATTTTGAAAATATGGCCATTTAAGATGCCATAAAATTTACAACCTAACTTGAAGCGTTTAGTGCATAAGTTTCCAAAATATGCCAGACTTGCGGACAACTTAATTGTTTTATGATTTAAAGTCAGTCTTGAGCCCTTCGGCCCTTCGTCAATCTCCCATCAGGGCACTGACCTGCTTCCACAACTTCCATCATAAATTTTATTCCCTTTGTTTCGATGCCAGAGTGTCTGCCAATGCAATATAGAAATTCTCACTATTTGTACCGAGCGGCACATAAACCCTCTGCAGGTATACGGACTTATAGAATGGTGCGCACTATAGGGATTGTGCTAAAGAGTACTTTTTAACACCTTGAATTGGCTACGGCATTTTTTTCATCATGTCGTAAATAATGATTATTTTGTGACTTAAATATTTTCGGTTGTTAATTTTGTGTGATGAAAAATTGTTTTGCTGTTTTTTCGATCATGAAATATTAATTTTCTTTTAATGCCTTGGCCCCGTGTCTTCGCATTTTTCAATTTAGACAAATTGATATCGGCCCACCGCCCACACTAATGGAATTCCTTTATCGATTTAGTTTCAGGGAAATTGTGGGTATTGATCTATTTTAATTGCCCAACAATTTCCCACGCAAGTCAATCACTTTATAACTCCAATATAATTACAACTTTGAAATTTGTTTTTCAATTATTTCTGTCTATAATAAGAAAGTTTGAAATCAATATTTAAATTAATTGTAACACGAAATTTATTAAATATTAAAAAATAACACAAGCGAATAGGTAAGATCTATCAGGCCCATACTTGGAATACGTATAAAAAAATTCTGTACAGTTTTTTAAGTGTTTTTCGGTTTAGTGTAAACAATGGTTCGTTTGTTTAAACATGAGTCATTAATTTAAAGAGAAAACAGATTAGGGACTTCGTTTAACACTTTTTTTAAAACGTAATTCACAAAATTCTAAACAATAAAAATAAATCATTGAACGTTAATTTCTCTCTGCGTATTCACGGAAACATACACGATTAACACTTGCAAAAATTACAAAAGGACCGGGTCTTCCTCCTTTTGTAATATTTACAGTTGCCCCGTTTATCTAGAGGACGATCCTAGTCATCGGAGGCAGAAAGTCCAAGGAAATCTTCTAAACTTCGTAGTGTGAAATTAAAGAAATATAATATATAATAAACAAATCACACTAAAATTGCACAAAACTGCTAAAAAGTAAATAATAATATACGAAGTTGAATTTCTCATAAATGTTACATGAGCGAAGAGCGAATGAGTGAGGCCTATCAGGACATATTTGACAATAGGATATTTTCTCTAATTCATTTAATTATAGTATATTCGTATTTTTTTTTTTTTAATTTATTAAATTTTATTCAATTTTGACGTTTTAAACTGTCATTATTAACTCCATAGCAACAACTATAAGTAACATTTTATTCACAAGTGAATTAAATTTTTTTAAATCATTCTCACAAATTTTTTTAACTCCCTCTGCAACAAATAATGCATTTAAAATAACATCAGGCACGAAAATAACACTCACCACAGTTTTATTGGATAGGTATTATCAGCCATTTTCATTATGACAGATAATAATGCTTTTTAAATAGATGACTTGACGTCTATAATCGACAATTGTCATGCACAGCCTACGTGCAGCCTACTAACTGATTCATTTTTTTTATATTTTCTCAAAATTAAATATTAGATTGGCTTTTATTATTATTTCGTCAAAATTGAATAAAATATTGTATAAACCACGTGAGCTAAGAATGTTTATTCACTCGAAGAATTTAATTCACTCGTCCTTACGGGCTCGTGAGCTAACCTTTCTTCACATGAATAAACATTTTCTTAGCTCACTTGGTGTATAACAGGGATGGGCACGTAAAATATATCACGTATTATACGTTATTTTTTACATTGCCAATATTTGAGAATTTTTTACGTAGATAATGTAAAATATTATTACCATGTGTATATTTTTTATGAAGATATTTTCTTTTATACTGTAATGAATATTCCAGAACAAGCAATCCACGTGACATCAACATCAGATTAGTAGGAAAATTATATTCCTAAGACATAACCTCAAACGTCAAACTTTAAACACATTTTATGTCAAAATTAGACTAAATACGTAGATTTGAAGTATTTTATATTATATTTTTAAAATGTTTTATATATTTTATGTAAATTTTACGCAGTATTGCAAAGAAATAAAATTTGAAGACATTTAAAAATAGACGGCGGATAAAAAAATTTGCAAAACTAAAATTTCATTTTCTATTTATTAATTATTATTAACATATAGTTTCAAATAAATTGAAATAGATTTAAATCACTAGCTCCAAACTTATTGAAAATGAATTTTATACAAATTTTAAGCATTTTATGTTAATTTATGTATGTATAGTTTCAGAATGTATTTTTTTTAATATTTTACAATAATTTCAGTCTCTTTCTTATAAACTTATTATAGGTTCAGTCATTTTAGAATATATTTATTATAGAATTAAGGAAAGTTACTGTAATGTGACATTTGTAAACAAGTCATCTAGTGTCGTTATGAAGAACTTAAATTATACATTATCTACGTTTTTTACTTATTTAACATTTTTACGCATTTTTACACGTAAACGTAAAAAATATTTTTTTACGCGTAAATGCACATCCCTGGTGTATAAATATCTATTAATAAAATTCGAGAAAAGCGACATTAAAATTTTTGGATGTTGCTGGTGTAAAATAGGTTACACAAGCAATGATAGCTAGAGAAATACATCTGTATCTATCTTTTTATTTATCGTTACTTATATAACTTCGCACAGATGATGACATAGAATCTTAATGCCCTTTTTCTAAATTCTAAACTATTTAAATTAAAAAAAAAAAAAATACATGTGCATTTTGAACTCCAGATTAGTAAAACCTATATTAGTATTTTCCTATTTTTCCTTAAGGTCACATGTCCCATACTAGCTCATTTTTAGAACATTTTAGATAAATTTAAAATCAATATTACATTTTAGACGCAAAAAATGTACATATATACAAATACAATCTCATACTCGACCTTGCATATATCAGAATAACAGTTATGCTGTCACTGCGATGCTTTTTTCACTCGAAACGAAAAGATGATGCATTGTATCGTTATAATATCGCTAATATAAGTCATCTGAGTTAAAGTAACTGGCTCATTCTACACCAATAATTTTTATAACCTACATATTAAACCATACTTCACCGCTTTTTTTGTAAGATCACTAGCGCTACCGCTATCTGCTTCACAGTTTTCAGTTTCTTGATAAGCAAATAGCTGTCTCAGTTTCGTGGCCTAGTGCTCGGTGTCGAGTTGCAGTGACATCGACGTGGCGGCACGGGCACGCGTGGCCGACCACGTGCGCACCAAGTCTACCGCGACTCCGACTCGACGTGGACGTGGACGCCGACATGGACTGTAATTGCTACCTTCGCTCGTCCAACACGTGCTAATTCCAGCAGAGATAATTCATAAACGGGATTAAATTATATGGTGCAACTAGATATAAAATCAAGATATTTGAAGAGTGAAGAGGATTGCGTATGTTTGGAATGGTAGTAGGTCACGTCAAAACAAATTAGTCTCGGGGTGGGAAAAAAGTTTTTTCGTACTCACTGCCTAAAAACTAATGTTTCCCGCAGCCAACTCACAATCCGAAAGGTCATATTCCCGCGCTATTGTTTTACTTCCCGCACTAGTGTCTCAATGGAAACTACTTTGATCGAGTAGCTTAAAAGTGCTATTTTATTTTTAATATTTTTGTACATTACAACAAATTTAATATAAGAACATAATAATTTAGGAAAATTAGTTGAAAGAATAAAAATTATTTAAATAAAATCAGAATCATTGCTAATTTTGACATTTTAATACTACTAACGCCATCTATTAAAAACTAATGCAACGAGAATCGAGAATGATGAAAATGGCGGCCATACTGTATGTTGCACACAATATTAAAGATAATATATTAGTAGGTATTAATATACAATAACAACAACATTATTATTATTATTAATACGTATAAGAATATATTTTATTTAAAGATAATTTAATATGTATTCATACTTTTATTTGTTTTAGGTAGTGATATGTTCCTAAATTTATAACCAAACTACTATACATATGTACTATCAAAATAAAATAAGATCTTAAATTTAAGACATTGTATTTGAATCGAGTCTATACAGTTTGGTATTGCAATAATTATTATATATTTATATTTTGTATCTGACAGTTAGTGAAATTGATGGCTCTATTTGATGCGACGACATGTTCTGAGTAACATCTATCGAAGGTAGAACAGTTTTACAATTAATTCGTTCGTTACAAAAAATCTTGTACAATACTTATGCGGAAATACCTTCCGTGCATTCGCCTAAATGAAATACTCGCTCGCGTTGCTCGCTCGTACTTCAAACAAAGGCTCATGCACGGAAGTTCTTGTTTCCGCATTTGTATTGTAAATAACTATTACAAATATGTCTAGACTCTCCAAAAAGAAAGGCCTACCGCCTGCTCTACTTTTTTCTGAACATCAGTGTATTTCATAATACCGTCAACCACAACATCAATCGTTTTATTGCGCATAAATTTCCAAACTAAAATGTAAATGATGGCAAACATGATAATAGCCGGATGCAGGGCCGGCTCGTGCGACTGTGCAACACGTGCATAGCACGGGGGTGCAAGGCCGAAGGGGGTGCAAGCAAAACTCTATTATAGTGCTATCCTAACTCAGTTTTATATTTTTAGAGCTGATTGTACCAATTTTAGTATAAAATAAAAATAAAATGAATTTTCTAATATAAATTTTTGTTATTTCGTGTATTTCGCGCTTAAATTTGTAATACGCATCACAGAACGCAGGCGCTAGCGGCCGGCCAGGAAAAGAGAGTTAATTCAAGATGCGTCGTAACCTGTCGTATCCTAACCAAACTGATATTCTTTTTTTAATTTTTTTTATGTTATAGAATGTTTTATTTTTGCCATAATATACAGGATGGTTGATTTTTCATTGTCCAGTTTATATCTTTTGAAATATTAAAGATACAAGAAAAGGTTATATAGAAAAGTTATTTGATACAACCTGGTCTATAATTTAGCATAAATAATTTTTTTCCAAGGCGTACCAATTTTCCAGAAAAATATTTAACTTTGATTTTTTAAATGGAATACCCTGTATATTTTTACGGAATAAAATTCTAAATAAATTTCTCTTTACAATGATGTATAACATGTAAGGGTTTACCTTTAAATTATGTCTAATAAAGCAAATAGAAATACGATAAAAGTAGGCTGTGATATTCTATTGTTTATACCAGTAACATCTATCACAGATTTAATAATACTGATTATAATAGTAAGAAAGGTGTTAAGATTCTTATTTAACTAAGAGAAATGAATGTCGGTTATAGTAATAGCGAAAAAGTTGATATGCTTTGCTGTTTCCACAGATCAAATAATAATAAACGTCGGGCTGCTATCCTGTATAAAAATTTATAATAATTTTGCTACTTGATTTTTAAATAAAAGTATTAATAATCGGCCTTCTGAGGTTCTGAGAAGATTTTGTACCACCGATAAACGTTGCTTTGGTCCAAGGTAGCTTCTCCGTATGCCACAGTCAACATTCGGAATGCATCCGCGCACTTAATTTCGTTTTTCACACAAAATTTGATACAGGTTCTTTGTTCCATTTTTTTGAATAGGTAAAAATCGAAGACGATCCAAAACACGTGCAAGCAAAACAGCTGTCAACAATTAAGTGAACATTCAAAATGGCCGAGCTTGTCGACATAAGTGAGAGACATGAGTACCAACATAAAGCCACAAAAAGATCGAAATTCGAATATACGTAACCCGCGAAAATTCAAAATTCGCGATAGTTTTTGAACACACCTCGTATATATATATATCAATGCTAGTAATTCTATTACTTGCTTTATTAGACATAATTTTATTCAAAGGAAAACCCCTACGTAGCCAATGTTCATGTGTCACACAAGTTACAGGTATAAACAATAGAATATCATAGCCTACTTTTATCATATTTCTATTTGCTTTATTGGGCTTCCAAAATTAAAATGCGCTACTGGTGGCAGATTTCTGAACTGATTGAAGTGTACAAACAAAAACAATTAAATAAAAGTAAGGCTATGTAAATAGAAATTAATACATGTACAACTACAGCAATAAAATATAATCTAAATAAAGGAAATCAAATATTTTTTTATTAAATATACTGTTCATTAAAATATGACTAAAATACTCTTAACCTACAACTACTTACTAAAATTAACCCTATTAACTAAAATATTATTAAAACTACCACTAAATTGTTACTACAAGAAAGATCAAACTCAATTCTACCGAAATTAACAAAAATACACTATACTACATCTCAAATTAAATTAAAAACAACAAAAATTTGTCTCACACCAATTGTACTCTTATGGAAGCCAGCGAAAAATGTACCATTCGTTTGAATTTTGACGTTTGACGTCAGCGCCATCTCTTGATAATTTGGAAGCCCAATAGGAAATAATTTAAAGGAAAATCCTTACTTGTTACACATCATTGTAAAGAGAAATTTATTAAGAATCTTATTCTGTCAAAATATACAGGGTGTTCCATTTAAAGAATTAAAGTTAAATATTTTTCCAAAAAAATGGTAGGCCTTGGAAAAAAATGTTTATGCTAAATTATAGATCAGGTTGTATTAAACAACTTTTGTATTTAACTTTTTTTTTATTTTTGTATATACGTATAAACGTTTCAAACAATTTCATTTTTTGGGTTGTTAAAGACAGGTGGGGGGGGGGGGGGGTGCATAATAAAATTTTGCACAGGGGTGCTAAAATACCACGAGCCGGCCCTGGCCGGATGGGTTATCAGGTCAACACTAAAGGTGGATTAATAACTAACACAAAACCTAGAACATTAGCACAGATTAATTTAGCATACTTAGTGGGTTTTATAATGGTACACAAAACATAGTGAAACTGAAAATAAGGCTGCATCCCCATGCATCCGTATTCACGTATCCGTGATACTTGATTCACGCACGTAAAAATTTAGCCCGTCCCCATGAAAGCAAGTAGTTACGTTGTCCGTATCCGCATCCGGTATCCATATTAAATTTGAAACTCAGCTGATGTGTAGTGGAGTGTTTTATATTATGGATTCGGAAACATTGGCTGTAAGCACAAGTCTTGTTTTAACTAAAACGCTGTTTTAAGATATGTCAAATTTCATTATTTAATAATAAAAATAAATAGTATCAAATTTATCAAAATATGATTTTGAAGCAGAACATAGTTTATATTTAAACAAATATTTAAAAAAAAATCATCCTTTAAACATAAGGATGAAATCAAATATTGAAATTTGAATTTGACATACCTTAAAACAGTGTTTTAGTTAAAACAGGGCTTGTGTTACCAGCCATTATTATTAACTGTACTCAGTATGGCTTGTTTTCATCGACACAAATTTCAAACGTTTCGTTGATTCCTACAATTTTCTCCTTGAAACAGTCATGTTCCATTAAATTATCACATTGCGAATTTACAACCCATCCACAATATCCACATTTAAATAAATTGTTCTCTATTGTACATAAAAACTAAACAAAAAAGTGAACCACAACAAAATTCAAGCTTATCAGTTGGTTGTCAACAAAATATCCAAACAAATTTGCTGTTGCTGTGTTTATACGCATGCGTCAAGCAATCCGTATCCGTGAAAAGTTAAAATTAACCAACTTTCGTCCATTGCGTTCTTACAACGGACCGATGTATGAATTTGCTATAATGATTAGTTACAAATGAAAATGATCACGTATACGTGAATACGGATGCATGGGGATGCAGCCTAAGAAGTAAAAGAAGAAATACCTGTCATTTTCAAATAATAATATAATAAGAAAAACATATGTTTTTCTTTTATTTTAATTTTTTTAATAAATTTTATCAGATTTGATTTCAAGTTCATGTTATAATTTGGTTTTGTTATTTATGAGTTAATTTATACAAATAAGTTTGATGTCGTCCATTTTAACCAACAATGAATGAGACGTGTTTCATTGTTCACCCTCATAGCAGTATTTACAAATATTTATCCGAATTACCACGAAATATTACGAAGATGCACGAAAAACATTGGTCAATTCCTATGAGGTGCGGGAGGCCACGTGACTTTGACAAGTGCTTGTGGGGCCCAAACATGGTTGCCAAAACACGGCTTGTGTACGTTGCCTGTGTTGCCAAATAAATTTGAGTGTAAAATTAATAAATAAAATTGTAAAGCTAGTTATTATTAATGAATATCATGTTGTTTTACTTTTTAACACATAAACTTAATTTTTAAAATATGCAAAACGTTCAACAGCCATCTGATAGTTTTCCTCAAATTTAGCGCGCCAAGAAATCTTTGTATCGTAGATAGCAGCACAAGTCGCATAATTTTTAAAAAATATTTTATGTGTAAAACAACATGATATTCATTAATAATAACTAGCTTTACAATTTTATTTATTAATTTTACACTCAAATTTATTTGGCAACACAGGCAACGTACACAAGCCGTGTTTTGGCAACCATGTTTGGGCCCCACAAACACTTGTCAAAGTCACGTGGCCTCCCGCACAGTGCCGGATTAACCATGAGGCGCATGAGGCGCGCGCCTCAGGGCCCGGGCCTGTTAGGGGCCCGGATACGGCACCATTTTGTCGAGTTTTTATTTTTTTAGAGTTATATTTTATTTACTTTATGAGTTTATTTCTGTTGTAATTGTTATTCTGTTTGATTTTTGAAATAAATTATATTTTTGGGGTCTTATATGTTATTATAGGGGCCCGAAAATTGTTAGCGCCTCAGGCCCGAAAATATCTTAATCCGTTCCTGCTCCCGCACCTTAATCATTTTAGTTCTTGCTTGTTTACGTCGTAATTTTAATTAAATTCGTGTAGTATTATTTGATTTTATCATATCTAAAACTCGAACTTTCAGTTTTGTTTGAAATTTGAAGCGACATCGTGGATATGCATACCGGGTGTAACACGAATACTGGACCATAAGCGTTTAACATAGAAAAATAGTTTTTCCTTGCGTAAAAGTGGCTTATTAATTTTAGATAAAAATGCTTCAAATAGGTAAATGTTGTAGAGAATTCAATTTTGCATCTGAATCAATAATCACACTCTGTTTTGTACGTTTCGTTACCGAGATAAAAATGGAGAATTATTCAGGGGAAGAGAATATACAAATCATTGAGTAGTATTATTTTGATGAAAACTATATTTTATAATTTCTGACAGGTATAATATCATAAAATGTATTTGAGATTTTATTTCAATACCATAGCTTACACTTTAAGGGAGTAACTTTTATAAAATTTAAACATAATTTGTCCAGTTACCAAATGCAAAAGGAAATGTGATTATGGAATTGAATGCAGAATTTAATTCTCTGAAAAATTTATTTGAAACATTTTTGTCTAAAATTAATAAGCGACTTTTGCGCAAGGAAAAACTGTTTTCCCATGTTAAACGCCTATGGCTCGTCGTTTTTTGTTACACCTGGTATATATACGATGAAATCTATTGTATTTGTACGTAATTATTTATTTATTGCGGTATGATGAATAAAATACCAGAGAAAATGGAAGGTTTTGAGAAAACCAAAGATTTTATCACACAGTTCAAAATTTGTTTAATTAATGATGACCTGTTGCGAATATTTATCTAGTCATAATCAGACCGGTATTCTATTTCTTATATTATTAGTACTATCACCTCAGACCTATTTTATACTAGCTAATTTTATACTGTTTCGTTTATTTTTAAGTTCACCAATTTTGAACAGTATGGTTAAGGACTTTGGTTTTTTCAAAACCTTCCATTCTCCTATTATGATTATTTATTATATTCTATACAAAAGTTTTTATTATAAATGCCGTATAGGTAGGAAATGGAATATGCAGTTTCATGTACTAAGGATTTTGAATATGGGGTCCCGTGGCCGCGTGCCTGAGTGTCTGGTGGAACCGGGTTCGATCCTGACAGACGCCAAATATTTCCAATTTTAAATGGCACAAAAGTGACCCCTGTGGTGCACTCTCCACACCAGCTATGAGTGCCCGTGAGGTGACGCCTGGTAAGCGCCCACACGGTAAAATATATCGTCATAATTACCGATGTCTACATGTGCTGTAGATACTGGCACACCCAGAAATGGGTAATATGCCGTGATGATATATTTATTTATTTTATTTAGGATTTTGAATTCGAACCCCGGCTAAGACATTGTTTACCTTCTTATCATAATCATCAAGAAATTCATAATAAACTGCAAATAATAAAACTAGTTGTGTAATTGTGCCTAATTTAAAAAATGTGTATTTTATATAAATTTAATAAATAAATACCAATGCCATTGTAAGCGTGTGTACATAGCCTCATGTGTGGTCTACAAAGTCAACCAAAGATAAGCAATGTTGGTAACTAGTGCAGCAGCCTGCTAAAATCGTGTGTGGTCGGCTTATTAGAGTAGGGTTTTTAATTAAATTAGAAGCACCGTTAAAATATTTTTTATAAATTAATAAGTTAATATAAAAATAAATAATATACCTATTATTTTGTGCAATACAACAATGAATATCGATGTATTTGAATAAACACTCACACAATTAAGCATTATAACAGCATTTATTTCATTACAATTTTGTTATTAAAATATAAAATTTATCTTCACAAGTAGATTTATAATAGTATATATTGTACTTAATACTAGTATATACATAAACTACTGTTTTATTCAAATCTAAATCCGTTCCCATCGGCAACTGTGTAACATTAATTTTATTTACTTTTTACTTTACATTTAGAAATTTTGTTTTTAATTTACAGTATATCTAACTAACTGAAGGCAAGTTGCATAAAACGTGGTTAGCTGACCATGCGTTTAACAGCATTTGTAAATATGGATACGTATCGAAAATACATTAAAAAATAACAAAATAAGCCTTGTCAAAGTTAACAACTTGATAAGTTAAAACAAAGTTTTATGAAACTCGGCCAGCCTGTGTAAAACAACCACATGTTGTTCTCCAGCTTGTTATGTTTAAAATAAATTTAAACCTAACCTCGACGTTAATAACGTTATATACAGGGTGTATCAAGATAATGGAACAGTGCCGTTTATTCGTGTATGTGAAAAGATACAGAAAAAAGTGATTAGGATATTTTGTAATGGATAGAGGGGGACACATTTTAGCGTAAACTTTATTATCTTAAATTCAGTGGTACTCAAACTATAGGGCAATATTATATTTTTTTAAATGGCATTATATACATTTTATTAACTCATTAAATAGAGAATTTTGTTCTGAATTCAACGATATAATAATATCATACCCTTACATTGCGAAAAATTTGATAAAAATTAATTCAAAGTTAGTATTTTTTTTCTACTGTATCTAAGTAATCTGAGCAAACATTCAAACAATAAAACAAAAAATTTATCTTGAAAGATGAATTTATTGCCAAAATCGTAGCTTACTTGCATGTAATAAAACTAAAATAAATTTTATTTTGTTTTATTGATTGAATGGTTGCTCAGAATACTTAGATACAGTAGAAATAAAATACTAACTTTGAATTAATTTGTATCAAATTTTTCGCAATGTAAGGGTATGATATTATTATATCGTTGAATTCAGAACAAAATTTTCTATTTAATAAGGTAATAAAATATATGTAATGCCATTTAAAAAAATATAATATTGCCCTATAGTTTGAGTACCACTGGATTTAAGATAATGAAGTTTATGGTAAAATGTGTCCCCCTCTATGCCTTACAAAATATCTTAATCGTTTTTTTCTGTATCTTTTCACATACACGAATAAAATGCACTGTTCCATTATCTTGATACACCCTGTATAAACTACTACTTCCCAGTGTTTACTTGTAAGCTAACCAATAACTAATCAGCTCTTCGGTCTTCTCATTACTGTTAAAATGAGAAATACTAATAAACAGTTTCATAGGTTTTATTCGTATATGTAGTACATATTTGAGAAATCTCGATCGATTTTTAAGCATGATTATCAGTGGCGTAACTAGACAAAAAAGGCCCCAATGTGACCAACTAACCACCCACCCCCCACCCCCCCATAAAAAAAGGAAAGTTCCTTTTATTTATTTATCTGGTATGTATTCCATAGTATTTGGTAGATAGTTTTCAATAATTTTTAATATGGAAAACGAACGATATTGTTACAGGTATTGTTAAATACAAAAAAAAGCATGACTAATTCAGCCAACTCACGAATTGTATAGTTTTTCAATTTTTCTCTTTCAAGATTTAATACATAGATGCAATTGCATTGGCAGAGATTCACCTAGATCATTTGAATACATTTCTTGGATCTTTGTCCCGTTTTATCCAAGTTAAAACTGTTAGGATTGCGTATTGTAATAAATTAAAACTGTATTGCTGTTGAATTTAATAGAGTATAAAATTTACATATTTCTTAGTATCATATTAATATTAGTTAGGTAGTTATCAGATATACATAATTAAATTTAATGACAAATTTAATATATATGAGATTCAGCAAATGGGCTCTTTTGTAACGTGGGCCCCAATGTACCGCATTGACTGCATTGGCATACGTACGCCACTAATTATTATATCTCTCTTACCTGTGGTGACGAAAAGTAAAAATTGCAGTTTTTGTGTTGAACATAATCGTTTTCACCTATAATCTCACACAAACCAATGTGATTTTTTTTGTTAAAATATCTGTTTTTACATTACCATTTTGACATTATCTGTTGAAAACTAATACAGCAATTCAGCATTCAGCAATTATGTGAGTTGCATTCTCATATCTAAAGGAAAATGCAACCACTGGAAACATTTATTTAACCAAATACCAAATTGAAACTCAATATATTCTTCTTCATTCCATATTCTAAATAAAATTACTTAAGTAGATTTGACTATAGACTTCCAAAATTACTCAGTTGCGGCAGTTATTGATAACCTAAGCATGTAAAACTGTATCAAAAATTCTAAACATCCAATTTAAATTCAAACAGGAGTTTGCACAAAATAATTTATTTTACCGAATGTTTGTCAATAAATATTTAAAATGTAGAGTGTGCGATAAAGAAAAATCCATGTATTCCGCGATTAAAAAGGGAATAAAAGACAAAGTAAAAACCGAAAACAAAAAAATACTTGCCCTGCGTCTGAAGGGCGCACATAGGTAGAGTGAGACGAGAATAGCAATGGGGTGAGAGGAGAGTAGCGCAGTGAAACTGTAGTTTGCGCTGATACATTATATATAAAACATTCTTTCACATGCTCATTGAAAATGTATTAAAACCAAACACAGCGCGACGGTGGCGCCTCTAGGGACGCGGCGCTCCGCCGAACTACCACCGCCGCCATGAATGTTTGATGCCCACTTTAACAATGAGTGTATGCACAATTTGCCGTGTTGACACAGTTTTAAAGCCGCTGGTAGTTCTCCTGATTACGGGCTCCGCGGACGCGAACCAGTGGCGTGCGACAACGGCGGGGCCACGGAGGTTAATATGCGGGTTTTGTTCACTGGACTTCATTTTAGGTTTTGTTAGAAAGTTTGCTCCCGACTAAAATGATACTGAAATATAAATCGGAGAGGTCGTTTAGTTTAGTTGGTTGAAGTTGACAGTTCACAAATGCGGAACTTAACATGTGGGTATCGAACACCCGAACTTGGTCTTTTCAAACTGAAATTAGATTGGAATTATTCAACTAGTGTTGATTTTGTAATTGGATAAGTTTTCAGGTAGTTTACTTTGATATACGATTCAACAATTTCACAAAAAAAGGATTCGGAGTCAAATGCATTAAGTGATCGGTTGAACGGATATGATTTTCACAATATAAATTTAAATCCCATCGTTTTTAATTACTTTTTTCGAATTGTTTTTTTTCTATAAAACTAACTTATATTTTACACTCTTCATAATAGCTACAATTCCTAGAGATAGTATCTTGTAACACAGCCATGTGACAAAAATAATTCGAGCTTTATATTATGGATAGTTCTTTTTTAAGAGCTATCCATTACTTGCTTTCCATTTTCTTTAAAAAATGCATAAGTAAGCTGTATTAGCTTTCTGCCTGTTTTAGAATACTTGACGTAGAAAATTATAGCTTGTCTCAATTTATATTAATATGACTTGACTTCAATGATAGTTGGGTAATCGCCTCACATCGGGAGATTTTCATATCGAACGGT
Source organism: Ophonus ardosiacus (assembly GCA_943142095.1). NCBI lineage: Eukaryota > Metazoa > Arthropoda > Insecta > Coleoptera > Carabidae > Ophonus > Ophonus ardosiacus. The sequence continues at coordinate 33,167,794 of OW964831.1, read as the reverse complement.
CAGGGGAGTATTAGCAAAAATTAAGTTTCATTTGAATAACATATTTATGCCCGTATTCATAAACACTAGTCAAAATTTTAAACGGTTCGTTATAATTTTTATCCAATAAAAACAGTCGACATTGAAAGAAAAATCGAAATTTTATTTGTCAAGTTTGATTCTATTTGTCAAAAATCATAACGAACCTTTCTGAAACTTTACGAATGTTTATGAATATGGACATTAATCTGGAATATGTAGTTCGACCCATTCGGGTAAAAACTAAAATAATACCCGCGCTAATAACCCTACCAAGAAAACGCCTGCTGAGAGAATTTGCAAATGCCAGTTAACCAAAAGACATAGAAATATATAAAATTATACATTATGATATAACGCTATGCTATGTTCGTTCCTATTAGGTTTTAATGCAAAAAACCTAATAATATATAACTTATTTGCAAACGAACTATTTGAAATTTTAAATAAAATGAAATAATAGTTGTGTACCATGCGCGCGAAATATATGTTTAGTGTAGAACACCAAACATATTTTTCGCACAATCATACACAATATTTTTTACAACTAAATTTAGTATTTAGAAAACGTGTACAAATATTTTTTTAAAAATCTGATGTGGCCAGCACATGACCTCCCGCCAATTCCATGTTTAAAATAGCAGTAAGCTTTACGTAAAGTATCACTTCCGGTTGATCAGTTGTAAATAAAATCTAATTTGTTGTCCAATAAATAGAAAAGTCTGTAATACGAAATTTTGGAACACGTTTTATTGTTTTTCCTCAAAAATCTGTTAGAGCTCCAAATTAAGTACCACATCCTATTTATCATATATGGTTAAAATCTGATATGTTGTTTCAAATTATATGAGTTTTAAATACCAAATTTGAGAAGTTTTGAATCATTTTAAAACGTAAATTCTTCGTCGTACATGATCCATTTCGTAAATGTGTAGTTGTAAATTAATATTAATTTATAGCGCTGCAAAAATAGAAAAAAATTAAATCAGATCACCTGTACATCTAATATGATGGAAAATATATTATTTTTACAAACCTTAATTTCATTAGAATTAAATATTTAATATATTCTCCTAAATACGGTTTCATTATTAATTTTAATGCAATTTCTTCCTAACAGTGACATTTGTTTAAATATGTCAAAATTGTTATTCAAATTATGTTTTTTTTTGACGCATAGGCAAGACGATATATGAAAATAAATTATATTGTATATTCATATTTAAAGTTATTTACTAAATGTTATTATCGTAAAATTGAAGATTATGCAATTATATTCAAATTTAATTAGTAAAAGTTACTAAAAAATTATATTCAAAGAAAAACAGTTAAAAGCTTGTATAAATGATACTTCCGGTTATCCGATATTCACTAAAAACTAATGGGCTCTTCTCACATTAGTATAGAATGGGTATACAAAATTTCAAATTTTTCTGATTGATAGTATTTGAGTAATCGTGTCCACAAGATCCACACACACAGACACACACACACACATACATACCTACAGACATCATTGTAAAAATGTTAAAATCGGATTCTGGGGACATCAAAACGTGCTTATTCACTAAAATCTCTATATCCGATTTTTAGCACGATCCCTATACCTCCCTTACTTAGGATAGCGGAAGGTAAAAAATTAACTTTTATTGACATCTTGTCAATATGATAGATAACAGGTGAATTTTCTTATGAGTTTGACACATTTAATTTATTTATTTTAATTTTTATGCAAATAATGTCCACAGTGTACGAAATAATGCGCCCAGTGTACGAAATAATGTGCTCAATGTGTGAAATACAGATTGTTATGATTACATGGAATAATGTCATAGATAATGTACAAACATGAATATTTGTTGATAATTGTAGAAAAACAAATATATAATCACGGCATATTACCCATTGCTGGGTGTGCCAATCTGCTTTGTACGCAGATATCAGTAATGATAATAACATATCCGTACCGCTTACCAGGCAATCATTGCTAGCGTGGAATAATTTTTGCGTCAGTCGGGGTCGAAGCCGAGTCCTCAGATTCTCGACCAAACACTTACGCACACAGCCATAAGACTCCATTTTATATAATGCATTTTATAAAATAATAAAAATGATATTAATAATTATTATTATTATGATATAACAATAAAAATACATGCAGGTTGGTAAATACTTTACGACTATTACCTTCCAACCCCCTTAGGAAAGGAAGGTACTGTCTTTGGTCAAAAAATTCGGTGGTGAGTTTTTATGAATAAGCACATTTTAAGGCCCCTAGCATACGATTTTACTGATTTTCCGATGATGTCTGTACGTGTGTGTGTGTGTGGGTGTGTGTGTACATGTGTGTCTGCGTAGGTATGTGTGACAAAATTTTTTCGAGGATAATCAATACTACAATTATAATCGTTTCGTATTCCCCTTCTTTACATTCATATGAAGATCTGATTAGATATGGTTATAATTGAAGAACCGGAAGTTCCCGTATTTGAAGTTCTTAACAGTTTTTCTTGAAAAAACGCAGTTAAATATCATTTTTTGATATTTTGTGTGATTATCAATATGAAAGAATATCTTATTGTCTATACGGTTTGATTACATTTTCCGTCATATTCAATAGATATACCCAGGAAACACACACACACACACACACATATATATATATATATATATATATATATATATATATATATATATATATATATATATATATACAGTGTGTTAATTAAGAACCTGGCCATAGGCGTTTAACATGGGAAAACAGTTTTTCTTTGCGCAAAAGTTCCCAATTAATTTTAGACAAAAATGTTTCAAATAAATGTAGTAGATATTCATATTCTACGCCTAAATCACTAAACAGATTTAATTTTGCACATTTGGCAACTTGTAAAATCTAATTTGAAATTGTACAATTATTGCTCAATTGTAGCAGTACCCATGAAATTGAAACAAAATTACAAAGAAATTCATATCGTTTGAATTGTCAGAAATTTAATTTTATAGATTACAGAATGTGAAAAAATAATAATAACAAATATTATTTAAGTGTTAGATTTTAAAAATAATACCTGTGTTGTGATTTAGGTGCAGAATAGAATTATCTGCAACTTTTAATTGAAAACCGAATTTCTGACAGTTCAAACGATATGAATTTCTTTTGTAATTTTGTTTCAATTTCATGGGTACCGCTACAAATATTTGTACAATTTCAAATTAGATTTTACAAATTACCAAACGTGCAAAATTAAAACTGTTTACTGATTTAGGCGTAGAATATAATTATCTACAACATTTATTTGAAACATTTTGTCTAAAATTAATTGGGGACTTTTGCGCAAAGAAAAACTGTTTTCCCATGTTAAACGCCCATGGCCAAATTTTTAATTAACACACTGTATATATATATATATATATATATATATATATATATAACTATCAAGGATAAATCACATTACAATTCCATTGTGCTATGATTTGTCCTTGATAGTTATATATCATATACCGTGAGTAGGTATTTTTTAACGTGAAACATTGGGTTTGTCATATCCATGGTTACTAGTCGACATTTGATTGACAGCATTGTATTTGCGTGTCCCATTTAAAATGAAACATGGGGAACGAATTTGACAGATGTATGTATTATATTTAAATATTGTTAGAAATTTAGCCAGAATACCACTCAAGAGCAATAAACATATTTCGGGCACAAGGTGCACACAATATTTTTTCTACAACTAAATTTAATTTTTAGAAAACTGGTATAATTATTTAAACAAAATTAACCTCTAATGATATCTTGTCAATATGACAGATAACCGTTGAATTTTCCTATAAGTTATGATTTGACATTTGATTGACAGCAATGTATTTGTCTGTCTCATTTAAAACATAGGCAATGAATTTGACAGAAGTATTATGTTTAAATATTATAAGTAATTTAGCCAAGTCAAAAAAAACACTCGGGCACAAGGTGCACACAATATTTTTCTACAACTAAATTTTATATAGAAAGCAGGTATAATTATTTAAACAAAATTAATCTCTATTAACGTCTTGTCAAAATTCGTTCCCTATGTTTCATTTTAAATGGGACGGGCAAATATATTGCTGTCAATCAAATGTCAAGTCGTAACCATGGATATGACAAAGCCAATGTTTCAAGTTAAAAAATACTCACGGTATATATGTGTTTGCTGTGTAGATTGTGAAATTTACATAATGTATGTTCGTGTTATAAATTTATTGGATTTATTGAATCAACCGATTTTAGTGTCACATGATCCAACTTATATAATATAAATTGTTTCTTTATAACTTTTACTTTTATTGTAGGCGTTGTTTTTATTCAAAAGGTATTGTAAATTATACTTACAAACATATTCTTTGTTGTAAGCCTGACTTCTGGAAATTTCAATTCAGAATTTTCCAATACAATTACTCCGAAGTGTTAATTTGCTTTCGATAAGCCTAAGCCCGATTAGTTAACCTAACAGTATTCATCAATTTCCCACAAGTTACTCCTCTACTATATTCCAAAGAATCGACTTATAGGTTCTAACTGTTTCTCGATTACGGTAAATCCGCAAATTAGCTTAATCCAAGTAGCTACTGTTGCTAGCTCGTTGCGATCGCGTTGCCGAGCAACTGCTGCAGGGTTGTTACCCTGGCGGGAAGGGTTCAAACCAATTACAGGCACAATTACTTGAGATGCTATCTGCAGATACATAAATATCAGAGACAAAGCAGAGGAACCGAGCTGCATTTTGCTTTGTTCGCAGTTGATATATTGGTTATGCGAGGAGTATGTATGTGCGATTCCAAGTGAAGAGCAATTGATTTTATTGTTTTACTTCTACGGAAAAAACTGACAGGTTTAAATAGTAGAATTGTATATAAAATATTGTTTAAATTCCTTTAATGTCGCAATTTCGTATTATAGTATTTAGGATTTACGACCTACTTCAGCCAAATATATCTCCGAATAGCGTACTAATGACATGCATCTATTGGTTTGTTTGGGAACATTTTCCATCAACAAAAGTGTATTATATTTCAATTTGAACTTGAAGTTTAAGGTATTAAAAGATTTTTTCGGCAATATTTTATTTAGTTTAGCACAAAAAAATGAGGTCGTCCACTTTTTACCTCCCGCTACCCTTGGTAAGGGAGGTATAGGGATCGTGCTAAAAAGCACATATCGAGATTTTAGTAAATGACCACGTTTTAAGGTCCCTAGAATCCATTTTTAACATTTTCACGATTATGTCTGTATGTGTGTATGTGTGTGTGTATATGTGTATGAATACTATCAATCAGAAAATTCTGAAACCTTGTATTTCTACCCTATTCTAATACGAAAAGAAGCCATTAGATTTTGATGTAAATCGGATAAACGGAAATGGCACTTTACTTGAAGCTCATAATGGTTTTTCTTCAAAAAATGCCATTTTTCGCATTTTATGTCATTATGAAAATCATAGATTATTAAATTTTGTACAGGTATACATTAATACTTTTTCTATATATTTTACAGATAAATTTAAAAATAATTTTTCTTTTTTAATCCCGAAGCCTAAGATAAACACAATTCCTTTGTTACACAGTTTTTTTTTTTGACAGGTAAACGTCATTGTCAAAAAACTAATCTCTTCAAATTAATAATAATAATAATATTTTAAATAATAAAGACAATCGTAAATAAAGCAATAGTTATATGCAATGGAACATAATATAGTTTGAAGCATTACTAAATACGTAGGTATGTATTTGAATGAATAAAAATTAAATAGCGGGAGATTTTGTGTTGGCCACATCAGATTTTTTTATTTCTTTTTTTTTATGTTATTTACAGATGTTTATAGCTGTTAACAAGACAAGGTTAATGTTATTAAAAACTTGAATATTTTAAAAACTAAAAAACAATAAATCCTAACCTTTTTTAAACTATCATACAGTATTAGAGTCGTAAAAACTCATTGCTGTCAAAAAATCAGGTTGCATTTATCCATCTTTTAAGGCGGCAATTTTAAAATAAATGACTAATTTTCTATTTTGTACTGTAGTGGAGACAAAAAATATATTAATTTTTTTTTTAATTATACTCGGTAATAAGATAGATTCAAGTATTTTCAAAACAAGTTTTATAGGCTGTAGCGCAAAAAGAAACGAGGAACGTATATTTCTGTAATGATTATTAAATTCGTTAACATTACTCGAGATATACATATCTTTAAAAAATAGCGTAAATGGGAGACACTGTACATAAAAATGGTTATTTTTGTGTGAAAATAACCTCTATCACATCAAAAAGTATAGGTAGTATAGTTATATAGTATATTATATACAAGATGTTAAAAAAAATGGTAAACAATTTTGATGGTATATAATACTGAATAAATTTAGTAACAAAGCTTGATCAGTACAGGTCTGATCTTAAATTGTTACCGAGAATTTGTATTAGATCAATGAAAAACTGAAAAAGATAGTGACCGAACAAAATTTATATATGTTCCGAAGCTACTTGAAAATTAAATATTGGCCAAGGTCGCCACAACGTTTAACTTAAATAGTACAATTATTTGATTTTTTTGAGGAACAAAATCTAAAGCACATCTAAGATGACCTCTCAAAGCTGAACAAAAGTCTCATTTAATCGAAGTCGTAACTCTTAAAGTTTTTTTTTTTTTTAGAACCTCTCAACAGGATTAAATCCCAATTACTGAGTAGGTTCACATACAGAAACATCCATGCCTTAGTGGGATTCGAACCCAGAACCCCGAGCATACTCATGACTAAGAGGCGTTGCTCTAACCATTGAGCCACCGGAGCCGACAATGAGATAGAAGAGTTATCTCACGTAAAAAATCATATATCACTGCCTTATTCTCGGAAACTACTGAAGATCGGACCCATGTTGACTAAACTTTTTTTTACTAATTTTGGTCAGTACTACATGCTCTCAGAAATGTTTACCCTTTTTTGTAACTCCCTGCATATTCGAGGTCCCAATTAGCGACAATTGTATAAAAATCATTCATTAATATTAGGTAGTGGTGCGTGTGTCTCAATATGGTCATCTGAAACTTGGGTTCCAGTTTTTTCGCTGTCTTGCAATTTACAAATTGTACAAAAAAGAGACAAGAAGATCTCAATAATGTCCCTACCCCAGCTTTCGGTGACCGAAAGCTAATGGCTTTCGAATAAAAGTAGATTGACTTACGCAACAACAACACAGCGGGTAATAAGTCGATTATTGTCGATCGTTATGATTTTAATATAATTAAGAATACCTTTATTTGAAAATAACACACCATTATTTCAAAGAATTTGAATTAAAATTTCCGCTATTACTTATAATATGTCTTGAGCAGAATTTCGTGTTTTTCACATAAAAAATAAAGTATTTGAAAAAAAGATAAAATTTTTGTATTCTGTCATGTTATAGAGTAAAATACGTGTTCTATCTTCTTATCTTATGGGGTCCCGTGGCCGCGTGCCTGAGTGTCTGGTCGCGAACCTGGGGGAACCGGGTTCGATCCCGACAGACGCCAAATATTTCCAATTTTAATTGGCACAAAAGTGACCCCTGTGATGCACTCTCCACACCAGCAATGAGTGCCCGTATGGTGAGGCCTGGTAAGCGCCCACACGGTAAAATATATCGTCATCATTACCGAGTCTACATATGTTGTAGATACTGGCACACCCAGAAATGGGTAATATGCCGTGATGATATATTTATTTATTTTATTTTATCTTATATTACATGTAAGTACCTACATTATGAAATAAACAAAAATTGATAATTCGTACTTTGTTCATCATATTAATTAACGTGTAGTTCAGTTATTTACATATTTCGAATCATGTAAACATTTTGAATTGTTTCTCAATTCGCTATTCATATATTTGTAATTTGGAATACTGTATATGCAGTGTGGTACAAATTCATTTCCACAATAATTATAATAATATTTATTTGAAATCGTCACTAAAGTGCACAAAAATAGTCATTAAAAGTTCAGAAATCGGCACTAAAATAATTAATTATATGTCAATTTTAAGCAAATGCAATAATAATATTGTACATGTAGGATAATTTGGGTAGGTGTACGAAATAATAATAATAAATTTGTATGTAAAGTGAACAAAAATATTTTTGCAAGAAGAACGAACTAAACAATTCCCATGAAGAATATTGAAATAAAACATAATTTCGAGTGTTCTTCACGATGACTTCAATGTTCAGAGGTTAGCAACATTGAGTGCCAGACTGACAATTACATAAACATAACCTATGAAAATAAAATACCTATTCCTTTCATTTTTACAAAATTTTGATTTCACATAAAATTTAATTTGCAACTCGGCACTACTATTTTATCACTCATAAGGTTTATTTTCCTCGGCCTTACAGCCTCGGCATCTAAATTCCAAATTCGTGATAAAAAGTAGAACTTCAGTACCTTTATACATAAATAACTATTAATGTATATAAGCTTTCTTTCTTAAATTATTACAACTGATTGATGGGGGTGAGTCAAATTTTATATTTTGTAACATTTCCTTTCGTTGCTGACGCTACCACCATTCACTTCAGTCTGTCATTTCTACATTAATTTTTTTTGTTATTATACACGAAACAGAAAATAGACGTAAAAATTTGTGGACCTATTTTTTGAAACAATGATGTAAAAGCATTATATTATTCACAATTTTTAAATGCTGGCATTCAAAATGTATATAACTTTTATTATCAACAATTATTTTGTTGGAAACATTTGTTAGTAGTACTTATTTCTAAAAGTCGTTAGAAATGTTAACATTTGTTATTAGCTTTTATTACCTTTTTCATTAACATTTGATAAAATTATTGCTAACTTTGTTAACAAATATTTTGCGATCGCTCTAGAGCGGTCTAGATAAGGATATTGATAGCAAATGTTATTAAACAAGAGTAACAAGTTATTTTTGCTGGTAGCAGTGTTAATAATAATCTACAAACAGGTCACTTTCCCGCAGAACTAAAGAAACTGTCAGTAACATTGTTAATAACGAAATTATGCTATTTAGTTGATGACATCATGTTAGTAACTTCGTTAATAACTTTTCATTTTTTTCTTAAATATACCTACAAAACAAATGCATATATAAAGCTCAAAATAGTTTTTCTTCGAAAAATATTGTTTTTGCGAATTTCTATTATTATAAGAATTAATGATTATTAAATTTTCTACAGGCATGCATTCATACTTTTTCTATATATTTTATAAATAAATATATAAAATAATCTATTTTATTAATCCAGGAGCGTATGTTTTAAAGATAAATACAATTCCTTAGTTACACAGTTCAGATTTCAAATGTATGTAACTGAAAGATAAATGTCACTGTGAAAGAACCTATCATTTCAAACTTTTAATGGTATCTAACCTTTTAAAAAGAAAATTGTAATAGTAAATAAAACAATGGTTTATTATACAAATGGAAAGGAACATAATATAGTTTCCAACATCAATATGTATGTATAGGTAACTACGTAAATATTAAAATTAATAAAAGTTAAAAAAAATAACACTTGGTTTAGTTTCACAAGAGAAGTATATTTTTACTTCAATGTACAATTTCGCCAATTGCGGCATTATCAGAGGTACTGGCGGGAGGTATAGTGCTGGCCACAACAGATTTTTGTTGTTTGTTGTTAAGGAAGCAGTTTATTAGGCCGAGGCCCGCGGCCTGTAAAACCTTGGAGAGAATTGTATAAATTTTCTGTAAGTACGTAGTACATAATATATGAATTAATTTTGGACTATAAATTTAGTGCCCAAATAAACAAAACATACCTTATTTGGTTGAACTATCTGTTAGTTCCGATTTACAAAAATTATTATCGAAATCATTTGAGGAGCATTGAAATAATCGGTTATTATTTAGTAATTTATAAATACGATACGATTATTATCTATATCTGTTTTGAAGAGAATTAAATAGTTGATTACTTTGTCCTATCCCGGAGCTGTAAGTTTTTGCATACGCGCTTATAAAAACTAACTACCAACCGATATATGCCTTCATCATAATTACGATATTTACAGTTTTGCTGTTGGACCCAACAGAGTAAATTTTTCTGATTTTAGCAACACATAGCAATGAGAACGAAGGACCTAGTAATCCTCATATGTATACGTAATGCACTCGTTTCAAGATAAATTACGAAGTCGCTAATAAAAAATATATTTCCATGTTTACTTGCACTAATTTATTAATTTGTTCTTTATTTACGTTGTTTATTTTGTTTCATTTCAAAGTAGTAACTATTGTTTATTACTAACATTTATTTATTACTAAAATAGATTGAATATTTTTTTTTATATCGAGTATTCAAATTTACTTTAGATATTCTCTATTAATAATTGTAAATGCATAATTTTGGAATATAAAGTGTACTTAAATGTACTTGTCATGAGAATATTAGGAATTAAAGTACCTATACATTGATATAGAAGGTATAAAAAGTCGTAGAGTGTATTAATAAATATGTACATTGTAACATTGTAGTGCGAGTGCATCTCTGAGCCCAGCAGCCGTGTAAATGAGCGCGTCATCACGAACAAAGCGAGCGTTTAACAAACACAGTTTTTAAAGGGTGTAGTGTATGTCCATATGCAACTCGCAGCTTTAGAAGACAACCCAGAATGGTTTTTGTTACGCTTAATTAATAATATCTAGTGAATAACGAGTCGGGCGGGACCACCTAGCATAGCATAGCTTATTTTCATTTGAATACCATGTATTGTCATTGATGGCGCTAGGTTAAAGACATCGGCCGAGCATAGTCACACTGACAATGCCTCGGACCTCAGCTCGGTCCTGCCAGGTAATCACACGGGTAATTACCACCTGCGCCGCTAATTAAGATTCGCGACGCGATAGCGCTAGCACAAATCACCAGCCACACTTTTTTATATTGTACTGCGTACAGATGTAGTGCTGTGTACTTTGTACTTATATCTACCAAACGCCGCCGAATCGCTCGCTCTCACTGTTGTTCATTAGAGATTTTTAAGCACGAAATGATGCGGTTATATTAATTAATTATTGGTCTCTGTGTGCTTTATAAAAATACCCGCTAGGTATAATTAGTAGCCGTGCTTGGGTAATTAGTGCTGACTCGGTCCGCGCGCGGCGCTGGCGTGCGGAGTGGGGCTGAGAGGCGGAGCTTGCCCCTCCAGCGCGCATGCCATTGGCCCGCGGGAATCATGGCAGGCGTTGCTGTCAATCACGACCAGGAGTGGGGCGGAACCGAAGAATAGATTGTCGAGTTTGTCTGTCCTCATAACATTGAGACACGCCGGCGAGGATAGAGGTGGTGATTGTTTAGTGTTTGTGAGAGTGTTTGTGTAAAGCCAGCAAGCTGTACGCGCCGACGGAAGACATGTTGACGATGGAAACGGACCTCAAGGGAGGTAGTTTACATGCGACCATGCCGCCGCATCACGGGCTGCAAAGTTATGGGTCGCTGGGCTCTCTGGGGCAGTCGCCCATGCTGCCGCAGCAGCACCTGGCGCAGCACCCGCACCAGCTGCACCACCAGCAGCAACAGCCGCCACAGCAGCAGCCAGGGCACCAGCACGTGTCGCACACGTCGCAGCATCACGCTGGCCACGTGCAGCAGCAACAGCCCAACAACAACAATTCCAGCTCCAAGAACCAAAATATCGACCGAGTCAAACGGCCTATGAACGCGTTCATGGTGTGGTCTCGCGGACAGCGCCGTAAGATGGCTCAAGAGAACCCCAAAATGCACAACTCGGAAATATCCAAACGGCTTGGTGCCGAATGGAAACTATTGTCAGAAACCGAGAAAAGACCATTCATAGACGAAGCCAAGCGACTTCGTGCCGTACACATGAAGGAACATCCAGATTACAAATACAGGCCGCGCCGTAAGACAAAGACGTTACTGAAGAAAGATAAGTATCCCCTGGGCACTACGAACCTGCTGCCTTCGGACCCTAGCCGATCAGCGGCGGCGGCAGCAGCCGTGCAACAAGCCGCGGCGACGCGCGACATGTACCAGATGCCAAACGGTTACATGCCCAACGGCTACATGATGCACGACGCGAGTGCATACCAGCAACATGGATACGGAGGCGGTGGTGGCTACCCCAGGTACGACATGGGCCAGATGCAGCATTCGGGGTACATGAACGGTAGTTACGGGATGTACGGTGCAGCGACGGTACCTGGAGGTGCAGGCTCGCCGTACGGTGGCATGGCAGCGGCGGGATCTTCACACAGCCCAAGTGGTTCCAGCATTAAGTCTGAGCCAGTATCACCAGGGTCGGGGTTGCACACGCCGACGCCCACGGGCATCAAGCGCGAGTACCAGCAGCAACAACACCCGCAGCAGCATCCCCAGCACCAGCAGCAAGCCGGCGACCTGCGGCAGATGATCAGCATGTACCTGCCCGGCGACGGCACCCCTCAACACATGGCGGGGTATGCGAGCGCCGGCATGGAAGCACCCGGCCCTCTGGCGCCGCTCGCGCACATGTGAGAACCGCTGTTCGCGGCGCCCGACCTCGACGTGCCGCCCCTGTAGTGTACTGTACATAGCTCCTTCACACACCACCATCACTCTTCTCTCGTTACATGCTCCTAGTTGTAAGTCGTTCGGTTCGATTCGATTTGGTTCCGTAAGTGCAGTGCAGTGTTGTTGCTGAAGCTGAAGAAGCCGGCGCCCGACATCGACGCCGACGTCCTCACCGCCCCAATAGCTGTGCTGTACGCTGTACCTGTTGCACCACGTACGTACGTAACCGTCACATACTGATGCTGGAACCAGTGACCGATGTCAAACATTCAATAATCAATGTTTATTTTAGATTTTTCACTTATCTTGCGTGTACATAGTCATTTTAAAGACGCGTTTGTAATATAGGATATTATTATTAATTATTATTTTATTAAGAACCGTGCGAGAGCTCTTATAGAATTGCGTGCTGTGTATATTTCGGTTCTCGTACTGTATAAATCTCAAACCACTTGAATTTAATTATGTACTGTGTCTTTCAATTATCTCGTTTATTTCGTTTTGTTTATAATGATGCGCATCACGCAATTCGGGAGCGCTCGCATCTTCTCTTTATCAAAAGACGATACCTGATCGAAAGGGTTAAGTACCAAATAAATAAAGCATTGTATATATTTATAAACTCATCACGAATCATCTATATGAGACTATGAATTCGATGTCTTGGACGGGCGATTGCTATTTGTTCCACCTTGGAGCAGCGAACTTGGTTGTTTAGTGCCATTCATTCTTGTTTGACTTGTTGTTCTCAACTTCGCTGCTCCGACGTGGAGCCGCGAGCGCCGGTCCGACGCGTCGCTCGAACGCCCGAGACCGCTGCAGTCAGTTGTCGCATTTCAGATGGTGTTTTAACTATCGTCGCTATGGCAACTGGCTTGCTGGTCGCAGACTTGCCGAATATCCTCACAATCCTCATGTTTTTGTGCGGATGTTCTGCAGATCGCACTGGAACAATGACTAAGGGCTATAAATAATTATTCACAGCTTTGTACAGAATTCATATTTTTAAGTTTTTTCAATGTACAGTGTGTTTACATAATTAGTCAATGGAACGAACATAATGTGAATATAACAGATTTAAGTTAATACACGTGTTTTGTTCAAATTCATTATGAAATTATTTCACCCTCCCTTCATGAAATTTTCACTCATTTTCATTTTATTTCACGCGAAATTTGCTCATTTATTTCAATTAATTTCCACTTTTTCCTACAATACAATTCAAAATTAATATCTAAATTCCGCGTTAATCTATTTAAATAATAGCTGTAAATAAATTGACATTTATTTTAAAAGTATTAAAATTTCAAATTAATTTATTGTTTTAATTTTTTACCAATCGCAATTTATAAAATCATTAAAGGATTATTTGCAAAACAATTTTCTATAATAAAGGGATTTATGTTTGAATAATAATTTTGTGCAAAATTTAAATATCTGGTTACAAAAACTGTCAACAAATGTTCGCACATGTTGCGTGGAATCAAAAAGAAATTAAATTTTTAAGTTAGACAAACATTCGATAACCGAAGTAATGAACCGTAGTTTAGATTGCATAAAACCATTATCCTCCCTGTTCCTGCGCCCCTACTTAATGTTCTGATAAACGTGGAATGATAGACCAACATTAAAATCTGCACCAAATCAACGAAAAAGTAATTGTGGGAGAATTGCTTCTGCCCAATCATTCGTGAGTGATAAATTTGTGATATCTTTGCGGTGAAATACATTTATTTCCAATCCAATTTACAGAAATTTATTAGTAATTTTTTTTTTATTTTAGTTTTTTTTACACTAAATATAAGTATTTTATTTCAGATTTACCTACAGACTTCATTATCAGGCAAGTAATAATTTTTATATTTTTAATTAATAACTTCTACTAGAAATTATATATTCGTATATATCAATCGCTTTATAAATCATAATTATTATTAATTTTTCAACTCTGTTTCTCAAAAACATTTCATATTAATTTTACTACATTACCTACATCTAAATGTAGAACTTAATTGTTTTTTACTTTCAATATACATCGTATAATTAGAATAAAGACAATATTTTCATCCCTTGTGAAACTATCCGTTAACTTTATACTATTATTTGTGGGATACATTTGAAACATTTTGATATTTATTAAATATATAACTATCCGTTAACTTTTATCGTTTTAAAACCAAAAAAATAGCATCGAAAATATTACACTGGTAATTTTTACTACTACTAAATTTATCGTTTTAACTGACAGATAAGTTAACAGACAATTTAACCAGAGATAAAAATACCTGGCCGATGTGCCATAAAAGTTGTTACGGTTTTTATTTTTAAAATAAAAATTCATAAACATTATAATGAACTAGTTTCGTTGATTCAGTATTTATAAATATGGAGAATTATTTAAATAATTGACTACATTTAAACATTTTCTTGACATTTATTGTTTGTGTTTTAAAACGTTGGAACATACTGTAACACAATATTACTGATACTTGTCATTTATTATTTTATCTTATCTGTTCTTAAATTTTCTCTCATGATGCTCACTGAAACACTGTTTTGAAAATTTAAATTTTTATTTACCGTAGAGTTTATTTTATGCTGTAGGTTATTTAAAATAAATATTTATCATCTTTTAATAGTTGTTGCCAATAAATAAAAGCAAAATATAATAACTGTCATGGGATAGAGAAAATAATAGTAATAATTACCAAACCTTAATATATTAAAATATTCACTGATTCCTCTTGCTATCCAATAGTGTTGGATTCTAAACTCGGTTAAGAGATGGTTTTTGTCGTATCGGCTAAGAACAAAACAGTAATCTATCCGTTTATAAAATTTAAAAAAATAAAACAAAAACTTTTAATCATTGAAAATATGTATAAACAAGTATTTTATTATCTACGCAAAACTCTAAGTGCCCAGTTGAAAAATAAATAATAGTTAAAAATCTATAACTTTAATTTTTTAACAATAAATAATAATTCACTTTTAACACTTTTGTTAAAAGTAACAATGATCTGTCACTTAACAGTGGTGATATAAAATCACATTTTTAAGTCTAAAAACAACCGTTAAAAAGCCTACTTTTAATAGTGTTTGGAAACAATTTTGTTGTGTTTTATATATTTAACCTTTTTTTAATATTTCATTTGAAACCATAATTTCTAAATGAAAAGTATTCTTTGAATACATATGTATTTAATTAAGATTATGTGAAGAAAGGCTTTTATATTAATGTAATTCTACAAAAATATTTTTAGTAAGAAAATAATAAAAATTTTATTTGAAACAGTTCGTTTTTAACAACTAAACACGAGCCCATTTTTCATTTCCGAAATATCATATGACATTAGTACCAGATATTAATTATCGGTCTACATTCCGGTTTTTCTTTTTTTTTAATCCAACAACAGAAAAAAACACTGGTTTTATTTATTTCTAGGCGCGAAACATTTCCGAAACGAACAATTCACGCTCGGAATTCGTTCAGAATCTAAATCTGTATCCCGATCCTAAATTCGAATTCGATTCGAGACATGAATAATTGTGACAGGCCACCGGAAGTTCAGACTTGACATTTTTGCCACTTGTTAGTTCATACACGAGTAAACATAGTAATTGTGATAATTAATTTCAGAGTTCAATGAAAAGTTGAAATTGGTTCAGTGCGCATTCCGGTTCGTGTATGCTCGTGTTGTTTCCTCTTGCCCTTCGATAGTTGTCATGTTTTTAGTCTCTTTTGTTTTTTACGGATTTGTTTGTCCTATAACTAGCTAAATTTTAATTGAGTTTTCGATGCACATTTTATAATCCGCAATTTTTTGTGCAAGTTTCGAGGTAGCTGCAATTCTACAGTGTTAAAATTGAAATTGTTACAATTTTTTTATTACACTAATATTAATTAATAACTAGTTTCACAATTAATAATTTAATTCGTAATAACAATACAAATGACAAGAAAATAACATGTAAACATAAATACATCGTAATCGAAAAAATCATTTAAAATATTTTATTTATTTTAACCTATTTTAACATTTATGAATATAAAATACATAGTAGAAATATGCTATCAATACAATATGTATTTAAAAAATATATTTTCTATTTCCGTGTTCTTATCAGTGTATAAAAAAAAGCATTGACAATTGACAACACTTCGTTAAGAAGCGCACTGTTTGATACAATGTATTAATGCATACAATCAGACAAAATTTACAGTATACAATACACAAACTGTCAAAAAGCGAAATTTCAATTGTTAGCAGGAAGCGCTACCAACATAACTCACAAAAAACACCAATTCATATTTTTGACAAGTTGCAATTTTTTAAAAATCTCATTGCAAAATTACCCCAATAGAAAAAATAGTATAAAAACATGTTTCATAAGGCCTATTAACACACTCGTCCTTTGTAAACCTCGCCACGCGGCTCGTTTTCCAAACTTGGCTTTGTACGTTAACAGATAACCTTATGATACTTGATTTTTAATGTACTATTATAAAATTAATTACCTGTGTAACTTTTATTTAGATATATTGAAAACATATTTAAAAACTTAGGTCCGTATTACAAGCGCACTTTTATTTAAAGGCGATTTTATGTAACGCGCTTTTACATTATATTCTTATGAGGAGTGTGCTCTATAAAAACGCTCTTATTAAAAGTACATTCGTAATAAAATATGGGCATTCTAGCTGGCAGTAAAAATAGATACAATTAATGTACCTACTTGGTGAAGCAATATTAGTTTTACGAAGAATTGCACTCAACAAAATATTAATACCTACCTATTAATTTGGACAAATATGATTAAATTAAAATAATTTGTTTTCATGTCGCAGGCAAATAATTATTTTGAGAAAATCGTTTTTCCCTTTAATCCAATATTACGTGTTATGGTGAATAAATTTTACTCATATGTTGGTATTAGGCGAATAGCATTCATTTTTAAATATATATTATTTGAGGATAAATTATGCTTGTTACCTTTTACTTGCAAACTTTACTAACAATTATATAATTGTAAGAAATATTATAATACAATAAACATAAATTCTGTATTTTATGAATATAGTGTACCTAGATATTACTGCTAAATTTAAAATATTTATCTTTTTAATAGAATACCTATGTAAAAGTGACATATCTTATGAACTAGTTGAAGTCACTGTGCCATAAAATTTATTCTTCAAGTCATCCTAATCTAACCTAATCAATTGATCGACTCCCAACATTATACTGTTTGCCAGATTCAGTAATATAAATTAATATATATGTATAAAGTTATATACAGGGTTAGTTAAAAGTATGGAGACGGCAGTTAATATTCATTTTAGGAAATTATGTTCAATACAAAAGTTCTTTAAGAAATTTTGATCTACATTTGAGAATATTTGAATTTTATTTTTCTTCAATTGTTTTTAAGTTACGCTTGTTCGCGTAATTTTTTTAAATGGGAAAATTTTACTCTACCATTCAATAGAGTGTTTTTTCTCTTTACAACAGTATGTTTTTTGTTTTCCAATTTATTTTAACAACATTTTTACAAGGAAAAACACCGGCTCAAGTATTTACGAATAGTAGGTACATCTAAGATAGACAAAAGTGAAGCGATAAACAAACTCGAGCGATGTAATTTACTTAGTTATTAATTTGTTTTTAATGATAAAATTGTGGCCGACAACTTTATTGGAAATAATTTTGTCTATCTTAGATGAACCTACTATTCGTAAATACTTGAACCGGTGTTTTTCCTTGAAAATATGTTATTAAAATAAATTGAAAAACAAAAAAACAAACATACTGTTGTAAAGAGAAAAAAAACACTCTATCGAATGTTAGAGTAAAATTAATAAGTTCCCATTTAAAAAAATTACGCGGACAAGTGTAGATCAAAATTTCTTAAAAAACTTTTGTATTGAACATAATTTCCTAAAATGAATATTAACGACAATAAATCGCCGTCTCCATATTTTTAACTAACCCTGTATGTAATTATTTCTTAATAATAGTTTATCTGTAAAATATATAACCAAAACACTAAATCAAAATATGTTATAATAATAATTAGATTAATCATCCGTTAAAATTTATAATTGGATGAGTACCTATTAATAATTTTAATAATTGCAAAGACTGAAATCAATACCAATAAAATAAAACTACCGCTGTTCCATACTAATTACGTTCCTGTGTTGCTTTCATCGCAATTTACATAAAAGTCAAGGCTTTAAAGTGTACTCAATTTTTTTTTTTTTGCAAAATAAAATTGTTACAGGAGATAGAAATAAGAAAATAAACAATAAAATACGTGAAATGACAATTAATTTTAAAATTGCTGTTTTTAATTTTTTAACGCGCTTTAAAGGTGAAAAATTAAAAATTTATTCATTGTCAAAGAATCAAGAATTTTTTTTTAAATATTAATTATTATCCCTTATGAATATTTATACGGGGTTCCGTGGCCGCGTGTCTGAGTGTCTGGTCGCGAACCTGGACCCGACCGACACCAAATATTTCGAATTTTAAATAGCACAAAAGTGACCCTTGTCGTGCACTCTCCACGTCAGCAATGAGTGCCCGTGACGTGACGCCTGGGAAGCGCCCGCACGGTACAAATATGTCATCCTCATTACCGATATCTGCGATAAAGCAGGTTGTGGCACACTCAGAAATGGGTAATATGCCTTGATGATATATTTATTTATTTATGAATATTTATGCTCTGTGTCTCATGAGTTTGTTATTTACAAATTTGACAACTATTGCCGAACATAATATAATACAGAAATTATAGATGTTAATAATAATTACTCTCATTTATTTTTTTACACAACTAACGTTTCGGTACACTCTTGTACCTTCATCTGCGTAATTAACATAGTACAAAAATTTACATACCCTCATGTATGTACATAAAATACATCTGTTTCTACATTCATCTTTTCAACATCGTAAAAAATTCATAATAGTTATTTATGCAACAAGTGTAAAAAGTATAGTCTTATTTCACGAATAGGAGAGTATGACCGAACGAGTAGTAGGCGAGTTCGTCAAATCCTATGAGTGAAATAAGACACTTTTTACTCGAGTTGCATACAATTTTTTTTACGTCTGCAATAAAAGTGTAAAAAAAGTGCCGTAACGTTTCATTATTTCACTCTGTAGCGTTAAAAAAGTAACTGTCTTTCACACTTTTATTGTGTTACAAAAGATATACTTTATAAATCCATTTTAATGAAAAAAGTGTACTTTTTTAACAGACGTAAGAAAAGCAAATATACATAAGTTTGCCCTCAAATTCGACACGTCAGTTGTATAAGGAAATGGATGCTATACCTATGACTGAGATTTCGGATAATTGTTAATATCAACATCTAATCTATACCACAGTCGAGAAATATCCTACATTTATTATAATACATAAATAAACATGTATTACGGATTGCGGGACAGAGTAATATAAAATATAATATATTTTAGCAATTACATATTTTAAATAATATTAATATTATTTCAGAGGAATTTAATAAGCAATATGTAATTCTATATATAAAGTATTCAAATTTATTGTATTTATTGTTTAAGTTAAGATTTAAGTTCATTTATTTTTAGAACAGTTTACATTCATATCTCCATATCAACACCTCAAAAAGTCGCGGAAACAGTTGAAACATGTTATCTCTGTTTCTAACCTATCTCGTTGTCATGTGTGGTGTTTGCAGTGTTTTATTCTCAGGGCATTTAGAGGCTGCAGAGTCCCTAGTGTAATGCTGTAGTGTCAGTGTTAAACAGATAATTGTGTGGTGAACAAGATTGTCTAATTGCATTGTTTATCGTCTGCTCTGAGAGACTGCTTCTGCAGCTTGCGTGCGCTGTGATTACACAGGTAATGTCAGATTGTTTGTACTTCTTTATTCTCGTTTAGGTTAAATAGAGTAATGAAATGAGTAATTAGGGGACTTCTATAAAACTCAGGTGTACGATGTAATTTCAGATAGAAGATGGAAATAATAGGTTGTTAGTAGTTATAATTAACGTCATTTTGCTAACAATATGAAGATAGGTTTACTGTTTATTGAGATATTTATATGTACATTTTAATTGTACTCTAAACGTTTAAATGTTATGACATATATAATAATAAAACGAACAATTTAATATTGTTAAGATAGAATTAAAAAAAAACGCAATTGTCAAGTAACAAAACACTTAATTTGAGCAACGAACTATTTAAAGTCAATAGCGTTTGAAATGATTTTTTACTTTTTTGTACCTACCTATTGATATCATTTTAATCTATTTAATACTACAATATAGACATTATTAATAATATGAATTACCTGGAGCTATACAATACTGTCAATAATAAATAAAATAAATTTTATTTTACGTGATCGTAATATATATATTGCAAAAAGATTTGATTAAAATTACTCAATTTCATTAAAAATTATTTTTAATCGCATCGTCGGCTCCTGTGGCTCAATGATTAGAGCAACGCCTCTTAGTTATGAGTGCACTCAGGGTTCTGAGTTCGAATCACACTAAGGCAGGGATGTTTGTGTATATGAACCTACTCAGTAAATGGGATTTAATCCTGTTGAGAGGTTTTTCTTTTTTTTAAAAAAAGAAAATTATACTTTTTATTTCCAGAAAATTATATCACGAATGTAATATAATTATAAAGTATTCCTGATTTTGATATTGGCATTTGTTTGTCAATTGCAAATATCTGAATTTTATGGAGCTGTATGGCATCGTGATTTATTACAATAGTTTTTATTGTAAATATATTTTTTAATTCTTAATAGAATATATAACAAAGAATGTAATGTTCTTTTAGATGTAATGAAAAATTTTCAATAAATAATATTTGGACGTTTTTATACTAATTTCTTTCTTATAGCGTTTTCCATTTATATATTTATTGTGAACTTTTTTCCACTGAGTATATAACTCGTTTTCCATTTATATAATCAGTGCGCACTAGCTGAGTATTACGTGTTTAATTTATACTTTTCGCGAAGTTAAACCTTACTGAATGCGCACTTTTTGCAACTCAAAATATATCAATTTGCCAGTGCAGTTTGCCAAATTCATATATTTTGAGTTGTAAAAAGTATCTGTCTAATTACAATGGATATAATAGATATTTATACACCAAGTGAGTTAAGATAATGTTTATTCATGAGAAGAAAGTTTAGTTAAATTCTTCGAATGAATAAACATTCTTAGCTCACGTGGTTTGTACAATATTTTACTCAATTTTGACGAAATACTAATAAAAACCATGATAATATTTAATTTTGACAAAATAGAAAACTAATCAGTTAGTAGGTTGTGCATGGAAATTGTCAATGATAGACAGTCGAAATGTATTGAAATAAAAATATTTTCTGAAGAAAGGTTTAATATTGTTAAAATTATATTTAAAAAGCATTATTGTCTGTCATTTGTGTCGTGAAATATAATGAAAATAGCTGATAATATCTAATAAATAATGTGGTGAGTTTTATTTTCGTGCCTGATGTTAATTTAAATGCATTATTTGTTTCAGACTGAGTTAAAAAAAAATTGTGAGAATGATTTAATTTTTTTTAATTTACTTGTGAATAAAATGTTACTTATAGTTGTTGCTATGGAGTTAATAATGACAGTTTAAAACGTCAAAATTGAAAAAAAAAATAAGTTTGTTATTAATAGAAGACTTACTGGAAACGTACGTTTGTAAATATATACAAAAATACAGTTGCGGTTGTGTATAATAACCTCTCTATTTGACAGCGACAGGTGACAGCTAACAAACTTGCACTGGATTTTTGTAACCTGTTTCATTTAAAATTCTCTACGCATGTGTTATAACAACAACTACCTATACTGCCGGACATCACGTCATTAGTTGTACTAATTGCAAAACTAAATATATAAATGAAAAATACTATTAGCATTTGAGAAATCATTCGGACTACTAAATCCACAGACCATACACGCACATAATGACAATGTTAAAATCAGATTCTTGGGTGGAGAGAGATAAAAATTAACATCCATTTCTTAATTTATCTTACAATACCTACTTTAGAAAAAATGTTGTTGTGATTTTAGAAAAATACAAATGCGTACATACATTTTTATTTATAATATGTTTACACTGACAATGTAAGTAGGTCAAGTAGGGGCCGAAAAGATGAGAAGATCCTGTGCAAATTTAAGCTTCCATTTTTTTACGAATTCGTATTACAATTTTGTGCGTAGATCAAAAGTTAGTTTTGTACATACGAGTTCACATGTGTACGAGTATATGTGAAAAGTTTAATTAGAGATTACATAACAGTGTTCATATTTTTCAAGTTACCAGCAAATTAATAAATATTATTTATAGTATTATAGTATTTATACAAAATCTTTGTCCACAATTTATACATGTATGACAGCACACTGTACAAAAATATTGTACATTTTAGTAATAACTATTGATTTGAATGTATATGTGTCCCAGATGATCGAAATTAAAATAAAATGTACAATAATTTCACCGCGATCTTAACAATGTTAATTAATTACAGTAAATTATGATAATTAAAAAATACACACTATTTTAAATTTAGTAATATAATACACAAAATGTCAATATAATATTGATATTTTGTGTTATTTTAGAATGCATAAATATTATTGTTGAAAAATGATAAATGTATGTACTTATTTACATTTCGAATAAATAATGTGTATTAAGTGCATTTGCTGCGATGTCGTGTTATTATTATTATTATTTTTTTTTTTGTAAAAAATACATATCTATGTTCGTATATTATCAAACATAAAAATATTGGCCAACAAACGCAAACGGTCTTTATATATAGTTATGTATGTATATTATTTATGAAGTTCGTATCAATTATTTCTTTAATTTGTATAATAACTGTGAAAATATAATTACCATATATATAAATACCCCCTATAGATTTCACTATAACTATTATAAAATTACGTCAGTTAATAACTTTATCACGATAATGATCACACTACTGTTGTTTTACAACAACTGTTTATAAATAAACCGTCAAAAGGTGTGCCATGTGTCACCCATCAATTCATTCATTTGTATTCAAATGACTTATTATAGTAACCCACCAGTAATTAACTTTTTCTGTCGCGTCCATACCCCGCGAATTGCTCGTTGCGTTTGTCGGCAACTGCGCCGTCGCTTGCCGACATCGAGTTCAGTGCGGGCTGCGGGCTAGGCATGGCATACTGCGATGGCATGTGTCATAGGTTTAATCCGTATATTTATTGCTTCAGCCAGACTCGTGCCCTTGGAATGATTATGATTTGCTTTTGTTGCGGGATGGGATATTTTCGCGGATTTTTTACCTACAGAATTATGTTTTGGTGGTAAATTTAAAACAAATAAATTAATTGTTTTACTATGTCTTTTTAAATAATAAAGCAGTTTTGGACATACTCTATACATGGGACGGGAGACTATTTTTAGTATTTTTGTTATGTAAATTGTTTTATATTTATTTGTAATTGTTGACAATAATATTGCAATAAATTAGTTCTAGATAAAATAAAAAAATATTGTAAACATTATTAATATTGTGGAGCTTACCAGGACAGCATAGGCCTTAGGGCAGTGATGTCGCTTCGCATACGAAAGTTCTCGGGTGCGAATCCCATTCAGGCATGTTAGTGTTCTTCTTTATCATCTTCATTACTTCATAATCATCCAAATTTATTGGCTGCATGCTATGTATAATCTTTGGCTGTTATGCGGCCCTAAAACTGAATAATAACATATTGTAGGGTGGTATTGTTGTCGGTCCAGGTTAAAATCCGACTGACTTAAAATTATTTTTAATTTTCAAATAGCCCAAAAGTGACCTAAATACAGTTTTGAGAGCCCATGAGATAATTATCTACCGTGAGTATTTTTTTACGTGAAATATTGAGTTTATCATATCCATAGTTACGACTTCATATTTGATTGACAGCAATGTTCCCTATGTTTCATTTTAAATGGAACGGGCAAATACATTGCTGTCAATCAAATGTCAAGTAACCATGGATATGACAAACCCAATGTTTCACGTTAAAAAATACTCACGGTATAAGTAGGTACTCTCATCGGTATACAACGTGTCCGTCTATCAATAAACTAGCAAATATCTTGCTTATTATTAATTTTAATAGATATAGAATATAAATTATAATACATGAACCCCTCTATATAATATCCGAAGAGTTCAATAATATTAGTTCCGGTTTTCGAGTTGTTACCATCTTTTAATTTTCAAATTGAACACCTATAAATTTATTCATATTTAAAAATTACATGGAATTTGTTATTCGATAATATAAAAACAATCATAATGTTTTTATTAAAAGTAAAAATCTGGTGTAGCCAGCGCAATACTTCTCGCCATTTCCATATAGCCCCAATTCACAAGGAGCGTAAGAGTAAGAAGCGCGTGAGTAAAAATAATCTGTTGTGACTAGCACAATACCTCTCGCCCTTTTCATATTAGGCTATATAAGAATTGTATTTAACATTTCTGGTAGGTACACACACAAATTCTAATTACATCTATTCTTTATTTCTCACAAAACTGAAATTGAATATATTATCCACGATATACAACCAGCTATTTTATGTTTACCTGAAGCACGTACTACGAGTGACATTGAAAATTCGGAACTTCTTGTTGATGGGTATAATATTATTCGCTGTGATTCAAATAGCCGTCATACTGGAGGAGTAATTGTTTTAGTACATTCGAGTATTAAATTTAGTGTTCTTAAAGTAATTCAATTCCAAAATAACTGGTGGTTCCTAACGATTACTTTTGCGATTAATATGGAAAAATATATATTGTGCGTGATATACAGATCACCATCAAGCAGTAGTGTTCCTACCTTCCAAACATTCTTAGATAATTGGTTTAAAAATTTAGAAATTAATAACAGCAAATTGTTATAAATTGGTAACTTTAATATAGATTGGAAAAGTGACAATAGGGCTGTTGCAAGAATTTTTATATAACTTCTAAGTATTAAATTTTAAAAGATATTGTTCTTTAAAGAGCCTCAAATTTGAAAATATCACGAAATATCCTTTAGATATTTTACAATTAATTTTTGAAATTTGGATAAAATTTTGAATAAGTCACGTGATCTGAAACAGAATGTGACGTCAGACTACATACATCTTCAGCGCGGTTCTAAGGTGTCAAGTGTATTATCAAAGTTGTCAAACAAGTGTCAAATTTTTAGATTGGTTCAAGTTGTATAATATGTAGGTAATAAAATGTTCAAAATAAAATGAGTAATTTACGATATTGTATTGTGCCTTCTTACAAAAATACTGTTAGGAACAAACCTACTATAGAGTTTATAAATTTTACAAAAGATGCGAAGAAAAGAAAATTGTGGCTAG
Source organism: Ophonus ardosiacus (assembly GCA_943142095.1). Taxonomy (NCBI): domain Eukaryota; kingdom Metazoa; phylum Arthropoda; class Insecta; order Coleoptera; family Carabidae; genus Ophonus; species Ophonus ardosiacus. The sequence continues at coordinate 33,141,732 of OW964831.1, read as the reverse complement.
AAGCAGTAGGTCCAAGAGCTGATAATTTGTCAGAAAAATCGTGTCTTCATGATTGTGAAGATCATTTCAACTTTCATCCACCTTCACGATAACAGTATATTTTTGTTGCTTCACTTATGATAGATCTACATGTCCTATAGCAGATTCAATGTAAGAATCACGACCAAAACTTTAAAGTAAAATATATTATCAATTTATATAGTAAATTTAGTTTTTATATTTTATTTTACCTCAACTCTTTAACACCCCTTATTTCGGTAGCAGTAAAACAATCGTTCTGATATAAATTCAACCATCATCCAGCTATCGACCTTCGGTAAATTGTCCGACTTAGCTTGAGTGTAATTTGAATTAGCCATTATTACTTTATTATTCAATTACAATGAGAAATGTCAGCGTCAAATGTCAAATTAAAAGATTTTTTTATTAACATGTGACAAACTTTAGCCTACGTTTATTTATATAAATAATATGAATAAACGTAGGTGATGGAAAAACTATTTTCCTATTGGCTATTAATGATGTAATGTATGTGCTTCTACGTCACAGGAGTGGGGGGTAGTTTTTCAGGACGCCAATCTTTTTATTTAATTATTTCTACAAATAACAAATTATTAAAATAAAAATTATTACTAAGAAAATCATTGCATAAACTTTCATTTAAAATAGTTTTTGAAAAATGTGAAACAGGCTCATTTCTACTAAAATAAAATTAAAGCAATGGGCTACTTGCGTGGTACTGAAAATCCGATTTCTATCACTATATACATAATGATATGTTGAAAACATATATAAAAATATAAATTTTATTTTTAAAAAATTATTTGTTTTTTAGTAAATTAAGAAAGAAAATTTTCTGTGACGTCATTATATTGGACTGAGGAAAGAAATCATGTTTAAAAATGTACCGTATAGATGGCATAGCGTGCGAGAAAGTTTTAATTTGATTTGAGATTAGTTCATTTTTCTCTCTCTCTGGGCTCTCAAATATATTAATTACTTAAGAAATAAACACATAGGTAGTTACATGTAATTTAAAATACCGATAACAAAAAGACAAAATAAAATACTAACCTCCAAACTATTGTTGAAACGTCAAACAGGAGATCTACATTACCCGTACAAACAAACGCTATGGCTTTACGACCGTTTATTGGTGCGGCGTAATTCTACGTCATACATGGCGGGAATTCAAATAATCAAATTTCATTATTTTTTTTCTGGCTAATTAATAAAAAAAAATTCAAAAGAAAAAATATAGGTAGCAAGTTTTTACCTGCTCTTCAAAAATATTAAATAAAAAAATAGTACGCAAGTAGCCCATTTTTGAAATCCATGGCTATAAACAACTAGTCAGTGATTATACGCGAATGACTGTAAACTCTAAATCGCTTATTGACTATATGGTCCCTAATGATTTCAGTGTAAAGTGCAAAGTTCTAGTGGCACCTAAAATTTCATATCATCAGACCATTGAAATATCTTGCAGTCATTTTCCAGAAGTTATTAAGAAGGAAAGAAAAATTATTTAAAAAATCAATGAAACGCATATGATCAATGAATTATTTAATTGTAATGGCAGTATTCTGTAAGTGATATTAATTAATATTTTGAGTCTTTATACCAGAATATAAATAATTGTTTGAATGCTTCTACAGATTATATAACAGTTACCAATCACAAAAATGATATAATGTAAATATAAAAAAATGCTATAGCAATTAAAAACAATGGGTGCGATTCAGTGGGTTATATTAAAGTCTGTACTAACACTTGTATTAACTGAAACACTGTATTAGCTTAAAACACATTTTAAAACAAAGGTGATTCAGGGGTCTGTATTAAGCTGTTTTAGTTAAAACACAAAATTACCTACACTTGGCAACACTGTAATAACTGTCAAAGTGCGAAATTGGCGGCATTTGAAACGTCAATATTTTGTATTTGTGTTGTTTTAGGTTATGTTACACTATTTTATGACCTATATTTTAAATTTTAGCATATTAAAATGTCAGGAAAAAGAATTACAGAACCGATTGGTTTAATGAAGAAAAGATTATTTTAATAAGAGGCAATTACTAAACGGAACGGTATTATTGAAAATAAGGGAAATGACATTAAAATAATGAAAAAAAAAAAGCTGCATCATTTTGAAGTGGTAAATTGGAATGTCCAAAGAAATAAAAGTGATGTTTGTGCTGATTGATATTTTTTATTATTGTAATCAAGTTTCCATTATTGTAAATAAGCATTTCTTTGTTGTAATCAAAATTTCTTTACGGATTTCTTTGTTTGTAATAAAAAAAAAATTAAAATCAAATCAATATTATTTTAATTCAATGTAGCGGGGCCCCTAAAATGTGAGGGGCCCATAGGCAATTACCTATTCTGCTTAATGGGTAATCCGGCACTGATTGAAATGCAATTCAAAGAGTGAAATGCGCATTATTTATTAGAAAAACTAAAACTGGAGGAGGTACATCACCGCCAAACCCAGATATGTCAATTCGAATCAAATTTATTACATGCTGAAATACATTTTTTGATAATCGGTATCACTTTCGGAGAGAGTATTGTCATAGTTTTTCGTCTTCTTTATATCCTTCTTCGTCTTCTACAATCAGCAACACGCCAAACATGCTCAACTCTTTCAGTAGCACGTATTGTGTCACCTATTTTACTTAAACAAACTCAGAAAATAAACAACATATAAATAATTGTTCTAACTTGCCTGAATTTATTCATATTAACCTCAATTTTTTAAATTATTCATTTTCTCTTTTATTATATCATTTTAAGTTTAATATTTGCTTTAGTATACTTTATGAAGAGTCGAATATATAATTTTACTTTAATATTTTATATTTGACATTATGAATTAAGGTTAATACAATACTTAAAACAGATATAACCCATTTTAAGAAGTGTTTTAATTTCCTAGGCAACTAATACACATGTATTAAAATAAACACTCTAAAACAGTCTAATACAAGTCACTGAATCAGGTTTTTTAATACAACTCTTAATACAGATCTTAAAACAGCCTAATACAACCCAATGAATCGCACCCATCGCTTATAAGAAATTTAGTTATACAGGGAATATTGTTGATTGGAATACTTATAAACATTGTAGAAATACAGTTACCAATACAATTAAAATGGAGATAAGAAAATATTATAGTCATATGATAGACAGCAATAAAAACAACTCTGTATTAATGTGGAGAACACTTAAACAACTTATAAATTCTATTTGTAAAGATAGCATAGACTCGGTGGCCGAGAATAATGTTGAGTGTACATCTCTTTTTCAGATAGTGGAACAATTTAATAATTATTTTATAAATAGTATTATTGACATACAGAATTCTATAAATATTGTTCCCAATTGCCATGATATAGCTTTAACACATGTAAATGAAATTTATAATTCCAACTTAGTTAAATTTGCCTGTATTTCAATAGAAGAGTTAAAGAAAATTGTCTTTGATCAAAATAACAAAAGTAGTGTGGACGACATAAAAATTAAATTAATAAAACAGTATTATTAGGTTATCCTATATCAGAATTCATGAATTTATCATTACAACATTCAGCCGTTTCTTTTCTAATGCTTTAAAACTATAAATTATGAGGCCAATACCTAAAGTTACAGGTACAAATAAAATTGAAGAATTCAGGGCGGTAAATAGCTGCTTGCGAAAAATTATTGGAAATTGTAATTTATAAACAATTACTTAAATATATAACTGACAATAATTTACTTGTACCAGTACAATCAGGATTTAGATCCAATCATTCCTGTGAAACTATAGTAAACTATGTAATAAATGAATGGAAGCAATCCTTAGATAAAAACGAGGTAGTGTGCGCTATTTTCTTGGATCTCAAAAGAGCTTTTGAAACAATAAACAGGGAATCGTTATTGGATAAATTACGAAAGTATGGCATAGTAGATATCAAGGGGTAAAACTTTACAACATTTCCTCTCAAAATTTACCCAATAACAAGGGAGTCCCTCAAGGTAATGTGTTAGGTCCTTTATTTTTTCTATTGCACATCAATGATTTGCCAAACATTATTCAACATTGTAAAATACATATTTTCGCAGATGATACTTTAATCTATTTAGAAGGGTCACACTATGATGAAATTATTTCGAAAGTTAATAATGATTTGGAAAATGTATACTGCTGGATGAATGTAAATAAACTGAAATTGAACATTGATAAAAGTAGCTGTATATATAGGAATAGGATCTAACATACAATACCTAAAACTTATAAATAACAAAACTAATGATGTCAAAATAGATAATAATATGTTACAAATAGTTGAACAAGTAAAATATCTTGGAATAATACTTGATAGAAAATTAAAATTTGATATACATGCCCAATATTTATCTAAATAGCAAAAGCATTGAACTATATGAGCAGAATATCTAAACATTTGTCATCTTGGAGTACATTGATTGTTTATAATACTATAGTATTACCACATTTAATGTATTATAGTACCATTCTATTTATGTGTAACAAAAACTATTTAAATAAGCTTCAAAAATTGCAGAACAAAGCAATGCGAATAATTTTGAAATTTAATAGATTCACTAGAATTACTGATATGCGTAATAATCTGCGTGGCTTAATGTAAGGCAATGTGTTGAAATATGTTTTAGTATTCATTTATAAAATTGTACACAATGAACTTCCAACTTATTTAAAAGGAAAAATTACTTACATTAATGAGAAACATAATTATTCCACTAGAAATAATCAAACTTTTAATATAGACAGATATAATAAAACTAGTACTAATGATATTGAGTCGAATTCTGCACTCGTCTTTAACTAAAGACGCTTATAATTGGAGTATCCTTTGGGAACCTTCATGGGATTCATAGTCGAGTGAAGTTGGTCTTAATGTTCCATATATTTATTTAAATATTTAATACAACAGTCATATGTACGTTTCGGGCAAAAATTAGCCCATCTTCAGCTATATAAAATTAAATAAAATATTTTCTTACAATCAAATAAGAAATATACAATGTTTTCAACTCACCAATAATTATATATAAAATTTCACATTTTTGAAATCCAATTATCATTACATTTTTACAGTTTATGTGAAAAAATCATATCCATGATTTATAGGTAATCATAACAGGAACGATGAAAAATTATCTGATACAAGCTATCATCATGGCGACAGGTGAAGCTCTGCCGGAAATAAAAGATTTGTAAATATAAAAAGTGAAAAAACAGGAATACCAACACTATACATAACGGCAAGGTTAAACAGAATTACAAGTGGCGCCAAAATAAAAACAGGGGTGTGAGATATTTCGACTGATATAAAGAAAAGGAAAAAAGTGGAGAAATTATGGAAAATTAATAAAGTTCTTGATATGTTGAACATTGTTATTGCAATCTGTTTGAGCATTTAAAGAGTTATTTCTATTAATTTGAATGTGACATGTTTCATAAAGAAGTCTTGTATGTTTATATTTTGATTGCTCTAAAATTTGCGGATTTTGAAAATCTATTTGGTGGCCTGTTTGGCAGACGTGTTTGCATAGAGCACTATTATTTGATTGTAACAAAATATTTTATTTAATTTTATATAGCTGAAGATGGGCTAATTTTTGCCCGAAACGTACATATGACTGTTGTATTAAATATTAAATAAATATATGGAACATTAAGACCAAATTCACTCGACTATAAGGACGCTTATCTAAAAATAACAAAATAAAGAGAGACATATGCATCGTTGCATTAATAAGAAAAAGATGCAAGCTGTTTCCATGGTTACTAGAGACGATCACTACACTAGTGAAGGGTGCTGAATTGGGCCCATTATGTTTTATAAAGGATTAGAAATGTATAATAAACTTCCAAGTATTATTAAAAATGCTCGTTCGACGGATAATTTTAAGAAAAAAGTGAAAGAATATTATTTACCACAAACAATATAATTTTGTTATTATATGTATTTATGTATCTATTAACATTTTTTGGCTAAATAAATTAATTATTATTATTATTCATTCTAATCATTCTATGAACAAGTTTCCTCCTACTCTTCTAAATGTTCTAGATTCTTCCAATTCATTGACAAGGTTGGCGGTATTTCTGAAGGGTATATGATGAAATATTTGTATAGCAAGCGTGTTTAGTTGACACTGATACTGTACATACTTTGACTCATAAATGAATATCCTTTCTTTTATACCAATTTTAGATGTTGACGCTTTTCCTCGTTATAACAATAGCATATTATAATTACTGTTACATCTCGACTTGTTCAAGACCGAATTTTAGGTTTTCCGCATTCAATGACAGTGTCAATTGAACGTACGGCAGCTATATCTATAATTTAAAATATTTAATAAATGATAAAATAAGAAAAATATTAAATGCACTTCCCAGTAAAAGCCTTCAGTAATGTCTCTGGATTTTTGATACTGATACATTTATGTCAATTACAAACATTTTAATTTTTCAATTGGTTTCCATGGGCTGTTTGATTCATTTTACAATGGATTATTTTATATATTTATAATTCTGTATCTCTAAATCTATATATGACGTAATAAAAATGTTCAATATATTGGAAAGAGAATTTTATATTCGTCAATATTTGTAATAACATAAACTTTCATAAAATAATATTTAATCGATTTTTTTAAAAAACTACAACTTCCGGTTGTCCAATTGTTACCAAAACCTTTTCAACTCTTCCCAAGAATGTCAGATTGAGAATTTCATAGTTAAATTGGTTTTAAGTCTTATAGTTTTTGAGAAATCGTCCTTCCGACATCCACACATCCAATTGATTTTTGTTGATAGTTCTGGCTGTCATTTCGATTTAAAATATATTACCATTCTGGACTATAGATTCTTAATATAGTCAGTGAGTATAAAGTATATTTTATACTCACTGATATAGTGAAAAACCATATTATACTTATATAATTACAAAAAATATTAAAATATTTGAAAGTAAAAATCAAAAAATAATGACAGATGTCATGTCATACTAATTTATACGTAATTTTTACATAAAGTTTAGCTGATTTCAACTTTACGTTTTTTGTTACGTGGCCCTATGCGGGTACATAAGTGTAAGACATACGTAATGGTATTGTGAACACGGCCACTGAAAACTATTGATTCAACTTTACGTTTGTGTATTTTCTTACGTATTTCTTACGCTTACGCTCATTGTGAATTAGGACTTAGGCTATACTTATAAGTGTTGTGCATATTTAACATTTCTGGAACACACACAAAAATTCCAATTACCTACATCTCGTCTTTATATATTTTTTATTTTTTAATTTATTCTATGAACAAGTTTCCTTTTACTCTTCTACATGTTCGAGACTCATTGATGAGATTGGCGGTATTTATGAATATATATGTAATATATGTATCTATAATTAGGTTTGTTCGCACAACCAAATAAGCCACTGATTTCTGATTTTTCAGTACGCATGCGTGGTTTGAAATTAGTTTCAAACTGATCAGGAATTGAAATATTTTGTTGTACAAACAAATGATTTTTAATCGCAGATTTAAAATTTCTGTTTTGCGAACACTTTTAAGCAGATGCGCATGCTCAGAATAGTTTGTGACTGTTTCTGACTATTGTGCCAACAAACATATTATAAATATTTAATTGATAGTAAAATAAGAAATATTGAAAGTACTTTCCAGAAAAAGTCTTTTTTTTAACACTGACATTTATCTGTCAATTAGAAACATTTTAATTTTCAACTGTTTTCCATGGAGTTGTTTGATTCGTTACAACATATTATTTTATATATTTATATTTCTCTATCTCTAAATTTGTAGAAGATATAATAAAAAAAAAAAAATGTATCGGATAGAGATTTTTATATTCTTTAATATTTGTAATAATATATATTTTTTAAGAAAATGATACTGAATCTAATCAGCTCTTCCCATTAATGTCAGATTGAGGAAACCGTAGTTAAACATGTTTTAAGTCTTAGAGCATATGAGAAAGAGAAACCGTGGTTTCAACATCCTGACGATACATATCCTTCGTCTTTCCTTACAGTCAAACAGGCTACTGGATTGTACAATACTCGTAATGTTAATAATTTATACATTCCAAAATTTAGAACAAGGAACTTTCATGACAATATTTCTTATATGCCAATTAAAATTTACAATAATTTGCCACAGGATCTGAAAGCTATTACTAGCATAGTTTCTTTCAAATTAAAACTAAAAAATTTTTTGATCGAAAAGTGTTTTTATTCTATTGACGAGTTTTTCAACAATTAAATATCTTCATGCCACATTTATTTTATTTAACTTTTTTATGTTCAAATTTATTTGCTTTATGTCTTTATTATGTAAATATTTTCTCTATTAATTACTTGCTATTTATTTACTGTCTTGTGTACCTTTATTTTATATATGTATTTATCCTATTTTATTGACAAGCCAATTGTATTACTGTGAATCTTATGGCAAATAAATATTATTATTAAATATTATTATTATTATATACACACTTTAAAACGTGTTTATTCATTAAAATCTGCGATTCTTAGCATGAATCAAATACCTCCTTAGCGAGAAGTAAATATAATGTGGCGAATGATTAAAATATTACAATTCTATTAAATGCTAAGTTTTGCAATTCACTTTTTGAATATGATATATAAATCGTAATAATATTACTTGACGTTAAATAATATATGTACCATCAGTAAATCTGTAAACATTTTCTTAAGAAGTGCTGTTTAAAATGTATTCAAGTATTAGATATTAATTTGAATATTTAATAATTTATTTATTATTTTAAATTTGTAAGGTGTAATGTAATAGATATTTTATACACCAAGTGAGTTAAAATGATGTTTATCTATGAGAAGAATATAAAAATTCTTAACTCACGTGGTTTATAGAAAATGTTATCTAATTTTGACGAAATAATAATAACAACCATTGTGAATTTAATTTTCACAAAATAAAAAAATGATCAATTAATAGTCTGTACAATTGTCATAATCATCGTTGATTGATTCAATATTGATCTTTTATATTTAAACTATCAGAGTGACTTAATATTCAGTGAGAGTGATTTAATTTTGTTTTAATTCACTCACTAGAAAATAAACAGTTACTTATTGTTGTTGCTATGAAATAATGGCAGCTTAAAACATCAAATTAGAATAAAATAAATAAAGAGCGTTCTTCTTCATTTAACAAATAATGTAAATATTTCAATATATTGGTATAGTATTCTGTAGAAATATTTGATAGTATTTTAACAATTAGTTACATAGCATATTTCATGTACTTTTCATTATATAATTAAATGTAGAGTGTCTCATTTAAAAAATTAACGTTGTTATCATTTACTCGAAAACCGTAAGTAATAATATTGAAACATTTCCTAAATTTCCGAAATGGGTTAATGGGTAATAAGAAGTCGTGATAATATATTTAATTATATTAATATTCTCCTTTAAAAGTATATTTCCACTATTGAGATATGCAAAAAAGCAAATTACACACCAAGCATTAGCTAATAAGGCATAATCATATACTAGTATTTATTTATTTTATTTATATTGAAACAGTAATGCCAACTATACTAACATATTTGTCGCTACTTAAAAAGACAAGCTGTTATTTTATGCCATAGAATTAGCTTCCTGTACACCTTTATTATTATTTTAGTTTATTTGTTATATAATTACACAAGGTCAGTGACCATATATTGTGTGATCGATTGTGGTTCTGATAAACTAAGTTCGAATTCAGCTGATATTTAATTATTGTTTCGAATTGAGGAGCTTTTCGTAAAAACAAATTTAGTCAATTTGAGATAGTAAAATAAAACTTTTTTGCTTCTTTAGGTATAGTTCAAGATTTTTGTAACTCATTTTAACACAGAATCATGTTTAAATAATAGAAAATTATTTACTGGATGTTGAGTAATAGAAAAATAAACATTGATGGGTAATTATATTAATTAGTATTTTTTTTAGGATATTGTTTCTGTAGAAACTTTACAGTGTAATAACTTGCGACTATGCGACTGAGATACTTTTTGCGCTAAAGGCATTCTTGAAAGTAGACGTCGCATTTCGCTGTATGTAGGTAACTCATTTTTAGACAATGGTTGTTTTTGTTAGAAGCTCATGAATTACTATTCGTGAAAAATGATTCCTGTAGTTGTAGGTTGTAGTGTATTATCCATGACATTTTTGTTGTATGTATAAGGTATCATCCAAAAGTTTCTGTACTGGGGAATTATATTGAGACTGTGAAATAGTTCTGGAGCGCGTCAGTATGTGGTGTTAGGTGCAGGTCTAACTAGAGTGAAGAGTATGCTAATTGTTTTCTTCGATAGCGAAGACATTGTACATTAAGAATTTGTTCCACCAGATCAGGATAAACGGTTAATTCTCATTTCATCTACTGCAAAGTTTGGAACGACTCTGCGAGGGTATTAGGCGCAAAAGGCCCGAGTTTTTGAGCAAAAAAATTGAACATTGCATCACCAGCTCACAGTTCATTTGTAACACGAGGGTTTTTGATAAAAAAATGAATGTTGTCCCCTAGGCCCGAATTTGGCCACTTGTTACTTCGGCCAAGAGTTGGGCGCGGGCCGTGAATTTGTTAGGGCACGATAACGTATGTCTCATAAGTTTTGGCACAAATTTCAGATGCTATAAAATCAGTAATAACAAGTGAATCACAAGTTGATATGGAAACAAAAATTTTGTTTAATATCTTATCTTAACTTTGACAGCTCAATATTGTCAGTCATTTACGTAGATATGGCTTACAAATTAGAAACCTGAAAAAGTATACATAATTTAGTTGGGCAAGTTCCTGAAGCCGAAATATTACGAATTTTTGAAAATCAACATATATCCCGAAGAACCATTCATCGGGCAATTGCTGAATGTGAACAAGGTATTTTTTGTTTAAACCTGCCAAAAAGTGGAAGACCTAGAATTTTTACCAGAGTAAGAGCCGAAGCACTAGTAAGAAGAGCGAAAAACAAACTTGGCATTTCATTAAGAAAACTGATACGCCAGTATCGAACATCCAAGGACACCATATCGCGGGAACTGTCACGGAATGGTCAAAAATTCAGAAAACGAAGGAAAGCCCGAAAATATACCGCCAACCAACAGCCAGAATTCCGATATGCTGCCGTAATCTAAGAAGGGTACATTTTGCGAATAACCGCGTGATAACTCCGAAATGAAAGCAAATGATGGTTTTTATAATGGCAATGTTGAAGAAGTCCCTAATAATGTCAGATATAAACAAAAAACAAAATTCGCAGATAAGGTGTTGGTTTGGTGCGCCATTTCCATAAGGGGTGTATCCAGGCTTTATGTGGGCCGAGTAAGAGGTGAAGCACTGGATAGTCAAAGGTACATCCATAATTGCCTAACGAAATTGGTTCATTTTATTGAAGAAGAACATGCTGGGGAGGATATTATGTTCTGGCCAGACCTCGCATCTTGTCACTATGCAAGACAGACTCAAACTTGGCTAGCAGACCGAAACATACCATTTGTTCCGCGGAATAACAATCCCCTAACCTTCCCCAGGCTTGTCCCATAGAAGATTTTTGGGATCTTTTATCTCGTAAAGTTTATGATGGAGGATGGGAAACCCAAAATGAGGAGGACCTTCGACGTAGAGTATATAGAAAAATCCGAGAAATCAATTTGAATGCCGTCCAAAACTTAATGATAGGAGTCCGCAAAGAGTTGCGCCTTGTAGAAGAACACGGAACTCTTTATTTAATTTAAGTTTATAATTAGTTGCTAATGAAATTGTTAATTATTATGTAGCCCAGCACTTCAAGTAAAAGAATTATTTTCTGCAAAAAAAAAAAAATTGTTGAAATTTGTGCCAAAACTTATGAGACATACGTTATATTTTAAATTTTGCGCCGTGATTGGACGTGAGCGTGAGAGACTAAAAATATACCGTGAGTGATCGGGCGTTTTTTCGCTTAAAAATAGATTTACTAGGGAACCCAAATTTGTATGTTCAAATGGCCGTATTTTTATTAACATAAAAAGTCGTGCGAGATTGGTCGTGACTACATTTTTAGTTTCGTGAGCGTGAATAATGGTGAACAAAAAGTTATTCGCGCGCTCACCTCTACTTCGGCCTCTTCCACAGTTTGATAGTGAAGATTATTTTATATTTTATAATCGAACTCAACTGCTAGGATCATATGCTGCCTCAAATTATGATATTGGAACTACAACAGTCATTATTCATTCGTGCTCACCCATCCAAATACTAACTGCTGGCTACATTGCTTGAGTTTCATTATCGAACGAGTCGGTAAGGTCGGTACCAACGCACGCTGCCAGGCCGTAGCTCAATTTAGTTGGTATTAAGCTTCATTCACAACACGAAAATAGTAGTTATTGAGTTATAGTTAATGGTTATGATTAGTCATCACAAGCTGGAAAACTGCGGTCATAATAGTTTAAATTAACAGCGTAATTCGTAAATGATGATAGTACACAAAAATACCCCACTTACCCACCATCTTCTCTGACAACTCTTATATGTATATTCTTTATATATAATATTAATGAAAATATTTTTTTTCGTATTTGTGTGGCTCATTTTTTACCACATAACCTAACAAATGTTATTCTACCATTTCTCTTTCTTAATATATATGTATCTCTCTCTATTCTGTTCTCTGATTGGCTATTTCTGTTTTCTGCTAACCATAAGTTTGGAGCTTCCAAACTCTTGCGCTAACCATATTTAGCGCAGACCTGTGTTCGACTAATTTCGTCATTGTGAACACTAGGTGCGTTCAATGAGGCTAGCAAAACTAGCGAAACGGAAGTATCTTCTATTGAAGCGTTCTCTAGATTTGCTAGCTAGCAAATGCAGCGAGAATTTATATGCTACCGCTGCTAGATTTATCACGGAAAAAAATTTACTGTTACTATTACCACAATTGTGATTTTCTGAACTACAAACACAGGTAATTATTAGGACAGCAAGTAGATGTTGTGCCTGTTACAATATTTTTGTGGTAAAACGAGTGCTGTAGATTTTACAACAATTTGTTGTATTCAAAGATTACCACAATATATTGTCAAATGTACTATAATGAGATTCATGGAATTTAATATATGAATTATTTAAAATTAACAAAAAATATAATAACAACTACAACAATAAATATATAAATTATCCATTTTAATAACTACTTTCACAATATTTATTGTTATAAGTTCGTTACAAATTTGTTGCTAATACTATGTTTATTTGCTTGTATTACTCTAAACAACTGGTAAATGTAACTATTAAAATATCAATTATTAATAAAATTTGTAATTATCACTATCGCAATAAATATGAAAGTTAAACAGATGAAATATTAATTTTAACGTTAATTATTGCAAAAATTACGTTAATATTAAGTAGAAATAAACGTGCGTTTTTATTATTATTTACTAGTGGCATAATAAAATATACAAGGTGTAAAGCAGAATAAATAAATTATATCAATTATATTTTATTTAAAAAATATAATAATTACATCTAGTTTATAAATATATACAAAAATAAACAATAATTCTATTTGACATCTATATCTAAAACTAGTAATATACACATTCGTTCCTTTAGCATATTCGAGCCACAGATTGCAAGACTATATAGATAATCTTTATCCGTACCTACTGTAAACAATAACATGTTAAAACTATAGACCTACCTACTTTTAAAAGTTTGGATCAAATTATGTAAATTCCATTCAATTAATTTTGTTTCTACAAACTCGTCAGCCATGTTATAAAAACAATAATATATGAAGTACACAGTACAGCCAATATTCTTGATTTTATATGATAAAATAAATGCACTGTAATTTTTACGCAAATCACAAAAATGTTTTTCTTTTCTTCTACGTCGTAACTAGATGAAAGATGAGAGTCTGTCCTTGCCTCCGTGCTCCTGCGTTTAATAGAAGTTGTACAACTCAACGTACAAATGTTCAATGTATTATTACACTCGTTTGAAAAACATTGAACTGAATATTATTTAAATGTTATTAATTTTATTATAAATATCATTTAAGATATTATTATTTTTGAGATAGTACAGTATCACTCGCAATAATAAACTACAGCAATCGAAATTAATAAATTAAAAGCATTTAGTACACAAAATAAAATTACAATTACAAAAATTACATTTAAAAACATCATAACATCCCTGCTTACACAAGTTGGACTAGCCCGGACCACGCCCGGACAAATTTTGGTCTTCTGCGCAGGTTTCGCGCGGACTCTGCTAGCAAGTTACGTTCTGCGTCTTTTGTTTTGTATAGCGTTGTAGTAAATTTAACAAATATGCTGTTTGGAGTAACCAAAATGTTGTGGTAAAAACTACCTTACTGTGTAGTACGTTATTACAAATAACTAAAAATTGTGTAATTTTTACGATAATTTTTTGTTCACAAATAAATTTTTACTTATCACAATAATTGTGGTATATATCACACATCAAGCATGTAAATTGTAATAAAATATAGTATTTTTTGCTATTATGAGTGAACTACAAAATTTTAGTAATAAATGCAATCCGACAAGGAAAGTTTATCAGCTATTGTGATATTTTATAAGAGTAATTGTCATTAAAAATATTATAATAAAGTTACAACAAATTTATTGTTAATTATATATAAGTATTTTTTTCCGTGTACATGTATGGCGGGAATATTTAAAAAATATTTGTAATTTGATGCGTAAATTAAAATGTTTATATATTGTATAGCTCATATTTCATCATAATAATTAAAGAAAAATATTTTTAAATATAAATCTCTATTTTATTTATTAAATTTTAATTTTCTTGTGGTACATGTTAAACAGGAGCACGTGAAAACATGGAAAATTATAATAATATATTAATATTTCTGACAAATTCTGTATTATTTAATATTTCATTAAAAATATTTTTTTCTTAGTATGCATACAAGAACCTACAAAATAAAATATTATATGAAATTAATTGTATGTACCTTTATTCTTAAATTGCTATTAAATTTTTGTCCGTATTCATTTCTTTTCACGTAATTTCACATCAAATAGGTAGGTACTTCCTGCATTCAAACATGAAACCGCCAAGGTAAGTTAGCAAACCGTTCAATGTGACTGTGATTTGACAGCTTAGCGCAGGTTAGCAAATGCTAGATTTGCTAGCTTCATTGAACGCACCTACTATAATACAACAACCCCTGATCACATAACTAACTAGTTATGTGATCATGGCTATAACTAACACTAACCACTTATTTCGTGTTGTGAATAAGGCTTTACTCTGAGATGGACAATGATAGCTCATTGGTCATATACTGAGCGAGAGTCGCGACGGTCGAATGGTTCAGAAGTTGGAACCGACTGAAATTTATTACCTCTAGCACATTTTTACAATGATTGTATTGTAGACATGGCTTCTCAACTTCTAGAAGACTAAAGGCCAATTTAACTACGTATTCCTTAATCTTACATTAATGAGAAGAGCTGAAAAGGTTTTGGTAACAATGGGCTACTTGCGTACCTTTTTTTATTTAATATTTTTGAAGAGTAGGTAAAAACTTGGTACCCATATTTTTTCTTTTGCCAAAATTTTTATTAATTAGCTCGAAAAAAAATAATGAAATTTGATTATTTGAATTCCCACCATGTATGACGTAGAATTACGCCGCACCAATGAATGGTCGTAAAGCCATAGCGTTTGTTTGTACGGGTAATGTAGATCTCATGTTTGACGTTTCAACAATAGTTTGGAGGTTAATATTTTAGCTTGTCTTTTTGGTATCGATATTTTAAATTACTTGTAACTACCTATGTGTTTATTTGTGAAGTAATTAATATATTTGAGAGCCCAGAGAGAGAGAGAGAAAAATGAACTAATGTCAATTCAAATTAAAAGTTTCTCGCACGGAATGGCATCTATACGTTACATTTTTAAACAGTTCCAGTTCAATATAATGACGTCACAGAAAATTTTCTTTCTTAATTTACTAAAAAACAAATAATTTTTTTAAAATAAAATTTATATTTTTATATATATTTTCAACATAACATTACGTATATAGCGATAGAAATCAGATTTTCAGTACCACGCAAGTAGCCCATTGGACAACCGGAAGTAGTAATTCCTTAAAAAAAATTAAAATATTATTTTTTGGAAATTTATGTTATTACAAATATTAAATAATATAAAATTTTCCATCTAATACATTTTTATTATATCCTCTATAGATTTAGAGATAGAGAATTATAAATATATCAAATAATCCATTGAATCATCACTCAAACAGCCCATGGAAACCAGTTGAAAAATTAAAATGTTTATAAATGTTAGTTTCAAAAATTCAGAGATTTTACTGATACAGCTACCGCACGTTAAACTGACACTGATAAGTTCAAATGTAATAGTAATATAATATGCTATTGTTATAATGAGAAAAAAACTCGGTCAGCATCATTGGTACAAAAAGAAAGGGGATTCATGTATAAGTGAAAGTATCAGTGTCAACTGCTATACATATATTTCATCATATACCTTTCAGAAATACCGCCAATCTCGTCAATGAATTGGAATAATCTCGAACATTTAGGAGAGTAGAAGGAAACTTGTTCATAGAATGAGTAGAAAAATAAAGAATACTTAGATGTAATTAGCATTTTTTGTGTGTATCAGAAATGTTAAATACAACACTTATATAGCCTAATATGAAAATAGCTAGAGGTATTGCGCTGGCCACAACAGATTTTTTGTTGAAGCTAATGCTATAGAATGGGAGCCCATAGAATCAATATGCAAGTAAAAATTGATAATAAATCAGAAGGAACGATAAAAGCCATATTCCCTGCTTCACAATGAAGTTAAGAGATCTAATTATTATTATTAACGTACATATGTCTCATAAGTTTTGGCACAAATTTCAACAATTTTTTTTTTGCAGAAAATAATGCTTTTACTTGAAGTGTTGTACTACACAATAATTAACAGTTTCATTAGCAACTAATTATAAACTTAAATTAAATAAAGAGGCCAGTGTTTTCCTACAAGGCGCAACTTTCTGTGGACTACTATCATTAGGTTTTGGACGGCATTTAAATTGATTTCTCGGACTTTTCTATGTACTCTACGTCGAAGGTCCTCCTCATTTTGGGTTTCCCATCCTCCATCATAAAGTTTACGAGATAAAAGATCCTAAAAATCTTCTATGGGACGAGCCTGGGGAAGGTTAGGGAGATTGTCATTCCGCGGAACAAATGGTATGTTTCGGTCTGCTAGCCAAGTTTGATTCTGTCTTGCATAGCGACAAGATACGAGATCTGGCCAGAACATATCGTCCCCAGCATGTTCTTCTTTAATGAAATTAGCCAATTTCTTTAGGCAATTGTGGATAAACCTTTGACTATCCAGTACTTCACCTCTTACTCGGCCCATATAAAGCCTGGATACACCCCTTATGGAAATGGCGCACCAAACCAACACCTTATCTGCGAATTTGGCTTTTTGTTTATATCTGACATTATTAGGGATTTCTTCAATATTGTCAGTATAAAAACCATAATTTCCTTTCATTTCGGAGTTACTCATCGTTAAGTACTTTTCATCATCCATAATTATGACGCGGTTATTGGCAAAATGTACCCTTCTGAGATTACTACATCATATCGGGATTCTGGATAGTTGGTTGGCTCTCTTTCGTTTTCTAAATTTTTGACCATCTCGTGATAGTTCCCGCGATATGGTGTCCTTGGATGTTCGATACTGGCGTGCCAGTTTTCTTAATGAAGTACCAAGTCTGTTTTTCGCACTTCTTACTAGTGCTTCGACTCTTACTCTGGTAATAATTCTAGGTCTTTCAATTTTTGGCAGGTTTATACAAGGAATACCTTGCTCACATTCAGCAATTGTCCGATAAATAGTTCTTCGGGATATATGTTGATTTTCAAAAATTCGTAATATTTCGGCTTTAGGAACTTGCCTAACTAAATTATATATACTCTTTCGGGTTTCTAATTTGTAAGCCATATCTACATAAATGACTGACAATATAAAGCTGTCAAAGTTAAGATAAGATGTTAAACAAAATTTTTGTTGCCATAGCAACTGGTGATTCTCTTGTTATTACTGATTTTATAGCATCTAAAATTTGTGCCAAAACTTATGAGACATACGTTAATCCGAAATTATTTCACTATCCGAAATAGTTTTGGCATCTATATACAAGTTCCACATTGCATAAAGAGTAAAGTAAGTATGTTCCTTTCGTGGCGGTCGAAACAGAACGTGGCAATCGGGCATCACATGTGCAGAACGAGCAGTGATGGCTTGTGTCGTTAGTGATAAGGCTTCGCGGACAGCGAGTACAGTTATTAAGATTTCCGTTAAATCGCACTTATGCTACGATGGGAATCTGTACAATGCACGGCGACTCTATGGCGCTTACACGTTACATGCTCTTCAAATTCGTTTATGGATACAGTTATGTTTTAATTGTTCACCTAGGAATATTGTTTATTTGTCGAGAAGTCAGGCAGTTTGGATTTATTAATGCATAATTACTGATAATGGAATGCATGAGTCAGTTACTGCTTTTGTATTTGAGATTCATTCAGCCCAAGTCCAAATCTGTTCAAAGTCAACATTCAGTTATTCATAGCTAGATTTTATAATGTAAGGTAACATAAAATAATCGTTTAGTACATGTAAAAAGTATTTGAAAATCCCTAAACCCAAATTTTTCTCTTCAACAATATTTATTAATAAGTATTGAACAATACTAGTAATGGTTAGGTTAGGTTCTGTCTACCTATCTATCTGTTTTTTGGATTTGGTAATATTAAGGAGTTCAAAATTAGTTCTGAGCAAATTTTTCGTACATTGGCCGAAGTCGGGTATGGAGTATAACATACGTAGGTATATACACTATTTTTGCATCCAATAATTAAAAAATAATAATTTTGCATTTTTGAAAACATGTTATTTTCTTTACATACCTACGGGAAGAACGCAAAAGAGTCCTTAGTTTTCGGTACATATGTAGGTAGCACAACAAAAATTATTAAATACTCTAATCTCGCATTAAATTAGAGTGACGCCCCTCTTCATAACAAGAACTTTTGATGTTTTTTCATATAAAGAGACGAGAAGAATCCGTTGGCAGCGCTGTAAGAGCATTTCCCATGGCGCCTAGTACAACCTGTCAGAATGAGCCAGTTTCACATTTTTTAAAAAGTTTTTTTAATGAAAGTTTATGCAATATTTTTCAAAGTAATAAAAAAAATCTGTTGTGGCCAGCACAAGGCCTCTCGCCATTTCCATATTAGGCTATATAAGTATTGTATTGCACTTTGCTATCGAACCGTCTTTTTATAACAAAATATTTCAGAACTTTACCCAAATATTGTTTTTTATTGTATTTAACATGTCTTCTGCACACATATAATTCTAATTATATCTATTTTTCATTGTATAAGGAAATTCCTAAATGCCACAGATTTTTCCAATTCATTAACCATTAACGGGAAATCTGTCATTTACTAATTATGTTATAAACATTTGTATTTGTCAACTGGTTTCCTTAGTGTAGTTTCGCCTACTCGACTTGTTATATCCCGATATTCTATATATATATTATAGCGTCTTTATCTCTAAATTTGTAGAAGATATAATAAAAAAATTAAATGTATCAGGTGTAGAATTTTGTTCTTCAAAATTAGTAATATCAAAAATTTAAAAAAATAATATTTGGAAGAATTCCTCTTAAAAACTACTACTTCCGGTTCTTCAATTGTTACCAAAACCTTTTCAGCTCTTCACAGGAATGTCAGATTGAGGAATTCATAGTTAAACAGGTCTTATATCTTATAGTATTTCAGGAATCGTCCGTCCAACATCCAGCCATACACACACACACACACACACACACACACACACACACACACACACACAGACATCATTGTAAAAATGTTAAAATCGGATTCTAGTGACCTTGAAACGTGCTTATCCATTAAAATCTGGATATGTGATTTTTAGCATGATTCTAATACCTCTCTTAGCGAGAGGTAAAAAGAATCATAATTTATTTTTATTTTCAAAAATAATTAAATAAACAGATTGGTGCCAGAAATAGTCACGAAAAACAACCTCCCAATCCTATAATGTCATTCATAGCCAATAGGAAAACAGTTTACGTTATTTACATTTAAAAAATTAAGCGATAGTTTGTCACATGTTAAACTGTATGTACTCTGACGTCACATTCTGTTTCAGATCATGAGACTTTTTAAAAATAATACACAAATTTCAATATTTAATTGTAAAATATCTAATGAATATTTCGTGATATTTTCAAATTTGAGGCTCTTTAAAGAGCAATGTCTTTTAAAATTTGGTACTTAGAAGTCATATGAATATTCTTTTAACAGCCCTATTGTTTACATTTTGAATGAGTACTTTCTGACACACTAACTCGGCACGATTTTTAAGTTTGTTTTGTTGAATTATTAAGCTGCATAGTTCGTGACGTAGCTCACCTAGAACAAAAGTTAACCATACTTAACTCACCAAATGATATCTCACCTATAACGAACACACCTAAAAGGTAAACTCGTCTAAAAGGTGAACTCGTCTAGAAGGTGTATAAATGAATATAGTGAATCCATTTAGATTAGGCTAGGTGCTAGGTTAAGTTACGGGCTTAATTTCAATTAGATCTGGTTCGGTTAAAATATCAGTTTGGTGGTAGTTGTGGAGCATAAAATTCTGCATCTGAATCAAAAAAATCAAAATTAATTTAGCATGCTTTCTAAGGATAGAAATCCAACCGAAAAATAGCAATAGCCATGGAATTGAAACAAATAAATTAACAAATGTTTGATTTATCTGTAGGTCAATTATTTGTAATTTCTGTTCAAGAAAACAATTATTTATTAATTTAAATTGATAAATTGTTCAGTTGAACAGAAATTAGAAATAATAAAAATGAAGTAACCTAACTTGACAGATAAATTGTTAACATTTGTTATTTTTTTTTAAATTCCATTTATCTAAAATAAATAGGCCAGTAGGAAATTACAAAAGTATGATTTTACATGTGAAAGACTTACGTTCGGGAGTTCCACCCACCACCGTGCATATTTTTTTTCTTTTTAAGAATTTGATTAGTTGAATGTTACAATTTTTGTTTTTCATAAATACAGTAAAATATATAATGTTGTATATAATTTAATGTTGAAATTGACAAAGCGAAATCAGAAGCTTTCTGTTTTCCATTCATTCTGGCGATCTTTCCCGTATTAATTATCAATAAATTAATTTCTAATTTATGTTTGGTGTGTCATCGCGTTCGCGGACTTTTCATATTTTTTCCTGAGCGGAAACCGTAATTGCATAAAAGTGCAAGGTCGTAACATTTTCATTTCTCCTGCAAATCACCGCTTTATGCCAGGTATTAAATTTTATTATTAGTCCTGTGGGCTATATATCAACGCTCTTTATAACTCAAATACTAAAATATTTAAATTGCCGTCACTTTTAACTGCATATGAATAAAAATCTGTTTGTACAACAATCACTACAACTCGTTTCTGTTGAGAACTGATGGTGATGCTGATTCTATATGACACATTTATGCGAAATTCCTATCATTTCAAATACCTCTAAATCATCGTTTAAATATAGATATAATTCATATAACATATTGATATTAATGCAAAGCATTCAATTTCATTTTATATGTCAATAAGTTTATATTTATTTTATTGTAGCACCATTCATTTAAAGTGTCTCAAACCCATTTTATTATATAGCAAACAACAAATGTTATAAAAGATTTTGAATAATTATTTTCTTTGATGTGACTTATATACGTCTTTAATAGTTCATAAAATAAATCTAGGAATGTTTTTTGTGAACTATGTAAGCTTATCTGTACAAATTATGATTTGCGGATAAGCAGTGTTTCTCAACTGGTGGATTAGACCGAAAACGGTGAACTTGGTGATGGACAACTGAGCGATGATCAACTGGGCGGTAGCCAAATGGACGCCGGATATTTGAGCGATAAAATAATAGAGGTGGAATTACAAAATTGTGGGTTAGGTTAGGTTTTTAACTGTTTTTTCTTTTGCAAAGAAAACCACTAAATTATATTACCTATTACTAAGCGTAAATAGAACTGTGAATTTTTGTATGACTTCTAAGTACTAAATTTTTAAAGATATTGTTGCTTTTTGCTTAAAGAGCCTTAAATTTGAAAATGTTACAAAATATCCATTAGATAGTGAATATTG
The DNA here is from genome assembly GCA_943142095.1 of Ophonus ardosiacus. Taxonomy (NCBI): domain Eukaryota; kingdom Metazoa; phylum Arthropoda; class Insecta; order Coleoptera; family Carabidae; genus Ophonus; species Ophonus ardosiacus. The sequence goes on along the minus strand of OW964831.1, from coordinate 33,119,343 downwards.
AAATTTGTGTAATATTTCGAAAAAGTCACGTGATCTGAAACAGAATGTGACGTCAGAGTATATACAGTTTAACATGTGACAAACTATCTCCTACTTTTTTTATATAAATAACGTAAATTGTTTTCCTATTGGCTACGAATGACGTGTTGTATGTATTGGGATGTCACAAGAGTCGAGGAACTATATCTGGTGCCAATATTTTGATTTAATTATTTACGAAAATAGCACTAACCAGTGCTGTAGTCGTAAAATTAGCAGAGGGTATACGCTGAAAATATATTTGTAAACATAGGGTATACGCAGGGGGGGGGGGCAATAATTAAGAAGAAAAAATACGCAGGGGGGAGCAATAACTAAAAAAAATGGCGCCGCAGGCGAAATTTTTTTTCATTCAAGGTCAAATGCCTTATAATTGAAAATTACATTTTTTTGAAGGGATGTGAAGTTGCATGGTTTTTCCCTTTCATGTATAAAAATAAATTGCCAGATCACAGAACATTTTACAAAAGAGAATATATTTATCTGGATAAACTGTCTAAAATCGAAAAACAACAACACAACATGCGCGCGACTATTATACATTGTGACTTAATACGAAGTTAATGTCATCTTTTAAATTTTCAACTAAAATTCAAAATACAAAAAAATAAAATAATTAAATACTGCCTTACGTATCAAAGTCGTAAACCTGCCTACTACGAATCGTACATTTTGCGAAAACTGAAAACGGTATACGGCTTCTATATAACAAAAATCAAAATTAAAATTTCAGTAATATATGGCGACGCCAATCAAATAAATTTTTATAAACATAAAGATAATTTCAATATAATTTCTAAAAAAATTATATTAATTGTGGGATAAAATTTTCATTAGTTGATTTTATTTTTATAATTTTTGTCTCAAATATTTAAAAGCAGAGGATACACGCTCGGGCACCTAAAAAATCCAGAGGGTATACGGCGAATACCCGCGTATACCCTCGACTACACCCCTGGCACTAACTTATTATTATTTTTGCTATTACTGTGATATATATTGCATAAACTTTCATTTAGAATACTTTTTAAAAACGCGAAACAGGCTCATTTTTAAGTTTCTATCGTCCAGATTACCGTCGCCTATTTGATGACCCAATGTATCTCATCCAGTTTAAATAAAAGGTATACGTTCACCAACCTCAGAACCTTGAAATCCTCAAGGACATTATTTGATAGGAAATCACTGCTATTTCCACAGAAATGACTTATGTGAGCATACAGAAATCGTCGCGAAAATTGTATCTCCAATGACGGCCGTGGTAGTCTTTACGATATTGGATCGAATGCAGCACTCTCCTTGGAAATAACTTGCTCTCTTTTTACCTCTCGCTAAGAGAGGTATTGGATTCATGCTAAAATTCGCATATCCAGATTTTATTGAATAAGCACGATTTAAGGTCCCTACAATCCGATTATAACATTTTTAAAATGATGTCTGTGTGTGTGTGTGTGTGGATGTATGTGTGTGTGTGTGTGTGTATGTATGTATGTCTGGATGTTGTAGTCACGATTCCTCAAAAACTATAAGACTTAAAAAATATTTAACTGCAGTTTCCTCAATCTGACATTCCTGGGAAGAGCTGAAAAGGTTTTGGTAACAATTGAACAACCGGAAGTAGTAGTTTCTTAGAAAAATTCTTCTAAATATAATTTTTTGGGAGTTTTTTTTATTAAATATTGAAGAACATAAAATTCTCCATCTAATACACTTAAAAATTTTATTATATCTTGTATAGATTTAGAGATAAAGACTCTATAATTTATAGAGTATACTAATCGCAGAGGCCAAGGCACTAAGGAAACCAGTTGACAAATTCCAATGTTTATAACATGACATATGTCATTGTCAAATATCAACAGTTTTAGTGACATTCTGATAGCTTTTCCTGGGAAGTATATTTAACTTTTCTTATTCTTTTATTAATTAAATATTTGAAATTATAGGTAAAATTGTGATAAAATGCATATATCTATCAGAAATACCGCCAATCTGGTTAATGAATTGGAACAATATTTGACATTTAGAAACTTCCTCATACAATGAAAAATAGATATAATTTGAATTATATGTGTGCAGAAGACATGCTAAATATAGTAAGAAACAATATTTGGGTAATGTTCTGTAAGATTTTGTTATAAAACGACGGTTGGAAAGCGAAGTGCAATACAATACTTATATAGCCTAATATGGAAATGGCGAGAGGTCTTGTGCTGGCCACAACAGATTTTTTATTAATGCATCAATACATAAGTCTTTATTTTTAGATAAGTTTCTTCTGCTAAAGAATAGTAATGAATTTGACCTATTATTTTTACGACACGCTGAAGAAAAAACTTTTTATACAACTGTGCGTAACGTACATACTTTATGCACTCTTTACTGAGTGTAAGGATCACTTTTCAAGCACTAGTGCGTGAAAAGCAAATAGGCGTTGCCAGGCAATATTCACATTAGGTTAAAACACGTGTCAAGTAAGCTGTAAATGAAACACGTGTAATAATTTTATTATCAGATCTGTCGTCTTCGAGATTCTTTGGAATATGTACTCGTATTTATACATTTTGTACAGGGTAGAACAAATTCGAGTTCCTTATATGAAAAGCTTTCTTGTTATGCACACTACAGAAAATTGATGTAGGTCTTTATGGGCCAACTATTTAAGGCAACTTTAATAGGCCCCACAGGGATTTTATATCGTCTTTTGTTGTTGAGCTACATACTAAAACTTGTTTTTCGCTTATTTTGAAAATACCTCATATCTCGCTTATTATGAAAGATACAGAAAAAATATTTAGATAATTTTATACAGTTTTTTTACGTAGAATAACGTGGTCTAATTAGATTTTTTCAAAACTTAATAATTCTCGGGATATGATACAAACATCATATTTTTTTAATGGAAACATATATTGAAAATAGTCTGATCTTTTTACTTATTTTATAACACTGAAATATATACTAACTGGAACTCGCATACTCTACCTATCAGCGTACGCTGCACTGAAGCCTCATTGAACAATAATGGCTGGTCCTATTCGCGCACGTTCGTGCCAAACCGAACCTAGCCGAATAACTCGTATCATAGCTGATCGCTATATTTTCATGTTATGCTTCATTTATTTAAACCTGCGCCACACGAAATAATTTCCGTCTACTCACGAACTGCCTCGATGTTTGCCGACTACTCCAGCAGCAGGCTTTCAATATGCCTTCATAGTCACGGTACGTACGCGCATTCCAGTTAGTATATATTTCAGTGTTTTATAAGCTTTTCAACGATGTATAACAAGTCTTTATTATTTTGTTGAATGAATGAAACTTTTACTGTTCCTGTAGAATAAAAATTTTAAATGTGGTCCTTCAATTTGGATCACCTGTACCTGTACAATCTAACCACTCGGTCGTACTGTTTATTTATATGATCATAAATTCCTTAACATTACATGATCATTTCAAACGAGCTTTACTCAATAAGTTTGGAAAATTCTTGTTCTATATTCGTATGTATAATTCAGCATTTATTTTGAAAACCCAATACCGCAGTGCTGCTGGAGATGCGGCTGTGAATGTGATCTGCACGTCGTCCGGTTCTCCGGTTAAGCGCATGGTAGCGCATCTCCTGGCGGTGTCCATCAGTGTCCGATGTCCGCCGCGTGCTCGCACACGCACGCCATCGGATGCCGGATGTGTGGGAGTGCGATAGCGACAGACACAACAAGTTTACCTACATACCACTCTACCTAGCTCATTCATAATCATAACTGTGGATTATTTCATCTCACCAAAGTCAGATAAAATTAATCTGCCTTTAGTTAGTCAAATATGGAAAATACCTATAGGAATTTGTCAAAAATACTTGAAATTTACTGAAGCCTAATTTACATTATTATTCTCTTTTTTTGCTAGAAAGCATACTAGATATTATTCAACGTAAAATGGCGTCGTTTTAACTAAACAGCAGATATCGTTTGTAAATAAAATCTAATTTGTTGTCCAATAAATAGAAAAGTCTGTAATACGAAATTTTGGATTATGTTTTATTGTTTTTCTTCAAAAACCTGTTAGAGTTCCAAATTAAGTACTACAGCCAATTAATCATATATGGTTAAAATCTAATATGATGTTTTAAATTATATATGAGTTTTAAACTTTTAAATACCAAATTTGAGAAGTTTTGGATTATATTTTAATAGATTTTAAGGAAATATCATCACACACATACATACTTATAAAAATCAGCATCAACTTCCAGGTTCTCTAAAACGCAATCTGTGTAAATTCTTCGTCGTACATGATCCATTTCGTAAATGTGTAGTTGTATATTAATATTGATTTATAGTGCTGGAAACAGAAAAATTAAATCAGATCCTGTACATCTAATATTTATGTATGATGGAAAATATATTATTTTTACAAACCTTAATTTCGTTGTAATTAAATATTTTACTATTATATTCTCCTTAACACGGTTTCATTATTAATTTTAATGTAATTGCTTCCTGACAGTGACATTTGTTTAAATATGACAAAATTGTTATTAAAATTATGTTTTTGTTTAACGCATAGGCAATGTGCTATATGAAAATAAATTATATTATATATTCATATTTAAAGTTATTTACTAAATGTTATTATCGTAGAATTGAAGATTGTACCATTATATTCAATTTTAATTAGTAAAAGTTGGTAAAAAATTATATTCAATGAATTTTTTACAAGTAAAACTGTTAAAAGCTTGTATAAATGATACTTCCGGTTATCTGATATACACTAAAAACTAATGAGCTCTGCCCACATTAGTATAGAATGGGTATACAAAATTTCAAAATTTTCTGATTGATAGTATTTGAGTAATCGTGTCCACACGTTCCACACACACACACACACACACACACACACACACACACACACACACACACACATACATACAAATATCATTGTAAAAATGTTAAAATCGGATTCTGGGGACATCAAAACGTGCTTATTCACTAAAATCTCTATATGTGATTTTTAGCACGATCCCTATACCTCCCTTACCTAAGGTAGCGGGAGGTAAAACCTCAAAAATGAGATACCTGTACTGTGCGCATAGTGCACAGGTTTGATATGAAACTTTAATGATATCAAGTTTGAGAAAGTTAGAAAAAATATCTGATATAAAACTTGGAGACCCACAGAGACTCTCATTTTACTTTCTTCTGACTAAATTTTGTTTTCTATTTAGCAAGAAAAGGTATAAAGTAAATCAGGCTTAAGATACAAATCTGTAATTTCTTAAATTATGGCCTTACACATACTGCATGTTTGTATGCAATTCAATTCATAAAACAAAATTATTTGAAAAAATCTAAAAGCAATTCCATTCATAAAGTTGATGATCTTTCCCCTTATATTTCCTATTGGCAATTCCCACATGTAAAACAATTATTTGCTTAGTCCCTAACGATCAGTTATCCTCCGCTAAAAGGCTATTACCGATACTTCCCTGCGTCGGGACGCCTGTGGACGCCGCCGCCGTCGGTTCCGCTAATCGACCCGGGCTAATGCGCGGCTCGCGTGACCGTGAGCTGTGCCACTCTACTTCACGCCATCAATTCATTTGAACCCAGAGCACAGCACAACACGAGCGAAAACATGCCTCAATTCCTACTTGCCGATAAAGTTTTATGTGCGCGATGAAATATCGCGGAAAGAAATAAAAATTTATGTTGCAGAAAGATGAATATTTCAATAGGAATTTGTTTTTAATCAATGTTTGGGAAAGAATGACCAATGGGTGTAGGAATTTGGGTGTTACAATGTTACTGTTTCAGCACAAAAAAATTGCAAACAGCTTTACAGATTGAGGTTATTTCATTATAAAATAATCTGTTGTGGCCAGCACAAGACCTCTCGCCATTTCCATATTAGGCTATATAAATATACAATATGTTGTATTTAACATTTCTGGTATTCATAAATTTTTATAATTTTTAATTCATTCTATAAATATGTTCCCTCCTACTCTTCTAAATGTACGAGATTCTTGAAATAAGTATTAAATGCGCTTCCCAGAAAAAGTCATCATTAATGTATCAGGATTTTTGACACTGACATTTTTCTGTCAATTACAAACAATTTAATTTTTCTACTGGTTTCCATGGAGTTGCTTAGGCTGTGAGATTGATTACAACAGATTATTTTATATATTTATAATTCTCTATCTCTAAATCTGTAGAAGATATAATAAAAATATTAAATATGTATCGGATTGAGAATATTATAATCATTAATATTTGTAATAAGATGATCGTAGTAAAAATTTTGTATCACTTCCGGTTTTAGCGGAGATGGGTACAACTTTAAATTTAGCATAGGAAGTCGCATCAGCCCAATTGCTTCTCTAGTGAGAGCACGCACTTTAGATTTTTAGTTATTATAGAAACAGGCAAATGCGATTTTGCTTTTCGTCTTTAAGGAATTTTTGGGTTTTATACTATTAACATAGAAAATATAATGCCAGTTGTCTATATTAAATATATAAATTATAAAGAAGTTGATTTCATTTGAATTGTGACGTTAGTTTCATACTTTCGCTTCGAGTCCTACTCTTGCAGGCGAATATTTTGAGTCACTCATGCTACCAAATGCCTCATTTGATAGAATTCTAAAGTGCCTGCTGTCACTACTGTTTTATCTTGGTTTTGTTTACTATAGCGTTCATCACTTAACACGTAGGAATGGCATTGCGCAATAAAAAGTGCATGATTGTTGAAGACATACATAATTGAAGTAGTTTCTTTTTGCCACACAGGCTATAAAATCTGTTCTTAAGGCGTAACTCTTTTCAAGAAATAATTTGGAACTGACCTGTCAACATAGTTCATATACATTGACGTGTATTTAGCAGTTTTGTGTCTCGTGTTTACGTTGTTTATCAATAATGCCATAAAAAACTATCGAAAAGGTGTGTTTCTTGTTGTAGGAAAAGTACTAGGTATAAACGAATTATTATTGCGCCACATGCTATTCTTACGTGAAGAACACTTCTTGATTTGTCATCAACCTTATGTTTATGTTTTTATTTCTATCCCTGTTCCATATTCTTTCTCCTGCGAACCTGCGATCTTTCTCAAATACCTATTTCATTTCCGTTACGTATTTCCCTTATGTTTATTCGGAATTTTGTATATCTACATAATTGTTGGTAGGGTTATTGTATAGTATATATTTAGTTTTGGTTTCTAATCTACTCGTATTTCTTTTATACAGGGCGATTTAGAACTTCAGGTACTAATTTGTTGAATGGTACATACTGATCATTGAATCACGGTACGCAAACATTTTTTTTTAAATTCACGAAAAGGAAGTTTTGTCAACGAGTACATTTCGGGTACCACTGGATTTGCGCGTTTCTTTAGATGAATGAACGAAGTTAATAAATTATGAAGTGACAATGAAATTAAAATTAAGTGAACATTAGGTATTGTATACATACCTACATTATTACTTATAAGATTTAAAACACAATATTAAAGTCACCTATCATACCAGTGGCCCAAAACTGTTTGTTTAACATACCGCAATATAAAATTTTCGAATTTTGGAAAAATCTTTTTCTACCGCGACCAGTATGTTAGGTAGTAAGTACTACTCGCGTACGAGAATATATTTAAAGTAAGTACCTGAAATTCTCAATTATCTTGTGTACGAATACATCGTATAGTTTAATATGTTATTTGTCTTTTTACCTCCCGCTACCCTAGGTAAGGGAGGTATAGGGATCGTGCTAAAAATAGCATATAGAGATTTTAGTGAATAAGCACGTTTTGATGTCCCCAGAATCCGATTTTAACATTTTTACAATGATGTCTGTGGGTATGTATGTGTATGTGTGTGTGTGTGTGTGTGTGTGTGGGTGTGTGTGTATGTGTGTGTGGATCCTGTGGACACGATTACTCAAATACTATCAATCAGAAAAATTTGAAATTTTGTATTCCCATTCTATACTAATGTGGGAAGAGTTTTTAATGTATATCAGATAACCGGAAGTATCACTTATACAAGTTTTTACCAGTTTTTCTTGAAAAAATTGCATTGAATATAATTTTTCAGCAACTTATACTATTAAAAATATAATATAATGGTACAATCTTCAATTCTACGATAATATAACTTTAAAAAACTTTAAATAACTTTAAATATAAATTTATAAAATAATTTATTTTTGTACATCATCTGACCCATGCGTCAAACAAAAACATATTACTTTAATAAAATTTTGACGCATTTAAACAAATGTCACTGTCACATTTACATTAATAATGAAACCGTGTTAAGAAGAATTAAGTAGAAATATATTTGATTTGTAAATATAAATCTGTCAGTATAAGTACGTGTTTTCAAAATGTCAAATATTGGTTTACAACTACACATTTACGACATGGATCATGTACGGCAAAGAATTTACACAGATTGCGTTTTTAGAGGACTTGGAAGTTGATGTTGATTTTTCGTGGATTATCTTTTTCTTTGGTGAGGCACATTTTCTCCTCTCTGGGTATGATGATAAGCAAAATTGCCAGATATGGGCAGACGAAAATCTTCATGTGATTTACGAGGTACCATTACATGTCAAAATGAGACTGTTTGGTGCGCACTATGGTCAAGTGGCGTCATTGGAACTTACTTTTTCGAAAATGATGAAGGTCGAACTGTTATAGTTGATGGTGAGCGCTATAGGCCCATGATAATTAATTTTCAAAAATCATATAGATCATTTAATAAAGATAATATAAATAACTTTATAAGTGATATTAAAAATGAAACTTGGGAAAATGTCTACACAAGTCTAAATATGAATGAGGCCTATGATAATTTTGACAATATTTTTTCATATTACTTTGAGAAACACTTTACCTCACAGTCTAAGAAAATAAAACATAATACAAAGCAGTGGGTTACAAATGAAATTAGAAATTCTAGAAATAAATTATATACTTTATTTCAGATGCAAAAGTCAAATGAGCAATTGAAAGACATCTACAGAGAAGAGAAGAGGAAACATATGCGTTTAATAAAAAATACAAAAAAGAAATTCTATCAAGACATCATATTTTCGTCAAATAATATCTCAAAGAATGTTTGGAGAGTTATTAATAACAATACGAAAAATAATGTATCAGTTACAAATATTATCATCAAAACTGACAGCGAGGTAACCACTGACCCATTAGAGATTGCTAATAATTTCAATACTTTCTTTCGTAACGCACCTTTAAATATCATTGACCAAATACCTAATCACAGAAATTCTCACACTCCATTGTCAATAAGTTTGCAGTCGAACAGTTTGTTTTTACAGCCCTATTGTGAAGATGAGCTAATTAAGTTAGTGCAAAATAAAATTAAAAATAAATACTCATGTGGGCCAGATAATTTTCCAAATTTTTTAATAAAGTTCATTTTCTACATAATTGTACAACCAGTCTTATACTTAGTCAACCTTTCATTTGAATCGGGAATGTTTCCGGAAAAACTGAAAGTTAATAAAATTGTACCTGTTCATAAAAAAGATGATCGCTCAAATTTAAATAATTATAGACCAGTGTCCTTAACATCAGTCTTCTCAAAAATATTTGAATATGCATTTATAAACAGATTAGAACCATTTCTGAATAATAATAATATTATCAATAAAGCTCAGTTTGGATTCAGGCCTAATAAATCAACTGTAGATGCAATTCAATGCTCGGCTAAAGTTATTGCAAATTATTTGGATAATAACGAACAACCAGTCAGTATATTCTGCGATCTTTCCAAAGCATTTGACTGCGTTAGTCATTCCAAATTGCTGGATAAACTTAGCTGTTATGGAATTAGAGGTGTCCCTCTACAATGGATAAAATCTTTTTTAGAAAATAGGAAACAGTTTGTTTCTATTCGCAATCTTGACAATAACATAATTAAAAATACAAATTCTACAACCCTATTGAGCAACAGGGGAGTTCCTCAAGGTTGTGTTATTTCACCTACGCTGTTCGTTTTATACATTAACGACTTACCAACGGTTTTTGGGGATGAATGTTACATAACGTTATATGCGGATGATACTTCTATAATAATTTCCGATAAAAATGATGATCTTCTGCAAGAAAAATGCGAAAATTGTTTAAATGCATTATCGGCATGGTTTTGTGATAATGATCTATATTTTAATTTAAGTAAAACTCATTATTTACGATATCATTTCTTTCAATGTAGAAGAAATCTAGATTTGAATATCGCTATTGATGGGTATGATATAAATAAAACTGATAATGGTAAATTTCTTGGTTATAAGTTTGATGATAATCTAAATGGAAAATACCATATCAATGAGCTTGTCTCAAAACTTAATTCGATATGTTACCAATTTTGGCATCTAAGCAGCGTTCTAACGAAACAACAACTAATTATCTTCTACCATGCACAAGTAGAATCTAGATTAAGATATGGGATCTGTATATGGGGTGCTTCATCATCTTCATACAATGTTTTCATCACACAGAAACGTATTATACGGACTATCGCAGGTGTTTCTCGCAGAACTTCCTGTAGGATGCTCTTTTCTCAATTGCGTATTTTGACTCTTTGCTCTGTCTATATTTTTGAAATTTGTCTCTTCATTTTCCACAATTTAAACAATTTTAAATATAATTCAGATATACACCCTTGCAATACAATACAAAAAAGACTCTTGCATATTCCAAGGACTAATCATAAATCATTAGATGCTATATCTAACACAAAAGGTCTCCAAATATTCAATAAACTTCCTCAGAAAATTAGGACAGAAAATAATAAAAACTCTTTTAAGAAGTTACTAAAAAAATTTCTTTTAGAAAATACTTTTTATTCAATAAACGAATTTCTTTCACACTAACTACACTGGTCGGATCAGGATCAGATTTAATTTTTCTGTTTTATGTTTTGTATGTATATATTTTGTAACTCTGACGTATTCCATACTTGTATTTAACTTGTCTAAAGGAAATAAATATATTATTATTATTATTATTATTATTATTATTATTATTATTATTATAATCGATTATTTTTGGCACGAAATTAATTTCGTATTACAGACTTCTATTTATTAAAACAACAAATTAGATTTTGTTTATAAACGATCAACCGGAACGGAAAAAGATACTTTACTTAAAGCTCATTACTATTTTAAACATGGAATTTTCGGGAGGTCATGTGCTGGCCACATCAGATTTTTTGTTACAGATTTCGTTGATGTAATAAGTAAGAATTTAAGATTATTAAACTGTGAGTGAGTTGTATTATTTTATTATAGTTATCGTCAAATAAGTATGAAATGGAGATGTGTGTATTTCTATCATTTCAGCGCCCATGCTGAAAATGTTAAAAAAAATCTCGTGTTATTAAACTTCCAGATATTCGTAGGCTGTACCTCTTTTTTGTTTCATTCTTTTTATTTCTACCGGAACATTTTAAGAATATAATAAAAATATTGAATTTAATTTGAAATATGAAGTTATCAAAATTTTTGAAAAAAATACATTATATCGTTTCTTCTTAAAAATTGTAATCAATATTAGTAACTGTAATTTATTGAATTATTATGGCTTATAATCACTTCATAGGTAAACTTAAATAAATTTTCATTCCGACAAAAGTAACAAGTCAAATTTTATTATAGGGAAATTAAATGAACCCAAATATTCAACGTTATGTTTCATTTGTATTTATCGACGTAGGTAACGCTGTGATAGGCAGCGTTGCTGATTTTTATACCGAAGGTTTCGGGTTCGAATTCCAATAGTTTATGGATGTTAGTGTGCGTCTCTATCATCTCATCTCTATCAATAAGCAACAAGAATAAAAATGGCTACAAGAAAAACCATCTCATATCTATCATTTATGTGTAAACCTCACCGTAGGAGCGAAGAACGCATCTCTTTAAATTCTAGCAATACGGAGCAGTCAAACATTACGAATTGATGAGGACAGTAGGTAATAGGCTAATAATAATAGTTTTACATTATTGTAGCTTATAATCTTCATACACCAAAAACTAAGCATTTCAATTATTTGTTTTGTTGAGATTCGAATATAAGTCAGAACCCTAATCATTTAGTTAATTGGCAATTAATGCGAATATTCAGCAAACAATAAATAAATGTATATAATTGGATTTATTTTAAATAATAAAAATATTTAAAAAAATAATTAAATACACGTTGCTTTTACGTGTAGTTCCATTTCATGATTAATCCCCAATCAATTTTATGGAAACATAAATCAGTTCCAGTAATAAAGTGAAAGATTTGATTAACGTCAATTCTACTCACATGTTGACGGATAACGAAATCAGTGACCTATAATTTATATGCTAAAGTTTACACATCTAGTTATTGCCATGCGTAATACTACTTTGAACGCAATAATTGCCAGAAAATTAAACTCAGCTACTGAAAAATTATGTCGTTATAACTTTATGTGGTATGGAAATAATCTACACAAAATATTTTATTTACTAATTTACATTGATACAAAAAGTACAACAATTAACAGTCTAAAAGCTTTTTTCAATTTAAAAAAATAGTATATTGTGTTATTAGGAGTAAAAGTGATTCTTTGTGTGGCGAGCATGTAAGTTTGCAGGACGAGCGGTAGCGAGTCGGACAATTACATGCGAGGCACACAATGACACTTTTCTCCGAATGACACATTATATTTTTTCTTCAAACATACGTATTTAAATAAAATAATTACAACTTGACGTTACAATAATTGTAAATATTTTACGTGAAGGGCGTTTGCTGATTTCAATTGCTCTATTGCTATGGATACTTTCGTATTTGTTCACTTTTTGTTATGAACATTCAAGTGAAATTTTTCACGTTTTGACGTTTAAATAAAAACTATGCAATTTTATATTCCCCTTATATGCAATTATATCAGAATTTGAAGTATTGCCACGTACGGCTCTTGAAGTTGTTCAATTGTATGGAAGTTCAACAATATTGCTGAAGGATATGTTATGTCGAATAATCGCTGAAAAACAATATGAACTTTTCATATCACTTTAATTCTAATTATTCTTACCATCATTACCAATATGTAAGTCTGCAATTTTATAATGTTATTTCTTTAAATATAAACTGTTTATATTTCAATTTGTAGATTATCAATTTAAATTTAACAGCTGTTGGTTTTGTGAGGTTTTTAGTAACTTTATTTTTAGGTTATCTAGTGTATCTTGGGGCGACATGATAGGTTTCTATTTTACAAGTTACTTCTTATTCGTTCATTTTATATAGTTGTTATGGATATTTATTTATCTCATTTCTAGTAGAAATGAAACATGTACCTTGTGAATCAAGTCACAAAAGATGCCATTTTTATGACGTTTAAAGAAAAAAGTAATTATTTTATATATTTTATGCAGGGTGTTCTAGATCACCTGTATCTATCTATCGGAAGAATTTAGTGGCAGTAGTCTCGCAACCTAGGTCATGTGTGATATCGTTGGATGCATATTTAAAAAGAAACAACTTATGTTGGGAACATTTGTTTATATTAGGCATTATTTACGAAATATATACTAAAAATTGTTTAAATGTTCGAAGTGCCATTCACCTTGAACGATACATTTTTGCAGCCAAAGTCGATCACAAAGCAACTATGTTCTGGGAGACCAAATTTGTTGTACATTCATTTTGAAGTGTATGTATTTTAAGTTACTCTCTTTATAAATTTAAAAATTCCAAATCTATGTCGATTTTTTTTACCAAAATGAATTAAATTACTGTTCCTGCAACAAGTTTAGTTACATTCTCATTTCATATTATTCTTGCTGATACTGAGTTCTTATCAATATGTTATCGGTTTCATTCCGTCAGTGACAAATCAATTGCTCTTGTAATGTTTTTTTCTTATTGTTGATTTCTTATACAGACCACCCATTCTCTGCTGGTTTCAGCACAGAAATAAATATCGTAAAACTTTTCCTGATAGCGTATATTTTCGTTTTATGGATTTTATTACGAGAAATTTAATTATTTATAGCTTCTTGACGTTTCTTTATTATTGTTTTTCTTTATGATTCTAAGTAGGTAAATGTCAATAATTTAAATTATTATTTTTGTCAAAAATGATAAGACTGATGTAAATAATTAGTATAATCATGGACATCAATAAATATATGGTTGACAGTCATTTATCTAATATTCAAAGGAATTTTTGAATATTAAAATCATTCATGTCTTTCTGTTGTGTACTTTTAATTTGTAGGTAAATTATGAATGACCCATGTTCTACGAGCCCAAACTCATAACAATTCGGTCGGTTTACATTTTCAACAAACTATAAAATCTACACAAATGGTTAGAAATTTCCACAAAATTCTTTCGGCTACTTTAAATATAAACTTAAAATTTTAAAAACTGTGGGCCAAATGACTGGTGATAATAGTTCGACCAGTATCTTAAGGGTCGTCTTCTAGTCCAGATTTAGCTTCTACCGAGGCCCTTTCTTCTGGCACAATGAAAAGCAACGTAAAAATTCAGTGCGTACAGTAAAACATATCTTTTACCTTGCAAGACGTATGAGATAATACTAAGAAGAAAATGAACAGGGCTTAGGGATACAAAGCCTACTAAAATTAAAATTGGTATTAATAATAACCCTATTATATTATTATATGGCGAAATACTTGATTAAGATACTCAGTTTTTGTAAGTTTAAAACCTATGTTTTTAAACTACTTGGGCCCAGTATCTCAGTATAGTATAAGGTTAAACCAAAAAATTTTAGTTAACCATTTTTTACCTCTCGCTAAGAGAGGTATTGGATTCATGCTATAAATAACATATCGAGATTTAAGTGAATAAGCACGATTTAAGGTCCATATAAACAGATTTTAACATTTTTACGATGATGTCTGTGTGTGTGTGTGTGTGTGTGTGTGTGTGTGTGTGTGTGTGTGTGTGTGTATGTGTGTGTGTGTGGATGTGTGTATGGATGTGTGTGTGGATGTGTGAATGGATGTGTGTATGTATGTGTGTATGTATGTGTGTATGTATGTGTGGATGTTGGAGGGACGATTACTCAAAAACTAAAAGACATAAGACCAGTTTAACTATGAATTCCTCAATCTGAAATTCATGGGAAGAGCTGAAAAGGTTTTGGTAACAATTGGACAACCGGAAGTAGTAGTTTCTAAAAAAATTCTTCTAAATATTATTTTTTGAAAATTTTTGATATACTAATATTGAAGAACATAAAATTCTACATCTGATACATTTAAAAATTTTTATTACATCTTCTATAAATTTAGAGATAAAGTCGCTATAATATATAGAATATCGGGATGTAGTAAGTCGAGTAGGCTAAAATATACTAAGGAAATCAGTTGACAAATTCAAATGTTTATAAAATAATTTGTAAATGACAAATGTCAGTGTCAAAAATCAAAAGTTTTAGTTACGCTCTGAAAGCTTTTTCTGGGAAGTACATTTAATCTTTCTTAAAAGTATAGGTAACATGCATATATCCATTAGAAATACCGCCAATCTTGTTAATGAATTGGAAGAATCTCTGACATTTAGAAACTTCCTCATACAATGAAAAATAGATATAATTAGAATTGTATGTGTGCAGAAGACATGTTAAATACAACAAAAAACAGTATTTGGGTAAAGTTCTGTAATTTTTTTGTTATAAAACGACGATATACAATACTTTTATAACAAAAAATGGAAATGGCGAGAAGTCTTGTGCTGGCCACAACAGATTTTTTTTTATTGGTTAGTCGTATTTCAGTTTCCAGTTGTGTTAAAATATGTATTGAAAGTTTGCTTATGTGAAATACATAATTTTGACGTTTGTTGATAACACAAAACAAACAATTATTACAACGTCTGTGCTCCTGTTGACTACATAAATATTATTATGTGATACGGAATTGAATTTATTTTAGTTTACCAATTACTAGAATGATTATAGTTTCAATAATTTCCTGTAAAAATTCTGCCACTCCTTGGATAGCCGAAAGCGGCAATAAAATTTTCAAAGTCCTGGTAATGAAAATGATCTTTTCTAATTAATAATTTCAGGATTTTCGTACTTCTCCCAAACGATTAACAAAATTAATAATTTGTACATCGCTCAAATCCGACGTAGATTCTCATGTAGTTCATAATATTATTTTAGTTCAAATAACTATTAGGCTTGAGTTTTTATTAGAATATGATAATTATCTAATATGTGATTTTAACAGCTGACTAAAAAAATCGTTTCTACGTATGCTCAACATGAATGTCACTTCAAAATATAGTACCAACACAACAAAATTCTTGGTTAGCAAATCTCGGTTAAGTTAACCTGGATTTAGATACTGAAATACGAATACTGGGTTACAATGTCGGTTACTAGTTAAACGAGAACAGGTAACCAAAATTTTAATCCCGTATTGAAATACCGGCACCTAGTCGAAAGAAATTTGTACACATTTCTCTCTATTTGCGCAGATTTTATAATTTGTTTGTTGAAAATGTTATAGCCGGCTGAACTAATATGAGTTTAGGCTCGTAATTTATTACTTTGGTGAAAATCTCATTGGTTATCTTTGATTCAATTTTATTATTTTTTATTTTATTTTATTTTATTTGAAAATTTACAATCTGTTACATTTGAACAATAAGTAAATGTAATACAATTGACATGAGAGGGATTATGTCCATTGAAATTTACCCTAATACTTAATTAATTTAATTACTTTGAAATCTGTTTACTAAGTCTAAAGGATTATATTTATTTAATCTATTGTTATTTTGGCTGTTATCTAGTAAGTTTATTGCATTGTTGTTGGGATGATTTTCTAGTCTCTTGATGTATTTTTCACTTCTTAGAGAAACTTCTTCTTTAACTGTTCTTATGTTGAGATCCCTATGTATTATATGATTTGAGATGTACCACGGAGCATTTATAATTGATCTCAATATTTTAGATTGAAATCTCTGAATTATTTCTATGTTAGATGTACTAGCTGTTCCCCACAATTCAATACCGTATGTCCATATTGGTTTCAGTATTGTTTTGTATATCAGTATTTTATTATCTGTGGATACTTTTGAATTGCGACCTAGTAACCAATAGTATTTTTTTGACATAATATTTAGTTGATTTCTTTTGTTTTTGAGGTGGATTTTCCATGTTCGTCTTCTGTCGAGTGTCATACTTAGATACTTGACATGATCGACTTGTGACAGTACATTGTTATTTATTTGTACTGTCGAACACGTTTCTCTTCTTGTTGTGAATGTTAAATGTACTGACTTATTTTCATTTACTTTTATTCTCCATTTTGTTAGCCAGTCTTGCACTTCAGTGAGGTGTTCTTGGAGTATGTGCGATGCCGTATCAGGATTTGGACTTGTTGCTAGTATCGCTGTATCATCTGCATATGTTGCAATGGTGGTATGTTCTTTAGTTGGGATGTCAGCAGTGTAGAGAGTGTATAATACAGGTCCAAGGACGCTCCCCTGAGGGACGCCTGCTTTAATTGGCATTAGTGTTGTGTATTCGTCTTTATATTTTACTTGAAAGTATCTTTCGTTAAGGTAAGATTTAATTATTAGATATATATTGCTTTGCAGAATTTGCTTCAACTTACATAATAGTCCTGAGTGCCACACTTTATCGAAAGCTTGACTTACATCAAGAAAAGCTGCTGAGCAGTATTCTTTTTCTTCGAAGGCTTTATCGATTACATTTATTACTCTGTGGATCTGTTCAATTGTTGAATGTTTTTCACGGAAACCGAATTGATGATCTGGGATGATATTTTTAATGTATGACTTAATTCTTTTCAATAGAAGTTTCTTAAACAGTTTAGATAGAACTGGCAGCAAGCTTATCGGCCTGTAAGAGGTAACTTCTTCTGTAGGTTTGCTTGGTTTTGGTATTAATATCACTTGAGCAATCTTCCTCTGTAAGGGAAAATACTGTAATCTTAGGCAGGCGTTGAATACAAATGTAAATAGTTTTGATTCAATTTGTAAGTCATATTACATTTTTTATTCAAACTGATCTGTTAAAGTTTGTTGTATTTGTTGGTATTACTATTTCGTATCTTTTGATTTGGTTTGAGATTTGAGTTTAGTGTCGGTGAGTATGTGTGGTGGGGTGTAGCGGGTGCGGTAGCGGCGTTGGCGGGTTCTGCGGTCCACTAAGCAAGCGTAGTTCCCAGCGGCACGAGGCTGCGCTGCGGTCACCTGCTCGCCGGAACAGGAAGCGCGCTACACACGCACTATCACATTCCTATCACCTAACCCCACCAACCGCGCAACAAACTCTCATCTCATACATTTCATACTGATAACAAAGTAATCCGTATTGGAAATCATATAAACTGGACATGAACCTGAACCTGAATTGGGTCGTCCACTATGGTAACAAAATAGAACATGAATAATTTATATTAAAACTAAATCATAAGTTTTTAATGCCCTTAACATCTACGTCACACAGCTATTCTATATGATATACGTACTACTTTCAAGCCCTTCTATTATTGCCATATTATACAGAAAATAACTAAATAACGAACGTGAATTTATATCGCCACGCCAAATAGAAATCATTTGTTTTGTATGAAAATCACAGATTTATTTAAAGATATAGGTTGACACTATCAAAATTTGGAATATAATATACATATTTTTTTATAATAATTATTTTATTAAATTTATTTTATCTATTTTTATACCTACCTGTTGAAATAGATCAATTTGTGTGATTCCATTTATTAGCGAATTCCACTTTTTGAGAACTAAATGAGCTTTTCATCTACGGCATAGTATATTTTAAAAAAATATTAGAGCTTAACAAATAACAGTTACAATTTTATAGAACTATAGTTCCTTCAATTTAGATGAAGGGCAGTATTAGTAAAAATAGGTAAATACTTATAAGTAAGTACTTACTTATCAGTATCAGAAAGAATGACAAGTAAATACTTATTTTCTTATTAATAATGAGATGCTGATACGTATAAGTAAATGCTTACTTACTTTTACGTCTTACATATGAAATACAGTAGTGAGCCGTGTGTTTGTAAAATAGTAAATTTTGACATTTGATAACAGTTCACTACTATATTTATTCATTGAAAGTCAAAAAACTAATACGAAATTCAGTTCTTCATAAATTTTTCAAATTTAAAAAAAGTTTAATTACAAAAGCAACGACTAGGACGAAAATAATAATGAAAAATCTGTTGTGGCCAGCACAATATCTGTCGCCATTATCATATTAGGCTATATAAGTATTGTATTTAATATTTCTAGTACACACAAAAAAAATTTAATTACAACTTTTCTTTATTTTTCAATTCATTCTATGAACAAGCTTCCTCCTACTGTTCTAAATGTACTAGATTCTTCAAATTCATTGACGAGATTGGCGTTATTTCTGAAGGGTATATAACACTGCTGATACTGTACATACTTTAGCTTATAAATGAATCCCCTTTCTTTTTATACCAATTTCAGATGTTGGGGGAGTCTTTTCTCGTTATTATAATAGCATATTATGTCCATGTAAGAATTTTAGGTTTTCCGCATTCAAGGACATTGTCAACTTAACGCGCTGCAGCTATATCTATAATTTTAAATATTTAGTTACTGATAAAAATTTTATCAGTCTCCCATTATCATAAGAAATATCATACTTACAAATTTGTAAGTAAATACTTAATTCTATAAGAATCTACTCCATTTTATTAATACAGTTATAGCTATATGTAATGAATTATTTTCATTATAAGTATAAATACATACTTTTATCAACTAAGTATTTTCTTATTGCATCAGCTTTTACTGACACTTTATTAATACGGATATAAGTACTTACTTATAAAACTGTTATTTACTTATTTTTACTAATACCACTTGTAGTTTTGATATTATCTTCTGTTACAATTCTTTTCTTTTAATCAAAAACGTGTAATGCTCTTGTACGTGAAATGTAATAATAACATACATCAATGCACAAGGTTTGAAGGTTGCAGAAAAAAAATACATATTTTATTTGATTTGTAAATATGTGGACTTACCTAATTTTAGACCCCTTAAGAAAATTCAAATTCTCTCTATCACATTAAGTTCACTAGATACCGATCTTTTATGTATATTGACTTATAAACAAAACAAAATACGCATTAATATGATAACATTTGTTTTTATAATCTTTTATTTATATGCAAGAAATAAAAATGTGCATTACATAGCTGAGGCAATCAAACGGCTTTTAAAAGCACACTTTTTGACGAGAAACTTATTAAATTTTGCCGTTGACCTTATTCGTTATAAATACAAAATGTCAACGGCAGCACTTGATTGCATGGCACAATGCACAATCTGACAGATAACAATGAAGTAAAATAATTCTATTATCACGGCATTCTAGATTACAGTGTCTTCAAAATTAATTATTATCGGTTTAGTTAATTTTATTAATAATCGTGATTTATTAATAAATGGTTATTGAATGGAGTAATTAATATAATAATAATATATTGCTGTTAGCTTCTAGCGAAAGTAAAGGGCTTCTGAGAAAGATCTCCATTTAATTATGTTTTTGACTAAAATCTGTATTTCGTTCCACGTTAGGTTCTAGTTTTTCATATCCTCTAAAACGGACAGTCCCTACATAATCTTGTCTTTTCTGAAGATTCCAGTATAGTAGTCTTTTAGTTATTTCATTTTACTCTCTTCGCAATATGTACCCGGTCCACCTCTGTTTTTGTTTTCTTATTTCGGCCAAAACTTTAGGGCCAGTAGGTGTTACAGATTCTTCACAGCAGGGTTGGCCTGATTTAAATCATTTGATTTAAATCATGATTTATATCATGATTTAAATCAATTGATTTTTTTAAAAAAATCACTGTTTTTTATCACAGATGAAAAAAGATTCAAATTGTAATAAAAATGAATTTATTTACTACAAAAGTATAAATAACAACAAAAATATGGACTGTATTCGAATTCTAACAGATTACTGATTACATGTTTTAACCTATTTTATTTAGGTATGCATTGTTTAAAAAGACGCGCGCGCGTTTGTACGTTATATAGGTACTAAATTTATGCAAAAATTCAAATGCATCTTTTGGGGTTTATTACAGAATCCAATTTTAACATTTTCACGATGATGTCTGTATGTATGTATGTATGTGTGTGTGTATGTATGTATGTATGTGTGTGTGTGTGTGTGTGTGTGTGTGTGTGTGTATGTGTATGGATTTTGTTGACGCTCTAACTCAAATACCATAATTCAGAAAAATCTGGAACCTTGTATTTCTACTCTATTCTAATATGGAAAGACACCATTAGATTTTGGTGTAAATCGAATAACCAGAAATAGCACTTTGCCTGAAGCTCATAATGGTTTTTCTTCATAAATTACCATTAAATGCCATTTTTCGCATTTTTTGTCATTATAAAAATTAAAGATTATTGAATTTTCTACAGGGATACATTAATACTTTTTCTTTATATATTACAGATAAACTTAAAAATCTTTTTTTTAAATCCCGAAGACTAAGATAAACACAATTCCATTGTTACACAGTTCATATTTCAAATGAATGTAACTACAGGTGAATGTCACTGTCAAAACACTAATCACTTCAAATTAAAAAATAGTGACATTTTAAAAAGAAAATATTAAATAAAGCAATAGTTATATGCAATGGAACAGTTTGCAGCATTAGTAAATACGGAGGTATGTATTTAAATTAATAAAAATTAAATAGCTGGAGGTTTTGTGCTGGCCACATCAGATTTTTTATAATTTTTTTCATTTTATGGAATAATAAAGAAATTAATATTAAATAACGTACAGGAGTTGATGTACTATTATTATGTCCAATAACTTGGCTAAATTTTTTGTCGCACATTTTTTTTACAAAGAAAAAATTTCAAATGTTAAACGCCAAATCCAGGATTGCTTGGGACACCCGGTAGATTGGTTCATTATTGATAAATAAATTCTTATAAATACTTAATCTAATTTGAACGACTTCATATTTATCGTTGTATCCTTGTATCATCTACATTCTACATATACCGTGAGTATTTTTTAACGTGAAACATTGGGTTTGTCATGTCCATGGTTACGATTTGACATTTGATTGACAGCAATGTATTTGCGTGTCCCATTTAAAATGAAACATAGGGAACGAATTTGACAGATGTATTATATTATGTAAGAAATTTAGTCAGAAAACCACTCGAGAGCACTAAACATATTTCGGGCACACAATATTTTTTTTGCAACTAAATTTAATTTTTAGAAAACAGGTATAATTATTTAAACAAAATTAACCTCTAATGACGTCTTGTCAATATGACAGATAACCGTTGAATTTTTCTATAAGTTACGACGTTACGACTTGACATTTGATTGACAGTAATATATTTGCCTGTCTTTTTGAAAACATAGGGAATGAATTATGAATTTGACAGAGTATTATATTTAAATATCGTAAGAAATTTGGCCAAGTTAGAAAATCACTCGAGCACAAGGTACACTAGAAAGCAGGTATAATTATTTAAACAAAATTAATCTCTACTGACGTCTTATCAATGTCAAATTCGTTCCCTATGTTTCATTTTAAATGGGACACGCAAATACATTGCTGTCAATCAAATGTCGAATCGTAACCATGGATATGACGAACCCAATGTTTCACTTTAAAAAATACTCACGGTATATGTTTAAATGAAATAATTTTTGACAATACCACTGCAGGATTGAATTTAAATATGTATTGTTTCCTGCACAATATAGTACCCCATCCCATCATCTACATTTATACTTTCCCTACATTTTAATATTCAACTTATTCATTAACATATCGGATGACTCACATATGATTACTACTTCATAAACATATACTTCCTATATTCCCCCAATATTTTTCATACGAGTATTATCGCAATGCCATAATTACCATCCTTAGTCCTCAATCGCGTCGCGATGTCAACATTCTCACCATTCGACAGGTGTATGTTTCCACATAGTGTCTGATTTGTTCCCACGGGTAAAATCAGCGCGCTCCCTACAAGTATACGATAGATTAAACTCGCGTGGACATGTACAACCCTTGCCGCCAACACAACACGAACACGCATGCTGACTCGACCCACCCCTCACATTGCGATGGACTCTGCTCTGCACTGCATGTACATGCACGGAGGCATTTCCGCCCAGTTGCAACCCCTGCGTACCGAGGGAACAGGGAAATTATACGGACGAGACAGATTTGTGGGATATGATTTTGTGTGGGAAAGTTGGAAGGTGATACATGGTATATAATTATCTAGATTGGGTGCAGAAAGTCTATCTGTACCTATGCAAAAATTGAAAGATTGATATTTATAAATCTTTTTGAAAAAAAGAAGCTAAATGTAGAACCGATAGAAGACAAAACAAAAGAAAGCCAACTAAGATGGTTGCGACACATCAACAGATATGGCGACAACAAATTAACAAAACAAATATATAAAGCGAAATTGGAAAAAGAAGAACAAGAGGACGACCCAGAAGAACATGGCAAGACGAATTAAAACATTAGTAAAAATACGACAAAAATGAGAAAATATAAAAAACAAAACGAATGATCGGTCAAAAGGGAAAAGCATCTGAAAAAAATCTGATGTGGTCAACACAATACCTCCCGCTTTTTAATTTTTATTAATTTAAATACATACCTACATATTCTGCAAACTTATTAAGTTCCTTTGCATATATCTTTTGCTTTACATGATCCATTTCGTTAATGTGTAGTTGTAAATAAATATTTGACACGTTGATAACACGTACTTATTCACAGTTTGATTTTTAGTACTGCAAACATATCACATTTATATCGGACAATTCTGTGCATCTAATCTTTATGTATGATGATGGAAAATATATTATTTTTACTAACCTTAGTTTCATTAGACTCAATACAATCTCCTTAACACAGTTTCATTATTAATTTTAATTTTTAATGTAATTGCTTCCTAACAGTGACATTTGTTTAAATATGTGAAAATTGTTATTAAAATATTTTGTTTTTGTTTGACGCACAGGCAAAATGATATACAAAAATAAATTATTTTATAATTTAGTATTTTAAGTTATTTCAAGTTATTTACAAAATTCTGTTATCGTAGCATTGAAGATGGTACCATTATATCCAATTTTTATTAGTAAAAGTTGCTAGAAAATTATATTCAATGAATTTTTTACAAGAAAAACTGATAAAAGCTTGTATAAATGATACTTCCGGTTTTCCGATATACACTAAAAACTAATTAGTATAGAATGGGTATACAAAATTTCAAAATTTTCTAATTGATAGTATTTGAGTAATCGATCCACACGGACACACACACACACACACACACACATACACACGCACATACATACATACCTACAATCATCATTGTAAAAATGTTAAAATCGGATTCTAGGGACATCAAAACGTGCTTATTCACTAAAATCTATATATGCGATTTTTAGCACGATCCCTATACCTCCCTTACCTAGGGTAGCGGGAGGTAAAAAGTGTACTCAACTCAACTCCTGTCACTACCCACACTCGAAAGTGTAGAAGTATATCTGGATTAAGTAATTAAGTAAGATATTTATAAAGAAGGAGTCAAATGTGTCTCATTTACAGAACATAATCACAACGACATTCCAGAGTCAATTTTTCGAAACAAGTTTCATAATCGTTAAAAAAAATTATTTTCGAATTTTAGAGTTATTTAGAAAATATCTTACATTTTGCCTGTTATGAAAGATATAGAAATAGTAGAAGTATAATATTGTGTAACTTTGCAACGCGAGCCGTACAGGCGAGTGATGCTACCACACGAGTGTGCTGCATACTATACTTTTTCTACGATCTATTTAATAAAAGTATTCAAAATTGAGATGGAATACTTTCACGCTCGCGAGTAGAGAACAAATTTCCTACTACAGTCTACAGTTCCTCGAAGCAAACATTTGCCGCGGAAAAAATCTGAACTAAATTTGTAGCGCTAAATTTATATCCAATCAGGACAACAGAATTGCGATTGTGAATGTACACACCCTGTCAAAATCATTTACGGTGACTGGGCTACGCGATTTTTGAATTATTAAGTTAGTTTTGTGAAAACAGTCTTTGTAAATACTACTTTGGCCAGTGTTTTTAAAGAAAAACGGTATATGTAGCTATTTGTTTATAAAAACTTAACTGATTTTACAATGCGTAACCTCAAAATTACTTTTTACTATTAGTGTACCGTAGAAACATACAAATGTGTGTAGCGATCTCAGGTTATGCCCCTTGTGTTTGCTTCGGCGCGCTGTACCATTTGTGAAAGTCTTTTATTTCATTTTTCATATGAGATAAAAATAGTGTGGAAAAGTATTATATTTCCGCTCTCAGTAAGAACTACAATTTTTGTTCTTACGAATGCTTTATTTATTTTAAATATCAACATTTTTAAACTTATTCCAAAAGATAGTAAAATAAACTATTTGTGCTACTCGTAAAAAAGTACCTATATAGGGATATGTTTCTCCTTACTTGTACATCAAAAAAAAATTTTTTTAATTCCAAAGAAACGGTTAAAATTTGACATTACTGCTACTGCTGCTGGTGAACCAATTAAATTCATTCATATTAACGTAACGTACATGAATAAAGATATATTTAGTCTAAAAGTATGCAAAAGCTAAATACTGAGTCAAAAATTGCTTTACAATTAACTAAAAGTTACTTCACGATGTCGATCCGACCTGTTTCCAGTGGCGGACTATACCTTCTGCTTTAGTTCAGAAGTTTTTTTCATTCCGGATTTGGGCCGTCATAATAAAAAATGGCTGAAAAACAGGTAATAAAAACAAGATTTTCTAAATTAGTAAAATTTAAGGTAAAAAAATATTATAATATTTATGCTAGAAAATAACCGAATAATGAAAAAGAAACCAAAATGTATTTTTTCTAACATGAGTTTTCTTGTATTTCATTTTAGCGTTAAAAAGATATCACGTGGTTTGTGACATTTTAGTGATGATATTTCTACCAAATTTTGTGCATATAACTGCACCATTAACAAGAAACACTTTTTCTGCCACTAACGCGTTGTTAGCTGTCTTGTTCGTGTCAGTTTTATTACGTTTTATGTAGTTGCAAGTTTTTTATATCTATAATGTTTCTAAATGTTATCTGCTCCTCCTGCGTCATATCCGGTAAAATTAAAATTGTCAAGTACATAATATTTAAAAATGGGAGTGTCTACTGCAATGTCCAGACAGAGCCACAAAAACATTAGTGAACTGTTGCACATGCGCAGAAAACACTGTCTACCAATTAGGAATTGTCAGTTAGGTAACAATACCGAACTGACAATTCATAAGTGGTAGACAGTGGTTTTTAGATTCTGTTCGAGAACTGGTCGGTACAATTGGCATTAATGGCCATTGTAATATATTCGACCTTTAAAAAATCATTTCTCGCTCAAATTAAATTTAAAAAATCTGTTGTGACCAGCATAAGACCTCTCGCCATTTCCATATAAGGCTATATAAGAATTGTACATATTTAACATTTCTGGTATACACAAAAAAAATATCTTTATATATTTTTCCTCTTATTCTTCCAATGTTCGAGATTTTTACAATCACTGATAAGATTGGCGGTATTTCTGAAGGGTCTATGTAATATATGTATCTAGAATTTTAGAAACACGCGGTCTTCGCGTATTACTTCTATTCTTATGATATATTACTCTCTAATTAGGACTAAACTAGAATACTGCAATATTATACGGAACCTCATTTATGAAGTTCACCAAGACCTAATTGAGGGAGTTCAGAATTTTTTTTTGCGATATCTGTTTTTCAAAGTCAATAGCTTCTTTCCTGATAGATCAGTAACCTATATTTCGTTATTAAATATGTTTAACTTAAAAAGTCTTCAGGAACTTGGAGAAAATACTTTAATTATGCATCTCTATAAATTGAAAAACGGCTTAGTTGATGACTCCCACTCCCTTTCATTACTAAAATTCCATGTATCCTCCATTAGACCTAGGTCCTGCTACACATTTTACCTTCCTTTTGCTAGCTCAAATCTTCGCCTATGCTCCCCTATTTACCAGATGAGTTTACTTTACGAAACCATGTTCTCAGATGTAGATATTTTTCTCCTAGATTTTAAACAATTTAGGCATGCACTAATTAAGCGTTAATGATTTGTGTATTGTTTTGTATTTATTTTTATTCTTATGTCTCTCCCTACCCTCTTATTGGGCTTTGCCTGTTGGGTTTGTAATCTAAATAAAGAATTATAAATATTTAATTAATAATAAAAAAAGTAATATTAAATGTACTTATGTCAATTACTAACATTTTAATTTTCCACTTGTTTTCCATGGGCTGTGAGATTCCATTAAAACATATTATTTTATATATTTATATTTCTCTAACTCTATAGAAGATATAATAAAAAAAATTAAATGTAATGGATAAAGTTTTTATATTCTTTAATATATGTAATAAAATAATTTCCAAAAAATAATATTTAGAATTTTTTTTAAGTAAAGAAACTATTATTTCCGGTTGTCCAGTTATTACCAAAATCTAATCAGCTCTTCCCATAGTAATGCCAGATTAACGAAACCGCAGTTAAACATGTCTTCGGTCTTATAGTATTTGAGAAACCGTGGCTCCAACATCCACACACACACACACACATACACACATACACACACGCGCGCGCGCGCTTACAAACACACACACACACATCCAAACACGGACATCATCGTAAAAATGTTATAATCGGATTCTAGAGACCTTAAAATGTGCTTATCCACTAAGATCTGGACATTTTTAGCATGATGCCAACACATCTCTTAGCAAGAAGTATAAAAAATCTATTGTGGCCAGCACAATACCTCTCGCCATTTTTTATATTATATAGGCTGTTATATTTAACATTCCTGGAACTCACAAAAATTCTGATTACATCTTTTCTTTGGATATTTTTATATTATATGTGTAATATAATTATCTATAATTTTAAATATTTATTTAATTATAAAATACCAAATGTTAAATGTAATTCCAGAAAAAGCCTTCAACAATGTCTCTGGATTTTTGACACTGACATTTATTTATCTGCCAATTACAAATTGGTTTCCATGGAGATGTTTAGGCTGTGAGATTCATTACAACCTTATAAACAGATTATTTTAATTTTATTTAAATTTCTCTATCTCTAAATCCTATAGAAATAATAAATAATATGAATGTTTCGGATAGAGAATTTTATATTCTTTAATATTTGTAGGTAATAACATAAATAAAAAAAATAATATTTATAAAAGAATGTTTACGAAACTGCTACTTCCGGTTGACCAATTGTTAGAAAAACCTAATCAGCTCTTCCCATTAAAGTCCGAATGAGGAATCCGTAGTTAAACAGGTCTTTATTCTTATACGAACACACACACACACACATCGTAAAAATGTTAAAATCGGAGTGTATGGGCCTTAAAACGTACTTATTCATTAAAATCTCGATATGTGATTTTTAGCATGAATCCAATACCTCTCTTAACAAAAGGTAAGAAACTCAAAATTTTAGATTCAGGTATAACACAAATATGTGAATTTCAGAAAGAAAAAAAAATTGGATTATACCGTTAGAATATCTCTGCTAGTAAAAGGTAGTAAAAATAAATAAGGAATTATCTTCATTTTCATGCAAGCTTGGTCATAAACATTTATACGAATTGCACATAAATTTATTGAACAGAAGAAGATAAAATAAAAAAAATGCAAATCAGCAAATAAATACCTGTGAGCGATAATAGGTATAAATACCTACTCGTTTTACTGAACATGTAAAAATAGTATATTAAAGAACAAATATCATAATTGTCATTTTATTTTGTAAGAATGGAGGTTGGATCACGACACGTAGCGGAGTGATCCAACCCTTCAAACAAAATAATAGACAATTATGAAATGAGTTCATTTCACATAAGAAAATAGTGACAGGAAGATAGGTGCAGTTTGATCTTGTTTTCTGATTTGATAATACTCCGATATTATCCAATCAAACAACAACATCAAACTGCTCCTATTTTCCCGTCATTATTTTCTTACGTGAAATGAAGTATATGCATTTTTACCTCTCGCTAGGAGAGATAGGTATTGAAATCATGCTAAAATTCGCATATCCAGATTTTAGTGGATATGCACCTTTTAAGATCCCTATAATCCGATTATAACATTTTTATGATGATGTGTGTGTGGATGTTGGAACCACGGTTTCTCAAATACTATAAGACTTAAAAAATATTTAACTGCAGTTTCCTCAATCTGACATTCCTGGGAAGAACTGATTAGATTTTGGTAAAAATGGGCTACTTGCGCACCTTTTTTATTTCATATTTTTGAAGAGCAGGTAAAAACTTGCTACCCTTACATTTTCTTTTGACAAATTTTTTATTAATTAGCCAGAAAATAAATAATAAAATTTGATTATTTGAATTACCGCCATGTATGACGTAGAATTACGCCGCACAAATGACTGATCGTAAAGCCATAGCGTTTGTTTGTACGCGTAATGTAGATTTCCTGTTTGACGTTTCAACAATAGTTTGAAGGTTAGCATTTTAGTTTGTTTTTTTCGTATCGATATTTTAAATTACATGTAACTACCTATGTGTTTATTTGTGAAGTAATTAATATATTTGAGAGCCCAGAGAGAGAGAGCAAAATATCAAATTCAAATTAAAACTTTCTCGCACGCAATGCCATCTATAAGTTACATTCTTAAACATGGTTCTTTTCCTAGGTTCAATATAATGACGCCACAGAAAATTTTCTTTCTTAATTTACTAAAAAACAAATAACTTTTTTAAAATAAAATTTATATTTTTATATATGTTTTCAACATAACATTACGTATATAGTGATAGAAATCGGATTTTCAATACCATGCAAGTAGCCCATTGGACAGTCGGAAGTAATAGTGTCTTTAAAAAAATCTTCTAAATATTATTTTTTGAAAATTTCTGTTATTACTAATATTAAGGAATATAAAAATCTCTATCCGATACATTTAAAATTTTTATTGTACCTTCTATTGAGTTAAAGATACAGACAAATATATAAAATAATAATTTATTTATCTCGCAGCCCATGGAAAACAAGTGGAAAAATTAAAATGTTTGTGACATATAAATGTGAGTGTCAAAAAGCCAGACACGTTACTAAAGACTTTTTCTGGGAAGTACATTTAATATTTCTTATTTTATTATTAATTAAATATTTGTAATTATAGATACTTATATTACATGTACCCTTCAGAAATACCATTAGAAGAGTGAATAGAATGAATTAAAAAATATTAAAATATATAAAGAAGATATGTGTTTTTGTGTGTATCAGAAATGTCAAATATATACAATACTTACACAGCCTAATATGGAAATGGCGAGAGGTCTCGTGCTGGCCATTACAGATTTTTTATATAAAAAATCTGATGTGGCCATCACAATACCTCCCGATAGTTAATTTTATTAATTTAAATACATACCTATACCACAGACCCAATACATTATACATATTATTGTTATTATTATACATATATATTGGGTCTGTACCTATACATATCGTGCGGGGCACCAATCTTGACCTGCGGGGTAAGAGAAAGAAATGCTCATATCGTGATATGCCATAGACGCCGTTAAATAATAATTATTAATGTAACTTTGTGGTTTTTGGTTTTAACTCATTTGTGTACGCTTATGATCTGAGTGTAAACAAGACAGAAACTGAAACGAACACCAATAGACACTTACAAAATTGACGTCACTGCAAGAGAGATAGAAGATCATGCATCCAAACAAACCTCCCCTCGTTGTCTTACGTCCCGTTCCCTGTTCCTATCTGTCATTATGTTCGCATCTGTTATTCAGTGTTAAACCTAATTCTTTATTGTGATTTGTACGTTGTGTTTAATAAAAATGAGTTTAAAACCAGAAGATGTGTCTGGGGCAACTATTTTGTTTGATAATATTGAAGATCATTCGATTATTCAACTAAAACGATGGCTAGAGTGTAGAGTCTACGGCTGATGACAGGTTTTTGTTTGGAAGTGGTAACCATAGCAATCTTGATTTCTATGCTTTGCCGTTAGAGGCGCTCATGCAAATTGCAATTTTGTAAGTGTCTATTGCACAGATCAACTGCCAATATAAGAAACTTATTTAGGCAACTGTTATATGTTATATATGCGGAAAGTAAATTAATTGTATATAGCTAACTATATTAAGTTCCTTTGCTTATAACTTATAACTATTGCTTTATTTACTATTTTATTTTTAAATGTCACCATTATTAATTTGAAATGATTAGTTTTTTGACAATGACATTTGTCTGTCAGTTACATACATTTGAAATATGAACTGTGTAACAAAGGAATCTTTAAATAATAGGCACTGAGATTTATAAGAAATATTATTTTTTAAATTTACCTGTAAAATATATAGAAAATATATTAATGTACTCCTGTAAAAAATTCAATAATCTTCAATTTTTATAATGACATAAAATGGGAAAAAATGACATTTAAATGTATTTTTTGAAGAAAAACCATTATGAGCTTCAAGTAAAGTGACATTTCCGGTTATTCGATTTACATCAAAATCTATTGGTATTTTTTCGTATTAGAATAGGGTCATCGTAATACAAGGTGTCAGAATTTTCTGAATGATTTGAATTAGAGCAGAGACAAAATCCATACACATACACACACGTACACACATACAGACATCATCGTGAAAATGTTAAAATTGGATTCTAGGAACCTTAAAACGTGGTCATTTACTAAAATCTCGTTATACGATTTTTAGCACGATCCATGTACCTCCCTTACCAAGATTGGCGAGAGGTAGGTAAATATAGTAGTCAAAATTTAGAGAATTGTCAGTTGTGACGTTTAAAAATTTATTTGTCAACTCTAACCTTATTTTTGTAACAACATACGATATTTTATATTTCTTTCTAACTTTACTACTCTATTTCTTCTCTTCTTTTTATCCTTAGTTTTAAATTCAAAATTATGTAAAAAAAAAATTCGTAACAAGATTTTACATTTGATATTTTTGAAATTCTTAGCCACCAACCTTATAAAAATAAATTGTACTAGTCTATTACATCACTCGAATGAGCTATTCGCGATGCCAGTTTAAAGTCACTAGATATATAAAGTACCAATGTGTTAGAGAGAGAAGAACGTTTTTTAGACACAATATGGCGGAATCAGGCCAATCAGGGTCTAGTTGTAGTTGGCTGTGCCTATAAAAGACACTATATCTGGGGACTTTAGCGTCAATGCTGTCATCATGTCAAACGACCTGAAGAAAATTAACCTTAATTGTACTTATATTTTATTAGTTTCTTTATAATTTTGATCAGTTATGCTTTGTGTTTATATGTATGCATATTATAAAAATTATGAACATAAAATCAACATTAATTAATTCCTTCATAGATTTATTTCACTGCCGATTATTTTTCTTTGTAATAACGCACTCGTTTCAAGATAATCCATTTTAAATTTGGCGCCGCAGCTCGACACAATATGGCGGCCAATTACGGTACTTTATATATCTAGTGACTTTATGCCAGTTTAGACGTCAGCGCCGCTAGTGACTAGACTAAATAGTGAACTTCTTTGGAGGGTGTTGAGATCTGTCAATCTCGTGTTTACTTTGTCATATTTTTGTGTAATTTCACTTAATTTTTATATAAACATAGGTTTGTAATAATAATATAATAACAACTACGATGTTACTGAATATTCAATGAAACTGAAATGATATAAAAATATTACAATGAAATTATAACATAACCTTGTAAGTATTACCTACTATAAAAGTTCCAATATTAATACTAGATAGATGAAAACGATGCTTATATACAAAAGTATTATATATTCTTATCGCAAAACACTTAAATTAATAACAGTAACACATATATAAGAGAAATTACGCAAAAATATTACAAAGTAAACAAGAGATTGACAGATGTCAATACCCTCCAAGCAAGTTCACTAGCGGCGCTGACGTCTAAACTTGCATCGCGAATTAACCAATTATTTTGAGTGTTGTAATTGCTTTGTTACAGATGCCAAATAGAAAAATTATATTTTTGTGTAGTAGAAAACTTGTACATTTTAATATAATTTCAATTAACCTCATCTTACCAGTTTTAAATAATATCATCATTAACCAATAACATTGACATATTGTAAACTTGAAGGGGGTAACGGCTGGCATGCATTCATGTGTGGAACATGAATATTGTATCACCTGGAAATTCTGGAAGTAGTTAATAGGAAACGACCTGGTCAGATTTGAGCTTGTCACCCGATATGCTCGAATAAATTGAATTCATATTAACCAAAATAGAATATTATAAAATACGTTAGTAGAAGTATACTCTTGCGCTAAAGTATTTACCTGTATGCATTTTATTTCTGTCTGTTGAATTGATTTCTTAAACAAATTTTCCAGGATACACGAACCCATAATGAGGTTGGAATTCAATTGCAAAAAATTAAAAACACTCATTTTTTTACTTAACATATTGTTATGCTATATACAGTATGGATGGTAGCATATGAAAAACAATTTGACAGAAAATTATACTCTTTGTAATTTTTTTTTTATATTTTGAAACTTCTAAAAATGCACAGACGTAATTTTTGAAACACTGAAGTGTCGATTTAAATATTTAAGTTTCAAGTAAAGGACCTACTTTTAGTTTAACATTTAGACGAAGAGTACTTAAAAATTAAAAATAGACAAAAATGTTATTTAAAAAATTGTAAGAAATAGAATCTTAATATATTCAACTTTAACGCAGATTGACAATGAGGTCATGCAAAAAAAAATAATTGTACCTTTTTTCTGTTTAAAAAGAAAAATGATAGTCTAATTCATCGATCAGTATAATTAAATTATTTTTTATTTATATTTTTTCTTGTATAACATCGTTTTAAATTATGATATTTTTAAAAAGTTGCAAAAACCAGCCATGTTTTGTCGTCACAACGTTACGTACCAAGTTCAGGCTCATTTCAAACAGACATTTTATATGGACACATAATTTCTAAAAGAAAAAAATATATAAACTATAAATTGAGGATTACATATCTGAATATGCTATAATATATTAATATAATATCATGAATTGAGGACGTTGTCGGCACTTGGTGGAACATTTTTTCAAAGGGTAAAAAATTAATTAAAACACTTGGTGATGTCCACGAAATAAATATAATTGTTCAACTAGTTTCGGCTATATGTATCTTTAACCGAATCAGAGTGGTTGATGAATTTGTGAAAAAGAGTTGACAAAAATTATTTAAAAATCATGGATAATTTACTTTTTTTGATGCCACGACAAATGTAAACTGTTGCAAATAACAAAATCTATTAGACTAAGTATTAAACTTAATATTGTGCATATTTTGTGCGATTAAATTTGCTTTCATAAATTGTTGTTCTAGTGACCTATTTTGGAACATAACTCGTTGAGAGTTCATCCTAGGTAAAAATTGCAAAAGCTCTTTTTGTGCAAAAAGTCCCGTGCTTCTAATTTTGTATTCTTGTAAAATTTTGATACGGGCCACTGTTTTTGAGATAATAGCGGAAAACTCTTTTTTTGCACCTTTGATCCAAGATAGCCGCTCACAACGGGCCTCGCCAAGGTCACAAATTTGAATTTTTCATCCCCGTCTCGACCCAAACATCATATATTAAAATCGTTTTTTCCCCACCTTTTGCGAGGCAAAGATCTTTTTTGATCTCTATTGACTGGACTAAATGGCTGGTAGCACAAGCGTGGTGCTAACACCGGTGTTAACTAGAACCATGTCAACGACTTGTAACATACTTCAGGTTTATTAACAAAACAAGTGTTGCCAATATATTGATCAATCTGAAAATTTACTGACAGCTATATTTAATAAATCTGCGGACACTATTTAAAATGATTTAATCTGATTTGTTTTTTAATTTGTTTCTAGGAAAAACAGTTTTAAATAATGAGGTCAAATTTATTGAATATGGCTGTCAGTACATATTCGACTTAATTCAGTATATTGGCAACTCTTATTTTGTTAACAACCTTGAAGTATGTGCCAAGTCATTGACACGGTTCTAGTTGACACCGGTGTTAGAACCACGCTTGTGCTACCAGCCAATATGTTCAATAAATAATTTGATAATCTATTTAATATTTAAAATTATAGTAAGATTTAATCCTTTTTAATTAAATAACAGATCTGTCTGTTTAATTTTTTTAAAACTTGTGTCACTATGTTAAATTTAACCAAAATGAACAATATTTGATAAAACGTATTTTTTCAAATTTGAGCTTAAATTTAATAGTAACTTAATTTTTTTTATTTGTTATTCTTATGAGAATAAAAACAGACTAAAATGTTGAATCAGGTCCTCCTCTGCATTCGACACTTAGTCGTGGATCTGGATCCAGGCCTCAGTTCTGGATTCGAATCTTCATTACCGATCCGAGGACATAAGTGCCAGCAGCAATCGGCGAACAATACCTAAGTTTTATGGTTTTACATATTCAAAATTCTGAAAACAAATTTCTTTTTAGCGGATTAGTGAAAACGAGATTTGATCCTCAGATTCGAATCTGAGGTTCAATACTGTCAATGAGATGCAAATCCAAGATCCGATACTCAGTAGATCCGAATCCAGTATCCCATATTGATCCGGATAGTTCAACATACAGTTTTCCGGGTATCCGGATATTTTTAAATCCGGAAATGAAAAAAACCGGATACGTATCCCAGCAATATTATCCATTGCTACTTGTGCAATATGCTTTTTACTTCTCGCTACCCTTGGCAAGAGAGGTATAGGGATCATGCTAAAAATCCCAGAATCCAATTTTAACATTTTCACGATGATGACTGTGTGTGTGTGTGTGTGTGTGTGTGTGTATGTGTGTGTGTATCGATTTTGTCAACGCGCTAACTCAAATAACATAATTTAGAAAATTCTGAAACCTTGTATTTCTACCTTATTCTAATATGGAAAGAAGCCATTAAATTTTTGTAAAAATCAGGTAACTGGAAATAGCACTTTACTTGAAGTTCAAAATAGTTTTTCTTTTAAAAATACCTTTGAATGTAAATGTTTTGCGATTTATGTTATTATAAGAATTAAGGATTATTAAATTTCCCGGAGCGTATGTTTTAAAGCTCAACACAGTTCCTTATTTACTCAGTTCAGATATCCAGATAATGTCACTATCAAAGAACCTATTATTTCAAATTATTAATGGTAACGTTTTAATAAGAAAATTGTATTAATAAATAAAACAACATTTTTACCTACGAATGCAAAGGAACATAATATACTTTCCAGCATCAATAAATATGTAGTAATATATTTAAATTAATAAAAGGTAAAAAAAAGTAATAACACTCGGTTCACAAGAAAAGTGTATTTTTACTTTATTCTTCAATTTCGCCAGCTGTGTATCACAGGTTTAACATTTGCATAAAATATAATCCGAAATAATTATATACTTTGACCGAATTCAAACTCATATCTGCAGAACAACAACCGATCACTTTGCTTATACGGTATATTTTTGTTTGTATCTAGAATTTCGTCGTAAATTACTTAACATTTTAATATGGCGAATGAAACTTGGAATATGACACTTGTCCTGATTCACTCTCACTAATTAGTGACACATATGCACGTAAGTACTCATCATAGGTGGTGCAGCAAGCACTTCTTTCACTTGTTATCCCCTTCAACTCACTCCAATACACATCATAGTGTGTGTTGAAATGTGAAAAAATAAAGAGTAATAAGCATCTATTTCAAGAAGACAAATTATAGTTAAAATAATGAGGATGTTCAAAAACAAAACGAAGTTATCTGAAAAGTATAAATAAATATTATTAGGGGATATGTCTATTTTTTCATGTGTGTGTGTGTGTGTGTGTGTGTGTGTGTGTGTGTGTGTGTGTGTGTGTGTGTGTGTGTGTGTGTGTGTGTGTGTGTGTGTGTGTGTGTGTGTGTGTGTGTGTGTGTGTGTGTGTGTGTGTGTGTGTGTGTGTGTGTGTGTGTGTGTGACAAATTTTTCTCCGACGATAACTCCAAAACTACAATTCTAAAAATATGAACCATATGAAGAGCTGACTAGATTTTGATTCTAATTGGCCAACCAAGTTCTTAACAGTTTTTCTTGAAAAAACGCAGTTGAATATTAATTTTCAACATTATGTGATTATCAATATGAAAGAATATCTTATTCTCTGCGGTTTGATTATACACTTTCCTTCATATTCAATAGATACAGAGTTATAGAGATATTAAGAGAAATTAACTTTCAAAAATCAGTTAGCTTTGCTAAAATTATGAAAACAGCAGATATATTCAAAAAAATCTAAATGACGGATGTCAGTGTCAAGTGCAAAACCAAAGTGGAAAGTATAGGATCTGAAAGTGATATAAGTGATAAAGTGTCCCTCGTAAGTGACTTGCAGTTGCGGACTTGCCTCAAGATAGGAACTTATAATGCCGGGAGTACGAGAAAAGCCAAAATGAAGATGGAAGGACTGTATAGCAGAAGTTTTGAGAGAGGTAGAACTGTGTCAAGAAGATGCGTTGAACAGAAATGAGTAGAAGAGAAGAGTAAGAAACAGCGACCCCTAATAAAATAGGGAAAAGTTGAAGAAAGAAGTTGTTAAGTGCAATGTACGTTCGTCTTATAATTTTATTGGATTTTACAATCTTTTCAAAGGAACTTTCGGTTTGTAAAAAATAGTGTATTTGTGTCACAATTTTACAGGCTAAATAGAATCTTTTTCAAGGAATATTTGATATGGGATTTGTACAAAATACATCGAATTGACGGAAGGTTTTGTGCTGGCCACAACAGATTTTTTATTAGATTGTTTTGACTGTTTTTTTACATTTGATTTTGTAGTTGTTTGACAGCGCATGCGCAATATTTTCGAAGTTTGAATACTTTTGTTGAAACGATCGTAGAAAAGTATAGGTTAAAGTGAAAGAAAAGTATCTATAGTGTGCAACACATATGCATGAAACTTTTTATATTCGTGTGATTGCATAACTCCTTACTACTCGCGTTGGAAACTCACAGCCCATACTTACAAGAATAGATTAAAAAGTTCGCCACCTAACAGAAAGGACAGTGCTAGATGTAGAATAATTTTTATAAGGTTATGTGAACTGTCGTTAGCATCTCTGCGAAGTTTTATGTTAATCCACTAACTTGTAACTAAATTGCACAATGAAACACCGTGCTACGATTAATTATTCACGTTTTTCAATACTGTTTAATAATGTTTGTTATGTTAGCTATCAGTGCTATCACTACAGATTATTATGTGGTATATTTATTGTAAGGATAAACAATAATTAAATCATTATTTATATATCTTGTTTTCAGTCACACTTGAGCTTATTTTTGCAAAAAAAAATCCATTATATTTATTTATGAAAATTTAATAAAAACCACATTAGTCCATATATTTAAACAGGAAATGTTCCGACGTTAACTACATAACAAATGACACAAATACGTCTCGCCACTGATTTCTCACGTGTGCTTGTGTGGGTGTATGTATGTAAAACAAAGCATGTGGTCATTGTGGTCGCACACACACACACACACTCACACACACAGTGACGTATAATATGTAACCCCTCGCCTCGATGTCGGAAGTGAACGAGTAATTATGTGTTATTATAAAAATCATATGCATTACATCATTGGAACCGTGCGGTGTTGTGGAATCTAGCAATCTGGTAGGTTGCGATACTGATTTTGTTATTTTTTTTTTAAGAGGGGAAATATTAGAGGGTCGCAGTTTAGCGTGGGAAATGGTAGAAAGCCAGTAATTTGGATATTAAGTATGAGTATGGTTGTTATTACGAGTTATACATTTCCGTACAAATGTATTTTTACATCAAGTGCTAAACTTTTTTAGTCACGATATTCATACTAGATTCTAATTAAAACAAATACTAGTATTTTTAATTCGACTAGAGTTACTATAAAACTTCGTTGCTTTTCGTGCACTTTCGGTGTTAATTGAACTATAAACAAAAAATTTTCAATTTTTTAAAATATGTTTACTCGTAAGTTAATCCAAACATCTGGATCTTAAAGTAAATTTAATGTAAATTTACATTACTCGTATATTAAAATTGACTGAAAATATATTGGACAAAAAATATAGCACGAATTTAGACAAAAAAAAAATTATTTATCTCAGTCTTTACAAAGTCTAATCCAAATATATTTTTCCCGAATTTGCTACATCAAAATTAGATAATCATAAACAAAATCAAATAACTTGTTTTGTGCTTCCAATGTCAAGATTCATTTATTTAGTTACTGCTATCATTTCACACTTAACTATAATAAAACTATAGTAAAAAGTGTTACTATTTTTAAATAAATAAAAGTAAGAAAATTTATTTTAATTAAGTGGTAAATCAATAATGAGGGCACTCACTTTTTAGTGAACTCAAATATCATATTAGGCAATAATAATTATTATGAAAAAAGTATCTACTATGACGCCCAGTATCTACTGATGTGGCCAACACAAAACCTCCCGCTATTTAATTTTTATTAGTTTAAATACATACCCACATATTTACTAATGCTGCAAACTGTTCCATTGCATATAACTATTGCTTTATTTACTATTTTCTATTTAAAATGTCACTATTATTAATTTGAAGTGCTTAGTTTTTTTACAGTGACATTCACCTGTCAGTTACATTCATTTGAAATATGAACTGTGTAACAAAGGAATTGTGTTTATCTTAGGCTTCAGGCTTTATAAAAAAAAAGATTTTTAAATTTATCTGTAAAATATATGGAAAAAGTATTAAAAAAGTATTCCTGTAGAAAATTCAATAATCTTTAATTTTTATAAGACATAAAATTGGAAAAAAATGGCATTTAATGGTATTTTTTTAATAATGACATAAAAAGCGAAAAAATGATATTTAATGGTATTTCTAATCTATTGGTTTCTTTCCATATTAGAATAGGGTAGAAGTACAAGGTTTCAGAATTTTCTGAATGATAGCATTTCAGTTAGAGCGAAGACAAAATCCAAACACATACACACACACACACACACACAAACACACACACACACACACACACACACACATACAGACATCATCTTGAAAATGTTAAAATTGGATTCTAGGGACCTTAAAACGTGTCATTTATTAAAATCTCGATATGTGATTTTTAGCACGATCCCAATATCTCCCTTATCAAGGGTAGCGGGAGGTAAAAATCTTGTTTTGATAGTATAATAAAAGCAGTGATAAAAAGAAAATAAGTATTCATATTCGAAAGAGAGTTAAAAAGTTCCGTCGGTCGTAGAAATGTGTAAATCAATATTCAGTATTGTTTCACACATGGAAATTATTTGCAAAAACTAAAATTAACAAAATACTGCTAATATCTAGTGACATATGCATTTTTTAGGAAAAACAAATACATCGTTAAATTTTCCATTCCTAGTTCTCGAGATCCGCATGTTTAGGTTACTTGGGACACCCAGAGTAGGAATTTTGTATATGTAAATAAATAAATTTAATTCTAGTTAATACAAATGTGGACCATAATTAAAATTCCTTGGTACTAAAATAGACCTTATGGTTGGGTCTTATGCTCGTATCATACTAGCGGGTTTCGAAGCGGTTAGCGGGTGCGGGTACGGGTGCGGGTGGCGGTTCTTGCAATCATACTGTGCGGTGCGGTTATCGCTCCCGCTTCGCCACACTGCCACTGTTTATTCGTTTTGACATTTTATCGAAGGCGAAAACAGTTGGATATAAATAAGTAGCTTGTAGCATCAGGTTGTATTACATTCATTTGAGTTTTTTTTTATGTGTATTGTTAAATGAAAATATATATATTTATCTTCGAGTTCATTTTTCTTATTGTCATATTGTGTATTTTTATTGTTTATAAATGAGCTTATGGAGTTTATACGTCAAAAATTTATCTTTGGAAGCCAAAGAACGTTAAATCGATAAATTTAAGTGGATACATAATGTGGATCCTTATACATTGACATTTTTTGACGAGGATTATAAATGCCTTTTAAAAATCAATATGAAATCAATAATTGATTACCTATCTAATTTTTAAACCTTTGTGAGAAACAGACACAAATATATATATATATATATATATATATATATATATATATATATATATATATATATTTTCTGTTACTAAAAAAAACTTCATTCAAAATTTGTAATTCTGTCATTTAAAAAATATTTTTGCATGTTTTTTTATACATATTATTAAAGAAAATTACATATATTTAAACATTCATACAATATGTTCCTATCCGATTATATTTAAATTATTTTAAATGCAATAAAAGTATACACAAAAAAATAGGATTGGATTAGTTTTAATTTAATAACCTGGAACTCATTAAATAATAAGAATGTCTTGACTTATTTTTTACGGAAACCACTCCTCATATACTCACTTTTACACACTCTAATCAGTTTTTCCCAAATAAAACAATAAGGGCCGTAAACACACAATGAAAGCTTACGGCACGATATTTCTCCGTAAGACACAATGCAAACTGAAGGTTTGGTTGTCCAAGATCAGCTGGTGGCCGCCATGTTGAAACGTCACGTGCAGGTGCCCTATATTCTGTGGTATTCTAGAGTGAATAGCGTGCGATATAAAAGTGGAACGCTTGTGCCTGTGCGAGTTAGTCGGTTAGGTATGAAGTCTTATACGAGTGAGTCTACAACCGACATTCAGTATGATACGACTAAAGGAAAACTGTGTGAAAGAAGATAGTCTGAGGGAGGAGACAGTCGGAACGAGAAGACAGTCTGTGGGAGAAGTCAATTTGAGAGAGGAAGAGTCTGAGAGAGAAGACAGACAGAGTGATAGGAAAGTCGGTAATACAAATATAAGGCATTTTCGTAAAGTCAGTCGTAGCTATTCGACGGGTGTGTTTGATGGTGTAACATATATATCAGATCCATCCGATTATCAAAGCTTTTACAAATAGATAAGAAAATAGTCCTTGTTTTTATAGTTATACATAATTTTATATACGACGACCCAAGTAAGACTAAAAGGCCACTGGAATAATTTGTTCAGATTGTTTCAATCAAATATATAATTTCATGTGGTTATTTATTTGTTTGAAATAACTCATAAAAACTTCACAAAGTGCAAATTGCCATGTTTTCTTCAGAACTTACTCTAGTGCTACGATGTTTATAATCAGAAACATTTAAATAAATACATTTTTTGCTAAATTTGCACGCGCAATTTGTACTAACCCTGCTCATGGATCGGGGTTGAAATTTTTTGATCGGATCGCTCGGTCTGACTGATCGGAGTGAGTTTACGAACGCGTCAGATTAACCCGATTGACTTTACGAACGCCTCAAATTGCATCGGATCAATCCGAAAACGGCTAACCTAACCTAATAGTGATATAAATAACGCGTAGACAGTCTACAACAGTCCGCAATTGACCGGCAGTTTAAGATTGGGACGCGTAGTAAAATGAATGGAAATAGTGAAATAAATAGTTGTGATATAAATGAATAATGAAATATATATATATATAGATATAATGAGATAATTTTGATTTTTTGTGTTTTAGTTGTAAGATATGCAGATCGATCCTCCAAGTATAGCAACAACTTATTTATTGACAGACATAACTGTCAGAACTTCTGAATACCTACCTGCTTGGTAGAAGTGTTACGAAAAATAAAATGATACTTTTATCTTTCTACTTTTATTGCTTGGTTGGTCTATTTTGAAAGTGATAGGTTTTTTAAACGATTCTCCAATCACTTGCCTTGATCAGGATCAACGGTTTGACCAATACTGCTATGCGAGTACATTACTTGTTAAAGAAAACTTATAATTGTGCAGTGGATTTCTTTAGGAGATCCGATCATGAAACCTTCA
Organism: Ophonus ardosiacus; assembly: GCA_943142095.1. NCBI lineage: Eukaryota > Metazoa > Arthropoda > Insecta > Coleoptera > Carabidae > Ophonus > Ophonus ardosiacus. The sequence goes on along the minus strand of OW964831.1, from coordinate 33,076,155 downwards.
GATCAGTTATGCACGATTGCCGATCACTTCGTGATTAACTACACAAATCGGTACAGAACCGTATCCGAGATAATATATGTAACGAATTTAGACATAAAATTGTAACAAAAAATAATTCACTATGATAAACAGCAGCCAGTCAAAAGTTCACTTAATTAAAACAATTATTTATAGGAACTTAACGTCCATAAAGTTCGTATCTTTTTAGTATGTTTATATAAATAAATATTTTGTTACCTACTATGAATAATTCAATAAAGTAAGCTTAAGTAGAAAATAACAACTATTAATCAAAGTTCACTAGTGATAATAAATTTAATTGACACCAAATGTAACGTTTTTATGTATTTATATTGTGAGCTTAAAAACGTAACCTAATATTTATTTAGTTAAGCTATGTTAAATATATATTATTTTAAAATATATATATATATATATATATATATATATATATATATATATTTTATATTTTATATTTATATATTATTTATATTCTTTTCTTCTTATTTTTGTTGCTCCCATAATGGGCATATTGTAGAAAAATATTATTGTGAAAATTTTCTCGAATGGGTTATCCCCATAAGTATTATTCAACTGTAATAGATGAAAATAAACATGATCCAAAAAGTATGTGGAAAACATTAAAACGAATTATATCTGGAACACATATAGAATATTTTCATGAAATAGAGTTTGAAAACAAGAAATGTAAAAACGAAACAGAAATTGCTACAGAATTTAACAAATATTTTTTAAACAGTGTCCATGAAATTATTAAATCGATTCCAAAGATGGAAATTAAATTAAGTCCTGTAAAATGTGTAAGCAAATTTGAATGTTTCCACTTACTAGATGGGGATATGTTACGAGATGTAGTAATGTCTATTTCCAATAAAAGTAGTCCGGATGATATTGCAATCAATGTGTACAAATTAGTCTATAATGAAATAGAATTTAAAATTTTAAACCTAATAAATAGCTCATTAGAATCAGGAATTGTACCAGATGAATTGAAAGTTTCCACTATCATACCGATAAGAAAATTAGCTAAAACTAATAAAAGTGAAAATTTTAGACCTATAAATACATTACCTGCATTGACAAAAATTTTAGAAACAATTGTTTATAAACAAGTTTATAACTACCTGGAGGAACACAAAATACTTTCAATGTATCAGTCTGGATTCAGAGAGAAGCAAATATCTAAAACAATTGAAAGCGTGCACGGTATTCCCCAAAGAAGTATACTAGGGCCTTTACTTTTCATTTTATATATCAATGATGTTAAACAAATTTTTCAGTTTTGTCAGTTCCATTTGTTCGCTGATGATATGGTAATATATTTAAAGGGTAAAGATAAAAATGAAATGATAAATAAATTAACTTTAGACCTTGACAAATTAGATGAGTGGTTAAGTATAAATAAACTTAAATTAAATACTGATAAAACAAAAGGTATGGTACTGGGTACTGATAAAAAAATACAAAATATTATCAATGATGATTTCCAAATTAAAATTAATGATAAACAAATAGAAATTGTAAAAAAACATAAATATTTGGGAGTTATATTGACTAGTAACTTGAAATTGGATGAACATGTGAATTATGTGTGTAAGAAAATTTCTAAAAAACTTTATTTTCTAAATAGATGTAGTAAAGATTTATCTAAAAAACGAGAGAAACGATATATAATTCTATTATTTTACCACATTTTTATTTTGTGGGATCATTAGTGTATTTGAGTAGTGAAACAAATATAAAAAAATTACAATTACTCCAAAATAGGGCAATGCGAATAATTTTAAACTGCAATAGGTATACAAGTGTACAATATATGCTCTTACAATTAAATTGGTGCAATATTAATGATTTAGTAGAAATGCAGATAATATTATTGATACATAAAACAAAGTTAGGGCTTCAACCAGAGTACTTTCAAAATAAATTAATTAAAATTGAACAGGTACATAACTATAAAACTCGCAATACTGATAAATATTACACATTACAAAGAAACACAATACAAGGGCAAAATACATTGTTTTTTAAAGGAGTAAAAATTTATAATGATTTACCTGTTATGTTCAAAAATTTAGAATTAAAAAAATTTAAGGTTAAATTAAGAGAGTATTATTTAAGTAAATAGGTTATACTTATGTATTATTGTATATTGTATGTTTATTGTATATATGCAAATTTATTTTTTGTTATTATTGTATAGCTTTTTTATGCTAAATAAAGTTATTATTATTATTATTATATAACAATTAGTGGAAAATCTGTTCATAAAAAAATAAACTATTGTACTTTTTTGTAGATAACTTTACATTGTCTTGTCTGTCTTATTTATTTTAATATTCATTTATTTTTTATTTATTTATTGTTATACGCTTATCATACATCTTGTACATCGGTGATTTCATGAGGATGCACAATTTTTCCTTCTATATTTTATAGTTATGTGTGTACATACATTTTAAACGTTGCTGATGAGGAAAAAATTATGAAAGGGGGCACACACAACATCGGAATTCGAACCCGGGTCCCTTGGGGTCGTAAGTCAGCTACATTGCTCACTAGAGCACCCGGGATCGGTATTTATTTTTATACAAAAGTATAAATGTAATAAATATTACGTTTCGTTCGCAAGAGAGAAACAAAATAGGTAAGTTAAACAGTTGTATAGTTTGAGTAAGAGATGACCATCTCACAAAAATATAATTAATTAATTTAATCAAATCAATAATTATTAAGACAACTCTTTTTTTGTTTTATGTCTCACGGCAGTCTGCAAATAGCAAAAAATTAAAACTTTTATTTGGGATTTTTTAGATATAGTTTTTAAATATATATAAGGTTTTTTTATAAAATAAATAAAAATAAATATATCATCACGGCATATTACCCATTTCTGGGTGTGCTAGTATCTACAACACATGTAGACATCGGTAATGATGACGATATATTTTACCGTGTGGGCGCTTACCAGGCGTCACCTCACGGGCACTCATAGCTGGCGTGGAGAGTGCACCACAGGGGTCACTTTTGTGCCATTTAAAATTGGAAATATTTGGCGTCTGTCGGGATCGAACCCGGTTCCCCCAGGTTTGCGACCAGACACTCAGGCACGCGGCCACGGGACCCCATATATAAGATTTTAAAATCAATAAAAGCGTACAGACTGCAGTTCCGAATACTTCATTTTCTCCCACTTTAATCTCCAGTCGATCATCGTTACTCCAACTATTTAATTATAAACTTTTTTTATATTTACGCATTTGTTCTAAAATAAATAGAGCGGAAATTACAGCCATATGAAAATTTTACTATTGTATTTCCTATATGGCCCGAAATAAACTAGAGCCCGCTGTAAGTATCTGTAGTTCTATAACAATATTGGATATGTTACATTATATATTTTAAAAGATTAAATTCAAAATTTTGAGATTTTATAAAAGAAGATATTATTAAAAAAGTGATAAATCTATATTGTCCGATGAAGATATTATGGATTTTCAAAGTTTCTGTGCATCTTTTGTTTCTCTATGATTTTGGAAACACATCTTAGATCGGCTTTTGTTTTATCATCAATGGGCTACTTGCGTACCTTTTTTTTATTTAATATTTTTGAAGAGCAGGTAAAAACTTGCTACCCATATTTTTTCTTTTGACAATATTTTTATTAATTACCTAGAAAAAAAATAATGAAATTAGATTATTTGAATTTGAATAGAGGGCCGAAAAAAAAGGTTTACGTCTGCGGACGAAATAGCGGAGGGTTTTTATTCGTCCAAGGATGTAAATTTCTTCCGGCCTGAGGTATATACAACGTTTTACGCACAACTGCAATCAAATGTAATTTTTTTTAAATTTTTTTTTAAATACATGCGAAGCTTGCTGCCATATTAACATTATTTTGTCGCTATATTATAAATAATTAAAGAAATACCTCTAAAATTCATATAATTAATAAAGGTTAATATCATTATCGGGCGTTTTGCCTTTTTTACAGCCCAGCGGGCAGTAAAACTAGCAAAAAGCATTTCTGCATAAATTTCATATATTAAACCGCCCCCCTTAATATTTACATAAAAAAAATCTTTTTCGCCCCCCCTAAGCGAAAACACTTCCGACGTCTCTGTGTACGGGTAATGTAGATCTCATGTTTGACATTTCAACAATAGTTTGGAGGTTAGTACTTTAGCTTTTCTTTTTGGTATCGATATTTTAAATTACATGTAACTACCTATGTGTTTATTTCTGAAGTAATTAATATATTTGAGAGCCTCGAGAGAGAGAAAAATGAACTAATGTCAAATTCAAATTAAAAGTTTCTTGCACGCAATGCCATCTATACGTTACATTTTTAAACAGTTCTAGTTCAATATAATGACGTCACAGAAAATTTTTCTTTCTTAATTTACTAAAAAACAAATAATTTTTTAAAAATAAAATTTATATTTTTATATATATTTTCAACATAACATTACGTATATAGTGATAGAAATCAGATTTTCAGTACCACGCAAGTAGCCCATTTTCATAGGCTACTAGATAAAGACAAAAACTGATTTTGATGATTTTTTTTTCTTTTTCAATCACTTTAATCCATGTTTCATACTAAGAATTTTGATAATTTGTCTTTATTTACATTTAGATAAGTGACATGTTGCCTTTAATGTCTTTGTCATAAATTTGTAACCTTCGTTTATGTAAATTATTAATAAATTTAAAGTGTAATTTGAGAACAGGATTTCAAATTAGTCCTAATGTCAATATTTGAATATATTGTAGCTTCCCAACTAGATGAATACAGAGGTATTTATTTAATAATCATTTTTGCAATTTCGTAATTTGAATTAATACTTTATGGCAATTTTTTGATTGTGTTGTAGAATAATAATAATAATAATAATAATAATAATAATAATAATAATAATAATAATTTTTCCTGGCCCTGCCCTGTATTTATGTAAGGATAACACGATCTCGCTGCACAGCCACCTGTGACGATCTAGTTTCAATTTCAGACTGTCTGTCACCTCTTAATATATCCCCATACACATCACACACTCTACACCACACAGTCCTATATCAATTTTAAATCTCCCGCTCTTGCTACCAGTCCAACCAGATAGTTTTTTGTTTCTGTCGAGATCTCGGAATCTGTCCGACACGCCTCGTCACCACTAATGCGTGATTATTTGGGGCGGGATCTGTTGATAGGCATTCACTTGTTTTACTGGACGATGCGAAAAAAATTATGTGTTGACAGTTTGATTTTGTTGGTGAAATGGAGGCGTAGATGCGCATTTGTTATTGAAATCTGATAGCTGATAGGTGTATTGATTGTGTTGCTGAATGTAGTTGTAGGTGAATAGTATGGTTATGGTTAGGAGTGTTCAATTTAATATATGATTATTTTTACTGTAATAATAATAAAGATCTACGATAGCTATTTTCATCAGATTCCCACACGTGAAATTAGCATATCCATTTATAATTTTCTACAAATTGATATTTGAAATTATCGGTACTTATATTGTTTATAAAGTGCCACTAGTAAATTCAAAAGTTAGTTTTGCTGCATTAAAAAAACTAGAAGAGTTAATACAAATTTATAAGCAAATTCTAAACAAATCTGTGAGAACAGTAAATTTCTAAAAAATTGACGAAAACCTATCTAGTTTTGTTGATTAATATAAAATTATATGTAAGAATGGCGGGTTTCGTTGCGATTTTCTTCATTATTTACAGATTTACATATCTGTGAGACTTCCAGTTTCGTACAGAATCGTGCCAATAAACTATTGAACCAACAGTCTCCTCAACAATATGACATTATACAGCTATTTTTTTGAAAATTATTTGTTTTGGCGTTATAGTAGACAGAAAAACTTAGGTGAATAATATGTAAAATATATCAAACTGACTAAATTAAACAAATTTCTGCCAGTGTCATCGGAATTAATTATAAATTTAGAGATTTAATTAGTTAGTTGGATGGCAGGAATTTGTCATCGTTATATTTCTTGAAAATTGTACACATTTTAGGTAGGTATGTTGAATTGAATAAGATCTTAATACACAATTTAATTCATATAAAATATTACTGAGCTGAATGGTACTGAGTGTACTCACATCCCCCCTTACCGATGGTGCATGAAGTATACTCAAAATTTTGAATTTTTTTTTTTAGAGAATAATTTCATATTACAATTACAACAAACTACGGTAATGAGAATAGATTGATTATTTTAAAATATGGGTCCAAAACTTTTTTTTAATTATCTACTGAAATATATTAAACCATTTTCCGGATAGATATCTTTTTTCATTATTGTTTTGTCCTATCAGTTTTTTTTTTTTTGCTCTTAATTTTCATTGGTCATATTCTTCAACATTTGCGGAATTTAGTTCCCAATATAAAATGTAAGCCATACAAACTTCAAAAAGGGTAATTTTATTAGCGCTGCTCGCGTGCGCTACAATATTAATTAGTATTAAAAATAAAAATTCTTATATTAGTAATAGAAATTGAAAACCCAGAACATATTGTAAACCGACCGGGACACCGGAACAATAGCTTAAAAACCGGGAGCTATGATACCCTTGCTCATAATGATATGAGCCATATCTATTTGTAGGTTATAAACGTATTATGAAAGTTGACGTTTCGTGGTTGAAAACAAAAATGTTATGTATGTATGTGGAGTAATGAATTTTAGAGTAAAAATTACATACAGGGTGTTAAAAAATAAGTGTCACAAATTATTAGAGCATATAGTACTGACCAAAATGAATAAAAAAAGCCTAATCAACGTGGGCCCGATCTTCAATAGTTTCCGAGATATAAGGCAATGAAAAATGAGTCTTTTCGGTGTTTACCTTTGCTATCTCGAAAACTGTAAAAGTTACGACTTTGATTAAATGAGACATTTTGTTTACCTTTTAGAGGTCACCTAAGATGTGTTTCTGTTTTTTTGAAAATAATAATTGTACTATGACAAAAGTTATGGCGACCTCGGCCAATATTTAGTTTTCAAATAACTTCGTAACTATTAGAAAGTGAAAAAAATGTTTCATATAAAATGTTATGGTTTTTTTTTATAGTCTATTTACTAGCATAGACAAAATTTTGTTTCACAACTATCTTAGTCAGTTTTTCTTCGATTCTAATACAAAATGGCCTCTTTCTCATAAGCAGTTGAAGATCGGACATCGGACCCATGTTGATTAAACTTTTTTTTACTCATTTTGGTCAGTACTATATCCCCTTATAATTTGTGACACTTATTTTTTAACATTCTGTACATCTCAGGTAGTTTATCCCAAATAAGCTAATAAAATATATTCCATATATTTGTAATTTGTTTATAATATATATATATATATATATATATATATATATATATATATATATATCAATCATCACGGAATATTACCCATTTCTGGGTGTGCCAGTATCTACAACACATGCAGACATCGGTAATGAAATTAAAATTCATTTTATATTTCTAAATACCAATTATTAATGGTGGTAAAAATCGAAAGTAAATACTTGCGACGTAAAGTCTCGAGATTATAAAAAGTGAGTATTCGTATTCCCATTTAGAGATTCACGGACTTGGCTTGCAGTTTGAAATCTTGGCTTGGCTTGAAAAACCTTGAAAAGTCAAGCCAAGCCTGCCATTCAAATAAGCTTGATTTTTCATGCCAAGCTTCTGTTCATCAAGCCCAAGCCACACCAAATAGCTTAGCTTAGTGAATCCCCATTCGCATTATGCACTATCTTTGCCCCTCATTGTATAAACAAACCGAAAAGCAGGTATTTTAAAATTTATAGTACCATAAATCTTAATATATAAAACAAAGTCGGGTTAGTTACACCATTTATAACTCAAGAACCGCTGGACCGATTTTGATGATCTCTGATTTGTTGGATTCGTCTCCGCCCCGAATAGCAAAATGACTATTAAAATATCTATTTACATAAAAAAAATTAGTACACTACTTTTAAGGATTTTATGCTCTTTCTAATTATAGTGGAACGCAGCCAATTTAGCGACATCTATCCACATAGTGGAAAAGTAAAAGTACAACGTGTTCTCACCCCTGCCGCTGTCTGTCAGTATATAACCAATAAAGGTTACATGTCGATTTGTTAGTTTTGTACGAGTGTTATTAATCCATACTAGGTAATATAATAAATGCGAAAGTAACTCTGTCTGTGTGTCTGTTACGTTTTCACGACTAAACGGCTGAATCAATTTGGATGAATTTTGGTATAGAGATAGATTGGACCTTGCAGAAGGACATAGGCTACCTTTTGTCGCGAAAGTAAAACTTAAAGGGGTGAAATAGGGGATGAAAGTTTGTATGGAGAACCCATCATATCTTCCGCTGAACCAATTTTGATGAATTTTGGTATAGAGATAGATTGGACCTTGGAGAAGGACATAGGCTACCTTTTGTCGCGAAAATAAAACTTGAAAGGGGTGAAATAGGGGATGAAAGTTTGTATGGAGAATCCGTCATTTCTCAAGTTAAGGATATAAAAATTCTTTTTTATGCTTTTCGTAAGAAATAAAGAGTGTTTTAGCGTTTTTCAAACATCATCCCTTAAGGCGGTACAATAGGGGGTGATTTCAATTATTTTTCATCTTTGTATCTATAGTCAAGTTTTAAGGTTAGTAGATTTTCGATATTTGTCGGAGAGATAGTTTATATCATATGTACCTACATAAATAAAAGTACCCGAGACATGTTTAGAAACGGGCGCTGTTAGGTGCGGTGCGGGGATTGGGTGGGCAGTGGGCGGAGCCTGTTACATGTAAGATGCGAGGCAGGTTGCCGGCTCCCTACGCAGCGCATGTCTCCGAAGTAAATGTGAAAAATTGCTGGTACACGTGTAGTTATTCTAGCTTTACCCGTGCGAAGCCGGGGCGGGTCAGCTAGTTGCTTATAAAGTTGTAATAAATATTAGTTTTGTCCTGTTGATTGTTTTTCGAGAAGTTGCTCTACTAAATATGGTTAACAGACTTGATGATATATTTAACAATTTATTTACTATTTATTATACCTCCACTGTTTATTCACTCTATAGTATAATTCTTAGTTATGTCTGTTTGCCTCTTAACATGAAGGTGTATTTATGATTATTATATCTTGTATGGTTAGTAACGCAGTTCTTGCTATTAGAAATCCATAATATATGTGTTTTTAAAGAGTGGGCGTGAAAATCATCGACTGTCGTTCAGAGTTAGCTACATGTGTCACGAAGTGTAGATAGCGCATTACGTTGCTATTAGAGTCACCCGCACCGCTACGCCCCTGGTGGCCGAATAGCGTACTAACACGCATCACGCGACGACTTAACGATATGTACACTCTAGACAGAAATTACTCTATGGGAAACCGTACAAAAAATTTAATATTTAAACAATAGTATTGTTTAAAACAGAACTGTAATTTATTTATTATAATAAATTTGTAATTTGTTTGAATTTGTATATGACAATAATTTGATAGTTCTATGAAAATGATAATACACGTGATTTATTTTTGAAGAAATGTGTACGTGTACCACCTCTAGTAATGTATGTTTTACAGATAGATAATGTTAGTAGATCTTCTGCTACTATCCATAACATATATTTATGTCATTTGTTACACTAATGGTCTAATACTAGGTATTCCAACTCATCTTTAATTGAAGAAAAAATAGCTCTTATCTTTTAAATGTTTAAGTTTCTAAAAACTGATAATTCATACTACAATTTCTTTAATAGGTTTAGAAATACAAAAAATCTGTTGTGGCCAGCACAAGACCTTCCGCCAATTCGATATTTTGTACAAATCTCATACCAAAAGGTCCTTGGAACAGATTCTATATAATATCATATAAATACGAAAGAATTATAATTTTTAGAATTGTAGTATTGGAGTTATCGTCGGAGAAAAATTTGTCACACACGGACACACATACACACGGACACACATACACACGGACACACATACACACAGACACACACACACGGACACACACACACGGACACACACACACACACACACACACACACACACACACACACACACACACACATACAGACATCATCTTAAAAATGGTATATTCGTATTGTAGGGACCCTAAAACGTGCTTATTCATTAAAAACTCACCACCGAATTTTTTGACCAAAGACAATACCTTCCTTACCTATAGGTGACGGAAGGTAAAAATTAATTACTGTCAAAAATGTTATTACAAAACTAAATTCCTGAAATTTGAAAATTAAATGATTTTGAAGTAATTGTAGAATATGGGATGGCAATCAACTAAGCACCGACATCCAGGTATATTGTGAATGACGGACTGAGGCGGATAATAGCTTTATTTCAATAATTATAAATGTTTTTCTTTGCGTTGAAAAACCTTCTATATCCGGCATATGTAGTACATTTAATTTACAGTGAATTGAAAATGGGATATTTATTCCATTTTTAAATGAACGAGAATTATTTTAGTTTTTGTGGTCAGTATTTTAAAATTTTTTAATTGATTTTAAAAATTTGGTTTATTGTTGAAGTTTTATAAATGTCACACAAATCCATTTATTTTTACTTTTTATGTTAAAGTGATTACTGTATTGAATTCACATTATAAAAGAAAATGTTAAAAAATCAAACAAAAATAAATGCATTATTTTCATCCACAGCATATTATCCAAATGAATGACTTATTTAAAACATTTATGTTAACGATTACTAGTGATTAACTTGTAATACAGTAGATATACCCGTATGTGATTAAATGTTTAATACTGTGATAATTCTTATTCAAAATTAATTCTTTACCACATAAGTGAACGATGATTCCCGGAAATTGTTGGTTAGTAAATGTTTTATATTTTTGTAATAAGAGATTTTCTATTGAAACACCTGATATAATTTCAGGTATAAGTTATTTGTTACATCTTAGTATGGTAGTGTACAGCTGAAGACATGATAGAAAACCGGTCTGAGGAATTTTGAAGGATAGCAGGATTCTTGTCAAACGGCACTATGATTAGAAATATTTTACTCTGACTTGTTATACCTATAGCCTTATTCCCAGCTACTTCACTAATGCATATTGAATAATGAGTTATACACAAACGCAAGCATAATTTTACCTTCCGTCACCTTTAGGTAAGGAAGGTATTGTCCTTGGTCAAAAAATTCGTTGGTGAGTTTTTAATGAATAAGCACGTTTTAGGGCCCCTAAAATACGAATTTACTATTTTTAAGATGATGTCTGCATGTGTGTGTGTGGGTGTGTGTGTGTGTGTGTGTGTCCGTGTGTGTGTCCGTGTGTGACAAATTTTTCTCCGACGATAACTCCAATACTACAATTCTAAAAATTATAATTCTTTCGTATTCCTCTTCTTTACATCCAAATGAAGAGCTGATTAGATTTTGGTTATAATTGATCCACCGGAAGTACCCTTATTTGAAGTTTTTAACAATTTTTCTTGAAAAAAACACAGTTAAATATTATTTTTCGACATTTTCTGGTTATCAATATGAAAGAATATATTATTCTCTGTATAATCAAACCGTATAGGTTTGATTATACAGTTTCGTTCATATTCTATAGATATAGAGTTATAGTGACATTAAGAGAGATAACAGATATATTCAGAAAAATTTAATTGACAGATGTCAGTGTCAAATGCAAAACCAAAGTTGAAAGTATAGGGTCAGAAAGTTATGTGTGAATGTGATAGAGTGTCCCTCCAAAGAGAAGAAGATGGAAGGACTGTGTAGCAGAAGATTTGAGAGAGGAAAAATTGTGTGAAGAAGATGCGTTGGACAGGAATGATTAAAAGAGAAGAGTAAGAAACAGCGACCCCTAATAAAATAGGGAAAGGAACTTTCGGTATAGAATTTGTAAAAAATAGTGTGTTCGTGTTACAATTTTACAGGATATACAGAATCTTTTTCAAGGAATTTTTGGTATGGGATATATATGCAAAATACATCGAATTGACGGAAGGTAATGTGCTGGCCACATCAGATTTTTTTTTATAATTTCATCTGAAAGTATAAGGAAAACTAAAACTAATGATGAAAATCCGGCGAAAAATTCCTATTAATAAGCGAGTTATGGTCTTCCGAATTTTGAAGAGATTGACGTGACGTCACGCATATGTGTCTTTATATCAAACTGTTTTCATCATGGACCTAAATGTGCTTGAAATGTATGCTATTTTAAGTTATATTTACATAAAATAAATGCATATTATAACACTGTATAAGACTGCATACTACTGTGTGCTATTCACTAGGTACGCGTTAAAACATTAGCTGGGAATGAGACTTAATCCGTGAACCGCACCAACCAATAAAGTTTTTAATGTGATTTTATTGTAAGCATAAATTACTTTTTTTCAGTAGATAAATAAAAACCATAAACTCATTTTTATATTTAGTAGTAATGCTACTTCCGAATAGTATTACTTCAAGTGTCAAATGTCAACTTTTGACGTAGAGTAAATACAAATTAAAATAATAAAGAAAAATATTTCCAATTGCATTTTTGACGTTTTGTTTCCCGGTCGGGTCGCCGGGCTTTTGCTCTATTTTACCGCCCGAATCTCCTACTTTACCACCCTCAGAGTGTAATCTATTAGTTTCCGCCATGGTAAGATGCAAACAAACAATTTTAATGCAGTTAGCGTAAAATAATTTACACTTCTCACAAAAAAGTAAATTGCGTTTGGTTTTATTGATTATTGAATCATAATATCATGTACTAATACCGACTCCAAGATTTTTATATTTTCATAGCAACAAACTTTAAATGTATTTAAGTAATTTAAAAAAGGAGTAGTAAGTAGTAAGTAATTTAGCAGTAATGTATAAAACGTTGTACCTACCTCATGCCGGAAAAAGTTTACACCCGTGGACGAATAAAAGGCCTCCGCAACATCTCGGGCCTCAAATTTCGTCCGCAGGATTTAAGCTTTTCTTTCGATCCTCTTTACGTAAATAACTATTTAAGGACCGATGCTTAAAGAAAGATCTTGTGTTAAATAAATAAATTTATAATTATCTATATATCAATCAGAGATAGTAACAGAAACCGGAACCGAAACTATTAACCGAAAAAAAATGAGAACCAAAACCGAAACCTGTACCGAAATTCGAAACAGATAAAAAACCGGAACCGAAAGCAAAACCCTTTTTTATTTATCGGTTAATCGCATTATAAAGGTCTCTTGTTAGTTGTTAAATATTGTAAATTTTTATTAACAAAATACTTATGTACCTATAAAAAAGTATAAACATAAATTTATTTTCAATTTTTTTTTCCGAAACGTATTTCAAATTTCTACGTAGTACCTTAATCGGGTGGCGCTCGAAATCTGTTACATGCTTCATTTCCATAGGCATTTAACATGGGAAATTAGAATATTTTGAATATTTGCTTCCCATTAAAACTGATTGTTATAAAACTTTGTACACGTGTTTGTGGACACTTTTTGCATCATTATAATAATTAATTGTTCAATTATAATTAATAATATTATTATTCTCGTAAATTACTTTTGCAAAACAGAAACCCTTTTAGTAAAACCGGCATACCAAAACCAATTGCTTTATAAAAACCGAAACCCAAATCAAAACCGAATTTTTATTTTCACGATGACCGAAACCATAACCTAAACCGATATTTTTTATGGTTACCATCCCTGATATCAAGATTAAGAAGTTGATTCTCCTGCTTTTAACAAATAAATTAATAGAAAATCATTAAGTGTACAATGCTTAACTCTTTTTAAGATAAATTGATAAATGCATCTAACAATAAATTGATCGATTTTTAGATAAGTGTGACACCACTCATTCAATACCTATAAAAATAACTCAAAATTGCTTTTTTTAATTATGCTGTTTAATGAGCGATATAACAAGAATTTTACTTGAAACATTTACAAAGAATAATTATATAGAATTGTGTAGACGTCTATACGTAATATTGTTTCGTTGTAAAATGAGCACTCTAGCACAGTTTCATTACTAAATTCTCGTAAGTATTTCTTATGTTAATTAATAGAAAACAAAGAACATCTCAGTTTAGTATCTTTAATTTACAGTAATAGAAACGTCAAAAAATAGCAGTTCATAAAAAAATGCAAGTATGCGAGAAGAAACACAAAGAGAAATAAGCGTTTATCTTGTAGCTAGTTGTTCTGCAGATATGTTTTCCGCGAATCGCCATACGACACTACGACGGTATAAAACTCTCCATAAACCCGCATTTCACCGAACCGAACTATCAGTTGTGTCGTAAAAATGGCGTCTTCTTCGTCTTTCCGGGTCCCGGCCCGCTAGATTTATGGCACAGAACTAACGTGACATGTTTGTAATTATTGTGTTTCGTCGTACTTTATATTCATATATTCGGATGGGAATATGTTGACAACTTGAAAGCTTATAATCCGTGCCTGTGTTGTGTTGTCTTTGTCTTTGAACGAATGCCTACCCAACCGACCTCAAGACTTTTGTTCTAAATTTACTAGCGGATTAAATAACTAAATAATTATATGTGTATAACTGAGACGAATTTCTACTCTTGACGTCCGTGAAATTTTTAACAATTTTCAAATAACATATGACCGTTTTATTTTTATTTTGGTTGAAGAAAGTTTCCGCACATGTATTTTGTTACAGTACATTTATAATTTTATTAGTAGGTAAAGCAGTAAATAGAAGTATTTTTCAGAGAATATTTTCTTAACATTTTACTTACAATTACAAACGGTAAGACAGATTTTAAAAAATAAGAAAAAATATTTGTAAATTAAATTTTTCTTTTTTTAGCACAATTTTAAAATTTAATATTCGTATAAGTTGTAGTTTTAGTATAAAAATATATCTCTGATAATGAATTAAACTTGTTATTAACACAAATAGGCAAAGTTTATAATTCATTTAATATACTTTAAATAAAAATTAAAGTATATACCTATATACCTACTTCAACGACCCTTGCCTTGTTGTTAAAATATCATTATTTGATCTATTCTTGCGGTTAAAGTTAAAATGTTACTTGATCAATTGTTTTGAGTAGACAAAAGTACATTTTAAAATTTGCTATTGACAAAAATTAAAAATAATTTCTTCTGAAATTTAGTTTCCACAACACGATATAAACAAGATATTTGTACCTAATAAATAATTTTTTTTAGATGTAATCGAATCAAAATAAAAGAAAAAATTAAAATTAAAAATAATTAGTATAAAAAATATGTTAAATTTTAAAATAAAATATAACTACCTGCATATGCGAGTATATACCTACTCGTAGTTAAAGTGCCTGACTATCATTATAAATAATATACTTTTTTACAGATGATATCTAGATATGAACTGGGGACTAGTGACGTAACTATATAAATTTTAGTTCCTTACGCAAAATAATCGTATGTCGAAGGACTAATAGGGCATTATTCAATTTTGAAAATATTGCAAAATATCCATTGGATATTTTACAATTAATTATTGAAATTTGTGTAATACTTTGAAAAAATCACGTGATCTGAAACAGAATGTAACGTTAAAGTTCATACAGCTTAACATGTGACAAACATTCGGCTACTTTTATTTATATAAAATCTGTTGTGGCCAGCACAAGACCTTCCCTCAATTCGATGTATTTTGTACAAATCCCATACCAAAAGTTCATTTGAAAAGACTTATGAACATACTATGTAAATTGCACTTTTTTAGAGGTCGGAAAGGAATGAGTAGGAAAGAAGAGTAAGAAACATCTTACTCTTCTTTTCTACTCATTCCTTTCCAATGCATCTTCTTCACACAGTTCTTCCTCTCGCAAATCTTCTGCTACGCAGTCCTTCAATCTTCTCTTTGGCCTTCCTCGAACCCCCGGCATTGAAATCTTGAGGCGAGGCTGCAACTGCAAATCACTTGCGAGGGACACTCTGTCAGTTGTACAACTTTCTGAGCCTATACTTTCCATCTTTGGTTTTACACTTGACACTGACATCTGTCAATTAGAAATTTTTTGAATGCATCAGCTGTTTCCATAATTTTAGCAAAGCTAATTGGTTTTTAAAAGTTAATCTCTTTATAAGTGTATAACTCTAAATGTTTACACATTATGAAGGAAAAATAATCAAACCATATAGAAAATAAGATATTCTTTCATAATGATATCACAAAAATGTCGAAAAATGATATTTAACTGCGTTTTTTCAAGAAAAACTGTTGAAAACTTCAAATAAGGCAACTTCCGGTCGACCAATTATAACCAAAATCTAATCAGCTCTTCATATGGAAGTAGAGAAGAAGAATACGAAAGAATCATAATTTTTAGAATTGCAGTTTTGGAGTTATCATCGGAGAAAAAATTGTCACACACACACACACACACACACACACACACACACACACACACGGACACACACACACGGACACACACTCACACACACACACATACAGACATCAATGTAAAACTAACCTTAAAACGTGCTTATTCATTAAAAACTCACCACCGAATTTTTTGACCAAAGATAATACCTACCTTCCTTACCTAAAAGTGACGGGAGGTAAAAAAAACGTAGGTGATGGACAAACTGTGTTCTTATTGGGTGTGTATACAGCACGTATATATTTCCATATCACAGGAGTGGGGGGCTGTTTTTCATAACTATTTCTGGCGCTAATATTTTTATTTAATTATTAACGAAAATAACAAGAATACAAGAATTTTTTATTACAATGAAAAATATTAAATAAACATTCTTTTAAAATACTTTTTGAAACATGTGAAACAAGCTCATTTTTGTTAAAAAAAAATAATAATTGAAATTTTACTTATAAACATATGAAATATTTTTTCTAATGAACTTCAAATTGATGCAAGGACTTGTTAGTGAAACTGTCACACTAAAGTAAGGTAATCGTAATCTTATTGCCCTTTTCAAGTCGCAAAATTTATAAGATATCTCAATTTCTATAGCACCTCCTAGGTGCACAATAAAAATATCAAAGTAGTTTGTGTAAGTTTAAAGGGGTTATAATCCCATGTTTACACATTTTCCATTCAATTTATTCAAAGGCCGTTTGTTGTAGTGTTACTTGCACGCTCTTTTAATTTACAAAAGAATAAATTGCACTCGTCACTTGCTATAATATCAACATCGACATTGCATCGGATCGGATCGACTCCATTCGACGGGCGACTCTTGAATCTATACGGACCTACAGCTAACATTTTTCATTCGCGGATACCTGGTTATTGATGCAGGTATGTCGCAAACAAATGAATATTCTAACACCGTTGCCGAATTTATTGCTTTTTTATTGTTATTGGATTTTAATGGTTGATTTTAATGGCCTCTAGCTAAAATATGAAAATAAAATGAGTTTTGATTAGTTGGGAATATTTCAGAAATAAATAATGTTACCATCTCGTTTAGCTAATTTGGTTTGCACCCTGTTACTTTTAATATCATAAATATAGATTTAGGTAAGGAATTAAGGATTTTATTGCAGGTAACAAGTATATGTTACTTCTTGGGGCTACTTATAGGTAGTATTTTACATCTAATCTAGATAAAAATTTAAATAAATGAATATATCATCATGACATTTCATCCATTGATGGCAGACTAAATCTAATAGATTTCAGATATGACGGCATTTTTACTGAAAGTGGAATTTATTTATACTACAGGGCGTTCCTTTACAAACATTCAAAGCTTTTGTGCCGATTATACGGCTTTGACGAGACAAAAAAAAACTAATAATTTTATTGATGTGTACTTAAAAAAAATTAAAACATGTTACTTAAAAAAAATCATCTAATGATTTGTCGAACATGGTTACGGTTCACGTTAAGGGTAAACTTTCGAATTTGGGACATTTCTAAAAAAGTAAATAAATATATCATCACGGCATACTACCCATTTCTGGGTATGCCACAATTTGCTTTATCGCAAATATCGGTAATGATGAAGACATATTTGTACCGTGCGAGTGCTTACCAGGCTTCACCTCACGGGCACTCATTGCTGGCGTGGAGAGTGCACCACAGGGGTCACTTTTTTGTCCATTTAAAATTCGTAATATTTGGCGTTGATCGGGATCGAACCCGGGTCCCCAGGTTCGCGACCAGACACTGGCATATTTCTTTATGTTATATTGTATTTATTGTTTATAACGATGATGTTTTTAACATTTATTCCTCAATTTGCTGTTAATACTACGTTCGTTTTTCTATTATTGATTGCTTTACACCTGAAAAACAGCAAAAAATTGTTTTTAACAAAAACATGTTAGTAACAAATAAGTTACCGGTAGGTACTAAAATTTATTTGACCGTCTTGGCAAATTAATAATGAAATGTTAATAACCATGTAAAAATATTAATAACAAGGTTTCAGAAATAATAGTTATTTAAGTAACAAGGAATGTAAGTACATCTTTATATCCGAGGAAGTTGTACTAGGCCGAGGCGTACTCCGAGGTCCTAGTAACTTGCGAGGATGTTAAGATGTATGTACATTCCGTGTTACTTATTATATTTTTCGCGCTACTAAAAGATTATGCTTAAATATTCAAAAATATAGCCTGGTTGACATCTGTTATCAACATTATTCTTTTTTTTTACTACAATTTTCAATTCAAGCTACCTGTGATTATTTTCCAAGGAATGTAAGTAAATTTATTAAGTTCCGTCGTCAAGGAAAAATTATAAACAAATATAAAAGGTAACTTACATACGTAGTAACTATGGTTGCAATACATACTTACATACAAGTAGCGCGAAAAAGTTATTAATGAAATTACTATACTTGTTAAATTAGTATGGACTGGACATTTCTCCATTGTTGCCAATTCCGTTAGCGGCAACAACGCAGGGCAAGAGTCAGGGTGTGGCGAAGGGAAAAAGTTGAGCATCAATCCATATTTATTTGACTACGAGTATAACATGTTATCTGCAAGCAAATTGCTGAAGGAATTTTGTTATTAATAATGTTATTGACAGCTCGTTTAGTGCGACTGAAAAGTGACCTACGAGTAGAATGTTATAAAGACGGTTGCCACTAAAATAACTTGTTAGAACATTTGTTATCAAACATTCTTTAAGACTGCTTCCAAAGCGATCACAAAATCATTTGTTCACGGGGGATATATTCAGATCTAAATTTGTTATAAGTACCATATTTTTTTCTTCCTACGCGCCTGTTCAGCACTAATTAGTAACAATAACACAAATCAATTACAAATAATTTTGTCAAAAAATTGACAAATAAAATGTGAATTTTCAGTATTTTTATTCAAAACATATTTTATTTTTATCTGTACTTATTTTATTTAAAAAATATCAGGCAATAATTTTAATTATACGAAATATATGTGTTTCGGTAAATAAAAAAAAATTATATATTAAAAATTGAGAAACTTTATAAATCAAATCAAATTAATATTATTTTTGAAATACAATATTAGTGGAATTATAAACAATACTAGTATTACTCATTTATAAAGTGCTACAAAGACAAAACATTTCACACGTATATTTTTCATAATAAAAAACAATACAATAATACAAAAAAATCAAAACAATAGTGGTGCATACTTCAAAATCAATTTATTGAGAAGGAAATATAAAATTGGATAATTCTATACTACCAAAATGCAATATCCTTAATATGGGGCGTTATTGTTCTCTATTTGTAATATTACATGAAGAGAGGAAGAGATTTTTTTCATAAAAACCGCACTGTATTCTATCCAAATTACCGTTTTACTAATCATTCCCTAGCCTATCATTACATCCGTTTGGCAACGTGGCATCTTTCTGGTTCACATACCATACCACGGTAGTAGAGAGTCTGCATGTACCCAATAATAAAATGTCACGTGACCACATTCACGTCATGCGAACGTTACTCCACGCTGCAAAAACCTTGCCCGAAAAAATGATCTCTGCTAGAGAAAATCACCCTTGCTACACAAGGGCTTAAGGGCCATGTTACCTCAACGCAGCATCCGCAGCTGTGTGCCCAGGTGTCTATCCCTTTACAGATCACCCCAAACGAAAATACAATGAGGGGAAGAAGATTTTGATGGGAATAAAGAGAGTAGTTTTCGAGGGAAATTTTACCAAATTGTCGTTTTTATTTTAAATTTGTTTAAAACTTTATTCACTATTTAGATTGTATATTATAAACATGATTATTTATTGTAAAGTTTTTGTTAGGTTAGTACAAATTGAATATAATAATTAATAGTATAAATCTGTCATGTACTCGATAATACTTTCCGTGGGGTTACGTCATGACGACATGATTGTTTACTGATCTTATTTCTGTATGAATCAAATCTTGTTTAAGATCTTGAGTGTAATATTTTTCTTATGAATATTTCCATATCTGTGTTATTGTTTAGGTTATTTTTGTGTTCGAATTAGCTTTCTCAGAATTTTAAAATTACTTGAAAATATTAAACGTAGAATATGATAATAGCGCATCACTACAATAAAATATATTTGTAATTTTTCAAAGTGAAATATGATAAAAATAAAATTCATATAAGAGGATGAGGTTGTTTGCACATATAATATTTGCAAATAAATGTCATATTTGCACATAAAAGCGTTCTTCATACAAACTTAACAGTTTATTATTAGAAATATTTAATACTTGACTTGGTAAGTCTTTCAAGTAATGTTAATTTAATCTAACCACTTTTAATTATGAACAAGTAGCAAATTATTACTTCATACTGTACGTGTAAATAGCCACTTTCTTTTAAAAATAGCAGAAATTGTAGAAGGTGATCTATGGGGTGAACACGAGAATCTAAGGAAAGCGTTTAACATGGAAAAACAGTTTTTCTCAAATATTATATGTCCTGCAAAATAGTAATGCTTTACACATAAAGATTTAGAGAAAAAAAGTCTAAATTTTTGGGCATAATTTTTTTTTTATAATTTATGCTTTTGTTTCCCGAGTACACAACACAATTTAAAAACGAAAAAAAACGGAAAAATTAATTTACTAATCTAGTATTTAGAAAAATGAACGTCGTGTAAATTATTAAACCAAATAACAAAGCAAAAAATAGGTATTTGACAGTTTATCGACGCTCATTTCTTGAAATAACGCTTAATAAATTAGATTTTACCACGCATTTATATTAAATATACTCGAGCACGAGAAACTTCAATTTATTTTTTTTTGTCACTAAACATTTCAGAATTAAGGTTTTACGGAACAGATAATATTTAAAATAAGTAAACTGTTTTCTCAAAGCTGAACATCTATGTCACGACTTCTAAAGTTCACCTGTATAGTTTATTATTTTTATACTCAAAACTTCATTATAAACCGATGAAACGTATCGGTCACATTTATAGAAAAACCCAAAATATTGTAAACACTGTCCTAGGTTTCACAGGTTTCGCTCAGTATACTTAGAACTGGATCATGTCATCAAAAAGTGAACAATACAATATACAATTCTGGATCCTTGAATTATAGCAATATGTGGTAAGAGGCTAAGATATTTCATTGTAAAAGTGCCAGGGGGGTTTAATTGTGTAACAAGAGTATCTGCAATTTCATATATGATTTGTAATTATTTACTAATCACAATATAATAAACAAATATTATTATTTTTGTCTTTTTAATAACTCTCATTCAGCATTGCTTGAAAATGGCTAAACTGTTTACAAGTATTATTTTATCAGAGTCTTTCAACAACATTATTTCCTTATACATTCTTTACATCTTTATACATCCATACTTACTGTATGTATTGCAACTACGTACACCTCTGAAAAAGATACGGCAAATATCCTCCTTTAATATGTACTTCCTTAACCATATCCAAAAGACAACATTCACTTTACTATCGTATGTAAAATACGAAATATGACATATTTATATATATATATATATATATATATATATATATATATATATATATATATATATATATATTTACATCCCACTACCATTGTGGCGTCCCCTGTGTAATTTTCTACATTCAAAGTGACGTCCTTGTGCATAAGACGTCCGTATACCGGACGTCATATGCACATGGCCTTATAAATTTTTTTCTGACATCAGGGGGGCCTCTAGTATCGTATAGCAAAATTTATTATGGACGTCAGAATGATAGCGGAATGGAAAATGTATATTTTTTGTAGTTCAAAAAAATTCCACTTGCGGCGCTAGTGTCGTCCGGCGTATATACAATGTATATACTGAAGTTTCATTCCAGCGACATTCTGAACTCCGTACACTTGGCAACAGTGGAACTTAGGGTACTACATTAGCGCGCAACTCTTTTAATCGTATTTAAATCTACATTGTGCAGTCCTGGTCAATAAACTTTGAAATCAAAATGTATGGTTTACAAATGAAATAAATTTAAAAAAGGTAATTATTTATAAATACTCGTATCATAAAGTTGAATTATTAAGTACAAAATATTGAGTAAATTGTAAATAAAAGCCAGTTGTAAGGGTGAGAAGATTAATGATTAAATGTATGGAATAAATATGAGCATGGTATGCTACAGTGAAATATATAAATAAAATATTTTTAAACTTTTGATCTAAAATACGAAGACCGAAATTTTAAGTAGAGTCGAAAAAGAGAGTGTAGAAATAATTATTAAAAGAAAAAATGTTTAAAACATATTAATATGTACTACAAACGATTTATTAAATATAGATATTTTTTATTCTGGGTACTTCTTCCTATTTCTCCTCTACTTGAGGTGTTTCATTAAAGTGTTTTCATTTAATTAGAAAATATTTTTATACATTTTAGATAGTTTAAATACGTTAAAATATTTGCTTTTTATTTTTATTGTAATGTAATTTGAAAAAATTTATTATATGCGTTAGTGAGATATGTAGAAATGTAAATGATCAAAAGTAATGACTTTTAAAAACACCGTGGGTGGTAGTATGAACAAGCATATATATTGCAATAAAAATACGGGGTGGTAGTATGAACAATTGATTAAGGGTGATTAGCTAGGAGATGACTAGCAGTGTTTTAGTAGTGTCAATGGTTTATAGATTATTTTAGAGAAAAATACTTCAAATAGCAGTTATAGAAAAATTAATTGTACGCAACTTTTATTTGAAATATTTTTCTCTAAAATAATCCATAAACGATTGACAGCGCTAAAACACTGCTAGTCATCTCCTAGTTAATCACCCTTAATCAATTGTTCATACTACCACCCCGTATTTTTATTGCAATATATATGCAAACATAGAAAGAAACACGGATAAATAATTTGTTTATGTGTAACAACTAAAGATTAATGAAACAAATTAATGTTTATGAAATACTCTCTCTGGAAATAAGCAGGACTGTTCGATGTAATAAATATTTCATAAATTTCACTTATTTGTTTTTACCTCCCGCTACCCTTGATAAGGGAGTTATAGGGATCTTGCTAAATGACCACGTTCTAGGGTCACTAGAATCCGATTTTATCATTTTCACGATGATGTCTGTATGTGTGTGTATGGATTTTGTCAACGCTCTAACTCAACTACTATCATTCAGAAAATTCTGAAGCGTGTTTTAACCCTATTCTAATATGGAAAGAAACCATTAGATTTTGGTGTAAATCGGATAACCGGAAACGGCACTTTACTTGAAGCTCATAATGGTTTTTCGTCAAAAAATACCATTAAATGTCATTTTTTCGCATTTTATGCCATGAAAATTAATGCTAATTGAATTTTCTACAGGTATACATTAATCATTTTTCTATGTATTTTACAGATAAATTTAAAAAATAATCTTTTTTATAAATCCCGATGCCTTTGTTTCAAAGATAAACAAAATTCCTTTGTTACACAGTTTATATTTCAAATGTGTCACTGCAAAAAAAAAAAAATTAGGTATGAATTTAAATTAATAAAAATGAAATAGCGGGAGGTATTGTGTTGGCCACATCAGATTTTTTCATTTTATTTTCTCCGAAGGGGCTCAATAACTCTCAGGGGAGATTGATAATTTCAGAACAGTTCACAAGCTAAAGCTCTAAAATTATCTTTTGCTGTGATTTAAAATATTTTATCAAATTTCCAGAATTTCGACTATACTCCTATGTTAAATAAAAAAAATTTGATGTGGCCATCACATTACCTTCCCTCAGTTCTATACAAATGCCATACAAAAAGTTTCTAGCAAAAGATTCTACATTTCCAGTATTTCATTACATTGCATTCTGGCAGTTCCATGTATTTTGTACAAATACCACATAGAAAATTTCTATATTTCCAGTAAAATTATAACACAAACATATTATGTAATTTGCACTTGACACTGACTTATTATGTCAATTAGAATTTTCTTAATAATATGCCTATTATTGTAATTTCCGTAAAAATTTCAATTTATTGGAAAAATAGCCAAATCCAAACGGCTGCTTTTCATATATTTTTACTATTTTATTGACATGTGAAAAATAATTTGTTCAACAAATAGCTATTTACTTAGAATAAGCGTATTAAAATCGGAATTGAATATTAATAATAAGCTTATTATTATAAATTTCATAAAAATTTGAATTTATTGCACAAATAGCCGAAGTGCATCCAAACCATTGTTTTTCACATATTTTCACTCTTTTTTACAAATAATTTGTTTAACAAATAGAATAAAAATATTGAAATCGGAGATTAATAATCATATTAACCTTATTATTATATTTCTTCACTATTTTATTGACATGTAACAAATACTTTGTTTATCAAATAAAATTTTTATGACTATAATACAAAGGATGACGGCAAATTTTACTAAAAAAATCTGATGTGGCCAACACACGATCTCCCGCCAATTCCATGTTTAAAATAGCAGTGAGCTTTAAGTAAAGTATCATTTCCGGTTAATCGTTTGTAAATAAAATCTAATTTGTTGTCCAATAAATAGAAAAGTCTGTAATACGAAATTTTGGATTGTTTTATTGTTTTTCCTCAAAAATTTGTTAGAGCTCCAAATTAAGTACTACATTTGATTTATCATATATGGTTAAAATCTAATATGTTGTTTCAAATTATATATGAGTTTTAAATGCCAAATTTGAGAAGTTTTGGATCATATTTTAATAGGCTTTAAGGAAAAATCGTCACACACGTACATAAAAATCAGCATCATCTTCTAGGTGCACTAAAACACAATCTTTGTAAATTCTTCGCCGTACATAATCCATTTCGTAAATGTGTAGTTGTAAATTAATATTAATTTATAGTGCTGCAAAAATAGCAATTAGCAAATTTAAATCAGATCATCCTGTACATCTAACATTTATATATGATGGAAAATATATTATTTTTACAAACCTTAATAAAATATTTTACTATTATATTCTCATAATTGCTGCCTGTCAGTGACATTTGTTTAAATATGTCAAACCTGTTATTAAAATTATGATTTTGTTTGACGGATAGGCTAGGTGATACATGGAAATAAATTATATTATATATTCATATTTAAAGTTATTTAGAGTTATTTACTAAATGTTATTATCGTAGAATTGAAGATTAAACCATTATATTCCATTTTAATTAGTAAAAGTTGCTAAAAAATTATATTCAATGAATTTTTTACAAGAAAAACTGTTAAAAGCTTGTATAAATGATACTTCCGGTTATCCGATATACACTAAAAACTAATGAGCACTTCCCATATTAGTATAGAATGGGTATACAAAATTTCAAATTTTTCTGATTGATAGTATTTGAGTAATCGTGTCCACAAGATCCACACACACACACAGACACACACACATACATACCTACAGACATCATTGTAAAAATGTTAAAATCGGATTCTGGGGACATCAAAACGTGCTTATTATATAAAATCTCTATATGCTATTTTTAGCACGATCCCTATACCTCCCTTACCTAGGGTAGCGGGAGGTAAAAAATACTGCAAGTATTAATTCAGTCCATATTAAATTATTAAAAATAACTATCTGTACTTTTTAATTGTAAAATTTTGGGATTATTTAAATAGTTCATTCTGCACTTATTTTCACATATTTACATTTACCGTCAGAGAAAATAGAATTGTTATTCTTGTACACTAAGTGCAAGAACATTTCACATTTCTATCACATTTTGTACCATCGAGTACTTTTACTGTAAATACATTATTAAGATTTTGTTATTGTTTACTTGTATAACGGGTATCTACTTTATTTTAATTTGGAGAAATTTTTTTCCTAATAATTTAAAACAAAAATATTAAGTATTAAAAATGACATATTAACAGTTCCATTTTCAAATTGCTTACAGACAGCCAAAAGAAATTACCATTATCAAACATTGTAGGAATCTATGATGTTTACAGCAAAGTATGAATATTGTTGTGAAAGAGTGCTTTGGTTTCTGCATCAGAATAATGTATTTAATATTGGCAACGCTGCTGGACGTCACTGTTACGGTAGTATGAATAAAAATATACAAACTGGACGTCACAAGTACTGATTATGTCTGAAGTATATACTGTGGACGTCGGATTCACTCAGAATGGAGGAGCTCATAATGTCCGTCAAATGAAAGGAAACGTATATCGTTGTAAATCGACTTTATTGAAATTTGAACCGAAATTCATAATCAGGGGGAAAAATAAGTAGATATACTTTATAAAGCCGATACCTATCTCTATTCCTTTCAGTGGTTGCCACAATGTCCTAGCCATGAAAGGACGCAGCAATGATAGCGGGATGTAAATATATATATATATATATATATATATATATATATATATATACAGGGTGTCCCATTTAAGGTACGAATGCATTGGTATCTCGAGAACCGTAAGAGCTACGAGGTTGGTTAAGTTAGACAAAAGTTGCCCCATTAGGAGGCTATTTTAATAATGTTTTGTTATTTGCGAAAAAATGCATAGGTCACTAGATACAGGTGAAAATATAAATTTCGCGATTTTCTTTTTTTGCTTATAACTTTGTTATATGAAATAGTACGAGATTCTGGTTTGCACTTTCTTAAGGCACTTTTGTATGGTGAATTTGCAGAAGTACTCAAATTTTTTTGATATCTAACCATTTACGAGTTACTGATAGCAACTTTTATTTTTCATATGGAGGTCATATTAAGCTATGGCATTTTTAAATAGAGATTTTTTTTAGCTTTACAATGATATAAAACAATAATAATTAATTTTTATAATTAACAGAAAAATTAACAAAAATTGTTATTTATACTAAAATTAAATTGAAAAATGTAAATCGAAAGCTGCTATGGAAACAACGAACAACGAAAAAGTGCAACAATTGAATTTCTGAATTTTACTTTACAATAGTAGATTATTACGAGTAAAAAACGAACTTTGCAAACGAATGTAACAACTCAACATATCATATTTTTCCCAACGAGAAAAATTCATTTTTATTACTCGTAATAATCTACTATTGTCAAGTAAAATTCAGAAATTCAATTGTTGCACTTTTTTGTTGTTTGTTGTTTCCATAGCAGCTCTTCGATTTACTTTTTTCAATTTAATTTTAGTATAAATAACAATTTTTATTAATTTTTCTGTTAATTATAAAAATAAATTATTATTGTTTTATATCATTGTAAAGCTAAAAAAAATCTGTATTTAAAAATGCCATAGCTTAATATGACCTCCATATGAAAAATAAAAGTTGCTATGAGTAACTCGTAAATGGTTAGATATAAAAAAAATTTGAGTACTTCTGCAAATTCACCATACAAAAGTGCCTTAAGAAAGTGCAAACCAGAATCTCGTATTATTTCATATAACAAAGTTATAAGCAAAAAAAGAAAATCGCGAAATTTACATTTTCACCTGTATCTAGTGACCTATGCATTTTTTCGCAAATAACAAAACACCATTAAAATAGCCTCCTAATGGGGCAACTTTTGTCTAATTTAACCAACCTCGTAGCTCTTACGGTTCTCGAGATACCAATGCATTCGTACCTTAAATGGGACACTCTGTATATATATATATATATATATATATATATTTGTTGAATGAGGTCATGCACGACTTTTTTTTATAATTTTAATCGATAGAGTAGTGCAAATAATAGACACGTACTTTTTATTTTTCCTCAAATCGATCTTTAATCATGAAAAAATTGTAATTGCTAGACCCCCGCTTCGTCCCTTGCCCATTGACGTCACAGAGTGATAGGCACGACCATTTTGATTTTCACATTGTCTTAAACGTCAAAGTGACATTTAAAGATAACCTAAAATTTAAGAAAGTTTACATATCGATGGAACGTTGTTTCGTGCCAATAATATTCTCAATATATTCAATGTCTCCCATGCGTTTATAACCTTCTACCGTCTAATTCAAAGATTCAAAAGTGAAGGAAACATCTGATGTAACGTAGATAATTTCACGCCAAATGAAAATTATATTTATAAAAATAAATAGAACGATATTATATTAATATATTATAGCATATTCAGATATGTAATCCTCAATTTATAGTTTATATATATTTTTCTTTTAGAAATTATGTGTCCATATAAAATGTGTGTTTGAAATGACTCTGAACTTAGTATGTAACGTTGTGACGACAAAACATGGTTGGTTTTTGCAACTTTTTAAAAATATCATACTTTAAAACGATTTTATACAACAAAAAATATAAATAAAAAATAATTTAATCATACTGATCGATGAATTAGACTATCCTTTTTCGATTTAAACAGAAAAAAGGTACAATTATTTTTTTTGCATGACCTCATTGTTCGTATGCCATGAGTTTTTTTTTTACCTCTCGCTAAGAGAGGTATTGGATTCATGCTAAAATTCGCATATCCAGATTTTAGTGAATAAGTACTATTAAGGTCCCTAGAATCCGATTATTTTTAAAATGATGTCTGTGTGTGTATGTGTGTGTATGTGTGTGTGTATGTATGTCTGGATGTTGGAGGGACGATTCATCAAAAACTATAAGACTTAAGAACTGTTTAACTATGGATTCCTCAATCTGACATTCCTGGGAAGAGCTGATAAGGTTTTGGTAACAATTGAACAACCAGAAATAGTAGTTTCTTAGAAAAATTCTTCTAAATATAATGTTTTGGAAATTTATGTTATTAAATATTGAAAAACATAAAATTCTCCATTTCACTTAAATTTTTTATTATATCTTGTATAGATATATAGATAAAGACACTATAATATATAGAGTAATCTAATCGTAGAGGCTAAGGCACTAAGGAAACCAGTTGACAAATTCCAATGTTTATAACATAGATTGTAAATGACACATGTCAGTGTCAAAAATCAACAGTTTTAGTGACATTCTGATAGCTTTTTCTGGGAAGTATATTTAATCTTGCTTATTGTTTTATTAATTAAATTTTTGAAATTATAGGTAAAATACATCTATCAGAAATACCACCAATCTTAATTTAATGAATTGGAAGAATCTCTTACATTTAGGAACTTCCTCATACAATGAAAAATAGATATAATTAGAATTATATGTGTGCAGAAGACATGTTAAATACAATAAAAAACAATATTTGAGTAAAGTTCTGTAATATTTTGTTATAAAACGACGATTCGATAGCAAAGTGCAATACAATACTTATATAGCCTAATATGGAAATGGCGGAGTAAATATTTTATGTGCTATTAAAGCAAATAGATAAATAAAAATAATGGAAAAGGTTGTCTTTTCTCGATCACAAACAGTAAAGAAAAGTATACCTTTTTACTCAGCTACACTTATCTTTTATCTTCATAGCAATGACCAAATTCTATTCATTCAGACATGTTCTATTTATTCTTCTTTGCGATGTTTTGTTACCATGTTCCATGTATCAATCGCATTAGTTTCTTTGATTAGAAAGATTTTATTGCAATTGCAAATATTATATTTATGATTAATTTTTTCTATCAAGTATACCAAAAAATAGCATCTTTGCGTAAAATTAACGCACGAGCATAGCATGTGTATTTAGCTTTTACCTTCATATTATTACTTCTAATATCTGTTTGTTTTTTTGATCATAATCTCTATAAATCTTAAATATTTCCATCATAAATAATATCATAGACCTATAACCTATATCTGCAAACCAAACAGTGTGGCTCTTTTAATTAGTATAATACGGGATAATACTTTTCGAAACCTGTAAAATAAATAGTGTGTCAAACTTGACAAATTCTAATATCTTACAAAGCACTAGCCATCCGTCGCTAAGTAGACCCGCAGAGTCCGTCCCACCTAAATCGAATTCCTAGAACGCTCCACAAGAATTCCTGAGCTTTCCTAGACACAGCGGCGTCAAAATACCCTCTGTGCCAAAGAAATATCACTCTTATAGACAACTTCATAATGGAGAGAATGGTATGAGAGGTTTTGAAATACATTTCGGTACAAATTTCCCCGTAAAGTGTCATATTTTGTAAAGTTTTTTGCGAGTAATGTTCAGATCTTACCTGGCCAGGTACAGGATTAAATACAGTTTGTTCAAAGCTACTTGAAAATGTTTTGAAACTTGTTCCTTGCAAGTGTAACATTGTTGGGTGCTGTATAAATACAACTTGGTATTATATGTTTATTTTAGTTCAATAAATGGACTGATAATTGAACAATAGCTTGTTCTATTTTGTTTGTAAATAACTTACTTTCGAGATTTGTTGTTATTACGAAATTTATGGATATTTTAAAAATAGCCAAGTAAAATAGGTTTTCATGTTATTATTGTTTTACCGTGATTTATTAAAACATAAATCATTTTTACTCTCAGAAGTTACTCATGTTTTACTGTTAGTTTTATGCATATTTGTGGTTTCTATAAATTTTATAATTATTATGATTACCTATAATAAAAAATATTAAAAATGCATTCTAACTTTACGTAAATATACATTTTTAGAATTATGAGAATCGTATTTTGTACTTGTTGTTAAATATTTTATGCAGAATTTTATAACTGTTGTTTATTTTAGGAATTATACATGATACTTGGTACCCGTATTAAGAACTGACACCAATGAGATCTTGAAAACTAGAAAAGTTACTACATTTAAATAATGGGATATGTGGTGTGACTTTGGGAGGCCATCTTAGATGTGTTTTTGTTTTGCAAAAAAATCTTATGGGCTAGTAAATAAATAATAACAAAAAATTGCTTTTGAAACAAATGAATTTTATTGATTAAAACATATTTTAGTAAATAGAAAATAACAATTAAATAATATTAAAAAACTGATATATTTGTATTGCAATTACATACTTCTAAAATAATAATAAATATCATTTAGCATTAACGCTGAACACTGATTTACATTTTAAATAAATCCTAATACTTCTGGAATTAGTATTTATTTGTAATTAAAGTTAATTAAGCATTGATTAGGCACTGACTAAACTATAATTAAAATTTATTAGTATTTATTTTTGCTTATAAGAATAAAGAAACAGAAATATCATCAGTTGTTTCTTGAAGAATTATGGAAATTAGTTATTCTCCCTTGATAAACCTTAGTTAATAAATTAATATGAAATCTTAATATTTGAAATCCCTGTTGTCACCACTAAGATATGCTGAAAATGATTAATTTCACTTTGTCAGTGGACCGCGGATTTAATTTATATCAAAACTATCCATAGTTATATGCTTGGAATGTGACGAATACTAAATTACCAAATAATATTTTTTACGCACAACTGCATTAAAATTGTTTGTTTACATCTTAGTTACCAGGGCGGAAAATTGAACATTACACCCACCGGACTTTTTGCCAGTTTTACCGCCCGCCGGGCTGTAAAAAAGTCAAAACGCCCGGTAATGATACCAACCTTTATTTAATTATATGAATTTGAGAATTCTTTCTTAGAAGTATTTCTTTAATTGACTTGAGCGATAATCGACTGAGGAATGGATGAGGGTTCCCGAAGGAAAAATAATCGGACAAGCAGTCTGTAGTGAAATTATTTATTTCATTGCCCTGAAGAAGACTAACGTTTTAGTTGAAACGTCGGCTTGAAATAAATAATTTCACTACAAACTGCTTGTCCGATTATTTTTCCTTCGGGAATCCTCATCTATTTCTTTAATTATTTATAATATAACGACAAATAAGGATAACCTAGCCACGTAATAAGTTTTACAAAGCAAAAAGCTCTGCATGTATTTAAAAAATTGCAGTAGTGCGTAAAACGTTCTACATACCTCAGGCCGAAAGAAGTTTACACCCTTGGACGAATAAAATTCAAATTTCGTCCGCAGGTGTAAACCTTTTCTTTCGGCCCTCTATACGTAAATAACTATTTCGTTTTCAAAAGTTTGTTAAATGATAACTACATAGCAATAATTAATAATAGTAATAAAATTAATAATAATAATAATAATGATAATAATAATAATAATAATAATAATAATAATAATAATAATGAAAATAAGAAAATAATAAAATAATAAATGAGTAATAAATAATAATAAGAATAAAAGATTATGTTGAAACTAAGTATATATATTTAATAAATAATAATAAGAATAGCTGTTAGCACACGCCTTTTTTTAACTAAAACACTATTAGTGATGCACTCGATTTCGAGCTTTGGCCCGGCCCGGCCCGAACCCGCCTCGATTTCGAGTCGATCATCGAGCCGGGCCGAAGATTTTTTTTATCGAGCCGAATCGGGCTAATCATTTGCAAAAGTTGAGGCGAGTCGGACTTTTGATTTTGGCCCAGCCCGAAAAATCCGATTGTTTAATCAAATGCGCAGTTTCCTTAATATTTTAAAGAAAATGTATGGAGTTAAAAAGGATCAAAATGATTTAATAACATCATACTTCACATCTTAACAAATAAAAATGTTATTTTACTTCAAGAATTCAAGGTTATTCACTAAAGCATAATAATGCTATTGTGATGTTGTTATTATTACTTACTATTGTTACTACTCATAAACTTAAATAAAAGTGATTTTTGTTCCTATTATAATGATTTCTTGTCTTATTTTTGAGCACAAACACAGTTACATAAAAAATCATTATGTAAACAATATTTTTTGTATAAGATTTTCGAACGCCTTTGGTGTCAAATACGGATAGGTCTGTAATTTTTATAACAAAATTACACTAGAAGTGTCTTTTTTTAATTACTTCTGTTAATTAATGTGGAACGTTATAAAGATGTAGAGGTTTTTTTTTTAAGTTTGACACGAAAAAACATTTCGCCTCACATAAAAATCAAAATTAGGAATGCCGGATGCACTCAATTTCGAGCTTAGGCCCGGCCCGCCCGAAGCCCGGCCCGATTTCGGGTCAATTTTCGAACCGGGCTAGCTAATTTTTTATCGAATCGATCTTCGAATCGGGCCGACAATTTTTATTTTCGGACCGAGTCGATCCAACCTCAAAGCTCGGTCCGACCCGACCCGAATGCATCTCTAAACACTATTTTAAAATATGTCAAATTTCATTATTTAATCATTTGAATAAATGATATCAAATTTATCAAAATGTGATTTTAAAGCAGAACATAGTTTGTATTCAAATATATATTTTTTTAATTGTTCTTTAAACATAAGGGTGAAATTAAATATTGAAATTTGAATTTGACATTTCTTAAAACACTGTTTTAGTTAAAACAAGGCATGTGCTTTGTAGCCATTATGATTATCTCTTATATCTTGTTAGGTACTCAGCAAAATATGCAAAACAAGTTCCGAGATAATTTACTTTTTTCCGTATTTATGAGTCTAAATAATGAAGCTAGCTAAAAATACCAGACGTTAAATAAAGTATGTATGTACGTAGTAGAATAAACATAAGCACTTGACATTTGTTATTTTTTCAAAGTCAATACGCAGCTAATAGAATTTTTGGTGTAAACTATTCTCATATGTATAAAATTTCCATATTTGTGCCTCGTCTTCTATGTACGATATACATGACCTGTACCTATCGGCGGCGCGTGGCAGAGTGTGCGATTTGACCCATTGTTTTACGCTCCGGGTTCGAGTTTGACCGTCGTTTGTTCGCGATTCCAGTCAAGCGACCTCTATCTAGCGGACAAATTTGGAACCTATTATAGCATGGTATTGTTCTCATTGTTTACATTGTGTGTAACACGC
This sequence comes from Ophonus ardosiacus, assembly GCA_943142095.1. Classification (NCBI taxonomy): domain Eukaryota; kingdom Metazoa; phylum Arthropoda; class Insecta; order Coleoptera; family Carabidae; genus Ophonus; species Ophonus ardosiacus. Next base: position 33,041,984 of record OW964831.1, on the reverse strand, counting down.
GTTATAAATATAATCATTTAAAAATAAGTAACATACCTATATTGTTCGTAAACCTGGGCGTAACACGTGGGCGAAAAAAAAACAGAGATTCATTTTCACGAGTTTCCTAACCTAAGGAAAAATATCATTTGTTTTGTTAACCAATGGGGTATTCCACCATAACAAAAAAAATTTTAAAAATTCAATTTAACATAAAGTATGGCTCAATAAATAATAGTTAAAACAATGAAAACATTTTTTAAATAATTGCTTTACGAGATATTTCACATTTGCTAAAAGGGAAAATTGACGTCATACAATTGTTATCTTTCTCTCGCAGCGTACTCAGAGCAGTGTGTGTGAGAAAGACAAGTATAGGGGAAATGTGACGTTAACTGATTTCTCAAAAATAAAATACTGTTAAACTAGGAACAATTAAGATTTTTCAATACTATTAATTGCTTCAAAACTGAATGAAGTTATTTTTAAAATAATAAAAAAATTTGAATGAAATATCCCTGTCTGTACTAAAACTTCCTATTGGAAAAAAAATTTGAATAAACTATAAGCACATTTTCTTGAGGGAAGGTAAGTTTAATATGTTGCTACTTGGTCTATATATTATTTGAGTATATAATTAATATTGTATTATTTGGCATTAGCAGCAATTTTAAAACGAACAATATATTTTTTCTTCAAACGTCATAAAAATGGCATCTTTTGTGACTTGATTCACTAGGTAGAAATGAAATAAATAAATATCCACAGCAACTACAAAAAATGAGCGAATAAGAAGTAACTTGTAAAATAGGAACCTGTCATATCGCCCCAAGTTAACCAAAATAACCTACAAATTGAAATATAAACAGTTTATATTTAATGAAATAACATATTATAAAATAGCAGACTTACGTAATAGTAATAACGGTAAGAATAATTAGAATTAAATTGATATAAAAAGTTCATATTGTTTTTCATCGATTCCTCGACATATTATATCTTTCAGCAATATTGTTGAACTTCCATACAATTGAACAACTTCAAGGGCCGTACATGGCAATACTTTAAATTGCACATAAGGACAATGTAAACTTGCATAGTTTTTATTTAAACGTCAAAACGTGAAAATATTCATTTGAATGTTTATAACAAAAAGTGAACAAATACGAATGTATCCATAGTAACAGAGCAATTGAAATCAGCAAACGTCATTTACGTCAAATATTTATAATTATTATAATGTCAAGTTGTGATTACTTTATTTAAATACGTATATTTGAAGAAAACATATAATGTGTCATTCGGAGTAAAAGTGTCATTGTGTGCCTCGCATGTATGTATGTAATTGTCCGACTCGCTACGCTCGCCGTGCAAACTTACATGCTCGCCACACAAAGAATCACTTTTACTCCTAATAACACAATATACTATTTCTTCATCTAAACAAATGGAACATAATTAACCAGTGTGTTTTGAACAATTTTTAAATGTTCGTGTAAAGATTGCACTCCTACATGATGTTAACCACCAATTATTACCTTAATTAATAAAATTTATATCCTTAGTATTATATTAATATTATGAAACTTTTTTTTATTCGGAGTAGACTAAATAACTTACCTAGCTGTATACTGATACAATATTGTGTAATCAACGTTTTTCTTGCTAAATTCTTCTTATTCTCGTAATCAAAATCAATTATTACAAAATTTTCATTGTTATTATTACTCTGTCATTTGCCTCAATCATTGGTGTAGGTATAGGAATTATTGAGAACATAATATAACATGTTTATAGCATTGGAAATATCAGTATTCTTTGAATACACAGCAGTATGCATGGGATTCTTTATGATGGATTTAATTTATAAATTTAAATTCAGAAATATAAAATTGAATAAAATATTGTATAACCCACATGAGTTAAGAATGTTTATTCACTTAAAGAATTTAATCCACTATAGCCCTACGGGCTCGCGGCTTAAACGTGCTTTCATAAATAAAGATGTTCCGAACTCACTTGGTATCTATTATTAAATCACCAATCAGAATACAGTTTTCTTTCAAATTCATAGCAATAAGTAACCATACAAACAAAAAGATGTGACAGTTGAGATTAACAAAATTACGTAAAAAAATAATTTATGTAATAAATGTAGGTAATTCATAATGAATATTTAATTTTTGATTTAGAATTGCACAGTATATTGTATGACATGAAAATCAAATCATTTAAGAATATCATTTATTTAATTGGATTAATTTTTTAATTTATAAATCTAAATTCATTATGAAATGAACCGCAGTGCACTGAATCTAAATTGTAAACAATAATAAATTTAAATAAAAAATATACAACACTTTACAAAAATCCTAATGATTCCTGAACAAATTTGACGACTCAACCCTTTTCTTAACAAGGCAACTATACATTTATTATTGAGGATAACGCATTTTACTTAAGCAAAAAATGAACTCTAATAGTACAAAAGTAAGTTTAGGAATAATAATTCAATAATTGTAAACAATTTTCTATTATACGTAAAGTTATAATAAATAGATGTTGGCCAATTCTTTTGCCGCAGGGCTCGTAAAGGTTCACTAATAACAGTTCTAAATTAAAAGTATACCTACTTTAAACATTAAATAAATAAAACAGAACGCTTGCCTCCCCAATGTAAACAATAATTCACAACACCGGTCTAAACAGTTCGAACATATACCGCTGCGGCGCTGGCATCTATCCTGGCAACGCGAATAATTTAAAATAATTTATAATTTTCAAGTAGGGTAACAAAATTGACTCATGTGGTGTTCCTTCCACGACAGCTTTACGTGGTAAGCGCTGGATGTATTCTCATTACAGAAATCTGTTTAGAAAAGCAGAGTGGCACACTCGAAAGTGTATAATAAGTTGTGATGATATATTTATTTAGAATTTTAGATATAAATAATATATTTCTTGAAAGATTGCTTATTATGGAATATACAATATTCATTTATCATGAACATTTTCGAAGAAAATATCGATATTATGGATAAAATTTGCAAAATCCAAATATCGATAAATAACTAATATCAAATATATTATTTTCCAGCCCTAATAATAAGTATAGAATTCACAACCGAAGTAGTCTGAATAGGTCTGTAAGTTTAAAGTCTGTCTTACAATATAAGTCTACCTTTCCTCACTAAAATGTGGTTCCAATACTAAAACTAGATTTTAGTCAAAAAATCTTTTGTGGCCAGCACAAAACCTTCCATCAATTCGACATATTTTGTACAAATCCCATACCAAAAATTCCTTGAAATATATCCCGTAAAATTGTAACACGAACACACTATTTTTTACAAATTCCGTAGGTACCGAAAGGTCCTTTGAAAATATTCTATGAATCCAATAGAATTCCAATACGAACGTACATTATGTAAATTGCACTTGATACTTCCTCCTTCTTCAGCTTTTCCCTATTTAATTAGGGGTCGCTATTTCTGACTCTTCTCTTCTACTTATTCCTGTCCAACGCATCTTTTTCACACAGTTCTTCCTCTCTCAAATTCTCTGCTACACCGTCCTTCCATCTTCTCTTTGGCGTTCCTCGTACTCCCGGCATTGAAATTTCCAATCTTGAGGCGAGGCTGCAACTGCAAGTCACTTACGAGAGACAATGTCACTTATACCACTTTCTGATCTTATACTTTCCATCTTTGGTTTTGCACTTGACACTGATATCTGTCAATTAGAATTTTTTTAATATATCAGGTGTTTCCATGATTTAGCAAATATAACTGATTTTTCAAAGTTAATCTCTTTGTAACTCTATAACTCTGGATCTAATGAATATGAAGGAAAATGTATAATCAAACTGTATAGAGAATAAGATATTCTTTCATATTGATAATTGCATGAAATGTCGATAAATGATATTTAACTGCGTTTATTCAAGAAAAACTGTTACGAACTTCAAATAAGGGAACTTCCGGTTGATCAATTTTAACCAAAATTTAATCAGCTCTTCAAATTCATGTAAAGAAGAGGAATACGAAAGAATAGTAATTTTTAGAATTGTAGTTTTAGAGTTGTCGCCGTAGAATAATTTGTCATACACACAAACACACACACACAAACACACACACACGGACATACATACACACACATACAGACATCATTGTAAAACTAGTAAAATCGTATTCTAGGGACCTTAAGACGTACTTATTCATTAAAAACTGACCATCGAATTTTTTGACCAAAGACAATACCTTCCTTACCTATAAGTGACGGAAGGTAAAAAGTGTAAGAAATGTAAAATATAATAAAACGCAAATACGTTGAAGTTACTTGCTAGAAACTTTTTCTACAGTCACTTTAGAAAGTAGCCATTTGCGCTCTCTTTTGTCAACGCAAAATGTCCAAATTTCTAACTATACAATATTGAGAAATGACACTAGTCTACGTTCTTAATAGAAACGTTTAGTTATGTTGAAATATATGCATTTCTATTTTCTTTATTCCTGAAATATATTTAAATTAAATACACTTTTACATATAACTTGACATATATCTTTATTTATTTTCATATCAATCACAAATCAATGATCTTTTCAGTTATTTTTATATAGATGATCTGATCTGATTTTTGTAAGAAAAAGAAATATGTATTTAATCCCAACAAGTTAGGAACAAATGGCACTGTATGGGCCATCCAGCGAATCAAGCGGTTTACGTCATAAATACAATATCACTAGAAACAATGACGTCATATGTTAAAAAGTTTACATGAGCATGTAAAACTGATTAAAATATGATCTGTGGGTTGCCTTCATAAATCCTAATCTTTCTTAAAAAGGTAACATGTCTGGTATAATTTTATATATATTTTATAAATACTTCATTCTTGTAGTATATGCAACAAACTATCTAGTATTATGTGAGATCCTTAAAAAAATACAGAATACTGCATACCATACAATTTCTCACTGTTTCTGTACATTGCGTATAGCGTTTGCCACACGCTATACATATAGATTTAATTTTCAAATTATTACTAACAAATGGAACGAAATATTACCTCAATATTACAATTCAGTGAAAGTAAGAGCCCACTAATCTATTTTTCATTTTCAAAATAAGTCATTAAATTAACTACAAGCTCTTGAATTTGACATGACAGAGCATTTGACATTTTGTCAATGAACAACGAAACCAAAAACAAAATGAAATCACAATACAGGTTGAAAAGTATAATAAAGACATATAATATTTAGTAATGTACATGTTCAGAATTGCCAATATTAAAAAAATTTAATCAAACATCATTTTGCAAAAATTTATAAAATTTTACTTGATAATAATATATCCAAATATAATTATTTCTATTAAAGGTGTCAAATACATAATAATAATAATAATAATAATAATAATAATAATAATAATAATAATAAAACCAATAAAATACCGTTAATAAAATATATTTAAAAAAATAAAGAAAATTTCAAAAATCCCTAAACGATGACGTAAACCGCTTGATTCGCTGGATGGCCCATAGTTACACATTTACCACGTACACAAGTCAATTTGACATATGCTCTATGTATAAGCAAACAAAATGCCGGACTACTGCGAAAATAAAATAGGGCATTCATTTTCAAAAACGAAAGTATAAAATGCTTAGATTAGATTGAAGCAATAGCTCAAGAGGAATGGAAAATAACGATAAAATAAAATTAGATATAAAATAAATTGAATGAACAGTTTTTGTTTAGTAATAGGAATGATTGTACACAGATGGCGGTAGATGTATGTATAGTGGCGACTATACTTAGAGTCGTACTGCGACATCTAATCTCGAGTCTCGAGTTTAGGGTATTTATTTTGATTACAATAAAGTTATTAGTTATGTCGTTACTTACACCATGTAACATACATGTCTATATAATCACAAATTCCTTCAAATATTTGTTAATTTTTTCAGTGTGACAGGCATGACAACTAAGTACACATTTTGCTACAAAAACTCATCAAATCAGCACAAATCCTTGCTTCCGCGCTCTAATTTTGGTTTATTTTATGGAATAAAAGGCTAATATAGCGGTATAATCATTTAAAAGCATTTTGAGTTTAAACCGTATCTTTTATATTAGCCAATCGTTATTTATTGAGCAGTACTGTAGGTACAAAGTGTACATACTGTAGAAAAAATCTTGTGTGTGTTTCGAGCGGACATTGTCGATTTCGAGAGAACCAACAACCTCTCGATTAACAATGTCCCATTTTGCGCTCTTAATACACAAATAGCTATTTTCTGACTTTTTCAATCTAGCTCCGGTACCATTTTCCACCTAAGACTCATAATAGACCTGCGCACTGTAATGCCACCATAGGAGTACAGAATTTTTTTGTCGATTTTGTGAGCAAATTGATGAGTATATGCTTTTTATGATTTTTTGTACGATATGTGAAACTGAATGTTGAGATTGAATGCATTTTGTGTATACGATAATGTAATATTTTGTAAGTTCTTACTACCCTGTAGAAGGTGCAAGTCTGCACCGAAAAATGTCGGTGTTGTAAGAATAAATGTTGTTTGACTAAGATTTCAAGTATTTGTTAACACCTTGACCACAGACAAGTAACTTCCCTCATTTCTTGTTTAATATTTCCACCCTCTTGAAAATTATTGTGTAGTGAATAATTAGGAATGAAATATAGGTAAAACAAGGTAGGCTATGAATCACCGAATGAGTTTTTTTGTACTGTGCACAAGATTGGGCTGTCAGAGCGTCTCGCTGGCTCGTCCATCATGTATAATGGCGAGCACACGTGATGTGTTGCGTTGCGCTGCGTTTACCGGATGTGTGACCTCGCGATTTCCGGTACAACCGGTGATTTGTGAACGCAGATTTGGTCAACTATCGATGAGATTTGGATTTGGTATCTACCAGGCAGATGAAATTCGAGATGTAGTTAATCCGAATGAGAATAGGCGTACAGTCTTTCAAGCTGAATACCAGATTTGATAAAGACCCCAAGTAAAGGATCTGATAATGTTAATATGCATTACTTCTGAAAAATATTTGCTCACCAGCATTCTTTTTCTAAATGTTATGTTTGTTCAGAATATTTCTTTAATTTATGTGAGATAAATATGAATATTGCTATACCTATTTAATAAATTTATGCGTTAGTATATTTTTTATATTGAAGCAATTATGTGAATTGTTAGTTTTAATTGACTCTTTTTGTCAATATTTGGACATTTTTCGCAAATAAACTTTTCAAAACATATCATAACATGACTTAACCTAACACTCGAAACTCGGGTCGTTATACTTACTCATTTTTTACGCAAGTAAAAAAAATATACTTAGTAATCTGTAATGTACTATCATAGGAGAAAGATATTTAATGTGAAAATAGATAACTCAAACGTAAGATTAGCTTAAAAAACTCTCTAACGACGTTTGTGTGATAGTTCATATAATAGCCCAAAAACTATCAGTTATAGTCAGAAAAATTGACTCTTTCCTGTCGGGCAATAAAACTACAAATATCGTAATAATGACAAAGCGGCAAATCGCTTACTGTTTCTTTTATAATATTGCATACAAAATAGGGCATTATTTGCGCTGCTCTTTTGGAATGAAAACTTGCATCGTCTGGTACTTGAACCTGCTCTGAGTGCTCTGTATAGGAAAATAACCTTACTATTCTTTTAACATAAATGCTATTTTTGTTTGAATTAATTTTTGGAATTACAGTTTTATTTTCATAAGAAATGTTTGAGTCAATTTTTCTGACTATAGCTTGGGACACGAAAGATGAACTATGGAAAATATGTTAGTAGAAATCACTGTCTAATATATGCGCTCCGTTTAAATCCACACGAAATACAATTAATTTACTTTCCGCATACCTAATATAACATTTAAAAGTTGCCCAAATAAGTTTTAAAGCTATGCAGCCTTTCTTATATTGGCAGTTGATTTATGCAAGTAGTGTTCGTATCAGTTCCTGTCTTGTTTACACTCGGATCATAAGCGTACACAATACACAAATAAATTAGAAGCACAAAGTTATTGTAATAATTATTATTTGACGGCGTCTATGGAATATGACGATATGAGCATTTCTTTCCCTTACCCCTCAGCTCAAGGTTGGTGTACCGCACTGTACTTTTGTAGTAATTCTCTGAAATTTTATGCTTTTCGATGGAACCCAAAGAAACCCTTGGCAACGTTACATTCATGTAAGCATAGAGATATAGTCTTATATTATACAACAAGACGATTGAAAATTCTCGATTATACGAAACATGTTGCCTGGAAATATTTCCCATAGGCAACACGTCGAGTATTTCGAGAATTTTCGATTGTCGAGTTGTATACAGGTAGACTATATCATGAATAAAAAAACTGTTGTGGCCAGCACAAAACCTTCCATCAATTCAATGTATTTTGTACAAATCCGATACCAAAAGTTCCTTGGAAAAGATTCTATATATCCTGTAAAATTGTAACACGAACACACTATTTTTTACAAATTCCATATTGTAAGTTCCTTTGAAAATATTCTATAAATCCAATATAATTATAACACGAATGTACATTCTGTAAATTGCACTTCACACTTTCTCATTCCTCTCCAACGCATCTTCTTCACACAGTTCTTCCTCTCTCAAATATTCTGCTACACAGTTCTTCCATCTTCTCTTTGGCCTACCTCGTACTCCCGGCATTGAAACTGCAAGTCACTTGCGAGGGACACTCTGTCACTTATGTTACTTTCTGATCCTATACTTTCCACTTTGGTTTTGCACTTGACACTGACATCTGTTCTGTCAATTAGAATTTTTTGAATATATCTGCTGTTTCCATATTTTTTGCAAAGCTGACTGATTTTTGTAAGTTAACCTCTCTTAATCTCTCTATAACTCTATATCTATTGAATATGAAGGAAAATGTATAATCAAATCGTATAGAGAATAAGTTTTTCTTTCATATTAATGATCATAATATGTCGAAAAATGATTAAGAACTTCAAATAAGGGTACTTCCGGTTGACCAATTATAACCAAAATCTAATCAGCTCTTCATATGGTTGTAAAGAAGTGGAATTCGAAAGAATCATAATTTTTAGAATTGTAGTTTTGGAGTTATCGTCGGAGAAAAATTTGTCACACACACACACCCACGGACACACGGACACACACACACAGACATACACACAGACACACACACACAGCAACACACATAGACACACACACAGACACACACACACACACACACACACACACACACACACAGACATCAATGTAAAATTAGTAAAATCGTAATCTAGGGACCTTAAAACGTGCTTATTCATTAAAAACTCACCACCGAATTTTTTGACCAAAGACTATACCTTTCTTTTTGACGGAAGGTAAAAATAAATTAAAAAGTAAACACTAAATTTAACGTTGGTCTGTAGCCCACTTTTTTTCTATGAGTAACGTTAAATTATATGATACATTACCTATCTTTTTAAATACATACAACTGTATACTGTATGCATTATTATATTGAAATGCTCGTATTTCAAAATACACTGGCACTAGCAATAATACAGTTTCTGGATTAGTGATTAAATAATTTTTTGTCTACTTGTCAAATTTTTAATTCAATACTGCCTTGCTGTCAAATAATAGGTGTATTCAATTATTCGTTTCGGTGCACTCAGAGATATCAGCGTCATCTCAGATATCAGAAATCTACATAAAACACACAAAGCATGATTTTTCTCTTCAAATAAATATTTATAAATGTCGAACATATTTTTTGGAGTAGTCCAAAAAATTATACACTTTTTGTACAGTTGCTATAGTGATAATTAAAAATCCCAAAATGGCCTATTTTACCTGTCGCTTAGAGGCGTATTGAATTCATGCTAAAAATCGCATATCCAGATTTTAGTGAATAAGCTCGTTTTAAGGTCCCTAGAATTCGATTATAACATTTTTTACGATGATGTGTGTGTGTGTGTGTGTGTGTGTGTGTGTGTGTGTGTTGGAGGTACGATTCCTCAAAAACTATAATACTTAAGACCTGTTTAATTACGTATTCCTCAATCTGATATTAATGGAAAGAGCTGAAAAGGTTCTGATAACACTTGGACAACCGGAAGTAGATATTTCTTTTAAAAAAAATCTTCTATATTATTTTTTGTAAATTTTTCTTATTACAAATATAGAAGAACATAAAATTTTCTATCTTATACACTTAAAATTCTTATTATATTTTATATAGATTTAGAAATAAAGAAAATATATAGAATAATCTGTTGCAATAATTTGCACAGTCCAGACTACACCAAGGAAACCAGTTATCAATTTCAAATGTTTGTAATTGACAGATAAATGTCAGTGTCAAAAATAAACAGTTTTACTGACATTACTGAAAGCTTTTTCTGTTATGTTAAATTCGATAATTGTGTAAGAATGAAAATGATTCGAATTTGTTCACTTTATTAAATTTACTTTGGTACTAAATTTAAGTGGATGTTTATAATACCGGCCCTTCGTAAATAAGAAATAAACATACATACATACATACATACATACATAAAAACCCGAAAATAATAAGAAAAGGGATGAAAGTAAGAGCTCCACTGAATTACTTAACTCTTTAAAAACATTTTCCTTTCGCCTTGCCCAAAATCATCATAACATTCATACAAGGAACATATTAATGTGACCGATTTTCGGTAGCGAATAACCGCATCCGGACCTCAATAATAGTTACGCAACAATCATCCTTCGCAACACAGTCCTATCCATGCACACTTCTTTCACCTCAGCCACATTCATAAACGTATTCATACATAGTAACATATTAAAGTGACCGATTTTCGGTAGCGAATAACCGCATCCGGACCACAATAATAGTTACACAAAAATCATCTTTCGCTACACATTCCTGTACAAACATACTTCATTCTTCTCGTCCACATAAAAGTTCAGCTGTCTCTCCATTCTCACAAAACATTCATAATCGTATTCATACATGCTCTTCTTCTCTTTCCACTCGGAAACTTACGCTCCTTATTTTAAGAAATAAACAGATAATAAAATTATCAAATTAATAATAATAATAATAATTATTATTATTATTATTATTATTTTTTCAAATAAATTTTTTTATTGCAAAAAGTTAATTACAGCACAATGTTTGTTTTATCTTTTGTGTTACTCTAGGAATTCTATTAAATTCCTCTGATAACAAATTTATTATTGCATTTTTTTCATTTTCATTATAAACAAGTTAAACATAAACTAGGAAATTCGTAAAATGATTACGTCCCTCACTGTACCACATAATATTTGACGACTAACATTCGCATTCATTGCAAATATTTTGTAAAATATAAGTTCTAAATACATATTTAGACGCAACATGATCTTGTTGCTTCACAATGCCTATTATCTAGTTATTCAAGTCTACATAGTAAGTACATTACCATTAATTTTTAAACATTATGTAAACTTTTTCAAAATAATGATTACGTTAAACTAGTGTGAAACTTATTCATTTCAAGTTACCAAATTTTGAACAGTGATAATTTTGTTTATAGAATTGTATTTTCAAAACGTATACCAATAATACTGTCATTATAATACAAATTCTTATATTGCTATGCTATAATACTTTGAATTTTGTTTTGACGCCCACAGTTTTCTCACGATCCGATAGTAGTAGTATTTACTTTAGATTGTTTGAATGTAGTTTCTTTAAATTTGAAACGGTGTTCAATTTCCTTATCAGCGTGTAGCTTTGAACGATTGCAAGGCAATGAAATGAAAAGGAAGGCGGGCGTGTTTGGTCTCCAGCACTGCGCATTTTGGCCTCCGACTCCGCCATCGTAATTTTTCTGGTTAATTGTAGTGTACTGTAGAAAAAACGCAACGGTGATTATTAATAATTACTTTGCGGTGTTATCTCAATCGCATTAGCAGTCATTTGTCAAAACAATCTAATCCAAGGGCTACGCGATGTAATGCTCGAAAACCATTTATTATTATTTCATTTTGAACACGAAAACTAAACACCTTTCTATATCAACACGCTGAAATTATAATTTACCACGAAAATTTACCCTAAATTAATAACTAAATTTATCGCTAAATCTTTCCCAATTTCATAATGCTGCATAGGCTTTATTACGTACATACAGAACAATTACACTGTACACAATAATATTGTAGCCTTTAGTTCCACATAATGCTACTGTTCAAATATTTTATCTAAATTATTGTCTATCAAAACTGAAATAATGAATGCATTATCAATAATATGATAAATACAGGGTGTCCAGCATGGGGATCTCGAAAACTATATAAGAGGCGGAGTCGGTTAAATTAGTCCCATTAGGAGACCATTTTAATGGTGTTTTATTATTTTTAGAAAAAATGCATCGGTCACTAGATATAGGCGAAAATGCAAATTTTTCAGTATTTTATTTTTTCGAATATTTTCCAAATGTGAAATAGTACTAGATTTTGGTTTACATATCTTTTTTATGTTCTTTCGAATGGTGCTGCTCAAATATTTTTATCACTGATGGATTTCGAGTTACGATGTCCGCAAGTTTTAATTTTTATATATGGACGCCATATTGGAAAATTGCACCACTGAAAGGATATTTTTTTAGCATTCCAACGATGTGCAATTAATAGTAATAAAAATAATAATAAATAATAATAATGATTACAATAATAATTTATTTATTCCTTTTAGACAAGTTAAACGCAAGTATATGGAATACGTCAGAGTTACAAAATGCATACATAAAATAAAAGAGGACTATTAATTAATCCTGATCCGATCAGTGTACTTAGTTCGAAAGAAATTCTAAATGAATCTGACGTATGCCTACTTTTTAATTTTGAAAAATTCAAAATGTTGATATTTGAGAATAAGTGATCTGTTTTAAAACGCTATTATAAAAAATCTTGTGTGTAATACAATGTGAAATGAGTGTTTTAGGCACTTGACGTGTTGTAACACCCGATTATTCTCGTGCGTACAAATTTCACTTCGCGTGCCTAAAACACTATCATTTCGCAACTTATTACATAAATGGCTATTTCAATTTTAATAAATGTGACATTTTATGTGTCTCAATTTTAATTTAATTTGAAACGTATTTTACCTAGTAAAGAAGATAAGTTCAAGCGTGTTAGGTAATTTTTATTTATCTGTGAAAAAAAAATTATTATGCAAAACTTTTTCTACCATGAATGTAAATATTACCCAAGATATTTACTTTTCATTGTTTATTGCGCTTTTTCCATTTTTAATCTAGTATTTTGATTATTTTTTACTATCTCATATTTCATTGAAATTTTTGTGTTGATGGCAACTATTATCAATGTTGTAAAAGGAGACGAGACCTTCAAGTTCCATAAAATCTTCAGTAGTTCAACATCAATACTTAAATTATATACATAGAAGATTTGTACATTTTATATAAGGTAAATTCAATGTTGAAAATTGCAGTAAAAACTATAACCAAAATATGTTTTTAAAATTATTATTCTAATAAATAAAAAATATGAACAACAATGAGGTATTCCACTCTATTTTTACCTCTCGCTAAGAGAGGTATTGGATTCATGCTAAAATTCGCATATCCAGATTTCAGTGAATAAGCACAATTTAAGGTCCCTAGAATCCGATTATAACATTTTTAAAATGATGTCTGTGTGTGTGTGTGTGTGTGTGTGTGTGTGTGTGTGTGTGTGTGTGTGTGTGTGTGTGTGTGTGTGGATGTGTGTATGTGTGTATGTGTGTATGTCTGGATGTTGTAGACACGATTCCTCAAAAATGATAATACTTCAAAATTGTTTAACTATGGATTCCTCAAACTGACATTCCTGGAAAGAGCTGAAAAGGTTTTGGTAACAATTGAACAACCGGAAGTAGTAGTTTCTGAGAAAAATTCTTCTAAATATAATTTTTTGGAAATATTTGTTATTAAATATTGAAGAACATAGAAGTGTCTATCTAATACACTTAAAATATTTATTATATCTTGTACAGATTTAGAGATAAAGACACTATATATAGAGTAATTTAATCACAGAGGCCAAGGCATTAAGGAAACCAGTTGACAAATTCCAATGTTTATAACATAGTTCTTAAAAGACACATGTCAGTGTCAAAAATCAACAGTTTTAGTGACATTCTGACAGATTTTTCTGGGAAGTATATTTAATCTTTCTTATTGTTTTATTAATTAAATATTTGAAATTATAGGTAAAATGCATATATCCATCAGAATTACCGCCAATCTGGTTAATAAATTGGAAGAATCTCTGAAATTTAGAAACTTCTTCATACAATGAAAAATAGATATAATTAGAATTATATGTGTGCGGAAGACATGTTAAATACAATAAAAAACAGTATTTGGGTAAAGTTCTGTATTTTTTTGTTATAAAATGACGGTTTGAAAGGGAAGTGCAATTCAATACTTATATAGCGTAATATGGAAATGGCGAGAGGTCTTGTGCTGGCCACAACAGATTTTTTTTATTATTATTTTACAGTTCGTTTAATTTTGAAGCAATTCCAAATATTAAAAAGTCTGAATTGCCTTTTGTTTAACTACATTTAATTTTTAATATCAATTTGACGTCACGGTGACACTTCTATGTTTCTCTCGCTCCGCACTATACTCTGTAGTAGGTTGCAAGAGAAAGATAGCAATAGTGTGACGTCACATACACACAGGCAACAAATTTCAAATATCGAGACTGAATAAATTTTAGTGGCTGATATCCAGAAATTCCTTTATTTACATCACCATTTCCAGCCAAGAAATAAACCCTTTCTCAATATTATTATTATTTCCATACATTAATACAGGTTATGCGTTTACAAACATACCAGCAAATATTTCGCTTTATTAATTTGATCGATTTCGAGTAGGTATATTCCATAAATTAGTACCTGCGTCCACTCAACTTTGGAAGTAGGTAGATTAAATATTATTAATTTCAGTTTTCGAGTAGATAATTGATAGCACACTTTAATTATTGAGACACATCTATATTTATTCAAATAGTATAGAAACTATACTCCATTCGCGATACCGAGAGAATATGGAACTAATTCTTGAACAGAAACAAATAATTTTGTTGGCCAAGAGAGGATAATTTTGGAGCCAAACAAATAAAATTGCAATATGGATTGCACTTTTTTTAAAATACATTCGAGTATTCTAATACATAATATTATTTGACGTTATATAACAGGTAATTAAATATAGGAAACACAGTTCTCCCTCCTCAAAAATTATAGAAGGGCGGGAGGGGGTGAATTGTATTCCTCCTCGATTTCTACGCCCCTGGACCAGAGTTTCTGTTATTTTTACATGGATGGAACCAATGTCCCTCGGATGAGAGGAGCAGATTTTATAATAGTTTTTATAAAAATTTTGAACATTTGATACCTTTTTGATGAATTTCTATCAATATATCTAAAGAAAGTATATTTTTTTGGAAATATTTACATAAAATTTTCCTTTTTCTTTCTTATTTATATCTAGCTATCTATCTAGGGCGTATATACAGCAATGTAGAATAGCATACTCTAGATGAAGCAGTCTAATAAAAAATTAGAAAAACACTCGCCATGTTTCACAAGTTTTCAGCATCTGAATCAACCTCTCAGTCATCAACAGATACTGTCCGTGCCCAGCTAGTAACCACAGACGCGTTTCGCCCTTATTGGGGCTCATCAGTGTAGTGTAACTATCTACCTTGTATGAGCTGGTGTATTGACTCTGCAAAGAGACAGCAGTTACACCACACTGATGAGTCCCAAAAAGGGCGAAACGCGGGTGTGGTTACTAGTTGGGCACGGCCAGTATCTGATGATGACTGAGAGGTTAATTGAGATGCTGAAATCTTGTGGAACATGGCGAGTGTTTTTCTAATTCTTTTACGTTTTAAGGTCCATATAATCGGATTATAACATTTTTACGATGATGGTGTGTGTGTGTGTGTGTGTGTGTGTGTGTGTGTGTGTGTGTGTGTGTGTGTGTGTGTGTGGATGTGTGTATGTGTGTATGTGTGTATGTCTGGATGTTGTAGACACGATTCCTCAAAAATGATAATACTTCAAAATTGTTTAACTATGGATTCCTCAAACTGACATTCCTGGAAAGAGCTGAAAAGGTTTTGGTAACAATTGAACAACCGGAAGTAGTAGTTTCTGAGAAAAATTCTTCTAAATATAATTTTTTGGAAATATTTGTTATTAAATATTGAAGAACATAGAAGTGTCTATCTAATACACTTAAAATATTTATTATATCTTGTACAGATTTAGAGATAAAGACACTATATATAGAGTAATTTAATCACAGAGGCCAAGGCATTAAGGAAACCAGTTGACAAATTCCAATGTTTATAACATAGTTCTTAAAAGACACATGTCAGTGTCAAAAATCAACAGTTTTAGTGACATTCTGACAGATTTTTCTGGGAAGTATATTTAATCTTTCTTATTGTTTTATTAATTAAATATTTGAAATTATAGGTAAAATGCATATATCCATCAGAATTACCGCCAATCTGGTTAATAAATTGGAAGAATCTCTGAAATTTAGAAACTTCTTCATACAATGAAAAATAGATATAATTAGAATTATATGTGTGCGGAAGACATGTTAAATACAATAAAAAACAGTATTTCGGTAAAGTTCTGTATTTTTTTGTTATAAAATGACGGTTTGAAAGGGAAGTGCAATTCAATACTTATATAGCGTAATATGGAAATGGCGAGAGGTCTTGTGCTGGCCACAACAGATTTTTTTTATTATTATTTTACAGTTCGTTTAATTTTGAAGCAATTCCAAATATTAAAAAGTCTGAATTGCCTTTTGTTTAACTACATTTAATTTTTAATATCAATTTGACGTCACGGTGACACTTCTATGTTTCTCTCGCTCCGCACTATACTCTGTAGTAGGTTGCAAGAGAAAGATAGCAATAGTGTGACGTCACATACACACAGGCAACAAATTTCAAATATCTCGTAATTATTATTTTTTTTATTTTAATCCTTATTTATTGAGTAGTACTTTATATATAAAATGTACATTTTAGTGGAGGACCCCATTCTTCGTGCAGAAGGAATATTTCAAATGCAACCTAATTATTAATAGTAAAAGATACATTAAAAAGATAATATTATTATTGTAAATAAAGGAATTTCTGGATATCAGCCACTAAAATTTATTCAGTCTCGACCGTTTCGACCCCACATGGGTCTTCTTCAGGAGATGAACTTTGTAAACCAGTAGCAATACATGTAGTGTGTAATGTAGTTTAAAAAATAAATAAATAAATTAATAAATAACATGGAAATTCATGGAATTGAAATTGTTAAACATAATATTTAACACAGTTGTCAATATAAAATAATACATATAAAAATATGATTGTCTAACATATATAAAAAAAATGAAAATATATATGTTAGACAATCATATTTTTATATGTATTATTTTATATTGACAACTGTGTTAAATATTATGTTTAACAATTTCAATTCCATGAATTTCCATGTTATTTATTAATTTATTTATTTATTTTTTAAACTACATTACACACTACATGTATTGCTACTGGTTTACAAAGTTCATCTCCTGAAGAAGACCCATGTGGGGTCGAAACGGTCGAGACTGAATAAATTTTAGTGGCTGATATCCAGAAATTCCTTTATTTACATCACCATTTCCAGCCAAGAAATAAACCCTTTCTCAATATTATTATTATTTCCATACATTAATACAGGTTATGCGTTTACAAACATACCAGCAAATATTTCGCTTTATTAATTTGATCGATTTCGAGTAGGTATATTCCATAAATTAGTACCTGCGTCCACTCAACTTTGGAAGTAGGTAGATTAAATATTATTAATTTCAGTTTTCGAGTAGATAATTGATAGCACACTTTAATTATTGAGACACATCTATATTTATTCAAATAGTATAGAAACTATACTCCATTCGCGATACCGAGAGAATATGGAACTAATTCTTGAACAGAAACAAATAATTTTGTTGGCCAAGAGAGGATAATTTTGGAGCCAAACAAATAAAATTGCAATATGGATTGCACTTTTTTTAAAATACATTCGAGTATTCTAATACATAATATTATTTGACGTTATATAACAGGTAATTAAATATAGGAAACACAGTTCTCCCTCCTCAAAAATTATAGAAGGGCGGGAGGGGGTGAATTGTATTCCTCCTCGATTTCTACGCCCCTGGACCAGAGTTTCTGTTATTTTTACATGGATGGAACCAATGTCCCTCGGATGAGAGGAGCAGATTTTATAATAGTTTTTATAAAAATTTTGAACATTTGATACCTTTTTGATGAATTTCTATCAATATATCTAAAGAAAGTATATTTTTTTGGAAATATTTACATAAAATTTTCCTTTTTCTTTCTTATTTATATCTAGCTATCTATCTAGGGCGTATATACAGCAATGTAGAATAGCATACTCTAGATGAAGCAGTCTAATAAAAAATTAGAAAAACACTCGCCATGTTTCACAAGTTTTCAGCATCTGAATCAACCTCTCAGTCATCAACAGATACTGTTCGTGCCCAGCTAGTAACCACAGACGCGTTTCGCCCTTATTGGGGCTCATCAGTGTAGTGTAACTATCTACCTTGTATGAGCTGGTGTATTGACTCTGCAAAGAGACAGCAGTTACACCACACTGATGAGTCCCAAAAAGGGCGAAACGCGGGTGTGGTTACTAGTTGGGCACGGCCAGTATCTGATGATGACTGAGAGGTTAATTGAGATGCTGAAATCTTGTGGAACATGGCGAGTGTTTTTCTAATTCTTTTACGTTTTAAGGTCCATATAATCGGATTATAACATTTTTACGATGATGGTGTGTGTGTGTGTGTGTGTGTGTGTGTGTGTGTGTGTGTGTGTGTGTGTGTGTGTGTGCGTGCGTGTGTGTGTGGATGTTGGAACCACGGTTTCTCAAATACTATAAGACTTAAAAAATATTCAACTACAGTTTCCTCATTCTGACATTCCTGCGAAGAGTTGATTAGATTTTGGTTTTTGGTAACAATTAGACAACCGGAAGTAATAGTTTCTTTAAAAAAATCTTCTAAATATTATTTTTTGAAAATTTCTGTAATTACTAATATTAAAGAATATAAAAACTCTATCCGATACATTTAAATTTTTTATTATATCTTCTATGGATTGGATTTAAAGATAGAGTCATATAAATATATAAAAACATAAGTTGTAAATATATCTCGCAGTCCATGGAAAACAAGTGGAAAAATTAGAATGTTTGTAATTGACAGATAAATGTGAGTGTCAAAAAGCCAGAGACATTACTGAAGACTTTTTGTGGAAGTACATTTAACATTTCTTATTTTATTATTAATTAAATATTTATAATTATAGATACATAATACACATACTCTTCAGAAATATCGCCAATCTCATCAATAAATTGGAAGAATCTCGAACATTGGAAGAATAAGAGTGAATAGAATGAATTAAAAATATAAAAATATATAAAGACGATATGTATTTTTGTGTGCATCAGAAATGGCAAATATGTACAATACTTATATAGCCTAATATGGAAATGGCGAGAGGTCTTGTGCTGGCCACAACAGATTTTTTTATATAGCTTTTAGCCGCTTGCCTTACCTCACCGAGCCGCTGTGTTATACCCCTGTCGGTTGAATTTCAGCCATTGCTACATTTATTTAATATGTATAATTGGTTAGCTTATAACATCCGAGTGTTATAAATACAAGTAGCTGTATTTATTTTTTACGACAAATTGCATATTGTCGGTCGCCGGGAATCGAACACAGGGAAAATGGCTCGGGTGCCGACTCATTTTTTAAAATTTCTTCTTCAAAAAGCTATATTAATATTGAACATTATCATAAGTTCTTATGGGACCTCGTGGCCGCGTGCCTGAGTGTCTGGTCGCGAACCTGGGAACCGGGTTCGATCCCGACCGACGCCACATATTTTGAATTTTAAGTGGCTTAAAAGTGATTCCTGTGATGCACTCTCCCCCCCAGCAATGAGTGCCCGTGAGGTGATACCTGGTAAACGCCTGCAAGGTACAAATATGTCATCATTAATATCATTATTACCGATATCTGTGATAAAGCAGATGGGTAATATGCCGTGATGATATATTTATATTTATTTATTTTATAAGTTCTTGAGAAACAATAGTGTGAGGGGATATGAGTTTCACTTTGAAAGTTTATGGTTTCTTCACAAAAAAGAAAATAAAAATTTCCGTTAATTAGTATTTGTTCTCTTCGTTTTTCTAATTTTTGTATTTTATATAAACGTCAATCTGACTTACATCTTTTAAAATTGTGAGGAATCAAAAGCAATAAAAAATGCTCGAAAAAATATAAAACAAATTTGTGTTATATTAAATCCAAATGTCCACATCATCTAACCGCCACAACCAGGTAAAGTTTTCGTCTTCGCAAATTTCCAATCGGATAACACCCTTTTGTATTAACTTTCGTTGATGTTAAAGCGTCGAATGACTGTACAATATACTCAAACTACTTTAATTAAATCCCTGAAAACCTTACGGTCGGCAAATATAACAAGCATCACGCAGTCTACTTGCACTGCACTATAAAGCCAAATTCTTTAATCACATAATTATGTCATTCCGTGCTTGTGTAAGATTGGAGGGTCGAACCCCGGTCCACAGAGATACATGTACGATAGTGTTATGAATAATTTTTCGTGTGAAAACACATGTTGCGGCGCTAATACGCGGCGTGCGTGACAGATGGCTCTGGTGATAACACCGCGAACTACATTACCGGCGACACGGTGACATCTGAACCATTGTCGGATAATCGCTACCTGCCGTGGTCGCCACAAATTATTTTTATACTTTTTTAAATATTCTGATTTTGTACCTGCACAAGAATAAGAATGGACAAAAAGACGTGTTGTTTATTTGATTTCATATTCAAATTTAATTTTGTTCATTCGAATAATAGTGAACAGAAAAATACGTCTCTTCCAATTCCAAGCATAAGCATATTTCTAAAAGAGAATAAATTATAAATTAAATGCTATATTAAAAATACAAATGTTACATAGGACAGAATTTACTAAATGATGGATTGTTTTAATTATTGTTATACCCAAATCATTCAAGCAGGCAATGCACGTCATCACTTAGTGTAAAAACCTTAATGCATTAAAATCACTAATAGTGAAAAATGAAATTAAATTTCAATCATTTTTAACCGTCAAAAAGTGGATAGCCTTATATAATTATTATTAAGATGAATAGTATAGTTCATTACTTATCGTATATGACATGAATAATATATAAATAATGTACATCAACGTCATATTATTCGTTTAATTGTTGCTATAGTTGGCAACATTGATAATTTATATGTTCATACTGTCAAAGTTATTATTTGAAAAATATTTGAAACATTTTTGTTCGTTATAAAGGCCTATTTATAATAAAGTAATGTTACACGCAACGCAACGACGTAACGTGACCGTTAACGCAAACACAAAATCTGTGAATCTGCCAAAGTTAGCACTTCTAATCAATCAGAAGAATTCAGTAATTTCTTTGAAATTCAGCTCACTTTTATTTATTGCCTTTATATGGCACATAAATAAGGTTAGTATTATAAAATAATTTAAATAGAAATGGATAGTGACGAAAATATAGTATTTATTTTGTAGATGTGACAGTTCATGATCATGTCGATAATACAGATTGCAATCTGTATAACTCTTTTCATAAAGATTCTAAAACCTCTGCAAACGTACCAGTACATGACGTCACACATCTAGTTACTTTTATTCAATTTTATTAATGACGTGCATTGGCTGCTTGAATGATTTGGGTATATTAACTTAAATGTAATATATTATGTCAACTGTTAATATTTTGTCTACATGCACAAAGGATCGCGATTTGGAATTTTTATAAAACATATACAGGGAATTTATTTTAACATGCAACATATGGCAAATCACTTCCATGGTTACTTACTATTGTCAAAAAATGACAGCAATGTAATATTTGTCTATTTTAAAATGCAACATACAAAATTTATAGTTTTGTATTTTGAAAACTAATTTCCTATAAATTAGCCTACATATGATTAACAAATAATCAAAACATGAATGTTGTACATGAACTATAATGTTGCATTTTAAAATAAATTCTCTGTACATATTTATGAACCCTATGGTTTATTTCTCAATTGTTATTATTTTAAATGTAATATGCTTACTGTGTTAACTGGTATTATTGAAAAATGTAAAGTTTACCAATCAACCATTGTAATAAAGCTTCAGGCTTTTTGTACAATTAGTATTAAATAAATTTTAAAAAATCTGTGGTGGCCAGCACAAAACCTTCCGTCAATTCGATGTATTTTGTACAAATCACATACCAAAAGTTCCTTGAAAAAGATTCTATGTATATATCCTATAAAATTGCAACACGTACACACTATTTTTTACAAAATCCATACTGCAAGTTCCTTTGAAATTTTTTTTTAAAAAAAATCGATTTGCTATATGTGTAGAAGGTACCGCTATAGATAAGTATAGAAAGGAAAACCGCTCTGTACCTACCGTTGGTCTACTTCTTTAAGAACCATAGGAAATATAATATTTTCATGTGGCTGTAATATCTGCCCTATTAATTGTAGCTCGAAAGTATAAATACAAAAGAAGTCCAGATTTATAAATCAATAAAATTTATGATAGTATTAACAAAAATAAGGTAAATAGACCTTAATATTTTCAAAATACATTTGTAAATAAATAATGAAAATATAATAGAAAATTCGTGAATCTAGTCTGCATAAAATTAAAGAAGCTGTTAGCAATAACCACCAACAAAATCGCGTCATTGTCAAAACAAAAATAGATAATAATTGGAACTAATTTTTGTTTGCATTTTTAAATAATAATTGGTTTTAATACATATCCATAATTATGTCATTTTTAATACGGTAAAGAATCTTTGAAAATCTTACTTTTCACAACGACTAGAGAAAATAGCTATTTAGTGCAGATATCTTTACGTTTCGTTTAGTTTAAAAAATAACATCACTTTGCAAAAACACATAAATTTACGTGTGTTTATGAAAATATAATAATTATTTACAGTGGTTGTGAGAGCCAAAGATTTTTTTATCATACGGTGAGGTCTTTATCATTAAACGATTTTGCATTTATATACGAGTATAATGTGTGGGAAAATTAGCCGGCCAAACATGTTCGCGGAATGTGATGAGGGTTTTGAAATTCCTTTGTTTAATTATTTTTAACATTAGTTTCTTATACGTACCTATTTGTACTTCTATAGTCAAAAAGTGAATAAAAAACCTGCACATGCAATAATGAAGTTATGTGAAATGGCTGTAAAACTTTCAGGGGGAAGAAAATACATCTCGTAAAATTGCAGTTTTATTATCAAGCGTAAAATTATTTATAATGAAATTCTTCCCAAATTTGTATCTTCTCATAGTATGTTCTTTCGTTTACCTGCCTTGTATGTAACTCTATTTTATATGTTAATGATGTAAACGGAAATCCGTTTGTGTAAGTTACCCGTTTAGAAATAAAAATTAAACAGAGAATGATTCATATTCATAACCGTTTATTGCAATTGCAAACGCATGACATATAATATATAAATATTTAATAATTTCGAATTGTACGCAGAGAATGGCGTTTAGGTTTAGCGGTGGGCGCATGAGTAACTTTTTATTCACGTTCACGAAACTAAAGTGTAATCACGGCCAGTCACACACAACTTTTTATTTTTGAGTCACGATCACTCACGCTCACGTAGTTGTTCCTAAATTTCATATTTATAAAAAAAAAATCTGTTGATGACAGGTTTCATATATCGATATACTTATAATAATAAGAATATAAATATGGAAATTAAAAATATATTTTTTAAATAAAAAAATAAGATAAAACGTAAACACTCACGCACGATTAAGTTTCAATCACGCCCGATCACTAACAGCATATTTTTAGTCTCTCACGCTTATGTCCAATCACGGCGCAAAATTTAAAATATATTCACACTTACGCGGAGCACATTTTGACCCATCGTGACCCGACGAAATTCACGGCCCGCGCACATGTCTAATGGCGTTAACACCCTTTGCTCCAACGCTTGGATTCATAGAATGTAATGGAAAAAAATCTGATGTGGCCAACACAAAACCTCCCGCTATTTAATTTTTATTAATTTAAATACATACCTACGTATTTAGTAATGGTGCAAACTATATTATGTTCCATTGCATATGACTATTGCTTCATTTACGATTTTCTTAATTATTTAATATGTCACCATTATTAATTTGAAGTGATTAGTTTTTTGATAATGACGTTTACCTGTCTGTTACATTCATTTGAAAAATGAAGTGTGTAACAAAAGAATTGTGTTTATCGGGATTAAAAAAATATATTTTTTTAAATGTATCTGTAAAATATAGAGAAAAAGTATTAATGTATACCTGTAGAAAATTCAATCATCTTTAATTTTCATAATAACATAAAATGAGAAAAAATGGCATTTAATGGTATTTCTTGCAGAAAACCTATTATGAGCTTCAAGTAAAATGCCATTTCCATTTATCCGATTTACACCGGAATCTAATGGTTTCTTTTCATATTAGAATAGGGTAGAAATACAAGGTATCCATTTATTTCCACGTGATATATGTGACATAATCATATACGGAGTAAGAGACTATGTAATCGGGAATGGGCCAATGCGACCAGAGCACTACTAGTCAAGTTACCGGGTTCGATTGTGATCAAATACGTGTTTTCTTAATTTAGTTAGCAGTAAATTCTAATTTCTAAGCGGGACACCTACCTCAAGTTCAATTAAATTGGAATTATTGCATTATCAGAATTGTAGTGCGTGTGGTTACTGAATTGGCTTTAGGAACAATGTTATGTAGGTATAATAATCACTCAGTTGAAAGTAAACATTTTATTTGGAAGAAATCAGTAGATAGTTCATGAAAATCGTGATACCAATTTCCATGTATGGATTATATTAAAAGATTATGATATTGTGAATGAATTAATTCAATTACAAATAGGTTCCGATCATGATTTCGCGATAAATATTAATTTACTAAATACTAATCATGACACAATAAAACGAGAATTTAAACTATACCACCTACTTTGTTTCCTATAAATGCAGTAAAAACACAATACATACACATATTCATTATGCAGTTTTCGGATTAAGATTAAAAACAAAAACAAATATACATGGAAAGAAAAAAGTTAACCGTATTAGATAAAAACTCACCCTAAAATCGTGACAGTGAAAAACATATCTACATCGGTTAATACGTACTTCTAGATTTGTTTCTGCTTAAACATTAAATACAATTTCTAAGAAAACAGAAATAACATTTGTAGGATGAGTGAAAATGTGACTAGCGTGGTACAATACATTTACTGTACAAGCGAATATACTTTACTCACTTGCTTTGGATTATTTTTCAAGTATATTATAATATTAACTAATACTAATAATTCTTATTACGAAGGCAACAATTTTATTTTCTCAAAAAATTGATAAATGTTTTAAATAATAACTATTAAGGATATTATTTTACCTGTCTGTGAAATGTTTTCTTCTGTGAGGGGTAACTTTATAAAGTAATCTTGAATTTTAATATACTGTTCTATTTAGTATAAAATTGAAATGTAGACATAAAAAATCTGTTGTGGCCAGCACAAGACCTTCCGTCAATTCGATGTATTTTGTACAAATCCCATACCAAAAGGTCCGTGGAACAGATTCTATATAATATCATGTAAAATCGAACACGAACACATACTGTTTTTTTACAAATTCCATACCAAAAGTTCATTTGAAAAGGTTCTATAAATCCAATAACATACACTAAGTAAAATGCACTTGACACTTCCTTATTTCTTCTTCAGCTTTCCCCTATTTTATTAGGGGTCGCTGTTTCCTCTTCCTTCCACTCATTCCTGTCCAACGCATCTTCTTCACACAGTCCTTCCTTTCTCAAGTCCTCTACGATACAGTTCTTCCATCTTCTCTTTGACCTTTCTCTGCATGTCACTTGCGAGAAACACTACGACATACCAATTTTTGATCCTATACTATCCATATTTGGTAATATAATTAATATTGGTTTAATACAAAAATTAGTTCTGTAATTACAAAGCAATAGAGCAATTTATAATAATTAATAAATGTGAAGTAATAGTTATATAAGCCTTCAAGTTCCAAATAGTACATTTATTTCTTAGGACGTTTCGAGCAGAATACGCTCATCTTCAGCTTTAAATTGTGTACAAAAATAGTCATATTATTAAAAGTGATTGTCATATAAAATTGGTTGACTTATCACAAGCACAGGTACTAGGCACTTTTTCCTATACCTTAGCGTTATTTCGCTAGTACATACAACGTACATACAACTCGATGTCGGCACAACTTGTATGGCATAGCGCATCACAGAGGAAGGCGGAGAGATAAGAAATGTTAAAAATTGCACAATATTAGCTGGTTTGGCTATTCTATTCCTTGAAACAGAAAATATTATTCCCTGTTAAAATTTTAACGAAATGATTAAACTGGATAAGCTAAAACAGTAACTTTGTTTATTCAAGTAAGATATTTTTAAAACAATTGGTAAATATATTTACTCATTTATTATCTACTTACTAAAACAATAAACTAAAATAGTCTTCAATAAAAATATAGATCTGAACAGATGAAACCATTTCAGAAATAAAAATTCACATGATTCGTATAAATGACTCCATTTTCAGACTTTAATTATATATCATGTAAAATAAGATTTAGTAGAAAATCTGATGGTTTTATGAAATAAGGATTAGTTTATTTTCATAAAAAAAAAAGTTTTATTATTGGCAATCGATTTCGTCGCAACGGACATCATCAGGCCACAGCTGTAATACAATATATTTCTGATTATAATTTGAAGAAAAACATAAATTTTTTTACATATGAAAAGTAATGTTATACAGAATTATTTAGGATAAATTTAGAAAAATAACATATTTTATTTTACAAAAATATAAATGTAGATAGGTATATGATTATTAATAATAATGAATGATAAAATGTTAGAAATTAGAAGATCATCTCATAAACCTGTCTTCTAATTTCTAACATTTTATCATTCATTATTATTAATAATCATATACCTATCTACATTTATATTTTTGTAAAATAAAATATGTTATTTTTCTAAATTTATCCTAAATAATTCTGTATAACATTACTTTTCATATGTAAAAAATTTTATATGTTTTTCTTCAAATTATAATCAGAAATATATTGTATTACAGCTGTGGCCTGATGATGTCCGTTGCGACGAAATCGATTGCCAATAATAAAACTTTTTTTATGAAAATAAACTAATCCTTATTTCATAAAACCATCAGATTTTCTACTAAATCTTATTTTACATTATAAAAATTCACATATTTAAAATTACATACATATTTCTATAAAAGAAAAATAAAGAATTATTTCAGATTTATTTATTTACAGATTTAGTTAATGCAACCGCAGATGCATTTTTATTTACGCCAATAATTAAATTTTTTTAATCAATTTCATTCATATAATTTATGATTTGAACGGTATTATTCCTTCCAGTCATTTTTTGAAAAACTTGCAAACCGAAAGTATGTACAAGTATAGTGAGTATTAAATTACAGGAAGATTACCTTCCTATGTAATTATTATTCCTTTCTTATTTACAAATTCTGTAACTGTTGTATGTACCGATACATTCCAAATATTTTGCTATCTCTAACTAACAATCTCTGCACTGTAAACAAAACAATGACATAACTGCTCCCGTTACATCTGCTCCTGCAACCTCCAGTTTTCACACAGTGGACGTGGAGTTTCGAGTAGTAGAGACAGTAGCTAATATTGACCGTGTAACCGGCCTGGTAATTGCTGTACAAACACTCACGGCTCCTGTGTTCTCCCGATGCCGGATCTCTGGCCAGGCACCCGCGCACGCCAAAAAATACCCAGTGACAATATTTAATATTTACTTAGTGCGGGACCCAGTAATGAGAAGTTATGAGAATGTGTACACAAGCAAAAAATAGTTCACACTTGAGAGGATGGCGTTGACTTTTCAACTTATAGATTTAAATTACTAGGTAGCTGGCCGGAGCCTCCGAGATACTACTTCATTTACTGGACTATTTATCAAGAATACATTTTTTTGTAAAATAAAAAACTTTTTCTTCTTTGGAACTTGATCCGTGGACACACTGTAGATATTTATGCATAGTATACACTCTCAAAATTTAGCACATTGCCCCTGACTTATCCTGCATAAACATTTTTAGAATACATTTTTAAAGTGTGTTATCATTATCATTATCTTGACAGCTTACAAAATTATTCAATATACATTATAGTAATTAAAAAGGCACGAAAAAAGTTAAATTTTTTTATTTATATATTATGATCGATTGTCTCCTTTTTACCTCCCGCTACCCTAGGTAAGGGAGGTATAGGGATCGTGCTAAAAATCACATATAGAGATTTTAGTGAATAAGCACGTTTTGATGTCCCCAGAATCCGATTTTAACATTTTTACAATGCTGTCTGTGGGTATGTATGTGTGTGTGTATATGTGTGTGTGTGGATCTTGTGGACACGATTACTCAAATACTATCAGAAAATTTTGAAATTTTGTATACCCATTCTATACTAATGTGGGAAGAGTTGATTAGTTTTTAGTGTATATCAGATAACCGGAAGTATTACTTATACAAGCTTTTACCAGTTTTTCTTGAAAAAATTGCATTGAATATAATTTTTCAGCAACTTTTACTATTAAAAATACAATATAATGGTACAATCTTCAATTCTACGATAATATAACTTTAAAAAACTTTAAATAACGTTAAATATAAATTTATAAAATAATTTATTTTTGTACATCATCTGACCCATGCGTCAAACAAAAACATAATACTTTAATAAAATTTTGACGTATTTAAACAAATGTCACTCTCACATTTACATTAATAATGAAACCGTGTTAAGAAGAATTTAGTAGAAATATATTTGATTTGAAAATATAAATCTGTCAGTATAAGTACGTGTTTTCAAAATGTCAAATATTGGTTTACAACTACACATTTACGACATAGATCATGTACAGCAAAGAATTTACACAGATTGCGGTTTTAGAGCACTTGGAAGTTGATGATGATTTTTCGAGGATTATCTTTTTCTTTGGTGAGGCACATTTTCTCCTCTCTGGGTATGTTAATAAGCAAAATTGCCAGATATGGGCAGAGGAAAATCTTCATGTGATTTACGAGGTACCATTACATGTCCAAATGAGACTGTTTGGTGTGCACTATGGTCAAGTGGCGTCATTGGAACTTATTTTTTCGAAAATGATGAAGGTCGAACTATTATAGTTGATGGTGAGCGCTATAGGCCCATGATAATCGATTATTTTTGGCACGAAATTAATTTCGTATTACAGACTTCTATTTATTAAAACAACACATTAGATTTTGTTTATAAACGATCAATCGGAAAGGAAAAAGATACTTTACTTAAAGCTCATTACTCTTTTAAACATGGAATTTGCGGGAGGTCATGTGCTGGCCACATCAGATTTTTTGTTACAGATTTCGTTGATGTAATAAGTAAGAATTTAAGATTATTAAACTGTGAGTGAGTTGTATTATTTTATTATAGTTATCGTCAAATAAGTATGAAATGGAGATGTGTGCATTTCTATCATTTCAGCGCCCATGCTGAAAATGCTAAGTTATGAAGAAATGGCAACACCGCAGGGTAAGGGACAGGGTGTGGAGAAGGGACAAATTTAAGCATCAGTCCATATTTTTTTGACGGCGACTGTAGGTACCTACGTATATTACTAATAGCATTTTCATTTTATATATTTAGTTTTGCACTTAGAGCAGCTAATAATGTCATGCCCGGCACTAGTTTTTGTTACAACACATACATTTTACAAAAGTCCAGTGCAAGCTGTCACTGTCAAATAGAGAGGGGTTACGTAGTAATGGATATCACTACGCAAGTTTCGGACTGTCAAGACATTTTTTTTTTACATCCATTGTAGTTATAGGTATACATATTTTTTACAACTTAAAATATATGAATTTGATACACTGCAATGCAAGAACTGACGATCGTAGAAAGTGCAAGGAAGTGCTCACTCAGTAAGGTTTAATTGACTTGAAAAGTATGAATGAAACACGTAAAACTCAGCTAGTGCGCACTGATTATATTATAATGGAAAACGAGTTATGCACTGAGTGTAAAAAAGTTCGTATTAAATATATACAGTATAATCTCTATATCACTCAACACCCGTAAAAGGGTATAAGAGTCTTTGATTATATATATATATGTATATATATATATATATATATATATATATATATATATATATATATATATATATATATTGATACCTGTTAAGGAGTCACTTCCGTGACGTTGATAGGGCGTCCTGACTTCCATAATAATTAATGGATATATATTATTAAAAATTATATATATAGGCTTAGGGGAACTTCTAAATTAAGGTTTTCAAAAGAGGGGTAAGAAAATATTATATTAAAAATTTATATACAATTGCACACACTTAAAATACGAAGTTACTTCCATCACTGTAATTGTATGCAAGATATTGGAGCGTAGGGCTGACTTCCGCAACGTTGCCAAATTTCATGTCGGCTAAATTAACAAGCACATATCACCAAAACACCAAATAAAGTGTATGATGAATAAAGGACTCACTCTGTGTGAATGAAGTGCCACAATGTCGAATTTTGAACTATTATCTTTGTATAAAAAATCATAATTTTGTGGTCTTGGCTGTAAATCTGCGGAACCTCTCCAAACCATGCATGCCCAATTCTGAATTTTCTACAAAAAATTATGATATTTTTTAGATGCCAAAAGTTTCGATATTAATTTATTGAAAAAAGAATTAGTGCATATTTATAAAGAAAAAAATTACGAATTTTTTGATACCAAACACATTACAGTTCTGTTAAATTATTATTATTTTCGTTTTATTAAGAAGAAATCGTGGATAATTTGTCTCATGAAGAAAAATTACAAATTATTAAATGGTTTTAATTGTCCCCTTGTAGTTTGCAGTTTTTCTCGTTTCTTATAACTTATTACTTATTACATGTAGATCATCTTTAATTTGTAAATACCTGTTACAATAAATAATAATTGTTTCTTAAATAAATATCGTAGTGTTTACTTTATTTTGTGTTATTTTGTATTAGTTCATAAATTAATAACTTCAATCTTTAGTTGTCCCCTACCATGTTAGTAAAAATTGGCTAATGATATTTTTTCTTAATTATTGTACATATTTTTAAATTTATTTTCTGGCTTTATATGAAACAGAAATGTAAGGTGTTTGGTATTAAAAATTTTGGAATTTTTTTCTTCATAATAGGCACCAATTTTTTTTTTCAATAAATTTATATAGAAACTTTTGGCTTTCAAAATACTGTTTTTCTATGTTATAGCCCAATGGCCTGTTTTAAAATTTACATCCTGTATAAGTATTGTATTGCACTTCGCTATCGAACCGTCGTTTTATAACAAAAATAATTACATAACTTTACCCAAATATTGTTTTTATTGTATTTAACATGTCTTCTGCACACCTACAATTCTAATTATCATCCCAATTCTGTACGGAAGTTGTTAAGTCATAGCAACGTTGCTAAAAATTATAACCAATAGAAACAAATGTAATGGCTGTGTTTTATTCAGTGTTCGTAATTATTATTGTTTATTTGCTATAACAATGTTGCTAAGTCTTAACAACTTTCTTACAGAATTTTTCATTGTCTGAGGAAGTTCCTAAATATCAGAGATTCTTCCAATTCATTAACTAGATTGGCGGTATTTTTGATGGGTATATGCATTTTACTTACAATTTTAATTATTTAATTAATAAGACAGTAAGAAAGATTAAATGTACTTCCAAGAAAAATCTTTCAGAATGTCACTAATGAATGCTGTTGATTTTTGATACTGACATCTGTCATTTACAAACTATGTTATAAACATTTGAATTTGTCAACTGGTTTCCTTAGTGCCTTAGCCTCTGCGATGTACTACATTAAATTATTCTATATATTACAGTGCCTTTATCTCTAAATCTATACAAGATACAATAAAAATTTTAAATATCAGATGTAGAATTTTATGTTCTTCAATATATGTTATATACATATTTTCAAAAAATAATATTTACAAGATTTTTTTAAAGAAACTATTACTTCCGGTTGTCCAATTTTACCAAATCTAATCAGCTCTTGCCAGAATGTCAGATTGAGGAAACTGTAGTTAAATATTCTTTAAGTCTTAAAGTATTTGACTATTTGAGAAACCGTGGATCCAACATCCACACATACATCCACACCACACACACGCACACACACACACACACACACACACATTATAGGGTCCTTAAAACGTGCTTATTCACTAAAATCTGGATATGCGATTTTTAGCATGATTCCAATACCTCTTCTAGCGAGAGGTAAAAAACTAAAATTTTACTTCTTATATATTATGGAGAAGAACCAATAAAGTGAAATATGTATATACCGTGAGTATTTTTTAACGTGAAACATTGGGTTTGTCATATCTATGGTTACGACTTGACATTTGATTGACAACAATGGATTTACCTGTCCCATTTAAAATGAAACATAAAGAACGAATTTAACATTTGACAAGACGTCAATAGAGGTTAATTTTGTTTAAATAATTATACCTGCTTTCTAAATTAAATGTAATTGTAGGAGAAATATTTTTGCAATATTTAAATATAATACTTCTGTCGAATTCATTCCCCATGTTTCATTTTAAATGAGACAGGCAAATATATTGCTGTCAATCAAATGTCAAGTCCTAACTTACAGGAAAATTCACCGGTTATCTGTCATATTGACAAGAAGTCATTGGAGGTTAATTTTGTTACAATAATTATACCGGTTTTCTAAAAATTAAATTTAGATAAATATTGTGTGCACCTTGTGCATGAAATATGTTTAGTGCTCTCGAATGGTTTTCTGACTCGGCTAAATTTCTTATAATATTTAAATATAATACTTCTGTCAGATTCGTTCCGTATGTTTCATTTTAAATGAGACAGGCAAATACATTGCTGTCAATCAAATGTCGAGTCGTAACCATGGATATGATAAACCCAATGTTTCACGTTAAAAAATACTCATGGTATATACATATTTCACGTTATTGGTTTAACTTATCAAATGAAAATTACAAATTTCATTTACAGAAAAATAATTTGTAAGTAACATGATGTTATTGCGAATTATTTAAAACTGTGTCCAAGACTGTAAATAAGTTAATGTCCGCACTTTTGCAATTTATGCCCGGTTTCATAACCGTTTGTTCAAAAATGAGTACGTTTTCATCCAACCAAATTAAGTAGTACTTCACAAAACGGTAAAATGTCACGTGCGAAATTTATTTCTATTTATTGAAAATTATAACAATATGGTAATTTTTTAACATACCCTTTTGAAACCGAACCTTAGTTGTAAAATTAAGCAAAAAATTCACCAATCGCGAATACTGACCTATGACAAAAATATAATAAAAATATATGAAGTCACAGCGCTGAGCAAATTCCCGTATATGAAGTGACCACGTACCATGTATACATATATATATATATATATATATATATATATATATATATATATATATATGTATACATGGTACGTGGTCACTTCATATACGGGAATTTGCTCAACGCTGTCACTTCATATATAACGTTGTGACTTCCGAAAATGGAAGTGACAACGTTTCCCTATGTAATTTTATTTTTTCTAACACTACAAGGCAAAACAAGTCTAAATACGAAAATTTTGTTGGAAGTCAAATAGTACCCCCCCACTAAACATGTTACATTCATGAGATATCCATATTTGTCTCATACAAGTTCCTTTTGCGATATTGCATTAATTTGTTATATAGACATTGTGCGTATGTTGACACAACGAACATCGCAATTCAAACATTTAAGTGATATACGATTAGCGATCATTTTAATGAGATATCTATGTGACATTAGCTTTAAATCCTCTCAGCCACATCGCGATGCAACGTATGGGCGATGTCAGTACTATCACTAAAATAAGCAGTTACGGTCACATGATCACAATATACGTCTCTCATTGGTTTAGCTATACTGCGCAGAAAACTAACGCGCACATCGTCTCCGTACAGCGTAAACACGTTGGACTAGTATTACTTATTTTTGATGTGTAGCATGAAGCTTAAAAAATGTGAAGCACATAAACCGTAAGTGATTCATTTTTTGAGTGTGGAAATGAGTACAGTTGAAGTTGAAGTATTAAGCCATGAATCCAGGAAAGCCAGCAAGCATCAGAATGAGGTACTTAAATTTGACACAGTCAATTAATGCATTCTTTAAAGTAGTGCGTAATACGTTTTAGTTAAAAGAAGAATTAATATGTGATATTTATTTTCAGACAGCATAAAAGCTAACTTCCCGCCAGTTAAAGAATCCGAATTTGAAGAATTTGTAAAAATTTGGTTTCGGCCTTCAAATCAAAGGGTCCGGAGAAAGTCTATGATATAATAATAATGTAGAATTTTTTAATATGTTCACATTCTGTAATTCGGTGGACAAAATTGGTTTTAACCCTTACATTCAGCTGAGGCATCTGTAAAAATTTATTCGTATACAAGGTAGGAATATATTTTTTCTTGAGTTGTTCATAATTTTCTTGTTTAATTATGTAGTTTTTTTTTTAATTTTTGATCACTGGTAAAAACCAATTTGTCCATGACGGAATATATTTATTATTTATCATAATGTAAGTTTTTTTATATTGTCAATAAAAAGCAGATGCTTTCAAATTTTGTATTTTTTTTTTTTTAATCCAAGGCCTAATACAAAGTAAACTATAAAGGGCCATTTTCACGAACTCTGGTCATAGTGTCGGTTCAACTTGTACGCCGACTTTCATAAAAATATTGCATCGAAAACTTTACGCACAAATAATTTCGACAATAAATGACAAATTTTTGATGCGATATTTTTATGAAAACCGACGATCAAGTAAACCGCCACTTTAACCAGAAGTCGTAAAAGTAGCCCCGAAGGGGAGAGGGAATAATATTGTTGAGTTACATCTACGCGATATTTATGAAACAAAGCACAGATAAATATTTTCAGTAACATTTAACAACTATATAACGTCGAAAAGAAAACATGGCACGAACATTGTTTAATTATGTCTATGCAATGTTATATTATTTGGTAACATAGGGCGGACATTAGCAAGCCCTGAGATTACACATAGATGTCTATAGTACAAGAAAACAGACATCGCAGGTGTGATTTCAACATCTATGTCACATTGACACGATCAAAAATTGTTTACTGGGCCCCATACCCTCAAAATTGTCACTTTAGTTCAAGCGTTTACCGCTGGCGCTGTAGTCACTATTAGTGATAGGTATGCACAATGCGATGTTACTTCCGTAGTGTATATAGCATTGGAAGGTACTTAGCCACTTCCAAAACTTGGCAACAGTGTATTGCAGTATGTTATTGTGGTTTGTGGAAACTCTTTATTAATATAATAATTTTTTATTAACAATATACAATTAAAAAGTATCACAAACTAATAAGTGAAAAATTCACAATAAAATGTAAAAATAATTACCGCTGTTATCTATAGCACATACGGAGTATTTCTGTGAACTAATGATTATTTTTAGCACCTATTTAAAAATGTTAGCCAATAAGTATTAATAACAAATAACAATTAAATATCTTCTTATATATTAAAATCTATTTGTGATAATTTTTAACAAGTATCTAAATTTCAATCGTGGTAATTCGGTTAAGATGATTTAATAATTTTTAGCAAGTTTTTAACATTCTACAACCAATAAGCAATAAAATTTCAAGTGACAATTTATTTTTTTGTCATGTGTCAGTATTCGCGATTGGTGAATTTTTTTGACAAAGTTGCTTAATTTTACAACTAATGCCTGGTTTCAAAAGGGTATGTTATAAAATTACTACCTTGTTATAATTTTCAATAAATAGAAATAAATTCCGGGCATAAATTGCAAAAGTGCTTATTATTTATTTATTTACAGTCTTGGAGGTTATTACATTTTTAAATAAATCCCAATAACATCATGTTACTTACAAATTATTTTTCTGTAAATGAAATTTGTAATTTTCATATGATAAGTAAAAACAAGAACGTGAAATATGTATATAGTTAAATATTAATTCTTAGCGAGGTTGCTCTCTAATTGAGTTCTTCATTTTCCTATCTTCTTCATAATATATAAGAAGTAAAATTCTGGTTTTTTACCTCTCGCTAAGAGAGGTATTGGAATCATGCCAAAAATCGCATATCCAGATTTTAGTGGATAAGTACGTTTTAAGGTCCCTATAATCCGATTACAACATTTTTACGATGATGTCCGTGTGTGTATGTATGTGTGTGTGTGTGTGTGTGTGTGTATGTTGGATCCACGGTTTCTCAAATACTATAAATCGTAAAGGATATTTAACTGCAATTTCCTTAATCTGATATTCCTGGGAAGAGCTGATTAGATTTTGGTAACAATTTGACAACCGGAAGTAACAGTTTCTTTAAAAAAATCTTGTAAATATTATTTTTTGAAAATATGTATATTACATATATTGAAGATCATAAAATTCTACATCTGATACATTTAAAATTTTTATTATATCTTGTATAGATTTAGAGATAAAGGCAATGCAATATATAGAATAATTTAATGTAGTACATCGCTGAGGCTAAGGCACTAAGGAAACCAGTTGACAAATTCAAATGTTTATAACAAAGTAATGTTTATAACATAGTTTGTAAATGGCAGATGATAAAGTCAAAAATCAACAGTATTAGTGACATTCTGAAAGCTTTTTCTGGGAAGTACATTTAATCTTTCTTATTGTTTTATTAATTAAATATTTAAAATTGTAAGTAAAATGCATATATCCATCAGATATACCGCCAATCTAGTTAATGAATTGGAAGAATCTGACATTTAGGAACTTCCTCAGACAATGAAAAATAGATATAATTAGAATTGTAGTGTACAGAAGACATGTTAAATACAATAAAAACAATATTTGGGTAAAGTTCTGTAATTTTTTTGTTATAAAAGGACGGTGCAATACAATACTTATACAGGGTGTAAATTTTAAAACGGGCCATTGGGCTATAACATAGAAAAACAGTTTTTTAGACGCCAAAAGTTTCTATATTAATTTATTGAAAAATAATTGGTGTCTATTATAAAGAAAAAAAATACAATTTTTTTAATACCAAACACCTTACATTTCTGTTTCACATAAAGCCAGAAAATAAATTTAAAAATCTGTTGTGGCCAGCACAAGACCTCTCGCCATTTCCATAGGCTATATAAGTATGGCACTTTGATATCGAAATGTCGTTTTATAACAAAATATTACAGAACTTTACCCAAATATTGTTTTTTATTGTATTTAACAATTATTCTGCACACATATAAACCTAATTATACCTATTTTTCATTGTATGGGGAAAATCCTAAATGTCAGAGATTCTTCCAATTCATTAACCAGATTGGCGGTATTTCTGATGGATGTATACATTTTACCTATAATTTCAAATATTTAATTAATAAAACAATAAGAAAGACTAAATGTACTTCCCAGAAAAAGCTATCAGAATGTCACTCAAACTATTGATTTTTGACACTGACATTGATATCTGTCTTTTACAAACTATGTTATACACATTTGAATTTGTCAACTGGTTTCCTTAGTGTAGTTTCGCCTACTCGACTTTATATTCCGATATTCTATATATTATAGCGTCTTTATCTCTAAATTTATAGAAGATATAATAAAAAATTTAAATGTATCAGATGTAGAATTTTGTTCTTCAAAATTAATAATTTTTTAACGTTTCAATATTCTCTGTAAATACTTTACAGTCAAGATTTTTGGCGCTGTAAGATTTATAGAAATTTCTATAAGACTATAGCCCTTATAGTACTGTAACCTAGTTACAGAATAGGTATTTTCTTACATACTATAATGTCGGTTGTTTATAGAGCCTATAGAGCTTGTAGAACGTTACAGAATAGCACCATTAATTATTATATGTAAATTCGAAAATTGTATAACATGTGTATTGCTGGAAATAAGATAAATTTGAAATATTTTTTATTACATGAAACGTTTTTCGTCTTTGATATTTTATCTTCTGATATGT
Source organism: Ophonus ardosiacus (assembly GCA_943142095.1). Classification (NCBI taxonomy): domain Eukaryota; kingdom Metazoa; phylum Arthropoda; class Insecta; order Coleoptera; family Carabidae; genus Ophonus; species Ophonus ardosiacus. The sequence continues at coordinate 33,003,496 of OW964831.1, read as the reverse complement.
TCTGTATTGCACAAATTCTGCATCATCTTTGGACTAGGGTTTTTTTTTTTGTAAAGTAATTAATTTAATTAGTGACTAGTAAACATAACACCTTACATTTGTAAATTTAAAAGTTGGAATAACTGTGTCATTTGTTGTTAATATGTACAATAAATACAATTTTACGGTTAATTTCTTTCCTGGCCATAAAGTAAAGTTTCATGTAATATATGTAATAGCCGAAAATAGGATATATTCCCATTTAATAAGCCCTTATGTCGTACATTATCCCAGATTACTTATAGTTGAAGTTGAGTGGTTTGGAGCGGATCTGCTGACTTGCAAACAATCTAGTATTTTTTGTTTAAATATTTTTTAAATAATATAATAAACCAAATAGGGCACTTAAGTAGCACACAAATCGTAATTTTTTGTAGAAAATTCAGAATTGGGCATGCATGATTTGGAGCGGTTCCGCAGACTTACAGCCAAGACAACAAAATTATGATTTTTTAAACAAAAATAATAGTCCAAAATTCGACATTGTGGCACTTCATTCACACAGAATGAGACCTTTATTTATCATATACTTTATTTGGTGTTTTGCTGATATGTGCTTGCTAGTTTAGCCAATATGATATTTGGCAACGTTGCGGAAGTCAGCCCTACGCTTCAATATCTTGTATACAATTACAGTGATGGAAGTAACTTCGTATTTTAAGTATGTACAATTGTATACTAATTTTTAATATAATATTTTCTTACCCCTCTTTTGAAAACCTTAATTTAGAAGTTCCCCTAAGCCTATATATATAATTTTTAATAATATATATCCATTAATTAATATGGAAGTCAGGACGCCCTATCAACGTCACGGAAGTGACTCCTTAACAGGTATCAATATATATATATATATATAATCTCTATAACTCGAACCTCCATAACTCGAAACTCTCTGTAAGTCGAAGATAGGCGCCGACTTTTCATATTGGGTACGGGTGCACAAAATAATAATTACGGTCAGCACAATACCTCTCGCCATTTCCGTTTTGGTATATAAGTATAGAATTTAACATTTCTTATTCACACCAATAATTCTACTTATATCAATAAGGGCCGGTTTTTCAATCTCTGGTTAAAATTTTAACTTCTGGTTAAGTAAACAATATTGCATCGTTTTGTTGAGAGCAATGATAAATCTGTCATTTGACATTGCATTTCGTTTCAATTTTGTTTATTTAACTCTTAGTTAAAATTTTAACCAGATATTGAAAAACCGGCCCTAAGTGCATCATGTCTCTTTATTATAACAATATACTGTAATTAATTATGTAAAAATCAGAATACCTAGTTTTCATTTTTTGCTTTGAACTTATTTAGTATTTCATATTTTATGTGTGTTTATATATTACGCCAAGGGCTAAGATTTTGATGTATTAGAACGCGTAGCACCTAAAAAAGGGAAGATAGGGATTTTCTACATTAAATATGAGAAAACACACACAGTAAGTTGAACAAATGACTATTACTTTTCAATATGTTTTCCTAAAGACATTGCATAAGTATGCTGAGAACTACTTTCAAATTTACCGCCATTATCCAAAGCAACAGATGCACACTACACAAGTCTGTAACCTCTACATGAGATCTGTCAAATGTATAAAGCGAGATGCATGCTAACAGTTAGTTCACCAATTATACTATAGACGGCACTCAATCGTAAACACCAGGCTACATCTATTTAGAATTATTTGTGAATTTAAATTATAGCGCAACAGATATGATCGAAGATGAAAATAGATTATAAATACTGCATATTGAAATATTATAGTTATGTATTTAACACGTTAATCGCCATAGCATATTTTAATACATCATTCCCCGTACGCCGCTTGTATCGCCGGCTGTCATTTTTCCTATATTACTTCATGTATGATAGAATTATTGTGAGTCGTCCGAAAGACTTCTAATTCTGCGTCTGGCGTCCCAAGAATAGCTTTTATTTAACCAGAAAAAAATCGGAACGTATGTCTGTTTTTAGGCCCTGAAACTACCTGTTAATTTAGGGTTTATAATTTTTTTCTTTTTTTTGAATAAATCTTTATTTATTCGTAAAAGATAGAAAAATGTATAAAGAAAAATCAAATATATAAAAAGAAAACATAACATTGTTCTATTAAAAATATCTTATGTGGGCACCACATGACTTCCTTGTACGCCTGTTACACTATACATATTTTGTTAATAATTAAAATATGTATTAACAGACCCAATCAGAAAATTGCACGTATTTGACATAATTTGACATTGACATTAAATTCTTTATGTTTTTAGTATTTTTTGTCCTAATTCATAACAAACTTAATTACAGAAACCAAAAAGTACATAATTTTTAAATTTACATATCTCGCTTATACAAAGAGCTAATTTAATCATACTTGATGTTTTCGACGCAGAATTCAATTCTCTAAAACTTTTATTTAAAGCATTTATTATAACACCATTTTTATCAAGAAAAACTGATAACACCTTCAAGTAAAGTATCACTTCCGGTTAGACTATTTTAACCAAAATCTATTATGTTATTCCCATTGATATAAAAGTATTATATACCAAATTTGAAAAGTTTTGGATTATATTTTAATACAGTTTTTCATTAAAATCTATTATAGGCTTCAAGTAAAGTACCACTTCCGGGTAGATCATTTTAACTAAAATCTATTAAGTTATTCTCATTGATGTAAAAGTCTTATATACCAAATTTGAAAAGTTTTGGATTATATTTTAATATAGTTTTGCATTAAAATGTACTATAGGTTTCAAGTAAAGTACTACTTCCAAAAGTTAGGTAATGACCAAAAATGGAGGTGCACAACTAGATGTTATAACAGTCATAAATACAAAATTTTAACTTTCTACGGCTTCCCGTTTTTCAGTTATACGAGATACGTACGTACAAACGTCACGACGATACTAGTAAAAATGGATTCAGGGATGGCCAAAATGGATATTTCCGTTGAAATCTGGAAACCGAAATTTTTCGCGATCACAATACTTCATTTACTTCGTACAAGGAAGTAAAAAGAGAAAAATAAATATTTTTACTTCCTTGTACGAAGTAAAGGAAGTATTGCAATCGCGAAAAATTTCGGTTTCCAGATTTCAACGGAAATATACATTTTGACCATCCCTGAATCCATTTTGACTAATTTCGTCGTGACGTCTGTACGTACGTACGTATACGTACGTACGTATCTCGCATAACTGAAAAACGGGAAGCCGTAGAAAGTTAGAATTTTGTATTTATGACTGTTATAACATCTAGTTGTGCACCTCCATTTTTGGTCATTACCTAACTTTTGGAAGTAGTACTTTACTTGAAACCTATAGTACATTTTAATGCAAAACTATATTAAAATATAATCCAAAACTTTTCAAATTTGGTATATAAGACTTTAATATCAATGGGAATAACATAATAGATTTTAGTGAAAATGGTCTACCAGGAAGTGGTGCTTTACTTGAAGCCTATAATAGATTTTAATGAAAAACTATATTAAAATATAATCCAAAACTTTTCAAATTTGGTATCTAATACTCTTATGTCAATGGGACTAACATAGTAGATTTTAGTTAAAATAGTCTACCCGGAAGTGGTACTTTACTTGAAGCCTATAATAGATTTTAATGAAAAACCATATTAAAATATAATCCAAAACTTTTCAAATTTGGTATATAATACTTTTATATCAATGGGAATAACATAATAGATTTTGGTTAAAATAGTCTAACCGGAAGTGATACTTTATTTGAAGTTGTTATCAGTTTTTCTTGAAAAAAATGGTGTTATTTTGATGTTAATAATAAATGCTTCAAATAAAAGTTTTATAGAATTGAATTCTGCGTCGAACACAACAAGTATGATTTAATTAGCTCTTTGTATAAGCGAGATATGTAAATTTAAAAATGATGTACTTTTTGGTTTCTGTAATTAAGTTTGCTATGAATTAGGACAAAAAATACGTGCAATTTTATGATTGAGTCTGTTATAATACATATTTTAATTATTAACAAAATATGTATAGTGTAACAGGCGTACAAGGAAGTCATGTGGTGTCCACATCAGATATTTAAAGGTCTACTTGATGAAATTGTTTTTTTTTTTTCGATCAGAAAGTACTTAGCAAATTCAGTTTTGACGTAACAAGAACAACTTACAGCATAAAACCTATACTAACAGTAGAAGTAATACGCTAAGGAAAACAATTTATAACTTGCAGAATGTGCTTCTTAAATATGATAGCCAGCGGTCAAATTAGCTTGGAACAGAATAATATATTACTACCACGCCAAATGACAGCCGGCGGTCAATCGTACATGATCATATTAGTGAAGAGAGCGCAATGAGGATAATAAAATAACAAATTTTTATTAATTTTGAATCAAAAATACAGAAGTTATTAAGAAAACAATTTCAATAATGACTAGTGAATATTGGCTATATACAGCAAAACATGATTTATGTACCGCCGGCGGTACGTATGGCGGTTAACGTGTTAAAATGCGGAAAAATATTACGGGTGCACTGCACCCGTGAGTATCAAGTGACGGGTGCATGGGCACCCCTGGCACCCGCGTAGTCGGCACCTACGAAGTTTACTTGTATTCCACATTTTATATATTTTCAATGTAGTTTGACCTCTCTAACTCGAATATCTGTAACTCGAAAATCTCCATAATTCGAAACCGCTTATATGCCCCAGTCACATTGTAGGCTCTAAACTCGAATTTTCAGGCATAAATAGCTATATTAAGAGCGCAAAATGCGATATTGTCGTTTGAGAGGTCGTCGCGCGGCATTCTCTTGAAATCGACAATGTCCATTTGCGCTCGAAACACACACAAGATTTTTTCTACAGTCGCCATAATGGGGTCCTCCACCATAACAAAAAATAATAAAATGTACACTTTATACTTACAGTACTGCTCAATAAATAACGATTGGCTAATACAAAAGATACGGTTTAAACTTAAAAAGGCTTATAAATGATTATATCGTTACATTAGCCATCTATTCCATAAAAAAAAACAAAATTAGAGCGTGGAAGCAAGGATTTGTGATGATTTGATGAGTTTTTGTAGCAAAATGTGTGGTTAATTGTCACGCCTGTCACATTGAAAAAATTAACAAATATTTCAAGGAATTTGTGATTATATAGACATGTATGTGCATTGACTGACTTCTCGCAATTATTTAAGTAACGAAATAACTAATAACTTTATTGTAATCAAAATAAATAGTTAACTAGAGATCAGATGTCAGTACGACTCGCAACTATCCTACCGCCATCTGTGTACAATCATTCCTATTACTAAACATAACTGTTCACACAATTTATTTTATATTTAATTTTATTTTATCGTTATTTTCCATTCTTCTTGAGTTTTTATTCAATCTAATCTAAGCATTTTATACTTTCGTTTTTGTAAATGAATGCCCTATTTCATTTTCACAGCAGTGTGGCATTTTGTTAGGTTATGTTAAATACCGACAGAACATATGTCAAATTTACTTGTGAACGTGATAAATTTGTAATTACAGTGCCATTAGTTCCTAACTAAACATTTTTATTAAGAATGTAGACAAGTGATATTTCTCAACATTACTTAGAAATTTGGACAGCGAGCGTTTTTTCTACTTTGTCGCGCATGAGCGGCAAAGTGACATTTTGCGTTGATAAAAGAGAGCGCAAATGGCTATTTTCTATAGTGACTGTAGAAAAATATTTTTTGGCATTATGTTATGATGCACGTTAAAGGAGACGGACGAAGAAATTATTGCTACTATTGCTAAACAAGATGCGAGCTTCAAGGCAAATCGGATGAAAGTGACACCGATGGAGAAATGCCCAGGGAGGGAGAAACTTCTCACCAGGAAATGATAATAGCTATATATTCATGTAATAAGTTGCGAAATGATCGTGTTTTAGGCATGCGACATGAAATTTGTACAAACGAGCTTAAGCGAGAGATACAACACGTCAAGTGCGTAAAACACTCATTTCGCAGTGTATTACATACAAGTTTTTTTATAATAGCGTTTCGAAACAGATCATTTATTCTCAAATATCAACATTTTGTATTTTTCAAAATTGAAAAGTAGGCAGACGTCAGGTTCATGTATTCGTTGCTAAATGAAGTACTTTTAAGCACTAGTGCTTAAAAGTAATATTTTACGCATTAAACTGTCACTTTTACGCATTAAACTGTCATTTTTAAGCACTAGTGCTTAAAAGTATTTCATTTAGCAACAAAAATGACAATCAAAAAGTTGTTGTTATAAAACGCTAGTATAAACAAGCATTTGAAACAATTCAACTTTTTTTTACTATGAATGAAAATACAAAGGAAATATTTAGTTTTGAGTTAAGCATGCAAAAAAAATTAATCATTAATAATTGATTATTTTAAAAAATAACTTTTTTGTTGAACCATTCATTTTTTGTTTTAAAGTATGCTTAAAAATGTTTTAGAATTATGATCTTTTTAATAAATTAACTTGTGTTGATAAGTATGCTTTTTCTCTTCGAAGTAATTTCGCAGTCCCATGAATTTCGATTTATAGAGGTTCGAGGTTGCCAACTTTACAAAATTACAGAAAAGGACATTTTTTTGGCAATCATTTTCTGAATTATGTGTAGAATTTAGAATTTATAAAAAAAAAAATTTAAAAATTTTCAAGGTCAAACGTGTTTTAATGCAAAGTTAAATGATATAGAGATTTTTTACAATGAGGCAAATTTAACAAATTCTTAAGAAATTAAAATTAATACTTTTTGACGAAAACAAGTAAAACACAATAAGATATCAAACCTTAAAATGTTAGATGCTAATATCTAATTTTACATTTTAATTTTTTAAACTGAAAAAAAAATAATTTAGTGTTAATAAACTATAATAAAATATTAACGAGTGAAACCGGATCCGGATAGTCTCCCGATGAGGATGAGAGCATGAGCATAAAAGTAACAATTAACAAATTTGACAAGTCAACACAGATATTTTTAACTCTGCTGAAGCGAGCTCTGAAGATCTGAAGTTATCACCAAACACCAAAGGAGAGGCGTCTGCTACCGCCACCTTTTAAAGAAAACTGTAAACTGAATGTTAGTAGATAAATTATAGTACCAATACATCAATAATTCAAAAATGCCATCGTTATTTCATGAAATTACATAAAAGGTGAATTAATTATTTCATTTTCATATTTATCATAATAAGAAAAATATTATTAATAACAAAAAATTACTATAAAAGGACAAATCGCGTCCTTTCCTGGTTTAAAAAAGGACAAGGACAAAATATGCTCTAAAAAGGACAGTCCTTTCCAAAAAAGGTCAGTTGGCAACCCTCGTTCGACTGTAAATGGAAAATGCTGTAATTAGTTATTATTTACTAGTAAATCAGTTATATATTAAAGTTTTACAGCCCTCTATTAAGTCTGTGAATCATTATAGGCAAATTGTTTTGGCTTTATTTTTAACTCTATAATTTACATGCTTTTAATATCATATAATCATAACACAGTTATCAATTTCTATTACGTAAGCCTATAATGTAAAACACATAATGATAATGGTGAAGGGTGGAAGCAGAAATCAAGACAAGATAATCGTCATACGGTAGATGGTAGATCCCTCATATGATATAAGCAATTATGCTATAAACAAACAATGCGTACAGTAAAAGCTAAAATAGGGTGAATGCGCTACTATATGTATAAAATTTTATGTGACTTTGAAAGTAGCAATAATTTGATATTAACCTAATTCTAGTTTGAAAATAAGTGCAACGGTATTCCATCTGATAAAAGAATACAAAATATAATTAATTTAAACACACAACTAACTATAAATGCGACTTGTACTATAAAATTTTTTATCATAATTTCAATGGTACAAAGCTAATAAAATTTATAACGGACATAAAGTTAAAATTATTGCTTGTACAACGTCAACAATTTAAAAATTCAAGCTGCCAATTTTATTCAATCATTTATAAACATAAAAAGTATAAAAATATGTAATGATAAGTAACAATAGCAAACGTTTCTGTAATTCATTAAATTGATAAATATTATTTGGAAAATGCTCTTAAAATATTTTTCTTGTTATTAAATACCAGTAACTTAAATTTCTAATATTAATTTATTTATTATAAATTCTCTCACATTTTTTAAACTCTACACTAAACACATGACCTTTACGAGGAATTAAATAAAATTTCAAAATATTAAAACGATGAGTTTTCATTTGAAATAAACTTAGAAAACATTTCAAAAATCGAAAATCTACTCTCAGTTAATTGCAAATCACAAGATAACAAATTTTATATTTTATCGAAATTTCAATATATTATGAAACACATTTCGATCTAAAACACAACACTAATTTCACTATCTTCGTGAGTTTTTCTTCAATTCTAATATATAATGGCCTCTTTCTCGGTAACAAGTTAGGATCAGACAAATGTTGATTAAGCTTTTTTACTCATTTTACTAATGATAGAACTCAGCAAGGGCAACAATTTTTTTATTAACTTTTTTCGAAATCGCAGGTTATTTTTTAGAAATAAATATTTCCAATTTAAGACATATAGGTACTGGTGATACAGAAAAAATTAAGTGACATTGAAAGAACTCGTCGAGAGCAACAATAGTTTTTAGTAAGATTTTTTTGAATTCTCAATTGTATTAGTGTGTGCCTGAGTGTCTGGTCGCGAACCTGGGGGAACCGGGTTCGATCCCAACCGGCGCCAAATATTTCGAATTTTAAATGCCATAAAAGTGACCTTTGTGATGCACTCTCCATGCCAGCAATGAGTGCCCGTGAGGTATATGCCCGCACGGTATAAATATGTCATCATCATTACCGATATCTGCGACAAAGCAGATTGGCACACCTAGAAATAGGTAATATGCCGTGATGATATATTTATTTATATTTATATATATATATATATATATATATATATATATATATATATATATATATATATATATATTTACATCTTACCATCAATGTGGCGTCCATACATTATGTATTTACCATCATTATAGCGTCCAGTTGCATTAGGGCGTCCGTATACGGACGCTCTAATGTATCACCGTTGGGATGCTCCACAACATCATATCTAATCATCTAGTATCGAAAAACGAAAGTTGAGGGGGACGCTCTAATGATACCACCATGAAAGATTTTGTATATTTTTAGTTCACCATATACCCCACCAGTTTCGCTAGTGTCGCCAACCGTATATACGCCCCGTATATCTAACTTTCATTGTGACTTCATTAGAGCGTCCGGTGTCGTCAACCGTATATACGGCTCCGTATATCTAACTTTCATTGTGACTACATTAGAGCGTCCGTATGTCCTTTCTTTCATTGTGAAAACAGTAGAGCGTCCGTAAATGAATGCCTTCGTTTGCTCAATTCTGGGGAGCAATTTAAATTATTATTTGAATTTAATTTTCTAATTTGGTATAATATGGAGTAGAACAATGTTTTTCCATATTAGATATTTTATTTTCAATAATTTTGGCATTCTATAAATCATTCAGTAATTAATGAATAAATATTATTCACTCAATAAATTTTAGTGAGATTCACCATTTATTTTATTTGTTTATTTACTGTTCAAAAACGTATTCATTAAATAACCATTTTTCAAAATATTTTTTAGTATGCTATTATCAAAATTGTTACCTGTCCGTGTCAAAGAACAATATAAATAAATATTTTGGTGCTCCTTGATAATTATTAAAGTTGGTAAATTTATTCAGCGCATAATTCAAATAAACTAAATCTGTTGTGTCCAGCACAATACCTCCTGCCATTTTCAATGAAGGTTATATGTATAAGGATTTGTTATATTTTACATTTTTGATATACACAAAATTCCAATTACTCTATTCTTAATATTTAGATATTTTTGTATACTTTTAAATTCTTTATATGTCGTACAATTATAAATGTTCGAGATTCTTCAAATTCACTGGGCGATTAGTGATATTTCTAAAGAGTGTATATAATATACCTACAATACTAAATTTTTAATTAATATAATACCAAAGTGATATTAAAAATCCTTCCTGGAGAAAGCCGCCAGTAATGTATTTTGATTTTTGACACTAACATTTATCTGTCACAAATATTTTATAATTTTTCAATTGGTTACCTTGGGGTTGTTTGGGTTGTGAGATTTATTACAACAGATTATTTAATATATATATTTTTTTATCTGTAAATCTATAGAAGATATAATGATAATTTGAAACGTATTGGTTAGAGAATTTTGTACTGTTTAATATTTGTAATAACATAAATTTTCCACTTCACACTCACAAACGCACTCACGGTTCCACAATCAAATACTCACACACACACACACACACACACACACACTTTTACGCACACACACACATACTTGCACACTCACAAACACAAACTCCCACACACACATACACACACACTCTTTTTCACTCACCTACTCACAATCATACCCTCTCACACACAGCTGGTCATTTTCATACAAACACACACACACACATAAATCAGATACCACTCACATACCACACAGACTAGTGATGCTGCGAGAGTAATGCCCTCGAGATTTAGAGACGAGAGTAGAAATTCGAGATCTACATTGTACTATTTCTTTTATATTACGTAAATATTTCTAATTAAAATATACAAAATAACAAAATATTTGTCGGTATAAATAAACATTTTAATCGCCTCTTCATTCACATTCATACTTATTCACTAATTTTAGATTTATTGTTTTAGTAAAAAAATAAATTCACAAAACTGACCTCTATTGTATGCTGTTGCCTCAAGTATCTGCATTATACGAATTATAATCATAATTACCAATATTAGCGTACAAAGCAGATTTCTACACCCAACAACGGGTAATAAAGGCTTGATATTAAAGAGTACATATTTTTTACCTACCATTCAAACACCAGACTCAGTAAAATAATATTTTATTCGGTGGTATCCTTTCATTAAATTCATGTTGCTTGTAATGTTCATTTATTTACTATTTCTGATTATAAATTTGAGAAAAGTAAGAAAAAATATGACGAGACGAGATGCAGAGATATCTCGTCTCGAAAATTCGAGACGAGAGTTAATTGTTTCTCGCCATATCTCGTCTATGGCGGCATCACTAACAGAGACACAATCACACACAATCATACACTCACATAAACACATTTTCACAGACTGATCACTCACGCTCAAGACACATACACTTTCACACACTCAAACGCTACATACACTCTCACACATACTCACAGACACACACACACACACACACACACACACACACACACATGCACAGTCTCGCAAGATTCACACACACACTTTCACCCTCAAACGCTACGCATACTAACAAACATGCTGACACTTCTTACACACTTGCAAACATGTGCTCATACACAAATACTTACACACATACACTTGCACACTCACAAACACATACACACATTTTAAAATACTAAGACATCACACACGTACTTACATACACGCTCACACTCATACAAATTCACACCCACACACACACATTCATACACACTCGCTCACACACATATAAAATATACATACAAACTCAAACACACCACACGCACCCTTACACACTCACAATCAGGCATGAGCACGCATGCACACGTGCTCACGTACACACACACAGGCACACACACACACACAAGCACACAGCACGCACGCACACACAAGCACACATCACACACACACGCGCGAACGCAAGCACGCACGTATACTTTTACTCACACACTTTTACACAGTCACACACATCCTCAAGCTCACACACACGCGCACTACTAAAATACGAACAAACACACACACACACCACACGCACACACACACGCGCACACACACACAAACATACACACAGACACCACACACACCCAAATACACACTCATACACATACCCACACACACACACACACACATACCCACACACACACACACACACACACACACACACACACACACACACACACACACACAAACATACACACAGACACCACACACACCCAAATACACACTCATACACATACCCACACACACACACACACATACACACACACACAAACATACATACAGAGACACCACACACACCCAAATACACACTCATACACATACCCACACACTCACTTACACACTCACACGCACTCACACCACATATACTCACACACCTAATACATACATAATAAATATATCTAAAATAATGTTTAATAAAAGTTGGCAATGTAAGCAATTTGTGGGAAAAGTTATATAAAAACAGCAAGAAACCAGCTAATTGCTGGACGCTATAAAGCCGGAGAAATAAAAGAAAATATATATACGGACTCCATAAACACGTTGTATGAAAGGAAGCTGCATTGATAGTCATGTAAAAAAAAAAAATTATATACGGACTCCATAAACACGTTGTATGAAAGGACGCTGCAATGATATTCATATGAAAATTTCGGCGTATAAGGACGCCATAATTCACAGCCATGAAAGGAAGCCATAATGATAGCGGGATGTATATATATATATATATATATATATATATATATATATATATATATATATATATATATATATATATATATATTTACATCCCGCTATCATTGCTGCGTCCTTTCATGGCTAGGACATTGTGGCAACCACCGAAAGGAATAGAGATAGGTACCTGCTTTATAAAGTATATCTACTTATTTTTCCCCCTGAGTATGAATTTCGGTTCAAATTTCAATAAAGTCGATTTACAACGATATACGTTTCCTTTCATTTGACGGACATTATGAGCTCCTCCACACTGAGTGAATCTGACGTCCACAGTATATACTTCAGACATAATCAGTACTTGTGACGTCCAAATTGTATATTTTTATTCATACTGCCGTTACAGTGACGTCCAGCAGCGTTGCCAATATTAAATACATTATTCTGATGCAGAAACCAAAGCACTCTTTCACAACAATATGCATACTTTGCTATAAACATCATAGATTCCTACAATGTTTAATAATGGTAATTCCATTTGGCAATCTGTTAGCAATTTGAAAATGGAACTATCAATTTGTCATTTAAAACGTGATTTTTAATACTTAATTCTTCTGTTCTAAAATTATTAGGAAAAAAAATTCTCCAAATTAAAATTTTACCATTGTATTTCTCATACATATAACGAAAATAAAGTAGATACCCGTTATACAAGTAAACAATAACTCGCTGGTACAAAATGTGATAGAAATGTGAAATGTTCTTGCACTTAGTGTACAAGAACAACAATTCTATTTTCTCCGACGGTAAATGTAAATATGTGAAAATAAGTGAAGAATGAACTATTTAAATAACCCAAAATCTTACAATTGAAAAGTACAGATAATTATTTTTAATAATAAATTAATATGAACTGAATTAATACTTGCAGTATTTTTTTTAGTAAAATTTGCCGTCATCCTTTGTATTATAGTCATAAAAATTTTATTTGATAAACAAAGTATTTGTTACATGTCAATAAAATAGTGAACAAATATAATAATAAGGTTAATATGATTATTAATCTCCTATTTTAATATTTTTATTCTATTTGTTAAACAAATTATTTGTAAAAAATCTGTTGTGGCCAGCACAAGACCTTCCGTCAATTCGATGTATTTTGTACAAATCCCATACCAAAAGGTCCTTGGAACAGATTCTATATAATATCATGTAAAATCGAACACGAACACATACTATTTTTTACAAATTCCATACCAAAAGTTCATTTGAAAAGGTTCTATAAATCCAATAATATTATAACATAAACTACACTAAGTAATGTCCTTCCATCTTCTCTTTGGCCTTTCTCTGCATGTCACTTGCGAGTAACAATATGACATACCAATTTTAGATCCTATACTTTTCATATTTGGTTTTGCACTTGCAACTGACATCTGTCAATTAATTTTTTTTGAATAATTATGTCAGCTGTTTCCATAATAAATTGCAAAGCAGACTAATTTTTGAAAATTAATTTCTTTATAATGCTTTAAATTTACATCTATTGAATATGAAGGAAAATGTATAATTAAACCGTATAGAGAAGAGTATTTTCTTTAATATATATAATAACAAAATGTCAAAAAATAACATTTAACTGCGTTTTTTTAAGAAAAACTGTTAAAAACTTCAAATAAGGGTACTTCCGGTGGATCAATTATAACCAAAATCTAATCAACTCTTCATATGGTTGTACAGAAGAGGAATACGAAAGAATTATAATTTTTAGAATTGTAGTATTGGAGTTATCGTCGGAGAAAAATTTGTCACACACGGACACACATACACACACACGCACACACGGACACACGCACACACGCACACACACACACACACACACACATACATACAGACATCATCTTAAAAATAGTAAATTTGTATTGTAGGGACCCTAAAACGTGCTTAGTCATTAAAAACTCACCACCGAATTTTTTGACCAAAGACAATACCTTCCTTACCTAAAGGTGACGGAAGGTAAAAAGAGTGAAAATATGTGAAAATCAACAGTTTGGATGCACTTCGGCTATTTGTGCAATAAATTCAAATTTTTATGAAATTTATAATAATAAGCTTATTATTAATATTCAATACCAATTTTAATACGCTTATTCTAAGTATATAGCTATTTGTTGAACAAATTATTTTTCATATGTCAATAAAATAGTAAAATATATGAAAAGCAGCCGTTTGGGTTCGGCTATTTTTCCAATAAATTGAAATTTTTACGGAAATTACTTAATATGTTTGTGTTATAATTTTACTGGAAATATAGATATTTTCTATGTGGTATTTGTACAAAATACATGGAACTGCCAGAATGCAATGTAATGAAATACTGGAAATGTAGAAACTTTTTGTATGGCATTTGTATACAACTGAGGGAAGGTAATGTGATGCCCACATCAAATTTTTTTACTTAACATAGGAGTATAGTCGAAATTCTGGAAATTTGATAAAATATTATAAATCACAGCAAAAGATAATTTTAGAGCTTTAGCTTGTAAACTGTTCTGAAATTATTAATCTCCCCTGAGAATTATTGAGCCCCTTCGGAGAAAATAAAATGAAAAAATCTGATGTGGCCAACACAATACCTCCAGCTATTTCATTTTTAATTCATACCAAATTTTTTTTTTTTGCAGTGACACATTTGAAATATAAACTGTGTAACAAAGGAATTGTGTTTATCTTTGAAACAAAGGCATCGGGATTTATAAAAAAGATTATTTTTTAAATTTATTTGTAAAATATATAGAAAAATTATTAATGTATACCTGTAGAAAATTCAATTAGCTTTAATTTTCATGGCATAAAATGCGAAAAAATGACATTTAATGGTATTTTTTGACGAAAAATCATTATGAGCTTCAAGTAAAGTGCCATTTCCGGTTATCCTATTTACACCAAAATCTAATGGTTTCTTTCCATCTTAGAATAGGGTTAAAACACGCTTCAGAATTTTCTAAATGATAGTATTTGAGTTAGAGCGTTGACAAAATCCACACACACACACACACACACACACACACACACACACACACACACACACACACACACACACACATATAGACATCATCGTGAAAATGTTAAAATCAGACCTTAAAACGTGGTCATTTACTAAAATCTCAAGATGCGATTTTTAGCAAGATCCCTAAACCTACCTCCCTTACCAAGGGTAGCGGGAGGTAAAAACAAATAAGTGAAATTTATGAAATATCTATTATTACATCGAACAGTCCTGCTTATTTCCAGAAAGAGTATTTCATAAACATAAATTTGTTTCATTAATCTTTAGTTGTTACACATAAACAAATTACTTATCTGTGTTTCTTTCTAAGTTTGCATATAGATTGCAATAAAAATACGGTGTTTTTAAGACATTACTTTTGATCATTTATATTTTTACATATTTCACTAGGGCATATAATAAAATTTTTCAAATTACAATATAATAAAATAATCTGTTGTGGCCAGCACAAGACCTTCCTTCAATTCCATGTATTTTGTACAAATCCCATACCAAAAGGTCCTTGGAACAGGTTCTATATAATATCATGTAAAATCGAACACGAACACATACTATCTATTTCTTACAAATTCCATACCAAAAGTTCATTTGAAAAGGTTCTATAAATCCAATAAAATTATAACATAAACTACACTAAGTAATGTCCTTCCATCTTCTCTTTGGCCTTTCTCTGCGTGTCACTTTCGAGCAACACTATGACATACCAATTTTAGATCCTATACTTTTTTCCATATTTGGTTTTGCACTTGCAACTAACATCTGTCAATTATTTTTTTTTTTTTTGAATAATTATGTCAGCTGTTTCCATGATAAATAGCAAAGCAGACTAATTTTTGAAAATTAATTTCCTTATAATGCTTTAACTCTACATCTATTGAATAAGAAGGAAAATGAATAATCAAACCATATAGAGAAGGGTATTTTCTTTAATAAATATAATAACAATATGTCAAAAAATAATATTTAACTGCGTTTTTTTAAGAAAAACTGTTAAAAACTTCAAATAATGGTACTTCCGGTGGATCAATTATAACCAAAATCTAATCAACTCTTCATATGGATGTACAGAAGAGGAATACGAAAGAATTATAATTTTTAGAATTATAGTATTGGAGTTATTAATTTAAATACATACCTCCGTATTTACTAATGCTGCAAACTGTTCCATTGCATATAACTATTTCTTTACTTAATATTTTCTTTTTAAAATGTCACTATTATTAATTTGAAGTAATTAGTTTTTTGATAATGACATTCACCTGTAGTTACATTCATTTGAAATATAAACTATGTAACAAAGGAATTGTGTTTATCTTAGGCTTCGGGATTTTTTTTAAAAAATTTTTTTTGAAGAAAAACCATTATGAGCTTCACGTATAGTTCCGGTTATTATAGAAAAATTATTAATGTATACCTGTAGAAAATTCAATTAGCTTTAATTTTCATGGCATAAAATGCGAAAAAATGACATTTAATGGTATTTTTTGACGAAAAATCATTATGAGCTTCAAGTAAAGTGCCGTTTCCGGTTATCCGATTTACACCAAAATCGAATGGTGTCTTTCCATATTAGAATAGGGTAGAAATACAAGGTTTCAGAATTTTCTGAATGATAGTATTTGAATTAGAGCGTTAACAAAATACACACACACACACAAACACACATACAGACATCATCGTGAAAATGTTAAAATTGGATTCTAGGGACCTTAAAACGTGGCCATTTACTAAATTCTCGATATGTGATTTTTAACACGATCCCTATACCTCCCTTACCAAGGGTAGCGGGAGGTAATAAAAAGCAAATATATTTTAACGTATTTAAGTAGAGGAGAAATAGAAAGAAGTACCTAGAGTAAAAAATATCTATATGTAATAAATCGTTTGTAGTACATATTAATATGTTTAAAACATTTTTTCTTTTAATAATTATTTCTACACTCTCTTTTTCGACACACTTAAAATTTCGGTTTATAAATATTTTATTTATATATTTTACTGTAGCACACCGTTCTCATATTTATTCCATACATTTAATCATTAATCTTCTTACCCTTACATTTGGCTTTTATTTACAATTTACACAATATTTTGTAATTAATAATTCAGCTTTATGATACGAGTATTTAAATAATTACCTTTTTTAAATTTATTACATTGACTTTGTATTTACTAAGAGGATTTTGCAAAACAAAAGTTTGATTACATAAATATTAATTTAAATACTATCATATGTGCACAATGTAGCTTTAAATACGATTAGAAGAGTTGCACGCTAATGTAGTAACCCAATGTTCCACTGTTGCCAAGCGTACGGAGTTCATAATGTCGGTGGAATGAAACTTCAGTATATACAGCGTATATACGCCGGACGACACTAGCGCCGCAAGTGGAATTTTTTTGAACTACAAAAAATATACATTTTCCATTCCGCTATCATTCTGACGTCCATAACAAATTTTGCTATACGATACTAGAGGCCCCCCTGATGTCAGAAAAAAATTTATAACGCCATGTGCATATGACGTCCGGTATACGGACGTCTTATGCACAAGGACGTCACTTTGAATGTAGAAAATTACACAGGGGACGCCACAATGGTAGTGGGATGTAAATATATATATATATATATATATATATATATATATATATATATATATATATATATATATATATATTGAGCGATTACCCTACGAACAATATTTTTCTAGTTTTTATAACTTTACGCTCACGATATATGTATATTTTCGTTTATTTACCTTGGGGTCCAAGTAACGGGTCTGGTGGGTGGTTATAAATTACCGCCGCTGCGACGTTGTATTTATCCACAAATCCGTGGAAATGTTGACCGAAGCAACAAATGTGTATTTGGCTGCTTACTAGTGCTGTTACAATTTGTCGGTTTTCTAATTACTATCTCTAGTTAATGTCCATCTATTAACTAGCTATGCTGTACTGATGAGCTCTAATAAGAGCGAAACACGTGTCTACAGCTGCTATTGAGCGATTACCCTACGAACAATATTTTTCTAGTTTTTATAACTTTACGCTCACGATATATGTATATTTTCGTTTATTTACCTTGGGGTCCAAGTAACGGGTCTGGTGGGTGGTTATAAATTACCGCCGCTGCGACGTTGTATTTATCCACAAATCCGTGGAAATGTTGACCGAAGCAACAAATGTGTATTTGGCTGCTTACTAGTGCTGTTACAATTTGTCGGTTTTCTAATTACTATCTCTAGTTAATGTCCATCTATTAACTAGCTATGCTGTACTGATGAGCTCTAATAAGAGCGAAACACGTGTCTACAGCTGCTATTGAGCGATTACCCTACGAACAATATTTTTCTAGTTTTTATAACTTTACGCTCACGATATATGTATATTTTCGTTTATTTACCTTGGGGTCCAAGTAACGGGTCTGGTGGGTGGTTATAAATTACCGCCGCTGTGACGTTGTATTTATCCACAAATCCGTGGAAATGTTGACCGAAGCAACAAATGTGTATTTGGCTGCTTACTAGTGCTGTTACAATTTGTCGGTTTTCTAATTACTATCTCTAGTTAATGTCCATCTATTAACTAGCTATGCTGTACTGATGAGCTCTAATAAGAGCGAAACACGTGTCTACAGCTGCTATTGAGCGATTACCCTACGAACAATATTTTTCTAGTTTTTATAACTTTACGCTCACGATATATGTATATTTTCGTTTATTTACCTTGGGGTCCAAGTAACGGGTCTGGTGGGTGGTTATAAATTACCGCCGCTGCGACGTTGTATTTATCCACAAATCCGTGGAAATGTTGACCGAAGCAACAAATGTGTATTTGGCTGCTTACTAGTGCTGTTACAATTTGTCGGTTTTCTAATTACTATCTCTAGTTAATGTCCATCTATTAACTAGCTATGCTGTACTGATGAGCTCTAATAAGAGCGAAACACGTGTCTACAGCTGCTATTGAGCGATTACCCTACGAACAATATTTTTCTAGTTTTTATAACTTTACGCTCACGATATATGTATATTTTTATATATATATATATATATATATATATATATATATATATATATATATATATATATATAATATAATATAATATAATATAATATAATATAAAATAGCGTTTAGATTTATATCGTTTCCACTTGGAACGAATTAACGACATAAGGCGAAGTACTACTAATAATTGAGAGGGTATGTGTAGTCGGTTCTTGGTGGAACATGATATCAAATAATTAAGTATAAGATGAACACTTTACTTGATTTACCACTATTTATTTAAATATAACAATTGTTTCGACTTTTCAGTGATCATCAAACCTGTGTGATGATGACTGTAAAGTCGAAACAATGGGGGATTACACCATTTTTTTTTTATAATTTCATCTGAAAATATTAGGAAAACTAAGACTATTGATGAAAATCCGGTGAAAAAATTCCTATTAATAAGCGAGTTATGGTCTCCCGAATTTTGAAAAGATTGACGTGACGTCACATTTATGTGTTTTTATATCAAACTGTTTTCATCATGGACCTAAATGTTCTTGAATTATATGCTATTTTAATTTATATTTACATAAAAATAAATGAATATTATAACACTGTATAAGTCTACATACTTTATAATTACAGGTGTATTTAAATTATTAAGTTTAATGCAAGAAATTTATGTTAAAATAAAAACTGTTTGAAAACTGCTGTACAGGAATGTTAGCCCCTCCTTTCGAATTTGAATTTCTTAACTTCCATTGGTAGTAATCCCCACCTCCTAACATGCTATTTGTAATGCATTTATAGGTGGTCTCTCGGTCGCCAATCAAAATATTTTCATATTAGTGTCGAAGCGTTATAACAAAAAACCCTTTATTTCCGAAATATCTCAATTATACCATATCATTTTTTATTAATATTCATTATTCAGCATATACATTCGTATTTTTTTACTATTTTCCTTTAATTCGATTGAGCCGTAATCCCCCATTGTTACATTTAAATAAATAGTGGTAAATCAAGTAAATTGTTCATCTTATTCTGAAGTACTACTATACAGTCTGTCCTATTTAGAACTGCCTCCTTTGGGGTCTCGAGAATTATAAGAGTACGATGTCGGTTAAATGAAACTTTTTGTGTGCCTTTCGGGGGCCATCCCAGATGTGCCTTTGTTTTCTCAAAATTTCTCATTGGGAATTAGGTAATGGCGAAAAACTGAATTTTGTTGATTTCTTCTTTTTTAAATACCTAAGGAGAAAAATTTTTCAAATATAAAAGTTAGATATTTTTATTATCTTACCAGTGGCGTACGAAATAAATGTTTGTATTCGTAATTTTCAAGATTTATCACAAACTTTTTTTTAATGGAACCCATATCTGATTTTACTCTAAAAAATAATTATTTTTTTCTCTTTTTAGTGATGTAAAAGTTATTAAGTTTTGTATTTGTTTTGCTCCCAAAATTATTATTTTTCTCATATTTCGTATTAAATTTACTACCCCGAAGAAGTTGATATGTGTTTTGAAAGAAAATGTGCAAAACGTATCTATGTTCTATGCTTAAAAACTAATACAATGTAGACATGAATGCAAGGACCCAAACCTAATAAATAGACAAGGAGCTATTTGAGGTTTGCTTCAAACGCAAAATGCAATGGGTGCGTAATGGATAAAAGATAGGAACCGTGACCTTAAGCCTACTTGAATACAATCAACGTCGCGTAATGACAAATTTTGTATGTAGTTTCACGATATCTACTGTACATTGTTGCAAGCCAGATTAAATGTTTGAGGTGCACTCTGTAATTCATATTATTTTAACATAGTGTTTAAATTTTTCACTACTAATAGTAGACACTGAGTAAACAATTTAACATGGTATGATATAGAATACATAAGTGCATATTGCATTCGAACATAAAAATAATCTGTTTGGCCAGGAAATTCAAAAATCCGTTAACTATATTCTATTTTCTAAAATGTTCTGTGATCTGGCAATTTATTTTTGTACATAAAAGGGGAAAAACCTGCAGTTTCATATCCCTTGAAAAAATATAACTTTTAATTATAAAGCATTTGACCTTGAATGAAAAAAAATCCTTTTTACGCCTTTTTTTACGTTAGGCTAACCACCCCCCCCCCCCCCCCCAAAACAATTATAAACCCCCCCCGTAAAAGAGTCTGAAAAAAACATTGTGAATATGGGAATGGTTTGCTAGTATAAAGTCCTGGAAAAATTGCACATGCAATCTTGAACGAATTAAATATTTTTAAAACAACAATAATTTATTGATTTTTGCTAATTAAATATGCTTAGTGAATAAAATACTTGTAGCGATTAGAACACCGTTATATTTTTATAGCGAGTAACTAAGGGATCATTTATTTTATTGTAACAAGGTGAAGTAGAGCAATAACAAGCTAATTATTTTATTATAAACTCTTCTAAATTATAGTTTCAATATTTTAACTTTGTTATCTTTGTAAGTCAAAATTCTGTTTAGAAATAATAATCATTTTTCTTACATCTCTCTGTTTAGTCTAGATGTCAATTGCTCAGACATTTATTGTATTCACCATTAACTAGATAAGTTATTGCTACGCTACGTGCAGTGTTGTTATTTAGCTATGGATGCTGTGTACTAAACCCTGCACCCCTCAACAGATATGCTCCACTGAAGAGATAACCGTTTGTTAAAGGCAGTCTTTGGTTAAGATTCATTCAGTAAGGTCATGAAGTAGTCTGTATTGTTTAGCTTTGGGCGTATACGCTAGTACGAGTATTTAGGGTTACAATGTAACATCGTTATAAAATTTTGCATAAAACTATGAAATTAATTTTTGTGGTATTCTATATCAGATCGCCTTTGCCATATTTCAGGATGTTCCATACCACCCGCCCCTGTCTTTTTTTAAGAACTACCTTTTCCTAGAGGTTCAGGAAAGTAACTAGCTTAACGTAATCCTATCTGAAGAATTTAATGGTAATAGACTTGATTTCCGGAATTTTCCGGGAGTACGCGTAACTACACACAGGTTCAGAATTTGAAACGGCAACCTAGGTTATTTATGCTATCGTTGGATGCGTACTCTAAAAATGATGAACTTTTGTTGGAAACATTTTTTATATTGAGTATTATTTGCGAAATAAATACTAAAAATTGTTTAAATGCAGGGACCTGAACCGAAACGTATTTATGGTTTAGGTTCAGGAAATAAAAGTCGGTTCGGGTTCAGTTTCGGTTCAAAAAAAAAAAGAAAATTATAATATTTCATCGATTTTGGGTTCGAATTTCGGTTCAGAGCAAAAGCACAAAAAGAAGATAACATTTATTATTTGTAAATCATATTAATTATTTAATTTGAATTTAAAATTTTTAATTATATATTTAGCTGATTTGAATCGAATCTGAATTTAAAACAGCTTAAATTCGGTTCAGGTTTATTGACCTTGACAAATAAAGGTTTTGTTTTGGGTTTCGGTTTATCAAAAATTCTGATTAATTCGGGTTTTCGGTTCAGGTTCGGGTTCAGTTTCAGGTCCCTGTTTAAATATTCCAAGTATTTTTCCACATCTTAATCGTTTCATAGCAAGTTTATTCCTATTTTTCACTTGTTTAATTTAACATTTGCTATTTTTAATCACTGTGTCACACTTGCATGTAGCTTTTGAATGTGATGACATGGTGTTTTCAAACCGCGAAGGATTCGACATGCTGATGGCGTTAGGTTAGGTCCAACTACGAGGGATAACATGAAGGACAAAATTCGGGACGTCTGTCGCTCGCTGAATGAAAATGAAGTGATAAGCGCGGTAAACAATTGACTTCGGCTGCAAAAATGCGCCGATCAAATTGGAAGGCACTTGGAACATTTAAACAATTTTTAGTATTTATTTCGTAAATAAAACCTAATATAAAAATCTGGAGCCATTTCCATATTAGTTTTATAACAAAAATTACAGAACTTGACCCAAATATTGTTTTTACTTCCTTGTACGAAGTAAAGGAAGTATTGTAATCGCGAAAAATTTCGGTTTCTAGATTTCAACGGAAATATCCATTTTGAGCATCCCTGAATCCATTTTGACTAATTTCGGCGTGACGTCTGTACGTACGTATCTCGCTTAACTGAAAAACGGGAAGCCGTAGAAAGTTAAAATTTTGTATTTAGGACTGTAATAACATCTAGTTGTGCACCTCCCTTTTTGGTCATTACATAACTTTCGGAAGTGGTACTTTACTTGAAGCCTATAATAGATATGAATGAAAAATTATATTAAAATATAACCCAAAACTTTTCAAATTTGGTATATAAGACTCTTACATCAATGGGAATAATATATTAGATTTTAGTTAAAATGGTCTAACCGGAAGTGGTACTTTACTTGAAGCCTATAATTTTAATGAAAAACTATTTTAAAATATAAACCAAAACTTCTCAAATTTGGTATTTTATACTTTTATATTAATAGAAATAACATAATAGATTTTGGTTAAAATAGTCTAACCGGAAGTGATACTTTACTTGAAGCTGTTATCAGTTTTTCTTTAAAAAAAATGGTGTTATTTTGAATTTAACAATAAATGCTTTTAGAAAATTGAATTCTCCGTCGAAAATATCAAGTATGATTAAATTAGCTCTTTGTATAAGTGAGGTATGTAAATTTAAAAATATGTACTTTTTGGTTTCTGTAATTAAGTTTCCTATGAATTAAGACAAAAATAACAAAAAAATAAAGAATTTAATGTCAATGTCAAATTATGTCCAATACGTGCAATTTAATGATTGGGTCTGTAATAATACATATTTTAATTATTAATAAAATATGTATAGTGTAACGCTAGGCGTACAAGGAAGTCATGTGTTGTCCACATCAGATATTTTATTATATTTAACATGTCTTCTGCGCACATATAATTCTAATTATATCTATTTTTCATTGTCAGAGATTCTTCCAATTCATTAACTAGATTGGCGGTATTTCTGATGGATATATCGTTGGTAAAGATAAATAAGAAGCTCTTGTCCTATGGCTCCAAACCCCCATCCCCCTATTACAGAATGAATAAATAAAGAAGAATGTTTAAAATAAATAAAATATTCAAATAAATATTATTTTAATTCATTTAATGAAACATTTTGAAAATGTTGTATGTAAAGATATCGCAGTACGCGATAACTGGTCGACGCACCACTGGGCGAGTCACAATTTACGACAAAATGCAATAAAAGAATCAAATTTCTTTGAATGAGTAATAATTACGCGTATTTAACGAAAAATAATTGTAATCCATTAATCGTTTTAATTTTTATTTGATCAAATTTAGTATCTCGGGCAATATTTTCATGAATAAAGAAGGCTTGTTAAAAATAGGAAGCTAATTTGGGTGTAACAAATTGCATTTAGTAGAAAGTCAATATCTGGCGAAGTGGCGATGTTGTCTGGGTCCCATTGCCGCATGTAAAGTGACGCAGGGAAATTTCGATTTCCCTGAAAGCGTGCGACGCTAAATTACCGGTTACTCCGATTTATGCAAAAATGCGTTCCGGTTCGGTATTTCTTAGTCATGGAGCTCAATTGTTTCTTCATGAATTATTTATTAAATCATGTTATTAATGTTTTGTTGATAAAGAGCTGCTGAAATCAGAACAATAGAAACTGGATGGCGATATTATCGAAGGAGATGCAGGGAAATTTACGTAAAATTACGCATTAGTTTCTCTCTCACTTTGGTGATATACACCTGCTATTAATTATCATATTATTGCGTTATGATTAATCGTCGTCTTGTTAAAAATGAAATATTGCGCTTGCGTACATAGGTACATTCTGCAATGGATATGGATACTACCATCTTTGTTATGTTACGTAGTTTGATGTAACATATGTAACGCCTGAAGTAACATTTAGATATTTAGTAATGTGAAGCTTCCTTCCGTTCTACAGTAATTATTCTCAAAATACGTAATGGTACAGAATTTGCATAGCTGTAATTGAAATAACTAACTAGCCTATTTCATTTTTGTACTGATTACATTTTTAAACAAAGAGAATTGTTATCAGAATTTAATTAGTTCCTTAAACGATAATTATAAAGTAAAATGTAGCAATTAATTTGAATGAAAGGAGTTGACATCTGCAAGTATTGAACAGGATATTGCTGACAACTAAATGAAATCACATCCGTAATGATTTAACTGTTCTTAATCACTGGAACGTCAATACTACAACTGGCTTCAATTACTGTTTACTAATATTTGTCGTATATTTTACATATACGAGTAATAAACATATTTTATTCAATACAAATTATGACAAATTTTAACCAGACAGTACACAGTACATTCTATATTCTAGAATAGTAATTATTAATGAGGTATTGCACGATTTTTTTTCTTTGCATTATTTGATAGAAAACTAAAAAATATTTACCCTCTATTTTTTATTTTTATTCAAATTAATCTCTAAAAAGAGGAAATAATTATTAAAAGTGATATTTTCGGGAAAGCATCAGAATTGCACCGCTTCTCCCCTTTCCAACAAGAAGGTAACTGTATGTTCCTTAGCATTTGTTGTCATTTTGAAAAATCAATTGGCTGGATGAATAATGCAATAAAAAATCTAAAAAAAGAAAAGATTAATCTATATAAAAAAGCAAAGTTAACAAACGATCAAGAAGACTGGAATATATATAAAACACATCGAAATAAATATTTATATACTATTAGACAGACGAAAAATAATTATTTTAAAAACAAACTAGAATCAGCTATGGGAGACCAGAAGAAAACATGGAGGGTATTAAAACAGTTAACACAGAAAACAAATGATCCTATAGATACTATATGCATCAATAATAAAACTGTCACAGATCAAAGTGAAATTGCAGAACATTTAAATAACTATTTCGTTAATAGTATTAAAGAATTAAGTGAATCAGTGAAGATAAGCATAAATAAGCAAAATAAATATAAAAGTGACTTAAATAGATAATAAATTTAGTTTCAAAGAAATAGATATAGGAGAATTAAAAAATATAATAGTTGATCTCAATAATAAAAATGACAGTGACTTTATAGATAAAAATAAACTTTTAGACGCTTTTCCAGTGATAGGTGAAGTATAGTTAAACATAATAAATGAATCACTAAAAACAGGTATAGTGCCAGACGGGTTAAAATGTGCAATAGTAACTCCGGTAAAAAAGTGCAAGGGACTACTAAATGTGAGGAACTAAGACCAATAAATACTGTGAGCATAATAGAAAAAAATTTGGAGACTTGTGTTCTAAAACAATTAAAAAAATATATATTGGACAAAGACATTTTAATTACACAACAATCGGGTTATTGTGAAAAACATTCATGTGAAAGTGCTTTAAATTTTGTAATTTTGGAAAATGGAAATTGAAAAAGGAAAATCTATTATAGCAGTATTTTTAAATCTACGAAGAGCTTTTGAAACAGTGGACAGATCTATATTAATAAAAAAAACTAGAATTTTATGGATTCGATAATATAAGTATTAAGTGGTTTAGTAGCTATTTAAATAACAGAAAACAAAGAACAAAAATACATAATGTATTATCAAATGAAATAGATATAGATATAGGTCTTCCACAAGGAACTGTGTTAGGAGCTTTTTTATTTATTCTATATATTAACGATATTATAAGTAATGTTAATAAATGTAATATAAAATTATTTGCAGATGACACTTTAGTATATATATATATATATCTGCAGAATCTGTACATGAGGGTTAGAGATATTACAAAATGAAATGAATCATATTACTAATTGGTTGGAATTAAATAAACTACTGCATAATGTAAATAAAACTAAATATATGATTATAAATGATAGAAGTGACTATCATAAGAACTTAAAATGGCAACTAATAAAATAGAAAAAGTTAAAGAAATTAAATACTTGGGAGTAATAATAGACAGTAAGCTAAAATTCTACGAACATGTAGACTATGTTTGCAAAAAAAATGGCAAAGAAAGTGCATTTTTTACGAAGAATAAGAAATAAAATCAATTACATTCAAGCTGTCAACATATATAAAACAATTATTGCGCCCCACATAGATTTTTGTGCTACTGTTTTATTTTTGTGTAATAAAAATCAGTTACAAAGAATTCAATGTATACAAAATAGGGCTATTCGATGTATTTTGAAAGTCAACAGTATATATAGCATGCTAAATGCATTAAATTGGATAAATGTCAAACAGAGAATATATTATTTAACATTAATATTCATTTACAAAATTATAAATAATTTTCTTCC
Organism: Ophonus ardosiacus; assembly: GCA_943142095.1. Taxonomy (NCBI): domain Eukaryota; kingdom Metazoa; phylum Arthropoda; class Insecta; order Coleoptera; family Carabidae; genus Ophonus; species Ophonus ardosiacus. The sequence continues at coordinate 32,975,570 of OW964831.1, read as the reverse complement.
TAGATATTTAAGTAAAGAGTGTATTTTTAAACATGAATTTACAAAATATAATTTAAGAAATAAATTTGATTTAAAAGTAGAAACTGTATATAAAACTAGTTCAGAAAATTCACTAAATATCAAAGGATTTAAATTGTACAATAGTCTTCCGGAATCAACAAAAAAAGGAGTCTAAGTTGTCTAGTTTAAAAAAAAATGTATTGAATTTATTAAAAGTAAAGTATAGCATATTATTTTCTTTTGAAATGTAATAATTATGTATGTAAATAACTTTCTGTTAATTAAACTTATTATTATTATTATTATTATTATTATTATTATTATTATTATTATTATTATTTTCAACGTTAAACGCGTAGTAGAAATATAGGTTATAGAATCATAAGCGTTGCAAGTATGGATTGCTCCTAAACATATTGAAATTTTTAAATTTTATTATATAAAATATGTAGCATACCGTATTAATTAAATTAATTATATATTAATTACATTTAGCCTTATTCAGACATTTGTATTAATTTTTTTAAATTAATATGCGTATTTATTTATATGACGTAGTGAAATATCCATCTATCATGTAAGATCTATGATGGGGCAACTTGTTTTCCGTTGGCGTCACAATTTCTGCAACGTTTTGAATGCATAATACTTTAAATTGTTTTTTCTTATCCAAATAAACAAACATTTATACTAACTGTTATATTAAATAAAACTATAAAGTTAACATATTCGTATTAACGAATAAAATAGACATGTTAATATTTTTTGCAATACCTCATTATATCGTAATATTTAACTAAAATAAAAAATATGTAAGTAATACGTGGACTACGCTAACATTATTCAAAACAAGATAAATGGTTCATATTTGTTATAATTTTATTTTTAATATGTTCAAGTTCAAATAAGTTCTTTTCAGCAATAATACAGTTTATCATTCTTTCCTTTCAATTCTTAAAAGCCCACCAATCTTCTTTTGAACTAATTTCTGGGAGACTTAAAAACTATCTAAGCTCTCTTATAAATCATGATTCGAAAATGCTCTGTGTTTAATTCTATATTCTCACTCAAAACGGTACTTTAAAACATTGGTTAACTAAGGCCAATTTTGCTAGTGCGTATCAGATGCGGCTATACTCGTCAGACGCGATGTACTCTTTCTATATTTTTAAATAGAAACTTTTTAGTAAATCGCGGCCATCACGCCCAAATCTCGTCAGAAGCGCTTTATGAGCACTATACGCGCACAAAAACGCGTCCGGCAGTGGTATGTATGTAGTTTGGATATGATGAGTACAATATACTATATTTATGAGTGACATAGTACGGAGAAGGGATTTTTTTACCTCTCGCTAAGAGAAGTATTGGATTCATGCTAAAAATCGCATATCCAGATTTTAGTGAATAAGCACGGTTTAAGGTTACTCGAAACCGATTTTAACATTTCTACAATAATGTCTCTCCCCCCCCCCCCTCTCTCTCTCTGTGTGGGTGTGTGTGTGTATGTGTGCGTGTGTGGGGAAGTGTGTATGTATGTATATGTGGATGTTGGAGGGACAATTCCTTAAAAACTATAATACTTAAGATAAATTTAACTGCTTATTCTTTAATCTGACATTAAAGGTAAGAGCTGAAAAGGTTTTGGTAACAATTGAACACCCGAAAGTAGTAGTTTGTTAAAAAACTACTAAATATTATTTTATAGAAATTTATGTTATTACGAATATTAAAAAATATAAAATTCTCTATCCAATACATTGAACATTTTTATTACCTATATCAGTCCATGGAAATCAATTGAAAAATTAAAATGTACAAACATTGACATAATTGTCAGCGTCAAAAATCTAGAAACATTACTGGAGGCTTTTCTGGGAAGTACATTCAATATTTTTATTTTATCATTGGTTAAATATTTAAAATTATATAGATACAGCTGTCGTACATTAAATTGGCCCTGTTCTTGAATACCTACGGAAAATCTAAAATTCATACATGGACAAGTCGAAATGTAATAGTAATTATAATATGCTATTGTTATAACAAGAAAAAGACTCCGTCAACATCTAAAATTGGCATAAAAAGAATGGGGATTCATTTATAAGCCAAAGTATGTACACTACCAGTATCAACTAAACATGCGCCTGCTATACATATATTTTATCATATATCCTTCAGAAATACTGCAAATTTGATCAATGAATTGGAAGCATCTCGAACATTTAGAAGAGTAGGATGAAACTTGTTCATAGAATGAATTGAAAAATAAGAAATAGATGTAATGAGAATTTTTTGTGTATACCAGAAATGTTAAATACTATACTTATAACCTAATATGAAAATGGCGAGAGATATTGTGCTGGCCACACTTTTTTTGGCATGACATTTTTTTTTTTTTTTCTTTCAGTTAGAATATTCTAAACTTATAGCTCTTAGCTAATAGCTAATAGTAGAACGTTTTCATTTTCAACTAGCAAAATACATGTTGTTTTGTTATTTGTCATTGATTGAAGAGCACTGATTGAAAATTTGATGTACCACTCGAATTTTAGGAAAATAGAATATTTGTATTAGCAACGCTTGTTTTAAGCCGGGTTTACATTGGTATAGTAGTTGGGTTAATTGCTTGTACCAGTAACTTGCAAGACAGTTACTAACCTAGTGTAAACCCCATAGGACAGTACTTGTACCAGTACTTGCACAAGTAATCAGGACAGGTAAGTGGATAGTCTCCCAGGGTATCTACCTACCACTTGCAAAGACACTGTCCTACACCCACCAGCATATTAGACACTAGCCTACCGGCTTGTATGTCTACTATACCAATGTAAACAATAGAAATACGTACCTTAATACCAGTTAATTTAATGTACATACGAATTATTCCAAATTTTAGAAATAATGCAATTTCTCCAGCAAATCAATTGCTTCTTACGTTAGGATTTTATGCAACTGGATGTTTTTATATTGTTAGTAGTGCTTTTTTTGGGGGTACTTAAATCTACTGCTGGGCGCATAATACAAAATGTTACTTCTGTCATTAATTATTTGAAGCAAGAATATTCTTTTTAAATCTTTTTTAATACTTTCATATTTTATTTTCAAAGTTCTAAGATTTCTTGCTTTTAGTCCGCTTTTAGAATTAAATAAATTTTCAATTTTGAGCATGTTTTTTCTTTCGTTTTCCATGTGACTGTGTCTGTAGTCTTATTTTCTATTATGTCTTTATGCGCCAAAATAAGGTCAATTAAAAGCAAAAATCCTTTTTTTTTGTAAAATTTACAGATCTTTTTCTGTCGCTCATTTTATTATCTTGCCAAACTATATTTTATGACAGATGGTGACAGAAATGACAACACGAATTGAAAAAAATAAATGGTAACCAAGGTTTTTGGCTTGTGACGTGAATATATTCATTTCTGACATAATTACCAACATTAAATTTACTTCATTGATCTGTCAAGTAACTACCAAACCACGATTTAAAATATACTGGTTGTGCCACTCTGCCAAAAACAAGGGTCCAAAGCGATACGTGTTTCGTCGTTTTTTCCGCTAGAGGCGCAACGTGAGAACGACCCAACTGACACCTGTCATTTTGAAAATATTACATGTTATATCTTATAGAAAGGTAAATAAAACAGGTTTTGAAGTAGAAATTCGTATTATATGTAATGTAATATAAATATTTTATTGAAAGATATTGCAATTAATGCAAAATGAAAACAAAATTAAATAGAAAATGTTTCATTCCTGGATGTGAAACCGGTTACAAGAAATCCACTGAAAAAGAAACTCTGTTTGCTGCTCCACTCGATATATCACTTTTTAAAAAATGGCAATGTGCAATTAGTAAAGATGATCGCGAATTAAGATTGAATGATGTTTGTCGAAAACATTTTCGGGAAGAAGATATTATTACCAAATGGAAATCTGGAAGCGTACTGTTCTATCAATTTATTTAGTTTTTCCAATTTTAAATTCTAACAATGTATTGATTCAGGTTTCCATTAAACATATAAATTTATATTAAAAATAAATTCATTATGCATTTCATTTTTTATATTTTATATAAAAATAGTTTGCTGTGGTAGGGTTATTCTCACATAGCGCATCTAGCGGATTATTCAAGGAAACACGTATCAAGCGGACCATCAGAAACAATGAAAAACATGACAAGTGGCATAACCAGTACATTTTAAATCGTGTACCAAACAGATAAATAACGATTGAAAGACGGAATTATTTACTTAACAGATCTTACCAGACAGGTAACGTTACTCATCAAGTAGTTACTTGACAGAGTTACCAGGAGATTGAAATACCGGACCTAAGTCTTACAAACAATTCAAGAAAAACTGAAAAAATAAATAAACGAATTTGTCGTAATATTGTAAGGTTTTATTAAAGTATACAAAAGGATCAGTAGTAATTTACAATAAAAAACGATGTTACTTATTATTGATAAATAATATGAAATTAATATATCGATAAGTTATACGTTAAATATTTAATATTTAATTTAAAAATTTAATTTAAAATTACGAGACTCCTGCTGGTTGCGAATCTGGGGAACTGGGTTTGATCCCCACCGACGCCAAATATTTCTAAAAAAAAATCTTCAATTTAAATAAAAATTAAAGATTTATTTATTATTACAAATTTTCTTAGTTAAGTCATGATAAATAAATTTATAAAAAATGGGCCAACTAATATGATACGGCGCTAGTATGTATAAATGTATTTTCCGCCATTATATTTGATAAGTTAACAAAAAATGCGACATATTTGTCACTTGTGTTGTTTGCGAGCATATGACATATGATATGCTAACAAAGTCGTTCAACAAATTTTTGCTACCGTTTGAATATATCGTTGGGCTTATTAACGCAATAAATTTTTAGGTACTTATTTTTACAGAATGATAGCTATGAGCTTCAGCAGCTACCTTCAGTCCGTTTTAATGAAACAGTTGTTATTGGTTGCTAGCTCCATGTCGTGTCCAGTACAAGTCACAGCTAGTGTAATTAAGATGTTTAGCGCCATGAAAACCAGTACGTTATGTCACATTTTATCAACAAGAGTAGACAAAACAATGATTACTAGAAAATGTACTAAATTATATAGTGCATATGTATACATATTTATATTCTGAACAAAGGCAATATACTCGTAAACAATTTTTATTATAATAAAAAAACTATTTTTTTGTCTTATCCGTCATCATCTTAAGACTCCAAATTCCCAGCCTCAGCTCCTTAAATGAATAGTGCGGGTAGTGGACTTGAACTGTAATTACGGGCATGGCATCGCGTGACGATCGCACGCACGTCACGTCTTGTCACGCAGCGTCACGCGTGCACAGATGACGAGATTTGTTTCGCGCCCCGTTATCACCCTCTACTTCTTAGATTATCAGCTCTTTAACATTTCCTAATGCTGCCCTAATGAGAACTCACGTCATTCGAGATAATAATAGTAATGACCAGAAGTTTGTTTTATTAAAAAAAATTATAGAATTTATTTGTAGAAGGTACACGTTTAAACAGTCATGATTTTATAATAAAGTTATGTTATGAAAATATTTCAATTTGAAAACAAATAATTTGATATCATAAAAACAGTGCTAAAATCTATATTTATGTATTTATACTCGTTCATGTTATTTGAAGGAGATTTATGCCTAATAAGATACTTGAAATTTCATTTCGATTCAATATTGTCACTTTAAGGAATATAACTATTGCTTTATTTACTATTTTCTTTTTAAAATATCACTATGAAGTGATTAGTTTTTTGACAGTGACTTAATTTTTATTAATTTAAATACATACCTACATATTTACTAATGCTGCAAACTATATAAGTTCCTTTGCATATAACGCAGAACTATTGCTTTATTTACGATTTTCTTTATTATTTAATGTCATTTATTATTTTGAAGTGATTCGTTTTTTAACAATGACGTTTACCTGTTAGTTACATTCATTTGAAAAATGAACTGTGTAACAAAGGAATTGTATTTATCTTAGGCTTCAGAATTAAAAAAAAAAGATTTTTAAATTTATCTGCAAAATATATAGGAAAAGTATTAACGTATACTTGTAGAAAATTCAATATTCTTTAATTTTCATAATGACAAAATGCGAAAAAATGGCATTTAATGTTATTTTTTAAAGAAAAACCATTATGAGCTTCAAGTAAAGTGCCATTTCCGTGTGTCCAATTTACACCAAAATCTAATGGCTTCTTTTTATATTAGAATAGGATAGAAATACAAGGTTTCAGAATTTTCTGAATGATATACACACATACACACATACAGACATCATCTTGAAAATGTTAAAATTGGATTCTAGGGACCTTAAAACGTGGTCATTTACTAAAATCTCGATAAGTGATTTTTAGCACGATCCCTATACCTCCCTTACCAAGGGTAGCGGGAGGTAAAAAGTTTCATTGGAGCCACCGGTCATTATTCTTGACAAATGTTTAGAATCATTATCTTTCATTATGGTATATCCATCTTCTATAATTCGCAATACAAGGAACACTGATTTTTCAATTTTTTATAACATTTTTCTCTAATGTTTTGGTAAAAATGCAGCAAGCGAACAACTAATGATGAAGATATACTGACATAAATTGAACTGAAATCTAAGCTTTCAAATTATACCCACAGATATTTTCAACGGTGAACATATAAAAGCATATTTAGAGTAGACAAATTCATGTGAATATTTGTCGTATTGTAATTGTCTAAATTCTGCGCTCACCGTATTTGCTCTTAATGGCGAATTGCAAAATCTACCATTAATTACTAATTATTAAATCAAATTTATATTATTTGTAGAAACTACACAGAAAAAAAAAACCGAAATTGTAGTTAAATTAACTAAATAAATCTTTGATTTTCAGCCTTCTTATATGTTTTCATTAAATTATCTAAGTTTATTTAGTTAAATTTTCTAAATTTGTAATAACAAATTATAGTAAAATTAAATACAAAATTTGATTAAATGACTACATTTAGTATTGAACTAAACATAAATAAAGAAATTAACTAAATATATATTTAAATTTTCTATTTACTTACCTAATTCATTAGATAAATCACTGAAAATTGAAAGAAAAAATAATGAAGCCAAAATATAGTACAATTAAATAAAATAAGTAATTAAAATAACTATTTACATATTTAAATTAACGATTTTTTACAAAATATTTATTATCTATTTCGAGTTTGTTAAAATGCTAAATTAAGATTTGTAAATTAAACTAAATTATTAGACATATTGCCTAATAAAATAATATCTAATTATAATTAGACAAAATTTCAAATCTTTTTTCTGTGTACAGCCCTGAATTTCATACTTTCTTTTTATTAAAAATAACATTTAATCTTCATTGAAATTTCTAAAGATGCAAACTGATGGCTGATGACAAAATAAAAGCAATAAAAGTATCTGGAAGGCTGAGTCCCCATATGGGAAAATAAGAAAGTTATAGTATTCTTATCGCAAGAATGTAGTTACGCTATAAAAAATGTATGATTCTTGACGACATAACTAAATGAAATAATCTCTTTTTGCTAAACAGATCGTAGAATCTTTTCATTTATGAACAGTAGTGACAGCACGCACTTTAGAATTCTATCAAATGAGGCATTTGTTTTCACTTTTCGCCAAAAAGCGTACAGCTCGAGGCGAAAATGTCACAGTAACGTCATTATTCTGTCACAATTCTATTCAAAGCCAATTAATATAAAATTTATACATTTATTATGTCATAATATTTTTTTTATTTTAATAGTATAAAATTCAAAAATTTCCGTAATAAAAAGCGAATATAGAATTCTAAAGTGCATGCTATCAAGATTCGTAAAAGTAAAATCACATTCGCCTGTTTTCTATAATAGAATGCGTGCTGCCACTACAGATTCTATAATAAGCAAAAGGAGACCATTTTATTTACGTATGTCGGCAATCATACACTTGTTATAGCGCAACGACATTCTCACGTGAAGAATACTATTTATGTTACTATACCGTGAGTATTTTTTAACGTGAAACATTGGGTTTGTCATATCCATGGTTGCGACTCGACATTTGATTGACAGCAATGTATTTGCCTGTCTCATTTAAAATGAAGCATTAATAAACGACAAAGTGTAACTTTTAGGTTTCCTGCTACCAATGAGGTAAAAGAGACTGAAATTTATTGAAAATAAAGATAATTAACATATTTCAAAAGCAACAACTAGGCATTACATTGTGAAAAGGTAGTACAAAAAATATTACAATAATACGCAGCCCGCAATACACCATGGCTTCCATCCCCGCAAATCACCCTATCGCATATCTTCCGATCACAACAAACACCGTAAGGCAGCCTCTAATCAGTATACACTCGAAAGTTCTTCCATTATATTATTATTTATTATTCTGTCTATACTCTATAGCTTCTTAAAGCTGTCCATTCACTGTCATGCCTAGTATGATGCCAGGCTTGTTTTGTCAGTCGAAAGTCGACCTGTCCATGCCAAAATTGATCGTGTATGATATATGGGACATTCAAGCCAAGCAAGATGATTTAATATACCGGTCATAAAGAATCCACCATGTTGGTGTTTTCATTCCATGCCATATAATGCCAAAACTGGTCGAGTGTGGGCTAGCATCTAGTGCTGTCAAGAACCGGAAAAATTTGAAACCGGATACCAGGTTCCTAAACTATCCGGGTACCCGGGTAGTGGAACCAATCTTCGGTTCCGAATAATGGAACCAGTCATCGGTTCCGAGTAATGGAACCGGTCATCGGTTCCGGTTCCGGGTAATTGAACCGATCTACGTTTCCGGGTAATAGAACCGATCTACGGTTCCGGTTCCGGGTAAAGGAACCGATCTTCGATTCCGGTTCCGAGTAACAGAACCAATCTTCGGTTCCGGTTCCGAGTAGTGGAACCGGTTCTCTGGAATAGAACTTCAGATTCGGGTTATGGAATCAATGATATTATTCAATTATAATTTTAAATTAGCCTCGCTATTTTGGAGAAATAAATAGATTTCCTGTTTTATTTGAGAAATATTATACCATATGCAGGAGGATGATATTTTTTTTTTTTAGAAAATGTAACTGCATAATTGCAAATTACACTTTCAGTTTCATATTAAATATTTTCAATTTTCATTCAATATGGTTTATTTCAGTAGCTTGACCTTGAGTGGTGTTATAAGTTATCGGTACCTACCTACATAATGACAATATTGACCATAAAATGAAGGGACAAAGCAATAAATATTTCCCAGAATTTCAATAAGCTACTTATACATTCTGCTTTAATCTTTACATTTTGATCTCCCACTTTTGCAATATAAAGGATTATTTCTTAATTTCTTGACTTCAGTTCGATTAAATCCAATCAATATAGCCATTTAATATTTTGTTTGTTTATGTAAAAATTTTAAATCCATCGTTTTTGTTTAATAGACAATTATATGTTTCACACCAAAGAGTCGGGTAGAGAAGGTTCCGTGGTAAAAGTGGAAATACCTGATAATGTATATAAATACAAATTACACATAGCAGAACATAAAATTTTTTATTAAAAATTTTCTTTAAAGCAATAATTTATAATTCATAATTGTCAAAATTTTTCATATTATATGCACATGTGTTTTATTTTGAACATGCATTATTCAATTTTCTTAAAAATATCGAAGAATGCACTTAGTATGCACTTTACATATATTCCGACCTGTATTCATAATATTAATTCGTAATACGTAAATCATGAATTATTGTAATAATGTAATGTAACATATTCAAGACTCAATCTGATCGGGTTCCATAACCGAGAACAGATGAGTTTCGGTTCCAGAAGCGAGAACCGATGAGTATCGGTTCCAGGACCGAGAACCGATGAGATTCGATTCCAGAACCGAGAACCAATGAGATTCGATTTCAGAACCGAGAACCGATGATATTCGATTCCAGAAACAAGAACCGATGAGTTTCGGTTCCAGAAGCGAGAACCGATGAGTTTCGGTTCCAGAACCGAGAACCGGGTAGTTTCGGTTCCAGAAACGAGAACAGGGTAGTTTCGGTTCCAGAACCGAGAACCGGGTAGTTCTGGTTCCAGAACCGAGAACCGGGTAGTTTCGGTTCCAGAACCGAGTAATTTCGATTCCAGAACCGAGAACTGGGTAGTCTTGGAATCGGAACCGAGAACCGGTTAGTTATACATTCAAATAACCGGGTACTCGTGTAATTTTGGAACCGGAACCGAACCGAACCGGAACCGGTTCCCACCACTACTAGCATCATGCCGCATTTAGGTGTTTTCACATTTATTTTCATAACTTATTATTTTAATTTAAGTTATATTGAAGATTTGTTGCGTTTACTTAAAATGTGTGGAATTAAATGGTTAACATTTTTTGTGGCAGAAAATACTTATTCAAAATGTAAACAAAACTGACAGGTGCTACTGCGCGCTATGACAGATGAGCTTCCATTACCGCCAACTAATTTTGTTGGTTCCCAATAGCGCACTTTCATTACAAAAACGCGATTGTAATACTGGCCTATATGAGTATTTAATGCTTGTTTAAATATAGTTTTAGTTTTATATGCGATTAGAATCAAAGCTTAAAATGTTATATATAACCTTGTCTTCTATCTTGGTTTAATCCATGTCTCCATCATATTAATAATTCTAACAAATATTTTGTGTCTGTAACAGCCGTTCATCCTATATTATACTACCTAATTATACGCACAACATTCTTTACACCCATATCAAAATACATCTCATAACATAAGCAAACAAAGAATAAAAAACCTGAACCACACACACTGGCCCTGGTGACTGGTGTGTGTAAGACAGTAGCAGTCGGCAGTCGCTTGTTTCACGTCACAGCCGATCAGAGATTACAAAACCGTAACACATTCCGGTGTCAAGACAACAGCGGTGAGCCGGAGATGCTGATGCTAACCGCAGAAGACGCTGATCCTGATGGTGCATGTACAACATCAACATCAGGTGCTGTAAGATGCCAGATACAACAAGAACAATGCTTGTAAATGTAACGAGATTTAAACAAAGAAATGAAGTGATAAATGTAGATGGAATATTGAAAGATGATGTAGAAATAAACTCTGATTTAAATGATATCTACTAAGTGACAAATTATATTGACGCAACTTCCAACTGCTATAATATTAAAGCATTAATAATATGTTATCAAGTGTATATAAAAGTATCTAAATATTGGTTTTTAAATAGTACATACTTTACGCACTCTTTACAATGTGTAAAGTGTCACTTTTCAAACACTTTTGCGTGAAAAGTAAATACGTTGCTAGGCAACATGCACATTCAGTAAAATATAGTCTTAATATGGAAATGGCGAGAGGTCTTGTGCTGGCTACAACAGAATTTTTCTAATTATCGAACACCAAAATGTTCTTCTAACGAGGCAAATTTTGTCTATATGTTAACCAACTTCATTTCTACTATAACTTTCGAGATTCAAACGCATTTTTCCATTTTTTATTTTTCTGAAAGAATTGTTCAAGTTATTCACTTTAATACATGTTTTACGTCTGGTAACTATATATTTTTCAAAATATAATTTAAAAAAATCTTGGAATAATACAGATGCGCGAACTTGGCAAGCAAATTTGAGCACTAACGAAACGAACTGTATGAACGAATAGTGCTTCTTTAGTGTTCTTTAGTGCTTTCAAAAAAAATATCCTAGGAATCACTATCACGTCATAAATAACATTCGATTTATTTCCTGTCAACTTCACGCCAGCAAACAGTTTTTAAAATAAACTAGTTAACTTGCGGTCATTGGTTAGTGCTTTGTTAGTGCTCTTTAATGCCCTTAAAAATTTTATTGCAAAAAATTACTATGACGTCAAAAACAACGTTCAATAATTTTTCTGCTTAAATCTCAATGGCTTCTCTAATTAATGTTGTTAAGTCGAGTAGATCTAGCAATAAATTTAGTTTCTTTAAATTTAATTTGGTGGAATTCTTCCAAGGCATGCTCTGCAACAGACGATTTCCCAGGCAGGTTCAATCTGATCGATCGATGATGTTCATTTAATCTTGTAGAGATAGTTCTACCAGTCTGGCCGATGTAAGCTCTCCCGTAGACACCTGGAATTCTGTAAATTCCTGATGATTGAAGAAGGATGACGTCTTTCATTTGTTTCAACATAATATGACGAAGTTTAACATATGGAGAAAACGTCTTCATGTTCTTCTTACGAAGAATTCTACCAATCTTGTACGTTACGTTTTTTACATAAGGAAGCGATGCAAATAATACGTTCCTTTCTTTTTCAATGTTTGAAGGTCTTTTCGCTTTAAGACATTTTTCAATTGAAGACACACAAAATCCACATTTCAAATTTTCCCGTGTGTGACGTGTGTATTATTAATACCAATCACAGTTTTTCTTGCCCTAGCAGTACACTCTCGGTAGTATACTTTGTACTAACGTGTTCACGCTTATGACAGTTTCATGTGTGTCAAATTATTTGCATATTGTCAAAGATATTCATTCGATGTTCTTATTATTTATATTTTTGAGAGAAACACTATTTCAAAAGAAATTATTCATTTTCACACAAATTCATTAGTTTCATTTCATTATCTTGTCTTAAATTTGCTGATATAGAAAAGAAATATAAAATATGACTTTAACACCAATCAGTCGTCCTACACGTAAAACTTAGGTTAAATGTCAAATAAAAATTAATTTTCCGTACATTCCCTGAAGTGTAGAGACTAGCGTATAAGTTTGTTATTGGCGAAGAAAATGGACTCGTAGCCACCTGGTGGAAAAATTATGTAGTTCTCTATATAAGAAGTAAACAGCTTGAAAATATATGTGGTATTCAAGTAAATAATTATAAAAAATACGTACTGTTAAACTTTTAGAATTATACCGTAAATATTTGTATGATACAATTAACATAATTCAACTTCTTCGCTGTGCCGTGGTATTACAACAAGCTTGTGTGAGTCATACAGACTTGGGCGAACTATACAGGTGTTCTGAAAATGGGTGAAAAGCTTCAGGTAGAACGATTCTTTGATTAATTCTGAGTCGATAATCCTAATGCAAAAAAATTGTACGGCCCTTCGTAAAGCCACACGAGCTACTTAAAAGAAATGTAAATTTGGCAACACCGTATCAAATTGTTATAGAAGTTATCAGGTAGCTATGCAAATCAGTATGACTTTATGTCAACATTATTTTTACACTTACAGGTACACTCAGTGGAAATTCAAATTGGGAATTGAATTTATTTACTTAAGATACTAGCTTTGCTTTATTTATTAAAAAAATCAATGAAAACGATATTTTATGTAGTAATAAAAATAACAAAAATAATAATACATATTAGCGTATTCCTTAAAGGTATGCATTCTAATTATCCAATGTTTCATTCACCATACAAAAAGAAATAAATTATAAAATCAAACATCAACTGAAACGTCAAAATTTGACAAATTATTTATAATTTCTGTTTCAAACAAAAAACTGTTTTATACATGGTTGTCACGTATTCATATTAAAAAAATCTATTTTAGAAAAGTTAAAATTTTAAAGATTTTATATCAAACGTTTAGCTACGTAGATCAAATTTTACACAATTCTTCATAGCATGTAAAGAGCAATGATATTACGTAAAAGATTTTTAAAAAATCGCTTAGTTCTACTTGCACATTTACAAGTTTGGTGGCTTCGTGCGGCTTTAAGAAGGGCCGTATAAATTTTTTACATTAGAATTATCGACTCAGAATTAATCAAAGAATCGTTCTACCTGAAGCTTTTCACCCATTTTCAGAACAGTCTGTAAAATTATTAATAATCTACGTCACAAGAATTCCACTGCGAACTTTATTTATGGAAATTATGAATGAAAAGTTTTATATTTTCTAGTAATTTTTACTTTAATATGTTTAAAATTAGTTTATATTTCATAATTAATAGGAAAATGTAACATTTATTTTTTTCGCAACTATCCTATTGGGACTTCGGGAGATACTCTAATAAGGCAAGGAGTAGGAATTAGGGAAGTGTGATAGAATGACATGATAGATAAAATAAAGTACGTGTACTTCATTCTTTGACGGAAGACATATATGTTGTCTACATATAATGAAAGAATGAAAATCATTTTGGTAATATTGTGCCACTATTGTATCCATTGGAGTAGCCAGGATAGAATATTTTCGAAAGAATGGTTTCGCGAAATAGGGTCAGAAAAATATAATAATTACTCCTCACATCAGGTTAAAACAAATGTGTGAAAATAATTTGTATTCTATATATTCTGTTTATGTTATAATAATACGAGTAACAAAAATTGATTGAAAATTAATAGTTGATCAAAAATAATATGTAAGAACGCTATAGTAAATTTTATACTGATAAAGTCACTGCAATTATACTATACTCTATTCCATTTAACTAATTCATTAGATAACGCTTACATCAGAGCCATTTTTAAACTGCTGGAATTAAAAAATTGGAGTATTCAACTGTCATTTTACTAAAATATTAAAAAGGTATCATGCCATGGAAACTTTGTATATTCTGGTCAATAGGTAATAAATATAAATTATTACCTGCCTGCTTTTCAAATTACATTGCGTAAACTTGACTTCAATTTGAGCCAATCGCAGAGTTTAAAACTATGCCATTTTTTCTACAATACCGAATGGGTTAGCTGGAACAGAGTTTATAGATTATTACATATATAACTTGTTTGTCTGACAAAAATTCAGTAGTAATTTAAGCAAGAAACGACTTAAAGTGAATCGGTTAAATTAAATTTAATAATAAAAGATGGTAACATAATGCATAACGTACTATGTAAGCTACGCCTACGCAAATTGTCATAAGATTGCCAATTAGTTCAGTCAATAGAGGTTTTTACCCTACAAAAGGTGGGGGAAAAAACGATTTTAACGTATGTTGTTTGGGTCGAGACGGGTATGAAAAATTCAAATTTGTGACCCTGGGGAGGCTCGGCGTGAGCCGCCATCTTGGATCAAAGGTGCAAAAAATGAGTTTTTCGCTTTTATCTCGAAAACAGTAGCCCGTATCAAAATTTTACATGAACTCAAATTTAAAGCTCGTTACTTTTTGTACAAAAAGGGTACTTGCATTTTTTACCTAGGATGAACTCTCAATTTTGATACGGACCACTGTTTTCGAGATAATAGCGAAAAACTCATTTTTTGCACCTTTGATCCAAGATGGCGGCTCACGCCGATCCTCCCCAAGGTCACAAATTTGAATTTTTCATCCCCGTCTCGTCCCAAACAACATATGTTAAAATTATTTTTTCCCCACCTTCTGTAAGGCAAAGGTCTTTTTTGGTCTCCATTGACTGGACTAAATACTAATCCATACATTTTAATCCATGATGACAGTAAGCAAATTATATATTATTCTTTTTTCCAATTAATGCATAGTATAATCGAAAAGAATGGTATTTTCTCTCTTTGACTATGGCAGTGATTGTATTTTAATGTTTAGATAATAGATATTACACATAGTAGGTTTTATATATTGAAAACATTAATGAATAAAATATTTAATAAAGCAATATAAAATATATAAAGTACAAATAAACATCTCTGCTACTTTGATAATACGAGATACAACACTCAGATAAGGATAAATGAACAGTTACTTCTCCATTTGGAAAGTCATAAATTGAATTTCATCATAATTTAATTCTATAAACTCTTCATTGTCCGGCAAAAATATTTTTTATTATTTCGTTGTCCATCAAGTAAATCAATAAAAAATCTCCTATTATATCTGAAATCAGTTTAACTAACTGATCAGACATCTATCTAAACAGGATCAAATATAGAAAAGATCCGCTTAACACACAATTAAATATATTAAATTTAAATTAGACTTCTGTGACAGCTATTCCACTCCAACCATTCTCAATCTGTTTACTACATTAGGATTACTCAAATAAATTAATTCGAAGATAGAGTCGGTAGCACCAGCACGTGATAAGACGACATTCCTATGCAAAGCAAAGAATCTGTTCCAAAATTCATGATCCAATTAATAAGAAGAGAGCAATAAATCAGTGAGATTCGGCTACTGTGGACCATAAGTTAGCTCATGAATAATTCAGGGCGCATTTTGTTCTTCCGATACAGTTTTTCCTGCCTCTGTCTGACGTAGGCGGCGACGGAGGGCGTAGAGCAAGAAAACAAGAAGTGAATATGTTGCAAAAAGAATCAAATGCGGATTTAACTTTTCACGGAGGAGAATTTTTAACGTACTTTGGAAATTTATACAACTTAGTTTTGCATATGATTTTATTCTGAAATTGTTGCACGAGTTTCAAATAAAAAATATTTTCTCAGAAATTTAAACCTGAACTAACACTAAATCGAAATATTGTTTAAGAACAATGGGCTACTTGCGTACCTTTTTACCTCCCGCTTCCCCTTGGTAATGGAGGTATAGGTATCGTGCTAAAAATCACAAATCGAGATTTTAGTAAATGACCACGATTTAAGGTCCCTAGAATCTAATTTTAACATTTTCACGATGATGTCTGTATGTGCGTATGTGTGTGTGTATGTGTGTGTGTATGTGTGTGTATGTGTGTATGTGTATGAATTTTGTCTTCGCTCTAACTCAAATACTATCATTCACAAAATTCTGAAACCTTGTATTTATACCCTATTCTAATATGAAAAGAACCCATTAGATTTTGGTGTAAATCGGATAACCAGAAATGGCACTTTACCTGAAGCTCATAATGGTTTTTCTTCAAAAAATACCATTAAATGCCATATTTTCGCATTTTGTCGTTATGAAAATTAAAGATTATTGAATTTTCTACAGGAATACATTAATACTTTTTCTATATATTTTAAATTTAAAAACAATTTTTTTTGTAAGTCCCGAAGCATAAGATAAACACAATTCCTTTGTTAACTAATCACTTCAAATTAATAATGGTGACATTTTAAAAAGAAAATAGTAAATAAAGCAATAGTTTTCTGCAATGGAACAGTTTGCAGCGTTAGTAAATACGTAGGTATGTATTTAAATTAATAAAAATTAAATAGCGGGAGGTTTTGTGTTGGCCATATCAGATTTTTTTATTTAATATTTTTGAAGAGAAGGTAAAAACGTGCTACCTATATTTTTTCTTTTGACAAAATTTTTATTAATAAAAAAATAATGAAATTTGATTATTTAAATTACCGCTATGTATGACGTAGAATTACGCCGTATCAATGAATGGCCGTAAAGCCATAGCGTGGTACCACCCCATAACAACGGCATGTTTGTGCGGGTAACGTAGATTTCCTGTTCGATGTTTCAACAACAGTTTGGAGGTTAATATTTTAGTTTGCCTTTTTGGTATCGATATTTTAAATTACATGTAACTACCTATGTGTTTATTTGTAAAGTAATAATGTATTTGAGAGACCAGGGAGAGAGAAAAATGAACTAATGTCAAATTCAAATTATAACTTTCTCACACGCCATGCCATCTATAAGTTATATTTTTAAACATGGTTCCCTTCTCCAGTTCAATATAATGACGTCACAGAAAATTTTCTTTCTTAATTTACTAAAAAACAAATATTTTTTTAAAAATAAAATTTATATTTTTATATATGTTTTCAACATAACATTACGTATATAATGATAGAAATCGGATTTTCAGTACCACGCAAGTAGATCATTATACTTAAATTTGGTCAGTTTATAGTTAGTTATACAGTAAGGGACACGAATGAAGAGCTGTCGATAGAATGCTAGCTCGAATTCAGTTTTATGAAATTGATAATTAATCAGTGCAATTGGTCGGTTCTATCTCATTTATATTCGGATCATAAGCCACCCAAATAAGTATATTTATTTTGAGATTTCATAATCATTATTTCTTGACGACGACGCCTATAGTGTAAGTATTTCTTTCATTTACCGCTCAGCTCATGACTCGTGTCCCGCATTGTCCAGAGTGTAGTGTCTTATTTTCGATTTTTTCGATCTTTACGTAACTCAGCTGTGTAAAGATTTTTACAAAACTCTTTTCGTATCAATTATGTAAAAAGTGACATCATAACCTCAAAAGGTTAGGTAAAATTCAACTTTTAAAAACGAAATTAGATAATATAATAATAGCAAGATACGATGTATTTTCAAAAACAAAAGACGATAGAAAATTCTTGTGTGGATTATTAAATTGACTCTGTATTGTACAAACGAGAGATATGAGAAATAATTGGCAATTAATAAGTTCATTTTTTTCTATTTTAAACAGTCTTAGAACTAAGTAAAAATTGAACTGGAATAATATGAAATTGCAAATAAAATTTAATTTATATTAAAAGTCTACTGGACAAATAAATATCAATCAATTTCTTCCATTAATGTAGTGGTCTTTTTATTTCCACTCATGTATGCTAAATAAACACACATTCCTACTTTACCTACTTAAAGTACGTAATAAACCACCCGCAAATTCCAGATAACTGTTCAAGTGTGAACGTCAAACAATATTTATCACCCAAAAGTCAAAACGCAAAATCTCCTCAACAATAAAGTTTTACCTGAGTTTTACGGCAAGTAGTTGACTTTTTAATTACAACCTTAACTAATCCGAACATGGATGAGTTTATAGCCCTGTACTGCGAACTGGACACCCCAGGGCCTGACCAGGGGTTGTAAACTGCCTAAGGTTCTGACCGCATAAGATATATTGACTCCAGGAAGAAGTAAAAGTTTATGAAAACTTTACATGTTTACAAGCCAAGTTTACTGTGGAAAAAATACTGACTGCTACACATAAATTTTATTGGGGTGTGGTTTTTATTGCTGCATGCAGACAAGAGCTTGATTCTTAATGCAAAAAGGGATGCTTTTTTTAAATAAAAAAATGGCGTTTTTGATTTAAAATAATGGTAATTAATTCATTGACTTTTACCTCATGCCTATCGTATATAAATGACCATATTCCCGATAACCAACGTTTAACATTTTGATAGGGATATTTTTGTGTATGGAACTCGTGATTACATATCTAAGTTAGTTATGTGATCAGATATGGAACGTAATACTACGATATGTCAAATTATATTAACCTAAAAATATGAATAGTAATGAAGCAACTAATTTAGTTAGTAACATTTGTTATTTCTACATCTCTTATGTTGTTAACAAAGTTTCCAACAATAGTATCAATGTAACAAATGTTAATAACATATTTTATGGGTATTTCTAGTCAGCAACTTTTAAAAATCTGATGTGGTCAACACAATACCTCCCGCTTTTTAATTTTTATTAATTTAAATACATACCTATACATATTTACTAATCCTGCAAACTATAAGTTCCTTTGCATATATCTATTGCTTTACATGATCCATTTCGTTAATATGAAGTTATAAACTAATATTTGACACATTGATAACACGTGCTCATTGACAGCTGCTTGATTTATAGTGCTGCAATCAGCAAACTTAAATCGGATCATCCTGTACATTTCATATTTATGTATAATGGAAAATATATTATTTTTACTAACCTTAATTTCATTAGACTCAATACAGTCTTCTTAACACGGTTTCATTATTAATTTTAATGTAATTGCTTCCTGACAATGACATTTGTTTAAATATGTCAAAATTGCTATTAAAATTATGTTTCTGTTTGACGCAAAGGCAAGATGATGTACAAAAATAATTATTTTATAATTTAATATTTAAAGTTATTTCACATTATTTACTAAATACTATTATCGTAGAATTGAAGATTGTACCATTATATCCAGTTTTTATTAGTAAAAGTTGCTAAAAAATTATATTCAATGAATTTTACCTCTCGCTAAGAGAGGTATTGGATTCATGCTAAAATTCGCATATCCAGATTTTATTGAATAAGCACGATTTAAGGTCCCTACAATCCGATTATAACATTTTTAAAATGATGTCTGTGTGTGTGTGTGGATGTGTGTATGTGTGTATATATGTGTGTGTGTGTGTGTGTGTGTATGTATGTATGTCTGGATGTTGTAGTCACGATTCCTCGAAAACTATAAGACTTAAAAAATATTTAACTGCAGTTTCCTCAATCTGACATTCCTGGGAAGAGCTGAAAAGGTTTTGGTAACAATTAAACAACCGGAAGTAGTAGTTTCTTAGAAAAAATCTTCTAAAAATAATTTTTTGGGAGTTTTTTTTTTATTAAATATTGAAGAACATAAAATTCTCCATCTAATACACTTAAAAAATTTATTATATCTTGTATAGATTTAGAGATAAAGACTCTATAATTTATAGAGTAAACTAATCGCAGAGGCCAAGGCACTAAGGAAACCAGTTGACAAATTCCAATGTTTATAACATGACACATGTCATTGTCAAATATCTACAGTTTTAGTGACATTCTGATAGCTTTTTCTGGGAAGTTTTATTGTTTTATTAATTAAATATTTGAAATTATAGGTAAAATTGTGGTAAAATGCATATATCCATCAGAAATACCGCCAATCTGGTTAATGAATTGGAACAATATTTGACATTTAGAAACTTCCTTATAGAATGAAAAATAGATATAATTTGAATTATATGTGTGCAGAAGACATGTTAAATATAGTAAAAAACATAATTTGGGTAATGTTCTGTAATATTTTGTTATAAAACGACGGTTCGAAAGCGAAGTGCAATACAATACTTATATAGCCTATAATATGGAAATGGCGAGAGGTCTTGTGCTGGCCACAACAGATTTTTTTACAAGAAAAACTGTTAAAAGCTTGTATAAATGATACTTCAGGTTATCCGATATACACTAAAAACTAATGAGCTCTTCCCACATTAGTATAGAATGGGTATACAAAATTTAAAAATTTTCCGACTCATAGTATTTGAGTAATCGTTCCACACGGACACACAGACACACACACACACATACACACACACACACACATACACATACCTTCAGACATCATTGTAAAAATGTTAAAATCGGATTCTGGGGACATCAAAACGTGCATTAATATTTCTATATGCGATTTTTAGAACGATCCCTAGGGTAGCGGGAGCTAAAAATGCTACTAATAAATATTTTCAACAAAAGTATTAACATTTTGTAAGTCTATATTTACAATTTGTGAATAACATCATTATTAACACGTGCTGGTACGCTTGGTGTAAGCCAGCTTTGTCAACTGAATATATAATGTAGGTATAGATATGTAATTCTTTACTTGAAGTTCTTAAAAAAATATTATATAGGTATAAATAGCTTTCAATATTATTGTTGCCTATTTATCTTACAAGTATTACTGAATATATGTTTATTAATGATTTCTTTTTATATTTTTCTTTTTTTATTATTCTATTAATTTTGTATGTCAACAGTTGTACACAACGGAAAGTTTGCGCCAGCTATATATGTATACGACAAAATATTTGTAGGTAGCGTTTAAAATGATTTTAGCAACAGGGTTCAGGGATGTGTGTAAACACACCTCAAGTCAGAACTACTGTTACATAAAATTAAAAATAATCTTCTTTCATAATCTTCAAATTAAATAGTTTAAAAGTGAGAATATTTTGTTATACCTAACCAAAATAAACGAAAAATGTTTTAAAAATTTTAAATGAATCTCTGTTTTGTTATTCGGCTATTATTCAGGTACCGCTATACCGCATATAAAAATGTATGTGTTTCTGGGATTTTCTATACAGTGTCCCACACTCTATGTTCAGTATAAGGTCTTATGGAGTACCATGATGCCATATTTACCTGCTGTAAATCTGCAAGATAGAAAGAGCAAAATAGATGCCCAAAAAAAGATGAAATATTCTGGGTACTTCATTGAATGTATTTATGACTGGTGTACTTTCAATGTATCTAAACAGGTTGGTGAAAAGAAAAAAAAAATTAAATAATGAACTGGTCAGTTTAATAATTTACAAAAAATATAAAATAATACAAATGCAAAATGTAAGTAGGATATAAAATTATAACAAACGTAGATAAATGAAATGAATTAACTCTAGTCAATTTAAAATAAATAATTTAAAACATTTTTGTACTTAATTGGACATTTTACAAACGTCGTCAACAATATAAATTCCCTATGTTACATATTTCCATTCTACGAAAAGATATAAAATTAACACATACGAGTACAAAATATAGATGTAAAATAGCATAGGTGCGAAGAAAAAAATGAAATTGAATAACACAATGGTCAGTTTAATAATACATATTTTTTATTTAATTTATATCTTCTTATTTGATAATTTACTAATATTTAAGCTTGATAGAAATACTGCATAGATTTTACATAGTTCATAAGTCTTTATTCTTTCTTTGTAATCTCCAATTTGAATTTATAATATTTTAAAATTCTAATTTCTAATGCATTTAATCAAGATTAGTATGCTGGGCGGTTTTAAAATATTGTATTGAAATATTACTTATTACAGGTACAAATAGCCCTGTATATAAAACTATTTAGACAAATATTGGGTGTATACAATAAGCCCTTGGGTAAATAAGAGACCCTCATAAAACTTAAATTGTACAGGGTTAACTAATATTGGTATAGCAATGAAAATTTATAAATGTTTCAATATTACATTACAATGAAAAATTGGCAACATGGTACAGAAAACCTCCATAAGAATAACATTGGCTATCTCTGCCACACTAAAGATAGAGTGTGGGACACTGTATAGTCCAGTATTTAAATGGGTATATGCACAAATTCTCAACTTAAAAGAAACCACATTTATAAGATAATTTAAACGTGAACTTTCATTCAATATTAGTAGTATACGCAAATAGTTATTTGTATCACTAGGCCAGAAACTGAACATTTGCGAGAGCGAGTTTATAAGCGAGGCCTGCAAATTAAGAGATCTCGTAAAACAGTTTCTGGGTGTGTGATACACAATTTTTTTTGTGCAGCGACATTTTCAATTTATTAAAGAAATATTATTACTACTTCAAATATTATATGCTATAACATTTTTATGTTGGTAACATTTTCGATTTACATGGTTTTATCAACAATTAATTTGTTTTATTGAAAAAATTTAGTGGCACTTTAATTCAATAATCCGCATTACAGGTAAAAACTTGAAGATACATTTTCTGCTTGTATTCGTTCAACAGAACCTTAAAAATAAAACGAATGTGATGATATTTTACAACAATTAACGTAATAGTAATCGTATAGTTCGAGTATAATATGAATAATAAATCAAAAATAGTGTTATTAAATAATGTGTCACATTTTAAAAATATTTATAAGTTGACATTTCACCAGAATAATACCAACTTTTAGTCATAAAATTCGCTATCTGTTTGCTGGTCTAGGCCAGAAAATAAGTGTTTCTGGACGATTTCGAGATATATAAAACAAGCTATGCCGGACGAAGGCACGAAAACATTTTTTCATGCATAATTCGAAAATTATCGCCATCTGCGATAAATAGAATACAATGGACAAATGCTTCTGTATGAATCTTGCCAGATTTGTATCAAGTATGTAAATGAATCACAGGAAGTAGAGGGTTGTAAATCAGAACTTCGAATTGTCTTATTCGCACTGTTCTATGTTTTAATTATATTAATGACCAATTTTGATCATTTATGGCCAATTGCACAGTTTATAATAACTATAAGCTGTGCAACTGGCCATAAACTATAATATTGTTAAATTGTTAACCGTTAGTTAAATTGACAACATCGTATTGAAACGAAATGCCAAATGGGTTGCTAAATATTACTGTCAAAATTTCGATATGCAATTTATAGTTAAGACATTAACTATAAGCTGTGCAACTATCCTTTAATGGTCATTATCAAAGTGCCGATTGAACTATAAATAAATTTGGGATACATTTGCGTCACAAGATTTTTCAGTTTTATTAAATTTTTAAAAAATTGGCAATTAATGAAAATATTTATTTGGAAGTTTCCTTTTATTATAACATTTCATTGAAATGTTTTTTCAGTTTTGAAAATTTATTACGCTTCCCAATTAAATAACAAATCTGTAATCAAGTTAATTAAAAATGAAATAATAAAGAAGTTATTTTAATTAAAAAATTTCATTTGCTCGTTATAGATTTTCCCAACAAATCTGTAATCTGTAAAATCACATACCTGCCTTATTTAATTAAATTGCAATTTATTCATATTGTTGAAATGTGAGATTATTATTTCATTTGCAACAGCGGCATTAATTAAAAATTTTGTTTTCCATTTAACTTTTATTTTCTGCTGTCATATCATTTTTCAATATTCCCGTATAATGTATAATTACTTTTAATTTACTACAAAATCAGGTTAACCTCATTGAAGTTCATACCTACTTCAAAAACATATTTAAAATAGAACTTATATATGATTTTGTATAATGCACTTGTAGTTCAATTTCAACTTAAATTTATCGAATTTAATGTACGGAACGACATTTTGTTTAAAACATCTTAAAATAATTAAAAGTTAGTGAACATGAACAAGAGAACATATTGGGCCGAATTCAGCACTCTTCATTAGCCTAGTGATCGTCCTAGTAACCATGGAAATAGCTTGCGTCTTTTTCTAATTAATGTATTATTACATAAGTCTCTTTTTATTTTGTTATTTTTAGATAAGCTTCATTAGTTAAAGAAGAGTGCTGAATTCGGCCCATTCTCTTTAATAGAGACCTGTTTACAACCCTAGTGAAACTAATAATATGTAATCATATTCTGTGTAAATGCTTCATCATTTTGTAATATTTGTACTTGTGGAAATAAATATGAAGAACATACGAGTATATTTATACAAATTTAAAAATGAAACACGTACGAACTTAACTGATTTGTAATAGAGGGCTATACAGAGACATATTTTCGAACTGACATCTGAT
Organism: Ophonus ardosiacus; assembly: GCA_943142095.1. Lineage (NCBI taxonomy): Eukaryota > Metazoa > Arthropoda > Insecta > Coleoptera > Carabidae > Ophonus > Ophonus ardosiacus. Next base: position 32,950,604 of record OW964831.1, on the reverse strand, counting down.
TTTTTTCTTGAACTACAAGTAACTCAGCTGCTATAATACAAAAAAATCGCTGGTATGATGCAAGGCCGTATCCAATGGGGGGATTTGGGGGTTCAAAATGTAAAATAAAATACTAAAAAATTTAAAGAAGTCTAACCCAAACTGCGAGTATAACATTCCCAATTGCTTTTTACAATTAAATAAAGATATACGTAAAGGCCAAGTGTCTACTGTACTGTCCAGACAGAGCCGCAATAAAAATTTGTGAACTGTCTACCTATTAAGAATTGTCAGTTAGGTGTATTGTGCTCTGTCTGGACAGTGCAGTAGACACTCCCTTTATTTTATTATTTCCCCGAGAATTGTATACCGGGTGTTTTTTTAAAGGTGTACATAGAAGATTAAAATGGGAAATCAGTTTTTTTGCAAACTGTTGCGCTCCGTTTTGACTGACAACAGTAGTTGTGGTATCAGTAGAAAGATAAAAATTGTATCAAATGACAACAAATAAATGTAAATTATGTAATATTTTAGTCCCATAAATTAATTATTAAATTTGTCATTTGATGCAGAAATTTTTTATCTTTCTTTTGATACCACAACCATGATTGTCAAAACAAGGATAACCGTTTGCAAAAAAAACAGCTCATGTTAATCTCCTTGAAAAATAATATAATTATATAACCAGAACCCCCTCCGAAATGAAATCCTGGATACGGGTCTGGTATGATGACAGTTGAAGCAAGATGGTGTCAAATATGAAAGTGAGTGTAAGGTCTTCACAACAGCGACTCCCGCTATAATAATTTAAAAAAATACAGACTTAAATTATGTAGAACTTAAATACCTAAACACAAGTAAGAGAAGACAGAACTTTAAAAACGGCGATGGTCTGTTTGTATTATGATCTTCCATCTCAACTTTTACATCTAGTCTCTCTTTCTTGCGTGTGAAATCAAAAGTATAACTTGCCATTACACTTACACAGCTTGATTATCAAAAAAGTTTAAGCTAATCCTCATTCTTGGATTAGCGAATTCTACTCTAATTTTGACATTTTATATCATAAAATATCGTCTAATCTATACATAATATCTACCGTTTTGATAATATTAAGATTAAATTTTAAATACCGGAGTAGAATAGAATTCACTAATCCAAAAATAAGGATTAGCTTAAACATTTTTTATAATTGGGCCAATAATGACTAGTCTATTCTTGGATTGATCAAAATCTGAACTATTCGATTTACAATCTCGGTTTGTGTCAATTAATTAATTTGTATCTTTTATTTATTGCAATGTATTGCTGCACTGTAAATTTGTTTTAAAATTATTCTGCATAAAATATTGTTCCTTTCGTGAAACCATAGAAAAACAAATTGGTATCGCCTCCCCCTCACAGTATTACCAGCCTAGTGTCAAAATACCTTTAAATCCGGGAGAGAAATTTCAAAATCCTCGCACAGTAAGATTACGGTTAAAATCGTAGATTAGTTCCAACCCGAACGAAAGTGATCCTTATGTGTTCTTAACGTAGAGCAGAATGTTATTATCATCTGCGAAATCTAATCTAAAATCTCTGTGGACACCTTAGCACCCGCTGAGAGTAATTTCACTTGGACATAGCTCGTTTATAGGGTACTTTCAAGCACGCCTCCTACTATGTTTACATAGGTGATTCAATAATAATACAGAATTGTTTGTATCTTAACTCCTTCACAACTGCACGATGTTTTCCATAAATAAATAAATATGTAACTATAGCTTTAACTATTTATCGAATTTTGGGTGCGTTAATCTACATTTTGCAGACTAGATATGACGATATAGATACGTTGACGTACCGTATGTACCATGAAAAGCGGCATAAACATTTAACATGGCAAAACAGTTTTCATTTTCAGGTCTTATTCACTTTAGACAATTATGTTTCAAAAAAATATAATATTTCTTTACAATGTTAGCCATGATATGTGAAATAAAATCACAAAAAAATATAATGACATTTTACCTATCAGAAACGTAGCGGTTCACTGTGTTACACCCATTTATAAGAAGAAGGCCGCACAACAGGACAAGTCTCAATAACTGTGCAGCATTAATAACATACAAAAATTACTACATCATTGTCAAAACAAATACACCTAAACATATTTATATATATATATATACAGGGTGTCTCAGAACGAGCTTACGCTATCTATATTTTAAATACTATTTAATATAATTTAACGAAATTTGGTATCTAGGGGTTATCCAACATGCCTGTTTCAACTAAAATATTTTCAAAGCAGTAGCACTTCCGGTTTGACCGGAAATTGACCTCAACATGTAATCTGAGTATAATTATTTTATTAATACGGATAAGTAAGCCATGGAAAAAACAAATAAATTCTAAAAACAAAACTATGATTAATATAATACATATTCAAACTGTCATCCATTCATATGTAAGCACATCGTTACTTATCCGTATTAATAAAATAATTATACTCAGATTACATGTTTTTCTAATTTACTGAAATTCTATCAACTTTCAACATAGGGCATGTTACATAAAGTACCCTTATTTTTTGCCGTAGAACACATTTATGTAATAAAAAGTGGGGGGTTCCATTTAAAAAAAATTGTCTTTTTTGAAGTTTGTCAACTGAAATTTTGGTGTACCGTACCCGTCACATTTTTATAAATAATCGAGGATTCTTCTATGGATAATGTAGCTTAAAGTCTCCTTTATAAAAGGCTTTTTTCAGATTATAAAAATTCGATCTCGTTCCCGATATACAGAGCTTTGAAAATGTGCCGGATTTCAGACAAAAAATCAAAAAAAGTTGAATAACGCCGGAAGTAGTTGATCATAAGTAAAATGTTTTTATTGCTTCATATGTAAAATTTTCTGCTGCATTCAATGGCAAAATAAAATATAGCGTATTCCATTTAAAATAAGAAAGTTGAGGTCAATTTCCGGTCAAACCGGAAGTGCTACTGCTTTGAAAATATTTTAGTTGAAACAGGCATGTTAGATAACCCCTAGATACCAAATTTCGTTAAATTATATTAAATAGTATTTAAAATATAGATAGCGTAAGCTCGTCCTGAGACAGCCTGTATATATATATATATATATATATATATATATATATATATATATATATATATATATATATATATATATATAGGTGCATAATTAAATCAAATGAAGTTAAATAAAGTTAGAGTGAAAAATAACAACAGAAAAGAAAAAAAAAACATTTTAAATTCACAAAAAATACTTTTCAATACAGTGCTTAAAGACAAAAGACCTAAAAGTTCTTAATGAACAGTTATATACCTATGTGAGGAAAATTAAACATCACTGAGAAGTTATTAAATGTGGATATCATTCTAAGAAGTGGGGCATTGACGGCTGAGTTAGTTCTACAGCTTGAAACAGCAAATAAATTTCGTAATCTGGCAGATTATGACGGTATTCTGAATGATATTTTTTTAAGTAATGCTGGACTGTCAATGATATTGTTTAGCAATTTAAATAAAAAGGTTTGATCCACCATTGTTCGACGCTTTTGTAGAGATGTTAACACAATAGAGTTATCTGGAATTTTTTTAGTTAAAATGTACAAAAATTTTCTTTGGATTCCTTCAGTTCTATTAGTGTATATTTGATAAAAAGATGACCAACAAATAGCGGCAAATTCAAGATGTGAACGGACAAGTGAGCAATGTAAACTACTTTTGAATTTATCCCTAATTCGTAAAATAAATCCTAGCATTTTATATGATTTTTTGACATGGTCAATGTGCAGATCAAAGATTAATTTGCTATCTAAGATAACTCCTAAATCCTTTATATGATTTACATGGTACACATTGTTCCCGTCAAAACAGTAATTATAATCATATGTATTTCTGTTCCTAGAGAATACATGAACATTTGTCATAATTAAGAGCTAAATCATTAGCATTAAGACAACCTAATTTAAATATACTATAATCAGATGGATTACAAAAGAATTAATCGCATATACTATTTTTTATACATTTTTATTAATATGAAAAACTTAGAAGTCGAAGAGTAAAGTACAACTAGAACACATCACTAAAAGTAGTGATTTGCAAAAAATCAGCGCACTTCCATTGGGCTAAGATTTTTTGAAGTGTCAACATCAAATAAAACGGCTTTAGCAAACGAAACTGACTGATTTGTTCGTAGTTATAAATAGCATGTTAATTTTTATCTTTTATGGTACCTACGAGGGGTTGTTTTAATATTCCCGGACTAGGAAGTTTTCAATTTTAATGAAATTTTTCATTATATTGTTTTTTAATCACATATGACTTAGTTCTACTATCCGCCAGTTTGTGTTGTCACGCAATGGTCCTGTTGCTCCACAACAATGCACCAGCCCACAAGTCAAAACTTTCAAAAGCTGCCGTTGCAGAATGTGGCTTCCTAGAAATTGACCATCCCTTTTATAGTCCAGATCTAGCCTTCTGTGTTTTTTTATTGTTTCCAAATCTTAAAAAACACTAAGCGCAAAAAAATAGGAACGATAACGAATTTAACCGGCTGTTGAAAGGCATTTAACGGACAACACAAAGGAATATTTTTATAATGGATTAACGGTTTTATTGAAACAATGCAATACTTGTATCCAAAAGCAACGCGCCTATTTCGAAAAATAAATTTTTGCACATCCGGGCATAAAAGTCGAACAAATAGCATTATTTTAAGGGCTAAATGATACACTTTTTCGACCGAGGGCGAAAGAGTAGTCATTTTCGCCCTAGAGCTTTTCGTGCCCAGTTAAAATAATTACATCTATCATTAACTTGCTTGTTTTCATTGTTATCCGTGACAACGTACATATGTCAAATAGACTACTATGATCTGAATATGATTTGAACATCTTTTTACTTTGATAATGGTGATAAAGTAACACTACTCGGGATGTGCAAAAAATATTGTATGTATTACGGGCGAAATATATTTTGGCCCTAGGTGCATTGTAACCCTCCGCTACGCGTCGGGCTTCAATCTTGCACCGCGGGCCAAAATATATGTCATTTCGCCCTTAATACATAAATAGCTTTTTTGTTGCTATTCTTATCTTTTCTTTTCACGCCTTGTCCGGGAATATAAAAATGACCCTTTGTACCTATAGAAGAATATCATTAAACAAGTTTTCAAAAATCTAATTACGATACGTTATTTTACGTAAAAAAAAATAAGCGAAATTCAAATTTTAGCCAGTAGCTCAAAAACAAAAGACGATCGAAAATTCCGTTGAAAAAGTTTTCCCATAAAGACTTACTTTTTTTGCAGCGTGCATGTATATGATAAGAAAGTTTTTCATAGAAGGAACTCGAATTTGTTCCACTCTGAACATATAAAGAGTTGAAAATATACTATTATTGAAATGCGGATTGAGAAATACTTTGACGGATAGTCTATAATATCTATGTCTATATGTTTTCTAATCTCTGGTAAACTATCGGATAACTGTTAGTTAAAACGTGACAATATGTAAAAATTACACATGTATCAATTTTTAAGGTGACAATTGTTTTTGTTTTAAGTAACATTTACAGTTTTTATAAGAGATCGGGCTTAAATAGAAAATTCATTATTCATTCAGAACTCATATTAATAATTGGAATAATATTATCTTTTTAAATCCCGCGCGCGCATGTGTGTGTGTATGTGTGTGTATGTGTGTGTATGTGTGTGTGTGTGTGTGTGTGTTTGTATGTGAGTGTGTGTAGATCATGTTGACACGATTAGTCAAATAACATTAATCAGAAAATTTGAAATTTTGTATACCCATTCTATACTAATGTGGGAAGAGCTCATTAGTTTTTAGTGTATATCGGGTAACCGGAAGTATCACTTGTACAAGCTTTTAACAGATTTCCTTGAAAAATATACATTGAATATCGTTTTTCAGCAACTTTTACTAATAAAAATTTAATATGATGGTACGATCTTCAATTCTACGATAACTGCATTTAGTAAATAACTTTAATAAATAACTTTAAATATAAATTTACAAAATAATTTATTTTTATACATCATCTTGTTTATGCCTTAAACAAAAACAATAATTTAAAAACAATTTTGACATATTTAAACAAATGTCACTGTCAGGAGGCAATTGCATTAAAATTAATAATGAAACGGGTTTAAGAAGAGTCTAATAGTAAAATATTTGATTCTAGTGATATTAAGGTTTGTAAAAAATCATACTTAAATATTAGATGTACAGGAAGATCAGATTTAGTTTGTTTTGTTTCCAGCACTATAAATCAATATTAGTTTACTACTACACATTTACAAAATGGATTATATACGGCGAAGGATTAACACAGATTGCGTTTTAGAGCACCAAGAAATTGATGCCGATTTTTACAATAATGTGGGTGTGACGATTTTTCCTTAAAGTCTATTAAAATATGATCTAAAACTTCTCAAATTTGGTATTTATAGCTTTAATATAATTTGAAACAACATATTAGACTTTGACTATTATATGATAATCCGAATATAGCACTTAATTTGGAGCTCTAACAAATTTTTGAGGAAAAACATAATAAAATATATCCAAAATTTCGAATTACAGATTTTTCTATTTATTGGAACAACAAATTAGATTTTATTTACAAACGATCAACAGGAAATGATACTTTAATTAAAGCTCATTGCTATTTTAAACATGGGAATGGCGGGAGGTCATGTGCTGGCTACTTGAGATTTTTAGTTTTAGTTCTGTATTTATACAGTATTATTCCATTCATAATTAAATTTTGGGAACCATAAACTCGTTTAAATTATGCAATCGAATGTAGAACTATTAAAAACTCAATTTGAAAACGTTGATAATCTTTTTGGCAGTAAGCTCTTGATTAATATTTTGATACCTATTCGAGGAACAATAACAAATAATGATATTCATGTTCGAAATTAAATGAAATGATAAAGCATAAATGACCAGCCATAATAAATAGTATCAATGTCAAATAAAATTAAAATTGAATAAGCTATACAGTTTGATTTGTTCTGCACTTGCATAAAATGTAAAATCCGACTATAACAAAGAATTTATTATACACAACAAATTTCGTACTAACATATATTAAATTTCTTTTCAAGAAACACCCACGCATTGTATACTAAAGCAACTAACAAAAGATAAAAACTAATATTACTTATTTATTATATTGTTTTCTGTTCAAATACAATAAACAAAAAGATTTTAATATACACGGTGGTCGTAAGATCAGTAGAATATTATATACCTACTAAAATGAGTAATATCAAAATAGAAGTTGTCATGGTAGTACTCTCATTTTTTCTTCCGATAAATCACCACTTTAAAGGTGGCTTTATAACTGACACAGAATACAGAACATAATTTAGCATAAAAATCATAAAATTTGGTCATACGGAAAAAATGTATCCATTTATAAGAGATATAGCGCTTTGAACATAATTTAGCACTGCATAGGAACTGACCAATGCTCAATTTTTTGTCTGTGCTGTGCGCCCTATGTTTTTCATGTAACATTTCGTGGTAGTTCGAGTAAATATTTGTAAATACTACGGGGTTGAAACACGTGTCAGTCATTTGTTGGTTAAAATGCACGACATTAAACTTATTTGTATAAATTTAACCATAAACAACAAAAACAAATGATAACACGAACTTGAAATCAAATCTGACAAAATTTATGAAAAATTTCACAAAGGGTGGTATAGGGATCGTGCTAAAAATCATATTTCGAGATTTTAGTAAATGACCACGTTTTAAGGTCCCTAGAATCCAATTTTAACATTTTCACGATGATGTCTGTATGTGTGTGTGTGTATGTGTGTATGTGTATGGATTTTGTCTTCGCTCTCACTCAAATACTTATCACTCAGAAAATTCTGAAACCTTGTATTTCTATCCTATTCTAATATGAAAAGAACCCATTAGATTTTGGTGTAAATCGGATAACCGGAAATGGCACTTTCCCTGAAGCTCATAATGGTTTTTCTTCAAAAAATATCATTAAATGCCATTTTTTCGCATTTTATGTCTTATGAAAATTAAAGATTATTGAATTTTGTACAGGAATATATTAATACTTTTTCTATATATTTTGCAGATAAATTTAAAACTAATTTTTTTTATTAGTCCCGAAGCCTAAGATAAACAAAATTCCTTTGTTCATATTTCAAATGAATGTAACTTACAGTAAATGTCACTGTCAAAAAACTAATCACTTCAAATTAATAATAGTGACATTTTAAAAAGAAAATAGTAAATAAATCAATAGTTTTATGCAATGGAACAGTTTGCAGCGTTAGTAAATACGTAAGTATGTATTTAAATTAATAAAAATGGATAGGAAAGTAAAGCGAAGGAAGATTGTTGCGTAACTATTATTGTGGTCCGGATGGGGTTATTCGCTATCGAAAATCGGTCACTTTAATATGTTCTTATGTATGAATGCTATGATGATTGTGGACAAGGCGAAAGAAGATAAACACAATTCCTTTGTTACACAGTTCATATTTCAAATGAATGTAACTGACAGTAAATGTTACTGTCAAAAAACTAATCACTTCAAATTAATAATAGTGACATTTTAAAAAGAAAATAGTAAATAAAGCATTAGTTTTCTGCAATTTCACTATGTCTTTTGTGGCTTTATAGAACCCCCTGACAAAATTCTATATTTTCTATGGTAAAATAATCTGTGCTAAATTATGTTCTATGTTCTGTTTTAGTTATGAATCCACCTTAACTGTCAAATTTCAACTTTAATCGTAAAAATTAGAGAAATTGAATACCTACCAAAATTATATTGCAAAGACGTTTTATTTTATATATTGTAGGTTTAATTTACACAGAAATGAAATCTATTTTTGTCTATTTACTACGCATAATGAGGGAAATAATCAGAAGTAATATCACAAGACCTCCTGATTTTATCGATAAATTTTTATTTTGCACAATTTTTTTTCCTTAGCAACAAACACGAAAGCAAACTGCATGGTAAATCCCGACTCCGGAGGAGGAGGGGTTTTACCTAATGTCAGTCTGCTTGGGTGATTTTGCTTAAAAGCAAAAAAAATGAGTGCTTAAAAATGAAAGTTTATCTGAGAAAATCTGAGAGGTCATGTAGTGTCTGGTGAGATAAATTCCAAAGACTACGCAAAATGAAACTTGACACATTAATTGTCACACTGACAGTTATAAACAATAACAACTGTTTATTTACTTGGTAGCGGAAAATTATCGGGGTAACGGGGTTTTATCATATATAATATCATGAGTGGTAAATTTTTGCCGGAAAAATTTTCAGATTGTTACGAGAGCCGGTTACCTAGCAATTTATTGAGTGACATTGACAAAAAAATCACGAGCTGATTTTTGATCAATGTCACGAGATAAATTAGCAAAAGGCTCGAGTAACAATCTGAAAATTTTGCCAGGATAAAATTTAACCACGAATGGTATTCGGATGACTATTTCAAAAATAAAAATAAGCGGACAGGACTTTGACAGGTATATACACAATATTTCCTGGGCACTCTTAAAACGCTTAAAACATCAAAAAAATTTCACTTATCAAAACTCACTTACTTGTAAAAATACAGCATCTTATTGGCTTAAAGGGTGCGAATTTTTTTTTTTTTTGTGAGATTGTTTTGTCAAAATGAAACTTGGTAACTAGGTAGAATCCTGAATTTGGATTGTTTTATAAATGTATGAGTGAAATAGTCAGTATAATACTGTTCCCATTGATTGAATTTTCAAGTGTTTTGCATCATGATTGGTTAAAAACTAGTCGTTGGAATTTATCGTTATATATTTTCATTTCCATAGTTTATTCGATATACAAATCTATGATCCAATCCAAACAAACGTCCAACATTTTACTAGCACGCTCACACATGCACAAGTTCTCCCATTGTTTAGTTGCTCCATGGGGTTCCATCCTGTTTGGGGATGATTCCTATTGGGACATATATTTTTTCCCCTTCTTTTACTTTGTATTTGCTATCATTCACTCCAATGGACGACTGTACCACCTCTTCATTTATCTAGATCCGCAATTTGGCCGGTAGATCATGCGAGGGCAAATCATGAGTCGTTGTGCCGTGCCATATGGCACAAGGGTGACACCAGAGGGACGTATAGGGGTTGCTTATGGTTTAGTAATTGGTTTTTCATTAAATGGATTATTATTGCGTCAATTCGAGATGAAGTGATTGGAGGAAGAATGTGGAGGATTAATTTTGTTTGGGTGTGAATTAAGAACTGGGCGTGAAGCTACTAAATGTTTTTGACGTAAGAGACAAATGAAAACTTCAATTTTATTATTCTTAGGGATGATTGTCAATTGTCTTTTAATTTGCTGTTATATTTACATATCTTCTAGTTTCAAAGAAAGGCCTAAAACGTTTATTTAACCCTTCGGAAGTGACGCCCAGTGTGACAGACCCGACTTAGCATATTGAGATTTTTTTATTGGTTTATATTTTGAGAATTATTTTTTTATGTAAAATGTTCGTTTTCATAGAAAAAAATCTAATGTGGTCAACATAATATCTCCCACTATTTAACTTTTATTAATTTAAATACTTACCTACATATTTGCTAACCGTTAATATGTAGTTATAAACTAATATCTGACACTATGATAACACGTGCAATTGAAGATTGTACCATTATATTCAATTTTTATTAGTAAAAGTTGCTGAAAATTTATATTCAATGATTTTTTTACAAGAAAAACTGGTAAAAGCTTGTATAAGTGATACTTTCGGTTATCCGATATACACTAAAAACTAATGAGCTCTACCCACATTAGTATAAAATGGGTGTACAAATTTTCAACATTTTCTGATTGATAGTATTTGGATAATCGTGTCCACATGATCCACACACACATCATTGTAAAAATGCTAAAATCGGATTCCGGGGACAACAAAACGTGCTTATTCACTAAAATCTCTATATGCGATTTTTAGTGCGATCCCTATACCTCCCTTACCTAGGGCAGAGGCAGGTAAAAAGATTCAGTTCATCAACTCATACCAATATTTTGTAACAAAAATACTCCGGTAGTATTTTTTAACACGGGTCTGTCAGACCTGGCGCCACCTCCCGTGCAAATGAACAATAAGACATTGACTTTGATAGAGCTTCGGTAAACCGAACGCCTTGCAATCTGAAGTCTGTAATTTGTATGTTTGGCATCCGCTTACATATTTTATTTTTCGCATACTTAAAGTAAAAGTACTAAATACTGGAATTATTAAAATACTTGTCTTGGGTACAGATACATTTTAAATGTAATTGTTACTTTCTAATACTTCCAGGGCCAGTTTCATAAACGTTCAGTTATTTCATCATTTTCTACGTTCTTATGACTTTAAATTCAATGCTGTCAAAAAATCGCGTTACATTTGTTATTTTTTAAAGTATACTTTGTAAGTAAGGATGAATCATAGATTAATTAGTTTTATAGAAATGGGCCATAAAGTACTTTATAAAAAATAGTCGTGAATTTAAAATAAAATTATACACACAATAATCCAAATTAAAGTTTATAAAAATAATAATATAAAATTCATTGTAGGTAGGTACTGAGAAAATAATTGCCCTAGGGGGTTGTTTCTTTTTTCTTGCAAATATTGAATTTAAATAAAATTTTAAAAAACTTTATGGTGAGATCGGCACTCCCGAAAGGACTTTAACATGTAAAATCATAGTTTCGTAATTTCCTGCTTCCCTAATAATTGTAGATAAAAAAGTTTCTGATAGCAATAACCTCTTTCATCTCTTTCATCGGTTACGATATCGCCACTGCGCAAATAAAAGTTGTAGAGCATATAAATTGTGTTGATATCTGAATCAATAAGAAAAATTAAATTAACATGCTTTGTAGTAGCAATAATTAAGTATGAATATGCCGAAAATTACCCCAAAGGCCCAAAGTAACTGGAAATTGAAACAAATAAATTAACAAATGTTTAAATGAACAATTTATCTATTATAATCACTATGCTGAACAAAATTATTAGGGAAGCAGGAAATTACGAAAGAACCTATGATTTTGCATTTTAAAATTTATTGAAAGTAAAGATGTACATTCGTTCAAAAATTACACATTCAAAATAGCACATAAATACAACTTTTTCCTCCCAAAAACGACAACCGAATGTACCTTTTTGTATATGTAATTTTTGAACGAATGTATTGTGTATACATGATTTACAAACTGTACGATCTTACTGACCCTGAAGGAGGTGCAAATGTGCACTGAAACGTCGGAGTTGTAAGAAAATAAATGCTGCTGGCAGATTTCGAGTAATTGCTAACACTTTATTCTTGCAATATTTGCAAAAGTATAATGCTATGTTAAACGCCTATGTCACGGTTTTCATGATTTACACTGTATACAAAAAAAAACAAGTAATACAAATAAGGTAAATATATATTTTAAAAAATTTAATGTTTCCATATTTCGACTGTAAATATTATCTATATTTTAATATAAATTAACAGGTCTATTCTAAACAAATCTGCAAGTCTTACAGATCTGTAAATCTGTAAATAAATGAACAAAATCGCAAGGAAAGTTGCCACCCTAATGTACTATTTTATATTAATCAACAAAAATAGATGCGCTTTTGTTAGATTTTTACAGATTTACAGATCTGTAAGGCTTACAGATTTGTTCAGAATTGGCCTATAAAAGTCTTTGTTCAAATAACAATATCGATTCGAAACGAAGTATCTCATAAATTTATGTATAATGTCACAATTTCGATTTACCGTTAACAAAAATTTAACCATAAGAAGAGAAAAATGTAAAAATAAGAAATACATATATAAATTTTTCAGACATGTACTTACATAGGTATATCTACGTAACAAACTTAAAATAGTATTATATTAAACTCGTGTGTACATTTAGGTTCAACGAATAAGTATATTATTCAAAGTATAATTTTGTTTATTGACATTTTGCAATGTTGCAACGTAATCTGAGTGAGGGTGACGTAACGCGAGTGACGCCTGGCTGACATCGTTTAAGTTGGACCGATTTGATAATTTCCTGCGATTATGCGATTAATTGGGGAAGGAACGGCAACGGGTCTGTCCCGGTGCGCTGCTGACCGGAAATTGAGGGCGCGCATGTAGCCAACTTCCACCCGGAAATGACTCTTGTCAATTAGGTTAGGTGCCATCATCAGCTCATCAGCTGACCTTCACAAGCACCACCAACCACAATAGGTATCCACTATTTCCAAATCTCTAAATACATTACACATCATACATCAATTTTAAATAAACGCTTTCATATCTTTTCCAATCTGCGTATAAAACTGCATTTATATGCAATCCATTACGGAAATTTCCAGTTTTTTAGTGACTTAGTAAGAGCAAACAAAAAACATATTAAAAAGACTCTTTTATTTGATATCGTCACTAAAGTGCACAAAAATCGTCATTAAAAGTTGAGAAATCGGCACTTTACGACGAAGCAGTTTTGCCAACCTTTTGATAATTATTGTGCATATAAGGTAATTTGGGTAGGTCTACGATGTATAATAGTAAATTTGCACGTAAAATGACAAAAATATGTACAAGAAGAACAAATTAAATGCTTTCGATGAATAAATAAGATTGATATGTCATTTTAAGTGTTCATTACGATAACTTCAGTGTCAGGGGGTTCGCAACATTGAATATAAGTTCATTTGTTTGACTGGCAGCAACTAACAGGATATGTTAAAATAACCTTTAAAATAAATATTTCTCAAATTTTCGATTTCGAATAAAAATTTTATCACTCGTTTGGTTTATTTTCCCCAGCCTTACTGCCTCGGCAACTGAATTTCACATTCGTGATAAAAAGTAGAACATCAGTACGTACCTTGATACATAAATAACTATTATTCTAGAGGTTTAGCGGCAAAACTAATTTTATTTTATAATACAACAATAAAAAATAAATAATATTATGGAAAATTCAAGCCATATTAATAGTAGTTTATATATCAAGAGAGTAAAGTTCGCCATTATTTGTCGAGAGCGAAGATTGAATCCTGAGGGCGTAGCCCGAGAGATGTAATCGCTTGAGGCAAATAATGACACTTTACTCCCGTGTTATATACAATATTTTATATACAAACGGCAAAGAAAAAGAATGAAGCACATTTCTATAAACGAGGAAAAACTATTTATTTTAAATTTAATTTTACAAAAATCATTATATTTTTTTTTTTCAAAAGAAATATAATTGAAAATATTCCTTATCTGTTAATCAATATCAATTAACAATGGACTTGAATCACTTTATTTCCCGAGGGAGTACTTTATTTCCCTAAGGAATACTTTATTTCCCTAGGGAGTACTTTATTTCCCTAGGGAGTACTATTTCCCTAGGGAGTACTTTATTTCCCTCGATAAATAATGAAGCACATTACGTTATGATTTTGATAAGAATAAAGTTAACATTATTTAACGGTTGTATATGAAAGAAATTAAATAAAAAATACAATTCTAAGTTGCAAAATGATAGGTAATTTTTTCACTGAATTCGGCAACACGTCATGTGCATAAACACAATTTTGCAACGAAGGGTAATAAATTTTAAGAAGAAGTAGTAAACGACTATGTTAAGGATGAAAGTAAAGATGTACTCAGGATTTCAGTCAGTGATAATAATTTTATTCTACAGCCAACGTTTCGCCCCTATTTGGAGCTTCATCAGGGCAAAGAACAAGTTAAAAAAAATGTACAGTACAAGAATGTCATAAATATATCTAGAAGATATCGTCAAATAAAAATGTAGCACGTCAGCCAAATCATATTACAAAAGCACACAAAATTTTACATGGTTTTATAAAATTTTGTGTGCTTTTGTAATATGATCACGGCGCATAGCGGAGTGATCCAACCCTTCGAACAAAATAATCGACAATTATGACATGAGTTCTTTATACTATTTTTTTTTTTTCTATTTTGCACTTCCTATACCTTTTTCAAAAGAAAAATAGTAATGACAAAATTTAGGGATTTTTTCAGTTGTTGACGTTTGAAAATTCATATGACAACTCTAACCTTATTTTTGTAACCTATTCGATATTTTCTATTTCATTAGTTTTAAATTCAAAATTATATGAAAATAAAATTCTTAACAATCGTTTGTATTTGTTTATTTAACAAGATTTGGCATTTGATATTTTTGCAATTCTTAATCACCAATCTTACAAAAATAAATTGTACTAGTTTATTATTGCACTCGACTGAGCTATTAACGAACTCCTTTGGGTGCTGTGATAGCTTGATTACAGATGCAAAATAGAAAAAAATTCTTATAAACAGAAACTTTAGAAAGAATCAAAATAATGGCTAAAAACCATCAATGATTTAATTAAAATTTTATAATTATCCATTTTTTTGTGTAAATTCGATTTTATCTATCCCTAAAATGATTTTAGCTACAAAGAAAAGTTGTTATCGATTTTTCATCTTTGCTATAAAATGTAAATATTAAAAATTATATTTCATACATACCATAATTTTCTCGTCTCCTATTGACACAAGTAATTAGGAAATAACATTTTGAATTTATGAAAGCATTAAATTTGAGGTATGTAAAAAATTGTTTCCTTGTAAAATATAAATGATAAAAAATTATCATTGTAGGGGAATTACGTATCAGGAAGTCAATGGACGTCATTACAATAACTAAATATTTGAAATAACTCGCATAATTTTTGATTGTTTATTGTTTAAATTTTATTTAAAATATACTAGATTTTATTATCAAAATAAATTATTCTTTTAGCAAAATCATCTTTCATTCACAACTTATAACAGTTAATCTTGAAGTTTTATAATATGTAAATTTTGAATATACTCATCTCTAAAGTCATATAGGAGAGATCACAAAAAATTAGTGCACAGAGTGCAAAACAAGTAGTCAAAGCCACAGTTTCTCATATAAAACCTGTCACAAATTTATTAACTTTCAAAAAGAATATATGACCATATGAAGCAGACATTGTGACGACAAAATTTTAATCTAGAAACAATTTTCTGTTTTATATAATCTTTTATTTATTTTCATGTATGTATTGAATTTTACCTTTTTGTTTGGCTAAAGTGATCCATAGTATAGATATGTAGCAAGTCAATAAATAAAATACATCAATACGTCAATACAAAATTATTATAATATAATATTGTCATTCATATATTCGCTCACACTATAATATGTTCTATCTATTAAAAACTGTTTCAATCTAAATTTAAACAAATTATTTGACTCAATATTTTTATAGAAAGAAAACGCACCTCATATTAATTAATTTCGATTATTCTAATTAAATTTTCAAGCTTTTCATTTATTTTGAAATGATTTTTTTATATGATGTTCACGGTGTATATGAAATCATACTTGCGTTAGTTTGTATTGTTTTGATTGGTTTTACTGACGGATGAGAATTTTATTTCGTTTGACTTTAGTTAGAGTTTTAATGAAGTGTGCGCGTAATTACGTAAGATTTTCTGACTTTTCTGTTTTATTTGTTAATATATCTCACGAAACAAGAAATTTGACCCAAAATGAATATGCTTAAGCAACAGTATTGGTGTAAGATTGTAAGAAGGTTGGAGTTATCGGAGAATAGGAGAAATTTGGCGTGTACCATACATCGATGTCTCGAATGATGCAAAGGTATAGGGAGCCATGGCAGAAAACTTGGACACGGTGAAAATTGTGCAACAACCCTGGTCCAAAGTTTGTTTTATGAGTTTCCGCTAGGGTGTGAATATGTTGGAGCTGCGATAAAAGCTATAAGAGCGACGATAAGAGCAACGATAAAAGCGAATCAAAACTATCTTACTTTGATGGGTTTATAGCTGCGATCAAAGCTGTAAGGCTGGCGATAAGAGAAGCGATAAAAGCAAATCAATACCTCAACTAATAATGGTAGACCTACCCTGGTTGCACAAAATATTCATGATTTATTTAAAACTTACTTGTGTCACAATCCTATTGTAAATGATATTTAATTTTTGAAAAAATGTACTGTAACCTACAATTAATATAAATAAACATATCCACTTACTTGTTGAATTTAAATTACTCGCCACTTTTATTTGTTTGATCACATAATAGAGATCTAATAAATACTTCGCTAATTAATTTGTCCACCTCCATCTCTAGCGTAGCGTCTTGCCTAGTGTTACCCCGAAACGAGATATGACTAGAAACAATCCACTCTCATCTCGTCTCGAATTTTCGAGGACGAGATTTCCCTGCCTCTTGTCTCGTCATATTTTTCTTTACTCGATCTCGACTCGAGAGTCTCGAATTTCTCGAATTTATAATAGTAACTAAATTAACATTACAAGCAACATGAATGTAATAGACGGGTACCACTGATTAAAACATTATTTTACTATGTCTGGTGCTTGAATGGTATAGCATTTTTTTCTTACTAAAACCCAATAAATCAAAAATTAATAATAATATTTATTTATACCGACAAATATTTTATTTTGTATAATATTTATGTAATATAAAAAAATAATCAAGATATCGCTGCATCACTAGTCTTGCCTCGATAAGAGCGTAAAAATACGAGGTCTGTCCGAAAAGTATCCGACCTTCCTTCATATCTTCGCGCCTGACAATTTTAGCGCCCTCAGCCGGGTACGAGTGTCTACTGTAAAGCTTCACGGATTCCCCTAATGCCGCAGTTTTGGTCGGATCGCCTTAGTTTACGTGCAGCATGCGTTTGTTTACAAAGTGTTTTTTTACGTTTGTCGCATTTTGCTATTGTAAAAAATGACGGAAAGATCGGAACAACGAATTTGCATTAAATTTTGCTTAAAACTCGAAAAGGGTTGTGTGGAGACCATCGAAATGATGAAGACGGCATTTGGGGACGAGTGTATAAGCAAAACTCAAATAAAAGACTGGTATAAACGGTTCAAAGATGGCCGCACATCTGTTGATAGAAATCCACGTTCTGGACGACCTTCGACGACAAAAACACCGGATAATATCGAACGTGTGTAACTTGTGATCAATGAAGATCGTCGATTGACTGTGCGAGAACTAGAATATGATCTGGGAATATCGAAAGCTAGTGTTTGGAAGATTTTAACTGAAAATTTGCAAATGGTTCGTGTGTGTGCGAAATTCATTCCGAAATTGCTAACGGTGGAGCATAAAAACCTTCGCATTGAAATCGCTCAGGACAATTTGGAAATGGTCAATAATGATGAAAATCTCCTATCGACATTTGGCTGTTCCCAAGATTAAAAATATCGCTCAAAGGACACCGATTCGACGACAAAGACACAATCGAAACTAATACGACGAATGCTCTAAAGGCAATACCAAAAAACGAGTTCCAAGACTGCTTCCAAAAGTAGAAAGGCCGTTGGAAGCGTATTCTTCAATCAAATGGAGACTACTTCGAAGGATGCCACCAGCCCGATGACGATGACAGCAGCGGGGAAATAAAAAGGAAGGTCGGATACCTTTCGGACAGACCTCGTACATTTAATTCGTTCTCGACGCTCTTATCGCTGCTCAGATCCTGAGCGTAGCTTTGCTCGCTGATTCAATATAAACACTTACATTTAAACAAAACGAAAACAATAATATTTCTTGAGCGCAAAATTTATAAACAATTATTTCTTCCTAGGGATATCGCTCAATTGCAGCTGTAGACACGTCTTTCGCTCGTATTAGAACTCATCAGTAGAGAATAGCTAGTTAATAGGAGGACATTAACTAGAGGTAGTAATAAAAACACCGACAAAGTGTAACAGCACTAGTAAGCAGCCAAAACACCTTTGTTGCCTTGGTCAGTACTTCCACACCCATTGTGGATAAATACCACGTCACGGCGGCGGTGATTTATAACTACCCACCAGACCCGTTACTTGGACCCCAAAGTAAATATACGAAAATTTGTAAACAATTCTTTCTTCCTAGGGATATCGCTCAATTGCAGCTGTAGACACGTGTTTCGCTCTTATTAGAGCTCATCAGTACAGCATTTAAATCTATACATTCATTCGCACTGCTTCGCTAGTATCGCTGCTCTTATCGTTTATCGCAGCTCCAACATAAACTCATAAACGCAGCCTTAGGAAAAGTGGATGGTGTTCGGATATGTATCGAAATTGTTCGCCAATGTCTCAGGGAAACTTATTTGTATCCTACATTCCTTCTCGAGGATCTTTGATAAATAAAAATAGTGATTAAAACGTGTTGAAAAAATGGATACCACATTCAAACCACCTACTGAACTCAAGTTATCTGGAAACGTAAGTGAAAATTGGCGTCGATTTAAACAAAATTTTTCAATATTTATGATAGCAACCGGATTTAATACTAAACCAGATGAAACAAAAGTCGCGATGATGCTCAATGTAATAGGTGAGGAAGCAGTTGAGGTGTTTAACACATTTAATCTTAATGAGACAGATAAAAAAAACTATGCTCTAGTTCAAAAACAATTTGAAGACTATTGTGTACCGCTTAAAAATATCGTGTATGAAAGATATCTTTTTTATAAACGTTCACAATATGAAAGTGAAAATTTTGATCATTTTTACACTGAAATCAAAAAGTTAGTTAAATCGTGTGAATTCGGAAATCAAGAAGATTCAATGTTACGCGATCGAATAGTATTAGGCATTCGGGATCCAGATTTACAAGAAAAATTATTATCAAGAATTACTACATGGCTTTCGCTGTAGATCACTGTAGAGATCAGTTAACTTTTACTAAGAATCACCTGAATCGGTCAGAGGCTGATAGAGAACAAGTTCTCTTTACAAATGAAACCAGAGTTTGTCTGTACAATTTTAGACTTTGTTTGTACAATTGCGTTAGACGCTTCCGAGTATATCGACGACCAAATGAACGATATGCTTAATACAATACCAAGGGTACCACTTTATTCAGTGGAGAGACTATCATGGACTAAGGGTATTTTTTTAAGAGGTCGCACGGCATTATTAGTACTAAATAATGGCAACTTGAATGTTGAACGCTATATACGGGACATTTTTGAGGAACATGTCGCCCCATTTGTGTCCTACATTATTGAAATATATAGATAATTGTTTATAAAGAAATATAACGTGTCATATTTATCACATATTAAAATTTTACAGTTTTTCTTTTTATGGTGCGTTAATTTCTTGGAGAGGTATAGTCTAATAACTTGAAATCATGACATAGCTTTTCTTAAAAAAGCTTGAAAATAGTTATTTACTTATCTAGGCAGAGAAGTTCGTCTTTTCATGACGAATATGGAGATTGTTAAATAACCATAATGACTCATGAAAAGGAACTTCAATGACGAGATAAGAACTAATTATTTTTTTCTGAAAATCATTTAACAAGAAAATCACATTGAAAACTGAAGGAACTCTATTTAAAATTGTACAAGAAGCATACTGTATACTGGACATTATTTATTAGAATTTTATAATTGTTTTTCACATTAAAACGTAAAATATGTTTGTGAAAATAAATATGGCAACGCTGCATTTTACTTCCCCCCCTAGGCAGGGAAATTCAATTTCCCTGCCGATTTTGCAACAGGGAAGTAGTAGATTACATGACGATTACAGGAAAATAAAATTAACCCTGACATTTTATAAACCTTAAAATGTAAAATTCAACCATTGTTTGTTTTCTCAAGTCCAAACCAAGACATGCTTGATATGTTAATAAGTTTGGATTTTCTTCTTATGTCAAGCTTTTTATTTGAATCAATCACTGATCTCTATACATATCTGGATAGCTGTCGCAATGTTAAACCTTTGTGACTAATTGAATGCCGCCATGTTGGAGGATTTTGGTTCAATTTTAGTTGAAGATGAAACCTTCCTAGCTACTTTAAAATTAAAAGTTATGTGATCTTATAGGAAATTTTCCAACAAATTTAATGGTGTTATTAACAATGTTCTATCTCATTGCGAACATTTGAAAATTCACATTTCCCGAATAAATCATCTTAATTAAATGTCTTCACAATTTTTAACTTTAACTGCTTATGTCTTTGTAGTTATTGAAGATAACGTTCTGATTTTTTCAGATTATTATTTATTTATATTTTGAGAATGTGTTTATATAACAAAATATCATATTTGTTTCTAAAATGTTAACAAAAATAATAAAAACTAGCATTCGATCATGTTAGTTTTGGATTTTGCAGCACAAGAAACACTAAGCGAGAAACTTTTCGTCCTTACGAGATAGACCCTAATATACAGCGACAAAGTTTTAGTCAGAGCTGGGCAAGTTACTTTTAAAATGTAACTAGTTACAGTTACAGTTACCTCCAAAAAAAAAGTAACTAAGTTACTTAAGTTCCAGTTACTTTGGTGAAAGAACTAAGTTATTTACTAAGTTATTTAAAAGTAACGTAGTTACTTTGAGTTACTTTCTAACTACTTTTAATGGCGTGAAGTGTAGACTTAGACTGTTAACTTAGTTTTTGTGTAGGATACATATCAGGGAGTTTTTGCACTAACTACGTTAACCTAGATTTTAACGTTATTGCTTGGCAACACCCAATCAGATTATTATTGTTAATGTCAACGGACCTACAGGGCCTTATTACCGCCTAGGCCCACGAGGCTACGGCCTAGGGCCCGCTTTGACAAGGGGCCCGCAGGGCCCGGTTGCTGTGATTTTTTAAAAATTTATTAATTTATTTTTCAATTTTGATTTCTTATACCAAGATATAAAGAATCTACTTTCTTTCTAACATGACATGACCATTATAATATATAAAACATGCTGACATTCTTTCCTACCTAGACTTATTAGTGGTTAGTGGATAATAATTAATTTATTGGAAACCTCGGATCAGACGTCCATTTTCAATCTGAGGCCCCGCGCTCACATATATAAGAAATTTTGATGAAAAAGTATCTTTTTATAAATATTTGGGGCCCCGCTACGCTAATAACATATTCCCGAGAACCGGCAAAATCGCCAACCGTCCCTAGAAAGGAGTAACAAAATATTACGCTAAAATTTCACCTCAAACTAGAATCGAGCATGCGGTACTTTATAATTGATCAGCTTTTCTCTCAGCAGGCAATTTTATTTTTTTCTTTAATAAATAAACTTACATTATAATTATACAAATATTTGTACGTACTTGTTTTTTACTATAAAGAGGGAGGGGGGCCCGAAAAAAAATTTGGCCTAGGGCCCAAAAATCTGATAAAAAGGCCCTGAGGACCTACATTATAATATAACATAAAAATTAAAAGTGACATTTTATCTTGTGAGAAGGGAATTTGCAAAAATGAGACGAATTCAAGTCTTGCAACCCTTAGAACAACGAACAAAATGCACTATATTTTGTATAACCTGAAAATTGGAATAATTTTGATGATTTAGTGGCAGCTTAATTATAATTTATTAAAACGTATCATTTGTAAGCGAGGAAAATATTTGAAAATAATATATTTTATAAGTCAAATTTAACATTTAGTGACTTTTTAATTCTAGAATTAAGAGTTAAAATAATGTGTTATTTTTAGTTTTTCTGTTTACCGTACAAAAACTCTATTATTTATGAACGTAATTATTTTATTATCTATTATGGCTTGAAATCAATCAACAATAATATTGTATTTAATTATTACATACATTTATTTAAAACAAAACAGTTTTAGTTAGTGTTTCTAAAAAAGGCATCAGCCTCAACAAAATATTTCTTAGAAATTTAAATCCCACTGTTACTTTTTATGACTAAGTTACATTCCACTTTTTAAGTTACTTGACTAACTTAAGTTACATTCTGGTAACTTAAGTTACTCAAGTAACTAGTAACTAAAAACCGGAAAGTTACCAACTACTTTACCGCAGCAAGTTAAGTTACAGTTACAGTTACCATATTTTAAAAAGTAACTAAGTTACGTTACAAGTTACGTAAAAGTAACTAGTTAGTAACTAAGTTACTAAAGTAACTAGTTACTGCCCAGCTCTGGTTGTAGTAAATGAAATATGAATTTTCAAATGTTCGCAATGAGATAGAACATTGTGAATAACACCATTAAATTTGTTGGAAAATTTCCTATAAGATCACGTAACTTTTAACTTTAAAGTAGCTACAAAGGTTTCTATGTCCAACTAAAATTGAGCTGAAATTCTCCAACATGGCGGCGTTCAAATAGTCACAAAACGCTGTATTTAACCTCGCTTCTGCACGCTATCCAGATATGAATAGCGATCAGTGGAATCAATACATTCCAAAAATATTTGTTGTGGAATAAGAAACTATTTAAATTTAGATCTGATTTTATCGTGAATAACAATGAATTATTTTTTACATTTTAATATTAAAAATTAATGTGGGACGAGAAATGATAACATTGTAATTATTTATTTGAATAGAAATGTTACATAATTCATGATTTCAATATAAGTATGTGTATCTGTATATTACTCCATTTATGTGTTTTTCAAAATTAAAATAAATAAATATTACCTACCACAGAACTATAGAAATATAAATAAAATACATGAAGCATTCACTATGCTGATAATTTGCCTCTACGTTAACCTGCCTTGTTCGAACAAAGAATGCCCCCAACCTTACAAAATCTGAGAATTCACGTGTGTTAGCAAAGTGCGTAATAATGTTTAGAGAAACAATGTACATTGCATGGTCATATATCGATTAGCATTAGGTGCGTGAGTTGAAAGGTCCCGTGCATAAGGACGAGATTTCCTGGTGCACACTGGAACCACTTCCTGGAAGCGGTTGCAGCTAAAGTGATTACCGTAACGAAGACAGCTCGGGTTGATTATATAAGAGGAACGGAAACGAACCTGGGTCATCGACATATCACTACAATGCGATTTCATATTGTTATGAATCTTCTATATATTACGAGTATCGTTTCGATTCATGGTGACCAACAGTCAAGGAATTTCATGAACTATCAAGAAATATATATTATTCCCGAAACCGTCAAAAAAATGTTTTTTACCCCCCGCTACACTTGGTAAGGGAGGTACAGGGATCGTGCTAAAAATTACATATCGAGATTTTAGTAAATGACCACGTTTTAAGGTCCCTAGAATCCAATTTTAACATTTTCACGATGATGTCTGTATGTGTGTATGGGTGTGTGTATGTATGTGTCTATGTATATGTGTGTGTATGTATGTATGTGTGTATGTGTAGGGATTTTGTCTTCGCTCTAACTCAAATACTATCATTCAGAAAATTCTGAAACCTTGTATTTCTATCCCATTCTAATATGAAAAGAAGCCATTAAATTTTGGTGTAAATCTGATAACCGGAAATGGCACTTTACCTGAAGCTCATAATGGTTTTTCTTCAAAAAATACCATTAAATGCCATTTTTTCGCATTTTATGTCTTATGAAAATTAAAGATTATTGAATTTTCTACAGGAATGCATTAATACTTTTTCTATATATTTTACAGATAAATTTTAAAATATTTTTTTTTATTAGTCGCGAAGCCTCAGATAAACACAATAATTCCTTTGTTACACAGTTCATATTTCAAATGAATGTAACTGACAGTAAATGTCACTGTCAAAAAACTAATCACTTCAAATTAATAATAGTGACATTTTAAAAAGAAAATAGTAAATAAATCAATAGTTTTATGCAGTGGAACAGTTTGCAGCGTTAGTAAATACGTAAGTATGTATTTAAATTAATAAAAATGGATAGGGATGTGTGTGGAAGGATGATAGTTGCGTAACTATTATTGTGGTCCAGATGCGGTTATTCGCTACCGAAAATCAGTCACTTTAATATGTTCTTATGTATGAATGCTATGATGATTGTGGACAAGGCGAAAGAAGAATGTTGTTAAAGAGTGAAGTGAGTTAGCTGAGCTCTTACTCTTATCCCTTTTCTTATTGTTACTATTGTTTCCGGGTTTTTGCTAACCCACTAAGTGGGAAACGCGTGATTTTATGTATGTATGTAAAAATTAAATAGCGGGAGGTTTTGTGTTGGCCATATCACTTTTTTTTTTGTTATTCTTGAGTCTTGAAAGTTCATATCTGCAGTACTAGTCATGTAAAATTTTACTTGACTCTTTGAATGGCCATGTGCCTAAGTGTCTGGTCACGACTTTGGGGATTCGGGTCTCGACCCCGGCCGCCGCCATAAATAATTTCGAATTTTAATTGGCACAAAAGTGACCTCTATGGTGCACTCTCCATACCAGCAATGAGTGCTGGTGACGATGATGATATTTTTATTTATGGATACACAATCTAAAGTATTTTATTGTTAATTTTTGGTGCATAAGTTGTAAAACAGTCTGAATAAAATGATTAGAATAATATGTATTTATTATTTGTGCTTTATTAACGAATTTCAATAGCTTATATGCTTATTATATAGTACAGTGAATACATTTATACCTCTGTAATGTCTGCAATGAACGTTTTTGAAGTGACTCAAGTTTTCAAGGACACACAATCTCGTCAATCAAAATAATTATCAAATAATGTAAACATACTTTTTATATTTCGCATATGTAAAAATATTATAATTAATTTAATATTAAGATTTATTTCCCATTTTTTTAATATGTGAACTCTAACAAATATTTAAACGTTATTCATAATATCCTGTTTCATAGTAAATTAGGACTGGGCACGTACATATTTAAAATATAAAAACAAAATATTCTCGGTATTTAGAATTCGTGATAACTTTTTAATTAAATTTGAAAACAAATAATTAACATCGGGAACTTTATTATAATTTATTATTTTTGGAAATATCTTGTTCATTATTATTACGTACTTTTTTAAAAATAAACTTGTGTACTTGGGACTTTACTGCAAGAAATAAACAGTTATTAATATATAAAATTTAAAATAGTAAACAATTCTTTCGTCGTAGGGATTACCGTTTTTCCTATAATTATGTATTTCTTTTTAACTCGTAATAAAGTTTTTTCGTTACTTTAGTTCACGACTTGTTTATATGTATAATTATCTTGCATTAAACGTATAATGTGAATATTATTTATATTTTCATCATTACTTCACTTTTGTTTGGGCACAAGATACATTCAAATTTAAAGTTCATGCTGGCTTAAGATCGTAAGCTAAGCAGGAGCATTTCTATGTATACTCTGTCTCGAGGTCTCTCTCATCGAAACCCAAAGATCGCAATAAACAGCTTAAATACCCATATACTATAAAAATGAGCCAGTAATAAGTTCCCGTGAGGTGACACCTGGTAAACGCCCGTACGGTAAAAATATGTCATTATCATTACCGAAATCTGCGTACAACGCAGATTGGCATACTCAGAAATGGGTAATATGTTGTGATGATATATTTATTTTATTTATTTTTATTTATACTATAAAAATATAAAGGAAGAGTTTAGTGAGGTGTACCGCAAATTGCTTTAGGTTTGTACAATATTTGCAATTCCCAGTGTTGGATTAAAGGAAAAAAAATAAATAATATCTTATGAGACAATACGCTTATGTAATCGGCAATTCTACTCAAAAACGCAAAGATACTTATTACAAAAATAAAAAAATATTGTTGGTGTATACAGGGTGTTATGTAAGTGAGTGTTCGACGCTTAACCTATAGTAGAACTGACCCCATAGATAGTAAATCTGTCAATAATTTTTGTTTAACATACTGTCTACAAGAACTAGAGGCCTTTAAAACTGACCAATCACGTCATAGTTCAAAACTTTATAAATGACGTCTATTTGGAAATAACTCTCTGTACCATCTTACAGCAGCACGACTATTTTGTAATGTCTCGCCATAAACCATATGCATGTCTGCATACTCTTGGTTGGTGTAGGTAAATGGCAGTTTGAGAATATATAAAAAAAGAAACAGAATATAAATTGTACGGCCATGCAAAAAAACATTTAACGTCAGATTGACAATCAATATTTTTCCAGAGAACACATTGATTTTTACTTTTTTATAAAGCTTTGAACTATGACGTGATTGGTCAGTTTTAAAGGCCTCTAGTTCTTGTAGAAAGTATGTTAAGCAAAAATTATTGCCAGATTTACTATCTTTGGTGTCCGTTCTACCATGGGTTAAGCGTTGAACACTTACTTACATAACACCCTGTATATGGTTTGAATTTAAGTATATTAGCCTTGATTAACTTTGCCAGTTTTGGGAGTCAATTATACTAACGACTTATAATTTCGATGTATTTAAGAAACTGGTAAAGTTTTCAAACTAGCAACTATCCCGGATTAAATTTTCTCCTACTGTACATATAAAATACATTATAAGAAAAACTTAATTTTGATACAACTTCTTTACTAGTAAAGTTCACGTTATTAAAAATAAATCATATGGCAACCGTGGGTTTCAAATGATGGTGACGAAGCTGCTGCAACTGATAAAGTTAATGAACTGGACGTTTCTGTGAGGAAATTCTATGTTTGAAACTGAACCAAAAGAAGGTACGAGTGAACTGGAACATCACAATGAAGTCGATGAAATTAATTTGAATAAAATTTATTTACATGAACATGCGCAGGATATTGTGTTAAATATTTATAATAAGTGCGTAGTTTCATAGTCCAATAGTAGTGACAACATGCACAATCTTACTTATGAAGGGTTGAAATTTGGGTTTCTTTGTCAACTTAAGTGAGAGAGGCGTCCCAAAGGTTTATGGCGATCCTTTGGGTTTCGATGAGACAGAGTATAAGTAACTATTTATGACGAAAGTTTAGACCCAGCGTACTTCGTGTTCGGATTGCATGTACAGTTAAACCTTACAAGATCCAAGATTTCACTTAAAGTTAGGAGTGAATTTGTATGCGCATTGTGATCGCCGAATTTTTCTCATCAGAGATTAAACAGTATAGGTACTTGGAATTTAACTATTTAACATTTGTTAGTGTTGTGGGGTTGCATTCGAGATTGTAAATACGAATACCAGTTTAGTTTAATAAGAGCAGCGTATGTAAATGATACTAATATACTAATATTTGATATATGTAGCAGAGATAACCAATGTTATTCATAAATTTTCATTGCTATACCAAAATTAGTTAACACTGTACAATTTCAATTTTATGAGGGTCTCTTATTTACCCAAGGGCTTATTGGAATCACCAGAAATTTATCTGCAGTTCTATACAGTGTCCCACACTCTATCTTCAGTATGGCAGAGATAGCCAATGTTATTTTTATGGAAGTTTTCTGTACCATGTTGCCAATTTTTCAATGTAATGTAATATTGAAACATTCATAAATTTTCATTGCTATACCAAAATTAGTTAACACTGTACAATTTAAGTTTTATGAGGGTCTCTTATTTACGCAAGGGCTTATTGTATACACCCAATATTTGTCTAAATAGTTTTATATACAGGGCTATTTGTACCTGTAATAAGTAATATTTCAATACAATATTTTAAAACCGCCCAGCATACTAATCTTGATTAAATGCATTAGAAATTAGAATTTTAAAATATTATAAATTCAAATTGGAGATTACAAAGAAAGAATAAAGACTTATGAACTATGTAAAATATATGCAGTATTTCTATCAAGCTTAAATATTAGTAAATTATCAAATAAGAAGATATAAACTAATAAAAAATATGTATTATTAAACTGACCAGTGTGTTATTCAATTTCATTTTTTTCTTCGCACCTATGCTATTTTACATCTATATTTGGTACTCGTATATATGCTAATTTTATATCTTTTCGTAGAATGGAAATATGTAACATAGGGAATTTATATTGTTGACGACGTTTGTAAAATGTCCAATTAAGTACAAAAATGTTTTATATTATTTTCTTTAAATTGACTAGAGTTTATATGTTAATTCATTTCATTTGTCTACGCTTGTTATAATTTTATATCCTACTTACATTTTGTATTTG
This sequence comes from Ophonus ardosiacus, assembly GCA_943142095.1. Lineage (NCBI taxonomy): Eukaryota > Metazoa > Arthropoda > Insecta > Coleoptera > Carabidae > Ophonus > Ophonus ardosiacus. The sequence goes on along the minus strand of OW964831.1, from coordinate 32,921,657 downwards.
TATTATTTTATATTTTTTGTAAATTATTAAACTGACCAGTTCATTATTTAATTTATTTTTTTTTCTTTTCGCCCACCTGTTTAGATACACTGAAAGTACACCAGTCATAAATACATTCAATGAAGTACCCAGAACATGTCATCTCTTTTAGGGCATATATTTTGCTCTTTCTATCTTGTAGACTAACAGCAGGTAAATTTGGCAACATGGTTCTCCATAAGACCTTATACTGAACATAGAGTGTGGGACACTGTACAGTATGTTGGTACGTACTAATAGAAATATCTTAAGCGTAACTAAATTCGTATGTAGGTATAAAAAGTTATTTTATTTTTTATTACCATAAAATAATTAATTTTATTTATGTAAAGTTTTTTATAGAGATACAGTATATTATTTTATTTGCGTTACTTTTTTATTTAATAAATATATATGTAAACAATAATAATGAATTTTATTAAAAAGGCAAATTGCTAATATAAGGGTAAATGGTATAAATATATATATATATATATATATATATATATATATATAATTAAAGGCTAGCGGGTAATTAAAGTGTATCGGGTAATTAACGGGTAAAGGGTTCTATCCGGTAGTTGTTTCAGGTACTCGGGTACCAAAATTATCGGAATTCGTCATTCCTACTATTAATGTAATAAAATATAGCGCATTTTTGTACAAACGATATTAAATTTATTGTTAGTTAAATGATATGAAAATAAACCAGTCTGAGGATTAATAAGGATTGGGTTAGGTTTAACTTTGAATTGTTATACGTAACAATATACCACCGAAGCAACATGGTTTATTAGATAATCACAATTACGTGGAGAATACTCTCTCGTACCAAATCGGTTTTTTTTTTCGTGTCATCGACTGTACAGGGTGAAACAAATTCGAGTTCCTTATATGGAAAAATGTCTTATTAAGCACCCTACACAAAATTGGTGAAGGTCTTTATGGGACAACTTTTTGAGACAACTTTAATAGGCACCACAGTAATTTTCGATCGTCTTTTGTTTTTGAGCTACAGGCTAAAATTTGTTTTTCGCTTATTTTGAAAATACCGCTTATTATGAGAGATAAAGAAAAAATGTATAGATAATTTTTATACAGTTTTTTACGTAGAATAACGTGACGTAATTAGATTTTTTTCAAACTTAATAATTCTCAAGATATAATACAAACATTATATTTTTTAAATGGGAACATATGTTGAAAATAGTCTCATCTTTTTACTTATTTTATAAGCTTTTCAATGATGTATAACAAGTCTACATCCTTTGTTTTAAACATGAATAAAAGTTGAATGATTAATTTTTTGGGCTGAAAAAAATGGACTTTATAAAGAAACAAATGATAAAATTAATTACAGATCATGATTTGTTTATTTTTAATGTTATTTTCATTATTTTTACTCATTTTCCTAATTTATATATTTTAGAGAGAATATTTTTCACATTTTTGAAATCGTATCAAAGCCAACTATAACGCTGATAAAAAATAAATTAACTAAACCGAAAATAATTGACTAAAAAGAATTTTTAGAATTTATTTAGTAGATATATAATCAAAATGAACAAATGATGATCTGTAGATTATTTTTTTCATTTGTTTCTTTATAAAGTCCATTTTTTTCAGCCCAAAAAATTAATTATTCAACTTTTATTCATGTTTAAAACAAAGGATGTAGACTTGTTATACATCATTGAAAATCTTATAAAATAAGTAAAAAGATGAGACTATTTTCAACATATGTTCCCATTTAAAAAATATAATGTTTGTATTATATCTTGAGAATTATTAAGTTTAAAAAAAATCTAATTACGTCACATTATTCTACGTAAAAAACTGTATAAAAATTATCTAAACATTTTTTCTTTATCTCTCATAATAAGCGAGTTATAAGGTATTTTCAAAATAAGCGAAAAACAAGTTTTAGCCTGTAGCTCAAAAACAAAAGACAATCGAAAATTCCTGTGGTACCTATTAAAGTTGTCTCAAAAACTTGGGCCATAAAGACCTTCATCATTTTTGTGTAGGGTGCTTAATAAGAATTTTTTTCATATAAGGAACTCGAATTTGTTTCATCCTGTACGTATCTGTGATGACATCTTAGGTTCGCCATTACGAGCGCTAGTATAGAATGAAAACATGAACGTATGCGTAACGTATGTCTTTAACATTTGAAATTGAAACGTCATAGTCAAAGTCAAATCGCAAAAAGCAAATTATATGATTTTAAATTATGTAAACATGAAACGTAGAAAATACGCAAAAGTTAAATTGTCAAGTATTAAATCTACCCCTAATTTGCACATAGTTGATGTTATGTACGCCATAATGGCGGGAAGAAAATATTGTAAAATTTAAACATTCTTTTCTCCGTTTCTACCTTCCGTCACCTTTAGGTAAGGAAGGTATTGTCTTTGGTCAAAAAATTCGTTGGTGAGTTTTTAATGAATAAGCACGTTTTAGGGTCCCTAGAATACGAATTTACTATTTTTAAGATGATGTCTGTATGTGTGTGTCCGTGTGTGTGTGTCCGTGTGTGACAAATTTTTCTCCGACGATAACTCCAATACTACAATTCTAAAAATTATAATTCTTTCGTATTCCTCTTCTTTACATCCATATGAAGAGCTGCTTAGATTTTGGTTATAATTGATCCACCGGAAGTACACTTATTTGAAGTTTTTAACAGTTTTTTTTTTTTGAAAAAACGCAGTTGAATCATTTTTCGACATTTTCTGATTATCAGTATGAAATAATATCTTATTCTCTATACGGTTTCATTATACGTTTTCCTTCATATTCAATAGATACAGAGTTATAGAGACATTAAGAGAGATTAACTTTCAAAAATTAGTCAGCTTTGCTAAAATTATGGAAACAGCAGAAATATTCAAAAAAATTTAATTGACAGATGTCAGTGTCAAATGCAAAACCAAAGTTGAAAGTATAGGGTCAGAAAGTTATATGTGAATGTGATAGAGTGTCCCTCGCAAGTGACTTGCAGTTGCAGCCTCGCCTCAAGATTGGAATTTTCAATGTCGGAAGTACGAGAAAGGCCAAAGAGAAGATGGAAGGACTGTGTAGCAGAAGATTTGAGAGAGGAAGAATTGTGTAAAGAAGATGCGTTGGACAGGAATGAGTAAAAGAGAAGAGTAAGAAACAGCGACTCCTAATAAAATAGGGAAAAGAAATTTCGGTATAGAATTTGTAAAAAATAGTGTGTTCGTGTTACAATTTTACAGGATATACAGAATCTTTTTCAAGGAGCTTTTGGTATGGGATATGTACAAAATACATCGAATTGACGAAAGGTTTTGTGCTGGCCACAACAGATTTTTTTTACACTTTTGCCAAATAAATTAAAAGCACTTTAGATTTAAAAATATTGTAAGATATAAAAAAACATAAGTTCGAAAATTCCCCCATTGTGGCATGTAAGTTTTTCACAATAGAATTTTGAAATTCACATTTTTTTATCAAAATCATTATTTGCTACTTTCCAATGTGAATATATTTGAAGGATCTAAGACTAAATTTTGTAAAAAGAATGTGATATTTAATTTTATATTCAATATAATTTTAAAATTGGTACCTACCTACATGTTACATTGTTATAGTTGAAAGTATTTACGCTCTTAGGTACTCTTTCATGTAAATGTCTTTATAATAAAACATTTGCCAGATTTTGCTTACATGAATTTATCCACTTATTTTTATGTCCTTTATTTAAATTTCAAGTTTTTTATTTAGTTTATAGCATAGCTACTCCAGCTCCTAAACATAGGTAAGTTTCTAATATTAATGACATTTCAAATTGCGGTAAACTAATTAAATAAAAATATTCCCATAGTTTAAGCTTTATTATAGTAATAAAAAAAATCTGTTGTGGCAATGGCAAGCACAAGACCTTCCGTCTATTTGATGTATTTTGTACAAATCCCAAACCAAAAAGTTCCTTGGAAAAGAATTTATGTATCCAGTAAAATTGTAACACGAACATATAATATTTTTTACAAATTCCATACCGAAAGTTCCTATAAATGCAATAAAATTATAACACTAACATGAAACACACATGAAAATCAAAACAAATATAACTGGTGTAACTCTTTAAAACAGTGTTAAACAAATTAGGCTATCAAAACACGTGGAACAAAGTGCGGACAATTTGAAACGAAATATGGACTGTATTATTTCGACTTACAGGTGTCATCTTTTTAATACAGACTCAAACAGAATAAATAACTCTAGTTATTCGCGCGAGTATAAAAATATCCAAATTAAACTCAACAGCCGTGATATAATATATAACAGCAATTACCAATTTACTAAACTTTTCTCACAAGTTCGAGTGGCAAACACAAGTGACACAGTGCTATACCTAAACGGAAATAAAATAAACTTTAGTGCATCAACTATCTGCACAATATGCAACACATTAGAAGAAGATGACCTCCAGCACTTCTACATATCCAAACTAATCAGCTCTTCATATGGATGTAAGGAAGAGGAATACGAAAGAATCATAATAATTATAATTGTAGTATTGTAGTTTTTATCGGAGAAAAATTTGTCTCACGGGCACACACACGGACACATACACACACATATACACACATCAGCGTAAAACTAGTAAAATCGTATTTTAGGGACCCTAACACATGCTTATTCATTAAAAATTAACCACCGATTTCTTTGACCAAAGACAATACCTTCCTTACATAAAAGTGACGGAAAGTAACAATATATTTAGTTTATAAATTTATTAATAAGAACATTATGATTGATTATGAATATGTTGAGCTGCGCGAAGTTGTAAAATGCTAAATAATTGATAGAAAAAAATGACAAAACACTGAGCCGGCGTTTCAAAATGGACATATGTTACGTTTATGTGAACTATTTCTAATAACATGAAAAATGGACGTTGAAGTAGCGGCCATCTGTTTATAAACAAAGTGTTCAAACATAATTCTCGTTCAAATGGCATAACGTCATATTAAGTGAAGTATAAGTAACTGTAATTTTACAAATATTTTTGTAATCAGTCACAAAAAGAAACATTACTCTCACAATACAAAATAGTTGTAACTACTACTATTAGATATTTGCCGTATTATTATACCATATATTCCTCATATTTTCATCGACCATCGTACTGTATCGAACATTTCCCCGTCTACCCACTCGTCAATATCTCCAACCGTCACTATTTATATCCCCTTGCTCTGCAATAGCACCCCGCTGCGTGGTTCCTCGAAGTCTGCCGTGGTGTGCCCCCCTGCCTTCCCGGGCCACTCACCAGGACGAGCTCAGGTGGCCTCGACGTGGGGCCCTATACCCTCGGTCCCGGTCTGTGCTAATGACATGCCAAGAAAGGGTTAAAATTGAGGTTAGATTGAGAAGAAGGAAATGTTTACTGATTTGATTATAGGCGTATTGGAATAATTTGACGTTTAAAGAAGTAGTGGAGAGCGAATAATTTAATTATTATTTTGTTTGTTCGTATTTTTATTTGATTTTCTTTGCAGGGCATATACGAATAGATCAGTGAATTGACGGAATTGGTGGTAAATAAACTGCATGCAGTGTTGCCGAAATCAACATCATTATGTAAGTGTTTATTTTAATCGTTACTTATTTTATTATACTATTGTATATAGGGTTTTTTAAGTTAAACAGTCACACACTTTTTGCTATTCGCTAAATATATGAAATATTTAAAACAATATGGAAAAGTAAAATATTCATACATAATGTTTTTATTTAAAGATTTCCAATTACCCTATTAATGAAACAACATAAATTTATTCAAAATAATAAAAAAACAAATTACAATTGTTCATTGTATTAGGAATAAATTATTAACACACAGCATAACGTGCAAAATTAATAGAAAACTGATGTTTTCATTTTGTTCTGGATCGGAAGTTTTAAAACTATGTCTTCGGGATCTACTACAGATTTTTCTTCTATATTCATCTAAGATTATTATTCTTTGGGGTGGAATATTATATTTCTCTAAAACTTTTAAGTAATTATCCTAAAATTGTTGTACGTTTGTATGACAAAACGATGTTTCTATTTACGCTAGTGTTTTCAGGTTTTTTGTTTGTACCCTAGTTAAACCATTACTAAGGTTGGAACTTTCTATTACATATTTTGCAAGTTTTTCTTTTTCGTATTTTGTGAAATGAATTATATTTACAAGATTTTTGACGTTCTCGTCATCTGTAGATTTATTACTATCAGTTTCTTTTTTTATATAATTTCGTACCACCTACAAATATATATATATATATATATATATATATATATATATATATATATACATTCGCACTGTCTGAAAGTACCCCATTAGAAAGTTCCGAATGTGCCCCATCATCGCCATTTGTAAACAGAATTACTTACTCAAAATACATATGATATTAGCAGACGTTCAGAAGTTTTAAACCAAATTACAGGACATACTTATGAAGAAAATGTATATCCTACATATATATTCGATATTTTATGATGAAAATTACAGATATAAATATGTAAAATATTTACCCTGGCATGAGTAAAACACATCTACTTCTATTGAGTTTATGTTACTGAGTAAATTTCAACCAAACTTTGTTAATAATATCTGTATACTAATGCCATCTAAATATATTTTTTTAAATTTTTCTAATGAATACAAACCGGGAAATTAAAAAAATCCGTATGTACGTCTGATTGTGCCCCCATCTGCCCCACCTATGATTACCCTTGGAGGTATAGGGATCGTGTTAAAAATCGAGATTTTAATAAATGACCACGTTTTAAGGTCCCTAGAATCCAATTTTACCATTTTCACCATGATGTCCGTATGTGTGTAGGCATGTGTGTGTATGTGTGTGTGTGTGTGTGTGTGTTTATGTGTATGGATTTTGTCTTCGTTCTTACTCAAGTACTATCATTCAGAAAATTCTGAAACCTTGTACCTATTCGTATCCTATTGTAATATGGAAAGAAACCATTAGATTTGGTGTAAATCGGATAACCGGAAATGGCACTTTACCTGAAGCTCATAATGGATTTTCTTCAAAAAATACCATTAAATGCTATTTTTTGGAAAATTACGACATTATGAAAATTAAAGATTATTGATTTTTCTACAAGGGTATATTAATACTTTTTCTACATATTTTACAGATAAATTTAAAAATTATTTTTTTTTATACATCCCGAAGCCTAAGATAAACATAATTCCTTTGTTACACAGTTCATATTTCAAATGACAGTAACTGACAGGTGAATATCACTGTCAAAAAACTAATCACTTCAAATTAATAATAGTGACATTTTGAAAAGAAAATAGTAAATAAAGTAATAGTTATATGCAATGGAACAGTTTGCACCATTAGTCAATACGTAGGTATGTATTTAAATTAAAAAAATTAAATAGCGGGAGATTTTGTATTGGCCACATTAGATTTTTTGAGGTATGATATCCAAAATTTGAAGTCCAGTTTTTTATAATTTTGTTTCAATTTCTTGGCTATCACTACAAAACAGCAATACATATTTGTAAAATTTCAAATCGGATTTTACATATTGGTAAACGAACAAAATAAAATCTGTTTAGTGATTTATACATATGTACAATTATCTACATCTTTTATTTGAAACATTTTTGTCTAAAATTAATTGGGAACTTTTGCGCAAGGAAAAACTGATTTACCATGTTAAATGCCTATAGTGCGCTGTATAATGAACTATTAAAATTTAATAAATAATAATAAATTTTAATTTGGACTCCTAAACTATTTAACAAATTTACTTTCATTAAAAAATTAAAAATTATCTTATATGTATAGGCAAAAATTATCTAATTATAAATATGTATTTATTATTAATTAATGTAAATTTAGATAACTATTTTCAATATGGGCAAAAATCGCGTTCAAAATTTAATGTTTCATTTATAAATATAATCAGTAATTTTCATGCGTTATTTATCGGTTTAAAATCTATAAATAGTTATTATTAAATCATTTATTTATTATTTAATATTTACAAATAATTGAAACTGACATTGTGAATACAATGCACATATTTAATTAAAAGCGGCAACAAATGTGAACTACTCTATGTACATGTTTTTTCTGTTGCATAAAACATTAGTATTGAATTATTTTGCCTCAAGTCATTACCTGTCTAAATATAATCTTTACTTGTTGTTGTTATTTGATTTAATCTTAATTCGTAATCATACCTGCATATAGTTAAATATATTAATAATTATTAATTCAAATTAAGGTGGATTTATGCAGCTTACTTTTTATTTTACTTTTTCTTTTCTTTTTCGCTTTTACTTTTACTTTAAGTTTGGTACTTTATGCAGCTACTTTAAAGCCTTCGGTACACATGCGCAGATGTGATTTTTCTGGCATGTCAGTAGTCATAAAATGTAAACAGATAATTATAACCTGTCAAAATGGACACAAATATAATATTTTGTTCATATGCAGCATTACTTGCAGCTTTACACATTTTTTAATTTTTACAATCTAACCTACACAAAAACAAATAAATACACCACACACTGACGCTTGTCACGTGAAGTGATGCACATGCGCAGTTGTGAAATTCTTTTACTTTAACGTTCTTAAGTTGAAAGTTGGTCAACTTTAGTTCTTAAAGTAAAATTAAAAGTGTGCACATAAAGCAGTACATTTATTAACACACCTTCAACTTTTATAAAGTAAAAGAAAAATAAAAGGTAAAATAAAAAGTAGGCTGCATAAATCCACCTTTAGACTCGTTTTTTTTCCATAAAGTACAAACACAGAATAAATTTTTAATAGCACAATAGCGGAGTAACTAATTAGTTGAAAAAGATACATGAAGTTCAGGTGAAATTTTCTTCAGAAATAGTTATTCATTGTAATGTACGTAAGTAAAAAAAGTTGCATACAATTTTATTCTACCGCCTATAATAGAATCATAAAAAAGTGCCTGTTCCGTGATTTAATTTAAATTGCTCAAACTTCAAAGTAATTTCTTAAAATTTAAACAAATATTTTCAATAACCTTGTCAGAACACGAGTAATATAATTGCCGACAGAGCATCAATTAGAAGAGAAAAATATATAGATTGTTCTATAGAAAAAGAAAGTAATAGCCTCTTAGAAAAAAATACATACATATAATAAATGTATTAAATAAATTATATATTTCTTTACTAATCCATTATTTACCACAATATGGAACATATCTATCTATTAGTAGCTTTGTTAAAAATGCCGCTGGTTTATATGATATACAGCTTGCCTATATTAATTACCAGTGCTAAGTAATTAAACTTTTGAGGGTCGCACTATTATAAAGTTAATAGATGGAGTGTAAAACAAGCAGGTGTCAGCAGATTAATTGACGGGTGTAATATTAACAAATACATATACCTTTATATTATGCATCATATACCGATAACTTCTATTTTTATAATCAGATTAAAACAGTAGCGGATTTTTTTTTATGGCGGGTGGGATCATCCAGATTTTTACCTTCCGTCACCTTTAGGTAAGGAAGGTATTGTCTTTGGTCAAAAAATTCGATGGGGAGTTATAAATGAATAAGCACGTTTTAATGTCCCTACAATACGATTTTACTGGTTTTACGATGATGTCTGTATGTGTGTATGTGTGTGTGTGTCCGTGTGTGTCTTCGTGTGTGTGTCCGTGTGTGTGTCCGTGTGTATGTCCGTGTGTGTGTCCGTGTGTATGTGACAAATTTTTCTCCGACGTTAACTCCAAAACTACAATTCTAAAAATTATGATTCTTTCGAATTATTATTCCTTACAACTCTGTGAAGAGCTGATTAAATTTTGGTTATAATTGGTCAACCGGAAGTACCCGTATTTGAAGTTCTTAACAGTTTTTCTTGAAAAAACGCAGTTAAATATCATTTACGATATTTTATGTGATTATCAATAGAAAGATTATCTTATTCTCTATATGGTTCGATTATACATTTTCCTTCATATTCAATAGATATAGAATTATAGAGAGATTAAGAGAGATTAACTTTCAAAAATCAGTTAGCTTTGCAAAAATTATGAAAACATCAGAAAATTCTAATTGACAGATGTCAGTGTCAAGTGCAAAACCAATGTGGAAAGTATATGATCTGAAAGTGATATAAGTGACAGTGTCCCTCGCCAGTGACTTGCATTTGCGGCCTCGCCTCAAGATAGGAACTTATAATGCCAGGAGTATGAGAAAGGCAAAAGAGAAGATGGAAGGACTATATAACAGAAGATTTGAGGGAGGAAGAACTGTGTCATGAAGATGCGTTGGACAGGAATGAGTAGAAGAGAAGAGTAAGAAACAGCGACTTCTAATAAAATAGGGAAAAGTTGAAGAAGGAGGAAGTGTTAAGTGTAATAATAATGTACATACATTCGTATTCGTATTACAATTGTATTGGATTTTAGAATCTTTTCAAAGGAACTTTCAGTATGGATTTGTAAAAAATAGTATGTTCTTGTTACAATTTTGCAGGATATATAGAATCTTTTTCAAGGAACTTTTGGTATGGGATATTTACAAAATACATCGAATTGACGGAAGGTTTTGTGCTGGCCACAACAGATTTTTTTTTTTGAGCGGGAGGAGGGTGGCTTGGATGAAAAAAAAAACACATTTGTATGGCAAACAGGGACGTAGCTAAGCAAAAACTCTGGCCCACCCATTGGCACACCCGTTTTAAAAGTCACATTATTGGAACTGCATTTCACATTCCAAAACAATAATGGCATTTATGGTAAAGAAACAGTAATATATTTTTCTGACGACCACTACGAAAAGTACATAAATGCACACGTTAAACTATTACTGAAAGTTGGTCATTGCACATCACTACCAAAACTGTGTGAAATGAAAGCTCGTTAGCCAATCAGATGCGTCCGCAACTGTGTGATGTGACTTTATCACACGCTGCGCTAACTGAGCGAACTAACCTAAAAATTTGTATGTAAAAATTTGACAGTTGCAAAAAATTTGCTAAATTTACACGGATTAAAAAGGCTGGACCCTGATTTATCATATTTTAACATAATTTTTGGTGAATTCTGATAGCAATGATGTAAACATTCTGTTTTAATATTTTTATGAAAATTTTATATTGTTTTATTTTTTGTGGTCGTCGGAAAAATATCGTGTACAACACGTGCTGAAAGGGTATTTCACACTCACGTGATTAAACCACTCGCCTTCGGCTCGAGGCTCAAACTTCACGTTCGTGTGAAATATTCAACTTTCAGCTCTAGTTATACAATATACTATTACTGTACCTTACAAAACAGATAGAACATCTCTTTAATGCATTTCATCATTTCAACAGAACGGAAGAGTTGGCATTAATTTTATATACGTGTATAGAATTATACAACAAGAGGATATTTGGAACTGACTTCTTATGCCTGTTTTATAACCTTTTATTGTGGGTTGGATAGCATCATAAATTATTTGAACTTGCCGACATTATTTGAAGGGAAAGAATTAGGCCGTATTAGAAAATAATTGTTAGTGTTAAAGTTTTCATTTGAATTTATTGAAATGCCTCTAATATTTGAATTTTTAATCAACTTACAATTTGACATTAGAATACATGTAAAACGCATTATTATTTGAATACTGTAATTCGGATTTAAAAGTGTGAAATAAGCTTAGGGCTTCATAATAAACTTTATCTTCACTTTAACACTTTAAATTAAAATTAAAGTTGTGTTTGTTTTCATAATATAACTGCAGCACTTTAGTGAGCACTCTAACATTATTTTAAAATAAAGATAAAGTCTTAAAGTAATTTAAATTAAAGTCTTAAAGTGAGGCTGATTATGAAAACGGCCCTAAATCTTACAAAGTAATATCTGTTATAATACGTAATAATTGTAAGACGAAAAATCAAATTTTGGTTATTTGTATTCTAATGAAAAAGTGTTAGTAGCAGTACAAAGTGGCCCACCCAAATATTTTTTGGCCCACCCTAAGAAAATATCCTGGCTACGTCCCTGATGGCAAAACAAATGTATATTGAATTTTGTACATTGACCAAGTATTTTTTGCCCCACGTTCCTTTTAATCCGTTATTGGATCAACAAGTACATGTCACAGTTTAAATGACGTAATATAATTAGTATGACAATACGAACAAAGCATATTGTTTATTTACGTTTACTACACCTATGTTAAGAACAGGAAAAAGTTTTTATACTCCTCGCACACACGTTACATATTTACGTCTATCTGTACCGCCCAACATTTAGTGTGAATTTGAAAATTAAAACCATAGTTTACGCTAGTTGTTCTAGACGTAGTTTTTTTTTTTTATATTTAACAGTAAATTCGTAAAGATAACCATAATAATAATCATAAGGGCTGAAGAAATAGTTTTTGCTTTGTTTTTTTTTTTTTCGAAAGTCGTATACCGGGTGTGTACTTTTTTTGAATGTAGGAAATATAACTTTAAAATTGCAATATCTCTTCACCTATTAATTTTGGAGCAAAAAGTGTAACGACAAAAGTTGTTCATTCTGCGGCACCATTTACACAGACCCTTTAAAAACGATGCAAACTTAAATTATAATTTCAAAAGTATCACAAACATAATTTTCATTATAGAATTCATTTTCTTTTGTTATCAGTGCATGTAAGTTTCAATGAAGGTACTAAAACAAAAATTGTAAAATACAATTTATGTGAATTACCTACCTTACTGCCGGGATGATTAGACTAAAAACTTGTTTTGTTTTTATGGTACCTCAAATTTTCATGTAACACACAAGAATGAAGCAAACTTCAGTGACTCTCAAATTCCAAATTGTGTTTTGATTGAAAACCATAATTAATAAATCTTATAATATAACCATAACAGAAGAAAATATTAACAAAACATTTTAGGAATATTTAAAAATAATATGTAGATATTTATTTAATTTTCACATGCTTTGTAATCAGTGCATTTTACGTCAAAATTACTAATATAGTAATTTTCAATATTCCAATCCAGAATATAATGTAACAGTTTTAAATTCTTAATATTAGTAGTGTGTTGTTTAGTGAAATTTTTTTCTTTTAAAATATAACTTATTTTTTCGTTTTTCAATTAAAAATTTATTTAATATTTTTAAAATTTTTTTTTATGTATTCATTTACTATTTTTTCATTTAGACGTATGTCTTTCTACCTATTATAATTTGACGGTAAATTAAAATTCTTATATATTGCTTTAAGCACATGTTCATTCTCCAATCTTTATCTACAGTGTGTCCCATTTAGAAGTGCCACAATTGGGATCTCGAGAACTAAAAGAGATACGATGACGGTTAAATGGAACTTTTTGTGCGCGTTTAGGAGGCTATCTCAGATGTGCTTTTGTTTTTCCAAATATTCTCATAGGGCACTAGATAATGACGAAAAACTGAATATTGTTGATTTTTTCTTTTGCAAATAACTTCTAAACTATTAGTAATTGAGAAAAATGTTTCAAATACAAAAGATAGATATTTTTATTAACTAACCAGTGGCGTAGAAAATAAATTTTTATATCTATAAATTTGCGAGATACAACACAAATTTATATTTTTTTAAATGGAACCCATATCTGATTTTAGTCTCCAAAAAATTACTATTTTTTCTCTTTTCAATGATGTAAGGGTTATTGTATTTTATATTTGTTTTGCTCCTAAAATTTATTTTTTTCTTTATTTTTGTGAATTTTCTTATTATTTCTCAAAAAAAAATCATTATTTTTATTAATTATATTGTATTTGATTGATATAATTTATTTTATGCCTTTATTACTTAATATTTTTATTCTAGACTTATAATTACAAATTACACTATAATGTGCCAAGAGCGACCTGATACAAAATATTATAAAAATTAATTTGATACGAGTTTTGAGCAAATTTTTCTAACGAAATAAATTATTTAAATATAAGTAGTATTTCTAAATAGAAATCTACTAATATTTTCAAAATAATTGTAAATTTAATACAAAATAAGGAAAAAATAATAATTTTGAAGGCAAAACAAATATGAAACATAATAACCCTTACAACATTGAAAAGAGAAAAAAATAGTTATTTTTTTAGATTAAGTCAGATATGGGTTCCATTTAAAAAAATATAAGTTTGTGTTATATCTCGAAAATTTACAGATATAAAAATTTGTTTCGTACGCCACTGGTTAGATAATAAAAATATCTATCTTTTATATTTGACACGTTTTTCTCAATTACCAATAGTTTAGAAGTTATTTGAAAAAGAAAAAATCAACAATAATCAGTTTTTCGTCATTATCTAGTGCCCTATGAAAATTTTTGGAAAAACAAAAGCACATCTGAGATGGCCTCATAAAGGCGCACAAAAAGTTCCATTTAAGCGACATAGTATCTCTTATAGTTCTCGAGATCCCAATGGTGACACTTCTAAATGGGACAGACTGTATATTTATTTATTCCATAATATCATTATATATACGGTGCGATTCTGTAATTTTCTATACCACTATAGAACTGTAACTCTCAACAAAAGCGCATAATTTTTTCATGTCAAACGATAATAAATTATTAGTAAACAAAAATTGTTGCGATTTTGTTCACTTTGACATTTCTATAGCGTTATAGAAAATTATAGAATCGCACTATTATATTTATTTTTTGTCTTTTAGAGGGCTGAGGATGGACATTATTCTGAAACCGGTACCCAATTATTAAATTAATAAAAACCTTTACTACAGATTCATTTATACATCTTTAATATTATGTTTGTATGATGAAATATAAAAGAAAATCGAATTTTGAGCTATAATGTTCTGAACACATTACGAGTAGATTTTATTTCATATTGCGTTCTAACCTGCATACATTTTCTCCAACAACTAACCATCCAGCATCCTATCCTGACATAAGACAACGGCACACCACACGTAGGTTGTGTGATGAGATACCGCCTCACAGCTTGCTTGATGTTGATTGATTGCGATCGGCAATTGACTGCGGCATGCGGCTAGGTGTGATGTGTGATTGAGTTGCAATGTGTGAACGAAACGAGGAATTTATCCTTATCCGGTAGACCCGCGTTTTTCTACAACTCCTTAAATGATTTGCGGTTTATGTTAATTAATTGCGTGGGAAGTTAGATATCGTATGTTAACAGATATTTATCATATTGATTGTTTTGTGTCATTAAATGTTTTTAAACTAAACGTATGCCAGTTTTAAAAAGAAAGTAACACTAAAATTGGTTTTTATTATCTTGCTGATTTTATTATAGCTAGTTTTGTGAAATACCAGTGTGTATATATGGTTGTATAACTTCAGGACTATTTCTATTTTTAGAGGCACCATTATGTATCTTATGCATGTCAATATAAGTATTATTATGAAGCATTTACTTATGTAATAACTATACTAATTGTAGTTTGACGATTAAATTTATTTATTATTTAATATAATTTAATTTATATCAAGTAGATTTTATTATTTAACGTACTATATAGGCGTGTTTCTTCGGACTGTGATCCTTGATAAAATTGAACAAAGTCAACATGATCAAAAAGAAAATTGTTTCTTCGTTCGTTATTCGTTATCCCCATTTTTTGTGATCACAACACGCCACTCCCCTTTCCCTTCTTTTCCTTCGCATGATCACTGTGATTGAAATAAAAAAAGATTTGAAAATGGCGGAAGAAGCAAGCAATGAAATATTGGAATGTGCATATTTATGTCTACATCAGAATCATCCGAACTACTAGAACTTGAGTCAGTAGATTCAACATTCATTATTAGTTTCGATTTTTCTAATATTAGATCCTGCAGCTACAAAAAAAGTTAAAGAAACTTGTTTTCATATTTTACTTCACATTCCATATTAAAAAATATTATTTCTGCTTCAGCCCAATCCATCTTTAAACTATTTTCGATTTGGGTATTACTTAAATCAAAACAGCTGATTAATCATTTGACGTTTGCCGCTAGTTCGTTCGACGTTGGGTAGGTTTCGCGTCGATCGAGTTAATTTTGTTGTTTCTTTAGAATTAAATTTAATCATGCTTCGAAGGAATCATTTATTGAACAAATTATTATTTAGAAAATTATAATCGCAGTCCGAAGAAACACGCCTCATGTTGTCTATTAAACATACGATTATGAATGTGACTCAGGTGAAAGAAGTGTGCCTGGATAGGAATGTGTGGCGAAGGATGATTGTTGCGTAACTATTATTGTGGTCCGGATGCGGTTATTCGCTACCGAAAATCAGTCACTTTAATATGTTCTATTGTATGAATGTGATTACGATTGTGGACAAGGCGAAAGAAGAATGTTGTTAAAGAGTGAAGTGAGTCAGCTGAGCTCTTACTCTTATTCTTATCCTTTTCCTTATTGTTACTATTGTTTTCGGGTTTTTGCTAACCCACTAAGTGGGACACGCGTGATTTTATGTATGTATGTACATATGTATGTATGTTATACAAGAAAAGTGAATTGAAAAGAAAAAATATATATGTTATAAAAATTTCTAACATTTTTTGTGAAGAATATTGTTAACATAAGCTTTGTTCATAGAACAGTTTGCAAACGGTTGGAGTTTGAGATCGAATGCGCATGCCCGGTTTAAAACTAATTGCAAATCAAACGATTTCAATTTTTCTATTAACACAATGAAAATTCATTTATAAGCATCTAGGGTGTCGTTTCCTTCAGCTTGATAATGGAAATACTGTGAAAGTCTATATCTTACAGCAATCTCATTTGCAATTTGTTTGAAAGTGTTCAAAAAAATCTGAATACTGAAGTATTTTCATTTTAACATAATTCTCAGTTTTGGGTTTTTGTAAAATAGCCATTATTTCAAAATCATTATCTTCACTTGAAGAATAATTTAAAAAATCAGATATGTTGCTTTCTGAATCCATCATCTATTATTAAGAGAATTTTAATAGGTATTATACTATATATATATAGTATATATACTATATTATACCGTAAAATATTTGTTAAAATAATAAAAATAAATTTATTTTTAATGTATCAAACAGCAATTTCACAGATAACCTAATTTTCTGCAAACGAAAACAAAGTCGAACATGTAGGAATGTCAAAACTGCGCATATCTCATAACAAAGCTATTATTAAATTTAAATAACGAAGACGGATTTGAGAAAAATGCATGAATCTCATTGGAATTTAAACTCTACCAGATAGATATAAGTTCCCATTGAAGTCCGTGAATTTTTTCACACGTCGGATACAACGCTGTATTTATACATTTTAATTTTAACTCTTAACACGGTTCATGGTAACAAAATAGGGTCCTATACCATAGTCATATTTTAACTATCTTAAATAAGAAGACGAAAATATACATAAATTAATGAGTATTAGTGAAAAAAAATTCTTTAAATATTGACTAGGTCACAAACTATAAGCGATTGAAGATGATTACTAATTGGGTATGACGCGTTAGGTACTAAGAATTTTATTGGTCGCCTGATTTTAAAAAGGAGATTCGCGCGTCTTTAGCGGTCACCTTTAAAGGAATATGAAATGTCATGTTATTCCATAACCTAACAAAACATTTAACAAGTTTGTGTTTGATGAATTTGTTTAATTAAAACATCTAGTAATATTAACAATAATAATATATTTATAATTAAATCAATTTGTAATATGAATTAAATTAATAATAATATTAGTTAAATTAATATTGAAACTTCAAAATAGGCCAACACTGGCGCCATCCGTCGTCATGCTTTGTGTAATAATATTGTCAAACTGTTTCAATGTTCTATAATTTATTAGGAAAAAAGGTTATTATTTACGTTATTTATACTTAATAATAATTTCTTCATGAATATAACGTATAAGTTTTTATTTACAAACATTTCAGCTATGCAAACATGAAAAAAATTGTTCCCTCTATAACTAACAGTTTGTCCCATTGTTTGTTGATCACTTGTTAATACCTGCTACGTCACGCACAAATTCTTAAACTTTAAAAATTCATATTTCGCTTATTACGTAAAATTTTTAAGTCGCATTTGCACTAAAATTCTTATTTTATCCTGTTCTTACAGAAAAAAAAAAAATAAAAGAAAAATGGTATAGGACCCCATTACAGAAATTCACTGTTGAATAACATCAAAACAGTCTTTCATATTATTAACTTTGTTAAACTAATTCTATTTTAGCCAAATGGCCAAATCTGCCAATCTAGGTACTTTTTAATGGAACATTTCCATAATGGCAATATACTACAGGTACTCTCTTTTTTTAATTAGGAGGAGTAAATGAGCAGTATTTTAGCGCTGTCATTCGTGTATTGATTATTTTAGAGAAAAAAAACTTCAAATAACACTTATAGAAAAATTAATTGTATGCAAATTTTATTTGAAGTATTTTTCTTTGAAATAATCCACAAACGATTGACAGAGTTAAAACACTGCACATTACTCCTCCTAGTTAAAAAAAAACAGAGTATACTATCATAGAGGGTGATTGCCAAGCGTCACCTTATTGGCATTCAGAGCTGATGTCGTAATTACAGGGTTTATTTTTGTACGATTTCAAATTTGAATGTAATTATCTAATGTAACAGTAATCGGTAAGAAACGTAATTGATCAGCCATTAGACGAAAAATTGTTAATACCTAGTTGCATCGACCTTTAAACTAATAGACGCAGCGTACGAGCAAAACGCTTGTCCCGCCATAACGGTGCAGACACAGTATCTCTATCCTTCAACAGTACGGAAGTTAAGAAAACGCGGCAAAATAAAAAAAATTGATTTGTCCCTAACTTGGTGCATAATCGCTAAGAGTATAGATTTTTTTGTGCATAATTAGTTTTATTATATATTTTTAATACAATATATTATATTATAGGGGACAAGTAATAATTAATAAGAACTTACATATGAAATGACAAAGCTGAACCGCGTACGTACTGCTGACTGCACGAAATACACCGTTTCCCCATTATTTTTATACGTATGTATTGACAGAAATAATTGTAAATGTTCTCCAAAATAGTAAATACACGAAACGTCAAATGTAGATTTTGACAACTAGTTAGTGATAGAGAGCGGTGTATAGAGGTTTACATATAGCTGAAAAAGATGCACAATGAGTACGAACGTATGCGCAGTATGCTTTAACTGAGAACTTCCGTATTGTTGAAGGACAGAATATATATTTCTATCCTTTTATGTTGGAGCATTATTCCAACAATAAAAGAATAGGAGACACTTGGTTCATTAGTTTAAAGGTCGATGCCTAGTTGATAGTTATAAGAGCCGGTATTATGAACGCCCACTTTAATTTAGTTCCAAAGTAAATTTAATTAGATGAACAAATGCAACGCGAATTTTTGAGGGCAATGATTTAAAAGTCAAAAATACCTGGAAATTGATTCGAATTTATTCACTCTATTAAATGTGCTATGTAACTAAATTTAACTGGACTTTTATAATACCGACCCTAAAAAGAACAAATTGAGGTCATTATTAGTTTATTTGTTGATTTTTTGTAGATAATAAACATATGTATTTATTTTATTCATACAGAGACTAATTTCACAGTGCCTTTCTTTTTAAATATAACCACAGAATAAACATTTATACAGAAGCGGCAGTCAGAGAGAGAAACGGAAATTAGGGAGAGAAAGAGTATGCCAACAAATTTAAGGGCTAATCGGATAAAATCGGATTTTTTCGGCATATCTTCGTATCTTACGATTCTTTGTTCTTTTCATTATCTCGACGTGAACTTTTTCCGTTAGGGATCAATAATAAAAGTATATTGAGAAACACAAATTGATTTCTAATAAGAACAAATATGTTATTTTTTCAACAAACGATAGAAAAATTCGTTATCATAATGAAAATCATTATATTTCACATATTCTGGAAGAGCTGTTCTCTCAGCTTGTGACGCCCATGTATTTTAGGGTTATGGCTAATTCAAGCAAACGAAACATGTCTTCTCACTTTTGACATATGTCATTTTGTAATCTGTTTGTGAATTTTAGAAGTGGTGTTACTTTCTAATGAAATGGATAAAATGAAGAAAGTAGAATCGGGAGGACTAGTTCGTTCATATAAAGACTGTATACATAGATTTAAAAAAATGGAGAAAGGGAAAGGTAAGTTTTTCGTTTCCGAAAGATCCAGAAATGTAAGCTATGTAAAACGACTACCATATCATGTAAAATGTATATTCATTTAATAAATACAGATGTAAAATGTGGCTTAAGGCCTGTGGAAGAGAAGATTTGATGGAGAAGAATATATGGGACATATTCATCGAGTCTGACGTTTGTGTTTCCTACATCAAAGGTATAGAAAATTCTGCATTGTAATGAATTTGTAAACTTCAGGTATTTGTTTAATAAAAATATAATTATGTGATTATTTTATCTGATTTCTTTTTAATTCGTTAATAAAATCAAAATTTTAATACTTTTATGTTCTAATTTTTCTTTTACCATTTAAAACTATTTAAATTTCGCGCGTAAATTTGCCAACAAATTTAAAGTTCAAGGTCATAAACGTAAAATCACAACAACAATGGTGCCAAGGAGTGTCGCTTCTGTATAAATGTATTCTGTGATATAACCATAAACTATCGCGACATAAGAATGTAATCATATGTAATAACACAATTAATATGGCAACCGAGTAGTAAACGAAGAAATACTTATGCTTATTAAGTTGACTTTTCTAGTTGTTTCTAGCTTTTTGTGTTTGGAGGTCATAATATTTGTAAAGTTTCATGCTTCGGGTACAATATTACAGTCCATAATAATGTACTAGTGCTTTGCCATCTAGCTCCGTTTTGTCACAGTAATGTCAAATTGTGACATTCTGAAACACTATTACACAAAACGTTTCAAAACGACGTATTTTTAAATTGCAATTTAAAATTATTTACAAACATATTTTTCAATACAGTATTCATGTTTTTATTCCTCGGACATCATTTCAGTTAATACCTATGTATATATTGATTATTAACCAAAATTATACATTTTAATTTATGTGAAAAACCGCATTGATTATAATAAGGGTTGATTGGAAATAGGACTTAGCGATATTCGCTCTAAAATATAAACTTTCTAGTATCTCAAATATTTTTCTGTTCATTTTAAATAAAGGTTACTAAATAATATAATAATAATAAATAAATATGTAGTACCTAATAAGTGCTAGCTACGATTTAAAACTCAGGCTTAAATTCAACCTTTAGGAAGTTTTACATTGGGCTATTGTAATACCCAGTTTCAATATGTATTTCTAATTTTTCTCTGAAGTTAGTGGTAGATAATGCTACTGGAAATGAAAAAATTGTGCTGTTTATTTACACTTATTACATATATACATACATATATTTTTTAACTGAGCTTAATCTAAATTAACCTGGCGTCTCTTTAGATGTCACACGTTCCCGTATTTGAAGTTAGGTTAGATTAATGTACTTTCAATTTTAATTATAAGTAAATAAAAAGTGTAATTAAACTTCACACAATCTCGATTTATAGCACTCATGATGTTACAAGTGGAAAATATCACAAATTTGATTAAGTGTTCAGAAATAATACTCGAACAGAATTCTGTTGTCAATTTTGAGAGCGAATATATTGTGTTTATGTGCTTTTCTTCTAATTTTTTGTACGATGTTTGTATTTATGGGTATAGGTACTGTGTACATGATGTTTATGTTTAAAGCTTTAGAGAATAATAAATGCTGTACGCTGAAATTTCGAGTACTTGTTAATAATTTATATCTTCCATTTCAAATAGGTTTCTGATACAGGCCCATCTGATATGATATAAAATATTGTTTAAGTGCCCATGAGGTGAGGCCTGGTAAACGCCTGCACGATATAAATACGTCATCATCACTGCTAAAATATGTGTACAAGCTGAAGTGGGTGTGCCAACCCAGTACTGGGTAACATGCCGCGATGCAGAGCTGGGCAGTAACTAGTTACTTTAGGAACTTAGTTACTAACTAGTTACTTTTACGTAACTTGTAACGTAACTTAGCTACTTTTTAAAATATGGTAACTGTAACTGTAACTTAACTAGCTGCGGTAAAGTAGTTGGTAACTTTCCGGTTTTCAGTTACTAGTCACTTGAGTAACTTAAGTTACTAGAATGTAACTTAAGTTAGTCAAAGTAACTTAAAAAGTGGAATGTAACTTAGTCATAAAAAGTAACGGGGGGATTTAAATTTCTAAGAAATATTTTGTTGAGGCTGATGCCTTTTTTAAACTAAAACTGTTTTGTTTTAAATAAATGTCTGTCCAGAGTGGGAGTGTTGAGCGCAGCATCACGCATACCCTCTGTTACGTGTAACTTTTATTTTAATACATAATTAAATTCAATATTATTGTTGATTGATTTCAAGTCATAATAGATAATAAAATAATTACATTCATTAATAATAGAGTTTTTGTACGGTAAACAGAAAAACTAAAAATAACACATTATTTTAACTTTTAATTCTAGAATTAAAAAATCAGTAAATGTTAAATTTAACTTATAAAATATATTATTTTCAAATATTTTCCTCGCTTACAAATGTTACGTTTTAATAAATTATAATTAAGCTGCCACTAAATCATCAAAATTATTCCAATTTTCAGGTTATACAAAATATAATGTATTTTATTCGTTGTTCTAAGGGTTGCAAGACTTGAATTCGTCTCATTTTTGCAAATTCCCTTCTCACAAGATAAAATGTCACTTTTAATTTTTATGTTATATTATAATGTAGGTCCGCAGGGCCTTTTTATCAGATTTTTGGGCCCTAGGCCAAATTTTTTTTCGGGCCCCCCTCCCTCTTTATAGTAAAAAACAAGTACGTACAAATATTTGTATAATTATAATGTAAGTTTATTTCAGGTTTATTTATTAAAGAAAAAAATAAAATTGCCTGCTGAAAGAAAAGCTGATCAATTATACAGTACCACTTGCTTGATTCTAGTTTAAGGTGAAATTTTAGCGTAATATTTTGTTACTCCTCTCTAGGGCGGTTGGCGATTTTGCCGGTTCTCGGGAATATGTTATTACGTTATTAGCGTAGCGGGGCCCCAAATATTTATAAAAAGATACTTTTTCATCAAATTTTCTTAGATATGTGAGCGCGGGGCCTCAGATTGAAAATCGACGTCTGATCCGAGGTTACCAATAAATTAATCATTATTCACTAATAAGTCTAGGTAGGAAATAATGTCTGCATGTTTTATACATTATAATGGTCATGTCATGTTAGAAAGAAAGTAGATTCTTTATATCTTGGTATAAGAAATCAAAATTGAAAAATAAATTAATAAATTTTTAAAAAATCACAGCAACCGGGCCCTGCGGGCCCCTTTTCAAAGCGGACCCTAGGCCGTAGCCTCGTGGGCCTAGGCGGTAATAAGGCCCTGTAGGTCCGTTAACATTAACAATAATAATCTGATTGGGTGTTGCCAAGCAATAACGTTAAAATTTAGGTTAACGTAGTTAGTGCAAAAACTCCCTGATATGTATCCTACACAATAACTAAGTCAACAGTCTAAGTCTACACTTCACGCCATTAAAAGTAGTTAGAAAGTAACTCAAAGTAACTAAGTTACTTTCAATGAGTAACTAGTAAATAACTTCGTTCTTTCACCAAAGTAACTGGAACTTAAGTAACTTAGTTACTTTTTTTTGGAGGTAACTGTAACTGTAACTAGTTACATTTTAAAAGTAACTTGCCCAGCGCTGCCGCGATGATATATTTATTTTATTTAAATTTCCAAAGCTTATAGCCAGGGACCTGAACCGAAACGTATTTGTGGTTCTGGTTCGTTTCAGGTTCAAGAAATAAATGCTTGCTTGTTCAGGTTCATTTTCGATTTAAGGAAAGGAAAATTATAACGGTTCGTCGATTTTTGGTTCGGGTTCAATTTCGGTTCAGAGCAAAGCACGAAAAGATGGTAATATTTATAATTTTAAAATTAAGTTTGAATTTACAAGTTTTAATTTTATGTTTAGTAGTTCTAAACCGAATCTGAATGTAAAACTGAAATACAATTCGGTTCAGGTTTATTGACTTTGACAAATTAAGGTTTGGTTCGGGTTCAGGTTCATCAAAATTGGGTTAATTCGGGTTTTCGTTTCAGGTTTCAGGAAAATAAAATCGACTTCTGTCCTTTTGTCGCGACCGCAGCGTAATATGCATTCAACAAGCGCTAATTCCATCTGCGACCTTTTATTTTTGCATCTGATTCATGTGATGATTATATGCCGTAAGCTAATAGCAAAATAAAATAATATTTATAAAATTCTGACTCTTACGACATATTGCCACGACCAGTAGAAATTACAAGTCGAAAAGTACTTTAATGTGCCATTTGTATAGACACTTTAATTTTCTAATATACTCTTCAGTAATATTCTTAGTTATTAGATAGTTATAAGAACCTCATGGGAGTATTGTTAATTCGAACTAATCCATTCCATTCCCAACACTTGTAGTAAGCATCCCTGCATTCCTCTATCCATCATCCATGATTGGCGTTGATAAAGCCATCGAGCCTGAAGGCTGAAGGCTCCGCGCTGGTCCTTTACTGGTGATGGCCGGCGTGGTCATTAGCACCTCGCGCTGACCTGCGACCCCGCGGCGACGTTGACATATCGCGCTCGGGATTGCCACGCATCGCCCGTGCTAACTACGACCCATTACCATCGCCTAATGATCGAATCTAGGGATATAACTGGCCTGGACACAGGGACGGCCTACAACATCATGAACATTATGAGATATTAAAAAAATCATACGGATATGTTATGCACATATTACACAATTCATGCTATTCGACAAAAGTTGAGAAATAAATTCGACAATAATCTTGTATTTTCTCCTTCCATGAATTTGAAATACAAATGTGAAATTTTGATTACATTACGCGAGGTATGAATTTTTGAGTTAAGCCGGATTTATAGTTTACACAAAACATAGCATAACATAACGTAACATAACATGGGGTCCCGTGGCCGCGTGCCTGAGTGTCTGGTCGCGAACCTGGGGGAACCGGGTTCGATCCCGACTGACGCCAAATATTTCCAATTTTAAATGGCACAAAAGTGACCCCTGTGGTGCACTCTCCACGCCAGCTATGAGTGCCCGTGAGGTGACGCCTGGTAAGCGCCCACACGGTAAAATATATCGTCATCATTACCGATGTCTACATGTGTTGTAGATACTGGCACACCCAGAAATGGGTAATATGCAGTGATGATATATTTATATTTTATTTTATTTATAACATAACATAAGATTTTTTTTAGATTTTATAGTACGAAACGTAAGCATAAGACATAGCACGAGAAAAAGAAGAATTGTTCTGAAAAATGTTCATAATGTAGTATTATTACTATATTCATTACTGTTTTCACATTTCATTTTGTCATTCTTTGTACACGTTAAATTTTAGAACTTTTCGCAAAAACGTGATTTGTTTAGATAAAAATGGCTGATGACGATGCTATGATAGTAGCTGTTGCAGTATCTTGTGCATTATTATTATGAACTCTGCACAATAATTTAACTATTTATTTAACGTAAATATCTCATCAGAAACAAAAACTAACCTCACAATTTGTTTGTAAACAACAAGCAGATGCGAGCACTCCAACGCTCCAAGATTTCGCTGCTCTTCCAATAGATCCGAATTGAGCCGAATATTCCCGAACACCATAACATAACATAACGAAATAAAATATGGTCATTTCTTATGTTATGCTATGTTATGTTATGCTATGTTATAAAACTATAAAATGCCATACGGACTTATGTGTTTTCATATTTTCACTATATTATGCTATGCTATGTTATGTTATGTAAACTATAAATCCGGCTTTATCCTTAAAAATTTGAATTATAAGATATGACGTCCAATCGTTTCATGATGTCATCACTTAGAAAACTGAAATCAGCGGTGCCTAACGGTCGTATATGAAAACAATATGTCAGCTGTCAGTCGTACCGTGTAATATTTTCACTCAGTACCAACGTTATTAATAATTCGATATGTAGCAATTAAATAACGAGATTTATTTTTTGCGGCTTCCCTATAAATTTGGCAACATTGCAGACTATGTCGTATTAATTTGTCATCTTCCCTCCATCCACTTTTAAAATTTCAATAAAATTAGGCAAACCGTTCGTCAGTATCCTTAGATTGAAGTAACTACTTCTCGTACTCCGCCGGAATTATGTTAGTGTCAGTATGAAATTCTGTGTTAAACAAAAAATCCGCTACAGAAATGTACGAATTATTGAAGAATGTTTATGGTGATAAGGGTCTATCTAGTATTCAAGTTTTCGAGCAGTTTAGAAGATTTAAAGAAGGAAGAAAAGAGATCGGGAACGATTAGCGCCTCGGCCGTGCACAGACGTCATACATCACGTGTAATCTTGTTCCGCGCTAAAATAAAACACATGGAAAAAAGGTTTGTTTATCAGAAATCGGAAATTTTTCAGCATAATTAATAACATTATAATGATTCTACCGTAAGATTATTAATATTTACTTACATTCACTCATTTATTAGTCAACGGAGTTGGTGTCTCTCCTCAGTCTCTGTGTAACGGCCTATGGTCTCATCAATTTATCGAACGAAAAATTGAACGATTTAGTCTAATGCGATTATTGAATCGATAATCGTATAGTGTGTGGGGTGCTGTACAATATGCAGGACAACTTTATCGTATCTGATGGCAATATGGTCTGCGCCTGCATAAATTTATCTTGTGATTGAGCTATGTGTATTTCATGCAACAATGGAGTATGTGACCAAATTTCGATTTTACTTATATAATACTAAAAAAATACCCGAATTTTTTAAAGTCGATTAATTATTTGTAATTTACGAAAGAAAAAATTAAAAATTTGGAGAAGGGGTATAGTAAAAAAAAATATACAGAGAAGTTACTTCAGAAAAACATTGCAATATGAAAAGAAACTGTTGTAATGACCGAGTGATGTTTATGTTTAGAAAAACGAAGAAAATAAATATTATAATTTGCATACTAGAAAAAAAGTACATTTTAATTAAATTTACAGTTATTTGTAAGTCGAACATAATGTTTTTAATGCATTTTTAATTTGTTTCAAATAATTGTAGTTCAATTTTTCAACACATGTTGGTACTATTGGATATCAATATGTATACGTTTTGTATGACATCTATCTTGTCGATCAGCATTTTGTTGCCTTTTAATGTTTTCGTATGATGATTTGTTTACGTTGTTTGTTGTTTTTTCTTTGATTTCAACACTGTTGCCTTGTTGTGGATCAAATTTGTATTTTTCAATACAAACATTAACTGTTTTCTAGTTGTGTTTCGTTTATATTTATTTCAATATTGATGTCCCGATAATTTTCTGCCTAGCTAGGTTGAACATGTTAAAATTTATTGTACATATTCATCTGGCACTTGAAACACATCATACCGACCATCATGCCAGAAATAAAGAAATAGAAATTTTGATGCAAAAAAATGAAGTAGACACTGCAAATTTTGAACTTTACAATATTTTTGTACGTATGTACAAAAAGAGACAGAAAACCCTCTAAACGCAGTAAACGTGTTATTTTAGAATAACTATACACTCCTAAAGTTCCAAACTATCTAGGTAATACAAAATATTAAATTTAAAAAAATTTGGTTTGGTCCGGCTCTGTCTCGTGAGTTATTTGTGACGTTTGGTTATAAGTGACGGACTGGGTATGCCCATTTTGCCGCAGTAGTTATAACGTTGATTGATTGTTTAAATATATTCAGCAAGACAGATCCCAAATGACGTGCGTTGCTTCTCCTTTTAAGGCTTTTGACACCTGTTTTGTGATTGTTTTGTTGTAATCATTTCATTTCGGCTAGTGTAAATTATATTCATTGCAGCTGCGATCGACGACCCTGATGGTTATTAAATGTGATAATAGCTCTGAAGAATAACTTATTTAAATAACGATAGTCCCAGTGATATACATAGGTAATTACAATATTCACAACACGGGGATAATTTTTTGTTGCTGTGCCGGAAGATTAATCTGAATTATTTAAGCATATTTCAGATGTCTTGAATTATATCAAGCCAACTGCCCATACCTATTAACGCATAACTTTAACTTTCTATTCAATATAAATAAATTCATATTAATTTAAAATTAATATTAGGTAGATACGTTTGTGTTTAATTAATCGAATGGGTACAAACTTTGTACAATAAAAGTTCATAATCTTATAATTCATAGTTTTCTTATTCTAATGTGTCGAATTTATTGTACAAGGAATTTACAGTCTCCCTATCTCCTCTCTCAATGTACATTTTTTATTTGGACCTGGCTTCGAATATAATATATAATATAATAATAATCTTTATTGATAATAATCAAAAGGCGAGGTTCAACCGTGGCTGTTCTTCCACCTAATCATACAATAATGTTTTGACAAAAATATGTATTAGATAAACAATGATAAATGGATAAAGTTTTACAAAAATTTACAATAATAAATACATGTATAGGCCATCCAGCGAATCAAGCGGTTTACGTCATTGTTTAGGGATTTTTGAAATTTTCTTTATTTTTTAAAATATATTTTATTAACGGTATTTTATTGGTTTTTTTATTATTATCATGTATTTGACACCTTTAATAGAAATAATTATATTTGGATATATTATTATTAAGTAAAATTTTGTAAATTTTTGCAAAATGACATTTCATCATATTTTTTTAATATTGGTAATTCTGAACATGTATATTACTAAATATTATATGTCTATATTATACTTTTCAACGTGTATTGTGATTTCATTTTGTTTTTGGTTTCGTTGTTCATTGTCAAAATGTCAAATTCTCTGTCATGTCAAATTCAAGAGCTTGTTAATTTATTGACTTATTTTGAAAATGAAAAATAGATTGGTGGGTTTTTACTTTCACTGAAATCTTATATTGAGGCAATATTTGGCTCTATTTGTTAGTAATAATTTGAAAATTAAATCTGTGTGGCAAACGCTACGCAATGTATGGTATGCAGTATTCTGTATTTTTTTAAGGATCTCACATAATACTAAGGTAGATAGTTTGTTGCATATACTACAAGAATGAAGTTTTTATAACGGCGTAAGCAGTATCGTTCAGAATATTTTAAATAAAATTGGATTTCGCTGGAAAAAAATTATAGCAGACGTGTTACCTTCTTAAAGAAAGATTTGGATTTATGAAGACAACCCACAGATCATATTTTAATCCGTTTTACATGCTCACGTAAACTTTGTAACATATGACGTCATTATTTCTAGTGATATTGTATTTATGACGTAAACCGCTTGATTCGCTGGATGGCCTATAGTTAAATGTTGAATGTAAGTAATGACAGATAGAAAATAAAACTATACCAATTAATTACTAGTGAGTGTATAGTGTGTTACATTCTATAATTATTTATATACCTATTAATATCTAGTATTCCTAAATAAATAATGTATCAAAAACAAAATATAAAAACTAAGAAGATATACAATATGAAGAACGACGTCAAACTTGAAAACTATTTCCAATTTTAAATAGTATAAAAGCTATTCCTGTGGAATGCACCACGCTAACTTTGATTGTACATGAGATGAAATCTAGTAAGCTCCCATAACTGTACAAATATACCGTCGTTGTCGAAATTTGTGCAAATTAGTTTACCTTGATATGGAAAGTCATGCATGATGATATATTATTTATTAATATTTTTTTTTCTAATTTAATTATATTTTGCCCCGTTAATGACATTTTGCAGTTGGTTAGTCATCAAGAAACAGATTTGATAGATTTTATACTATTGCATATTATTATACCATGCTTTATTTTGAACAAGTTTTATATAATAATATAAACTTTTTATTATGAAATAAAAAAGGATACCAAAAACTGAATAATATTTGAACAGAACAGATTTTGGAGACTATTGCGTTTAGTTTTATGGATGTACGATTATACATATGATATGATATTCTTATTTTGCGCAGTTTTTCCTTTTTCCTCAAGGCGCTAAAATAGCTAGATCCGGCTTTGCCTATACTTATGATTTAAATGTTATTTCTGCGATATTATCTCTTGAAATCTTACCTTTTTTGCAAGTTTTATTCTGTTTCCAAATATATCATAGATGTAAACTTGAGCCACTTATTTATTAATTTTTTATTCTACTTCTCCATAAAATATTTTTTTTCTTCAAACATAATAAAAATGGTATCTTTTGTGACTTGATTCACAAGGTAGAAGTTTCATTTCTACGCCGCCGGAGTAGAAATAGCTAATTTCTTCGCCGCCGCCGTAGAAATGAAATAAATAAATATCCATAGCAACTAAGAATAAGCGAATAAGAAGTAACTTGTAAAATAGAAACCTGTCATATCGCCCCAAGTTGCACTATGCACTACACTAGATAACTTAAAAATAAAGTTACTAAATTCATCCAACAGCTGTCAAATTTAAATTGATAACCTACAAATTGAAATATAAACAGTGTATATTTAACGAAATAACATATTATAAAATAGCAGACTTACATATTGGCAATGACAGTAAGAATAATTAGAATTAAAATGATAAGAAAAGTTCATATTATTTTTTAGCGATTCCTCGACATGTCACATCCTTGAAAAATATTGTTGAATTTCCATTCAATTGAACAACTTCAAGGGCCGTACATGGCAATACTTCAAATTCTGATATAATTGCACATAAGGAGAATATAAAATTGCATAGTTTTTATTTAAATGTCAAAACGTGAAAATTTTCACTTGAATGTTTGTAACAAAAAGTGAACAAATACGAAAGTATCCATAGCAACAGAGCAATTGAAATCAGCAAACGGCCTTCACGTAAAATATTTATAATTATTGTAATGTCAAGTTGTAATTATTTTATTTAAATATGTATGTTTGAAGAAAAAATATAATGTGTCATTCGGAGTAAAAGTGTCATTGTGTGCCTCGCATGTAATTGTCCGACTCGCGTACCGCTCTTCGTGCAAACTTACATGCTCGCCACACAAAGAATCACTTTTACTCCTAATAACATAATATACTATTATTTCAATATTTGAATTATTCATTGATAACAAAAATATATTATACCAATATAAATATTTGCATATTTAGATCAAACAATAGAATTATGAATTTAATTGTTATTTTAAATGAATCAATAATAGATTTCCCGTATTATACAGATAAGTATATTAAGTTGGTATTTATAGTTATATTAAACAGCAATAATAAAATGAAAAATTTTCATTAATTTATATACCTGCATGTTGAAGTATAAAGTGTACGTTCAATTCCCAAAATATACCCCTATAAGTATTTATATATCTTATATCTAAAAATAGTAAAGTCAAGATATAAAGTAGTATTAAAGTTTAAGGTATACATTGGTTTCCAATAAAGATAAACATTAGTTTATAAAAAACAATAGTTTATATAAAACAGTAGTAAAGGAAAACGTGTACATCAATATACCATATTAGGTAGATATAAATATTTATATATCTTATACCAAGACCAAACAACAATGATAAAGTCAAGAGTGTTCATAAAACAATAATGTAGTAAAATATAAAGTGTACATTGATTTAATTAATTAATATTTCAATATTTATGTGAGTTTAGGAAAAGTATTTTTTTTCACATGTGCGTTTTCTTCCTACACACGTAAAAAAAAAACAAGAGATAAAATCAGTATCCGAGTTCATGGTACATGATTTTCAGTTTTTATAAAATGTTAAAAATTATAAAAAAAATATTAATTTAACGGTATTAGAAATAATCTTGTATGCAAGCAAATCGTAGTAAAAATATATTTTTCCTTACTTGTTGCACAAATAATTACCTGCCTTATTTCAAAATTAGAATATAATCTTTGAAAAAATAGTGAACTTATTTAGTATGGCTGTCGGTCACGGTGCAACAGAGCACTCATTCCAAAAAACTCACTTACTATACTTGTTGCGAGATGTTATTTTTTACAATTTATGAACTTGACTTTAAATTTGTTAATATTTTAAAAAAAGTATTTTAAATTGTGTGGAATTCATATGCATCGAGTAATGTATTTTATTCTTTACGTCAAAATAATAAAATACAAACTTGTAGTTATCCTTATCCGTTGTATTCGATATATACATATCTTATACAACTTCTCCATTTTTGTTACATCTAATGTGACAGGTTCATTATCAATTTTAATATTATTAAGTTATGGTTGTCAATTTTGCATTTCCAAATTTTTTTTTTCTTTTCTTGCGTGCAAGTAACAAATGATATGACGTATACATATCTATTAGTAAAAAATATACCCGTATATATTTATCACTTGAGGCTAGCTAGTGCACAAATAAATTTCTCTTATGACAGACATCCTGAGAACATTTTTCCGTGATGAGCAAGTCTTTTGATGTCCAGGGTACAGTTACCTCCTCGACGGTGATCAAGCGATCCTCGATCAGAGTGACTTGATATCTGATCAGGTATTAGGATATTCGACACCTCGTTTTGGAATGTTGATGGCGGTGTTTTAAAAGCCCAAATTTAGGACGGTTCGTTTCATCTTAGATGTTTCACTTGGGTGTCACGGGCTTGTGTTACGTGTTGGCGTATGGTAATTCCGTAATCTATACATAGATTTGCTTGTCAAAATATTGGAAAGGC
Source organism: Ophonus ardosiacus (assembly GCA_943142095.1). Taxonomy (NCBI): domain Eukaryota; kingdom Metazoa; phylum Arthropoda; class Insecta; order Coleoptera; family Carabidae; genus Ophonus; species Ophonus ardosiacus. The sequence continues at coordinate 32,888,864 of OW964831.1, read as the reverse complement.
TGGAAAACTTGATAATATTTTCACTGTTATATGATTTTATTGTCAAATTTATTCATTCGTACTTGAGTTCTATTTTAGGAGTATCAGTAATGTTGTAAGTTTATCTTAATTGTAAGTGTTGACCAGAAAAAGTCATTTAAAGTAATAAAATTTAATTGTTATTTACTTATTATCAAATTTACAGTCTCAGTTTCATTTAATCGTTGTAATGAATTGTCTCGTTTGTTATGAAAACATACGAGAGTCATGCTAGAATTATTGAGAATAAGAAAATTATGTGGGTTGTGGAAAATAAAATTTGCACTTTCATTTTAAACAATTATTTTTATAAGATATTTAAAAAATAACACTCGACATATTTCAGTCATTGTATCTTTTTGGGATGTTTATCATCCGCTCACTCAGCCGTCTCAATGCCTTCTAGAGGCGTCAGTACATCACACTGAAGAGCTCCACTAAGAGCGAAACGCGTCTGTGGTTCTGGTTGAGTGAGTCAGTCTCTGATAAATCACCGAGAGGTTGATTCAGAGACTGAAATCTTGTCAATTTTTATTTTTAAATATTTTTTACCTTCCGTCACCTTTAGGTAAGGAAGGTATTGTCTTTGGTCAAAAAATTCGATGGTCAGTTTTTAATGAATAAGCACGTTTTAGGGTCCCTACTATACGAATTTACTATTTTTAAGATGATGTCTGTATGTGTGCCTGTGTGTGTGTCCGTGTGTGTGTCTGTGTGTGTATCCGTGTGTCTGGCCGTGTGTGTGTCCGTGTGTGACAAATTTTTCTCCGACGATAACTCCAATACTACAATTCTAAAAATTATAATTCTTTCGTATTCCTCTTCCGTACATCGATATGAAGAGTTGATTAGATTTTGGTTATAACTGATCCACCGGAAGTACTCTTATTTGAAGTTTTTAACAGTTTTTCTTAAAAAAAACGCAGTTAAATACTATTTTTTGATATTTTGTTATTATATATATTAAAGAAAATACTCTTCTCTATACGGTTTGATTATACATTTTCCTTCATATTCAATAGATGTAGAGTTAAAGCATTATAAAGAAATTAATTTTCAAAAATTAGTCAGCTTTGCTATTTATCATGGAAACAGCTGATACATACAAAAAATTCTAATTGACAGATGTCTGTTGCAAGTGCAAAACCAAATATGGAAAGTATAGGATCAAAAATTGGTACGTCATAGTGTTCCTCGCAAGTGACATATGCAGTGAAAGGCCAAAGAGAAGATGGAAGGATTGTATCGCAGAAGACTTGAGAAAGGGCGGACTGTGTGAAGAAGATGCGTTGGACAGGAATGAGTGGAAGAGAAGAGGAAATAGCGACTCCCAATAAAATAGGGGAAAGCTGAAGCATTTTTATGTTATAATTTTATTGGATTTATAGAACCTTTTCATATGAACTTTTGGTGTGAAATTTCTAAAAAAAATAGTATGTGTTAGTGTTCGATTTTACATGATATTATATGGAAACTGTTCCAAAGTCCTTTTGGTATGGGATTTGTACAAAATACATCGAATTGGCGGAAGGTCTTGTGCTGGCCACAACAGATTTTTTTAAATTTGTTTCACCAAGTGTCGCTATCATATTGTACTATATTGTACTTTATTATACTTTTATAATTATATTTGTCATTTGAATTTGTTACGAAAGTTTAATTAGTTAGAACTTAGTTAATTAATTTTTTTAAAGTATTGTGAGTGAAAACATGAAATCAACCAGAGAACATTTTTTCAGTTTTTGGCGAAAAAAAGCAATAAAATTAATAGAATATCCACTATTCAACTGATCTGTGAATGTGCGATTTTGAACTTGAAAGAAAATACGGAGTTAAAATTGATGCTGCAATATACACTATTGCAGCATCAATTCATGATTATTATGAAAGCATTCCAAAAGAAGATTGGTTGGGAGTTTTTGAAAAGTGGAAAGAAAAGATAATGAAGTGTATTATTGTATAAATGGAATTCGAATTCTGTACACATTTTTGAAATAAAAATATAAAAAATATGAATCATATGGCTTAATCTCAATAGTTCTAGCGTGACCCTTGTGAATTTTATTCGTTTCTAGATGTACCAATCTGCTTTATATAAATTTCGATAACAGTTCAATTTAACATATTAAACGTCTATAGCACCCATATATGTGGTGTATAAATTTTAAATAATTGAGTTTTCGTATACTGCAACGAGTTATGTAAATATTAGATATACTCGTATGTATGAATGTATGATAAGGTGGGACTAGTTCATGACATTTGATTTACAACCTCTATAAGTAATATTTCGTTCATTTCCTGCAACTCTGACATTTTTGAGTTATCCTTATAAAACTAAATGTTCCTGCTAGTACTTTTAGCTTGTAACCGACATAACTGAGCTAGTAAATCACCGAGAGAAGGGAATTGTGTTACTAATGTGTTAACATTTAGTAGACTAGTTTCGTTTCAATAGTGATGTATCTCAGTTTTAAGTTGAATAATGTTTTTCGCTTTATGTAGAGTGTCACAACTCTTTCTACTAATTTATGCCGATGTAATCTTTTTTACATTATTTTTGTACACAATTATAATAGATCAAAACCTTTAAACACATTAAGTCAATGTTCAGCAAATCGTAATATAAGTTCAAATCTGAAACAATAGATTAAATATTAGCTATACTTGTCGTCATATAAATATGAACTGGAGATTTCTACACTGTTGCCAATTCCATTGGTCATGTTGAAAATGCTAAGTTATGAAGAAGCTGCAACACTGCAGTGCAAAGGACAGGGTGGAGAGAAGGAAAAAAAAATTGAGCATCAGTCCACATTTATTTGACGGCGAGTATAATTTTGGTTTGGAGTTAATGAAATAAAAATCTGATGTGGCCAGCACATGACCTCCCGCCAATTCCATATTTAAAATAGCAATGAGCTTTAAGTAAAGTATCACTTCCGATTGATTGTTTGTAAACAAAATCTAATTTGTTGTCCAATAAATAGAAAAATCTGTAATACGAAATTTTGGATTGTTTTATTGTTTTTCCTCAAAAATCTGTTAGAGCTCCAAATTAAGTACCTACTACATCCGATTTATCATATATGGTCAAAATCTAATATGTTGTTTCGGATCTAATATTTGTGTCTGATGGAAAATATATTATTTTTACAAACCTGAATTTCATTAGAATTAAATATTTTATTCTTTTTAACATGGTTTCACTGTTAATTTTAATGTAATTGCTTCCTGACAGAGACATTTGTTTAAATATGACAAAATTGTTATTAAAATGATGTTTTTGTTTGACGCATAGGCAAGATGATATATGAAAATAAATTATATTTTAAATTCATATTTAAAGTTATTTAGAGTTATTTACTAAATGTTATTATCGTAGAATTGAAGATTGTTCCATTATATTCAACTTTTATTAGTAAAAGTTGCTGAAAAATTATATTCAATGTATTTTTTTCAAGAAAAACTGGTAAAAGCTTCTATAAGTGATACTTCCGGTTATCCGATATACACTAAAAACTAATGAACTCTTCCCACAATAATATAGAATGCGTATGCAAAATTTCAAAATTTTCTGATTAATAGTATTTGAGTAATCGTGTCTACAGGATCCACACATACTCATACACACACACACACACACACACACACACACACACACACACACACACACACACACACACATACACATACATACCTACAGACATCATTGTAATAATGTTAAAATCGGGTGCTGGAGACATAAAATCGTGCTTATTCACTAAAATCTCTATATTCGATTTTTAGGCAAAAATCATACATAACCCATATATTTTTGTTTTTCTTTTTTCAGGACCGCGAAAAAAATATTGTACACAATATAATCTGAAAAGTATTACTTTCAGTTCTTTTTACGTAAATTAATATTAGATGATATAAATTAATTGCGATCCTACCTACAAGTTTAACATACAATACTATAATTTTATATTTTTATATCCCACCACGTATAGTTCTGCTCACAGCTTCCCTTGCCCGATGAAATACACATCCACATAGGCGATGAGAAGGCTGGCGTTTGTTTGCTTATATATTTTGGTATTCTCTGGGCGAATGACAAGCATTACCATTACAAAATCCATGAATATATCTGCATACTCATTAGCAATAAAACCATTCATTTTAAAATAAGGATATAATCAAGGTGAAACAATGACAATTTGAGAGCTGTAAGGCATCAACATTTTTTTTTAATTATCATAAACATAATTAAGAAAGAAAAACGAATATTCTGATATTTATAAAACACTAATACCCATATTCATAAACAATCGTAAAGTTTCAAAACGGCACGTTATAATTTTTGACAAATAGAATCAAACATGACAAATAAAATTTTGATTTTGCTTTCAATATCGACTATTTTTATTGGATAAAAATTATAACGAACCGTTCAAATTTTTTACGAGTGTTTATGAATACGGGCGTAAGTTATATTTTGGTACTTAACTGAAAAGAATACGACATATGTTAATTCATATGACATGACATTTTCCACTCAAAATTACTTGAATAATTAGTTATAGTGATTTATATCACTAATCGAGAAACTACACTTTTGCGATTGTGAATATATTTTGACAGGCCGTCGGAGTATAGTTTCGGGACGTATGATACATACAATTTTTTGTGCCAACTTTCCCATAAATTTATTAAATGAATTTGATTTTTTGTCCAATTTTAAAATACTATGTTTTTTACCTCCCGCTACCCTTGGTAAGCGAGGTATTAGTCCAGTCAATGGAGACCAAGAAAGACCTTTGCCTTATAAAAGGTGGGGAAACAACGATTTTAACATATATTATTTGGATCGTGACGGGGATGAATAATTCAAATTTGTAACCTTGGCGAGGTTCGGCGTGAGCCGCCATCTTGGATCCAAGGTGCAAATAATGAGTTTTTTTTCCTATTATCTCGAAAACAGTCGCCCATCTCAAAATTTTACAAAAATACAAAATTAAAGCTCGTAACTCTTTGTACAAAAAGAGTTCTTGCATTTTTTACCTAAGATGAACTCTCAAAGAATTATGTTCAAAAATATGTAACCAGAACAACAATTTATGAAAAAAAATTTAATCACTCAAAATATACTCAATATTAAGTTTTTAATACTTAGTCTAAATATATGTTTTGGATCATTAATATATTTTAAGGAAAAATCGTAACACACACATTATTGTCAAAATCAGCACCAACTTCCTTATGCTCTCGTAAAACGAAATCTGTGTAAATTCTTCGCCGTACATGATCCATTTCGTAAATGTGTAGTTGCAAACTATTATTTGACACTTTGAAATCACGTTCTTATTGAGAGCTGTTTGATATATACTGCAAACATAAAACTTAAATCGAATTATCCTGTATATCTAATATTTATGTATGATGGAAAATATATTATTTTTACAAACCTTAATTTCATTAGAATCATATTTAACCTACTAAATTCTTCTTAACACGGTTTCATTATTAATTTTAATGTAATTGCTTTGTGACAGTGACATTTGTTCAAATATGTCAAATTTGCTATTAAAGTATTGTTTTTGTTTGACGCAGAGGCAAAGTGATGTACAAAAATAAATTATTTTATAATTTAATATTTAAAGTTATTTCAAGTTATTTACTAAATGCTACTATCGTAGAATTGAAGATTGTGCCATTATATTCAATTTGTATTGGTAAAAGTTGCTAAAAAATTATACTCAATGAATTTTTTACAAGAATAACTGTTAAAAGCTTGTATAAATGATACTTCCGGTTATCCTACATACACTAAAACTAATGAGCTCTTCCCACATTAGTATAGAATGGGTATACAAAATTTCAAATTTTTCTGATTGATAGTATTTGAGTAATCGTGTCCGCACGATCCACACACACACACCCACACACACACACACACACACACACACACACACAAACACACACACACACACACAGAGAGAGAGAGAGAGAGACACACACACACATACATACCTACAGACATCATTGTAAAAATGTTAAAATCGGATTCTGGGGACATCAAAACGTGCTCATTCACTAAAATCTCTATATGTGATTTTTAGCACGATCCCTATACCTCCCTTATCTAGGGTAGCGGGAGGTAAAAATGAAAACTACGCCGATTTGCAGATGTTTCAAAGTTTAGAGGAATTTCATACAAGTTTAAATTAAAATATTAATAGCAAATAACCTTTCTTCACAAAATATTTACAGTTGAAATGTACATGTTAAAATAAAAATATTTTGTGAAGAAAGGTTATATATTATTAATATTTTATATTATATCTTCACGTTACTCATATATTTAATTTAAGTTTAATTGTTAATAATTCGCGAACCGCTCATCGGAACATAAACCATTAAAAAACGAAATTAAATTATTTGGTATTGAACAAAAAAATATGTGTAAAATCAGTTTTTTTATTTTTTTCGTAAACAAATACCATTTTACAATAGCTCCTTATGGATAATGAGTATGAGTACTCAAATGGATTCATGATTGTCCGAAACATATAATGAAAGTCCTTAGAATACTCAAATAGAGAACTATAATATTGTCATTATACGGCAGCATATAAAATATTTTTATTCACAATCAGTTATGCCGATTTCTGACTTTTAAAAAGTTGGGAAGTTAGTTATGGTTAACCTCATTTTCCAAGGTGGGAAGATGCCACATTCCATCTTCAGGGTTATTTCCCATTCTCACCCTGAGAGATCTGTGATAGGTATATTATAATAATGGGTTCGTATCCCGCTTCTGACACCAGACGAATCTATTCCTAAAACTGCAATTACCCCTTTTGGTTTATTCGAATATCTTGTCATGCCATCCGGTTTACGAAACAGCGCCCAGACTTTCCAATGTTTTATTAACGAAGTTACAATGATTTCAATGATAATACAAACGAGTTGTTTATATTCACTTTTTAGATTATGTTGTTATTGAGATGTTTTGTAGTTTTTGATTAGTGAATTTTGTATATATCTTTACTTGTTACAATTTTATTTGTGAATTATAACAGGTATTTACATGTAAACAAAGGTTTTTTTATTTTTTATATGTAAAGAAACCAGGACCGGTCCAAGCTAAAAGCAAGCCAGAATTAAAAATGAAATCATAAGTTTATTGATTCGTCAAGTGTAGTTTTATGTAAAGATTCTGGAATCATAGGGCGAATTTGTGGGTTGCTTTAATCATACTGCTTACAATAATTAAAAGGATTGTAACATCAAAACTAAATACTGAAAAAGTAATTATTGTTCAGAGAATCTACTGGAAAAAAATATCCCAACATAAAAAACTACAACAAAAGCTTTTTACAGAATCTTGTACAGAAACTGCGCTGATCAACAGCAACTCAGCAATTTGGGAAAAGACGACAGCTTTTCCCAGGAATGTCAGATTGAGGTATTCATAGTTAAACTGGTCTTAAGTCTTATAGTTTTTGAGGAAACGTCCCTTCAACATCCAGACATACACACACACACACACACACACACACATGCACACATCCACACACAGACACACACAAAAACACACACAGACACACAAAAATACACAGACACACACACACACACACGCCCACACACACACACACACGCACACACGCAAACACACACAAAAACACACACACACACACACACACACACACACACACACACACACAGAGAGAGAGAGAGAGAGAGAGAGAGAGAGAGAGAGAGAGAGAGACATTATTGTAAAAATGTTAAAATCGGACCTTGAAACGTGCTTATTCATTAAAATCTGGATATATGGTTTTTAGCATGATTCCAATATCTCTCTTAGCGAGAGGTAAAAAAGTAATATCAATTTCAAAAAAAGTAAATTCAATTTCAACTTCCAGTTTTATTAACAAAATATAATCTGGAGCAGAATTTTAAGGCATGACTGTCACTTTTATGTATAGGATACTGCAACTACATAAGTATGTAATTTGTTATACAAAAATACATTCTGAAAATTATTATAATTAATATTAATGTTACTTTTTCTGAAACTGAATTCACATTCTCTGATAATGATTTTACTTTTTCTGAAATTAAAGTTAAAAAGTTATGGAACCTTTATGGTTTGTGTAGTAAGAAATAAGAAATTAAAGTTAGTTTTAACATTATTTACTTGCATTATAACTGTGCCGCAGATGATAATGTAGGACAGGTATAGTATATAGTTAACATATAGCCAGTATAATGAAGTTACAGTCCGAGGTTATCTTCTATGTTAAATTACACTTTATTATATAACTACTTTTTGCTACGCCTGTTCTTTAGGGTCTTTATAAAAGACTCAGTTTATAAATTTCGATACAAGAAATATTTTTAAGGAGAATAATTTTAACGGATTCTACAATTGAACCTGTTTTCTATTTTTAAACGTTGTAATTAGAGTGAAGAATGTTAGATATGGGAATCGTACTTTCTTTCTTTGCATTTGCCTGGTAATTTTTTCCACTTAGATCTCCGGGCTCTCGGTCTCGATGGCAGGCCGATAGAGCCGTCATGAGCGGTGACGGGGTCGCGGCGTGACCCCGGACCGGTCACCGCCACCTGCGATCCGCCGATCAGATAGAGATATCATTACATGTGATATGGCTATTGTCGGGCAATGTCCATGCCATGCTACACTCTCTCTCGCTCGGTGTCGGATGTCGGATGTCCATGTTCATGTCCACGTTGAGTAATGTTGGATACACCGAAATCGAGAGGGGGGGGGGGGGGACAGGCTAATTAAGATGTGGAGGTAGTGTGAGGGATTTAATTAATTATGTTATCATAATTGCTATCTATATTTTTGGGTGTATAATGCCTTTCATATAAGAAAATATCTTTGGTTTAGATAAGGAAATAAATTCTAACCTCTGATTGTTCAGAATGAAGTTAAAAATTAGTGATTCGGTCGCGACGAGACAAGACGAGAAATTCATTATCTCCTTTCGTCTCGTTTCAAATTCATAAAATTATGTCTCGTCTCGAAATTTTTCTCGTCTCGGTTAATAGAGTCTCGTCTCGACCGAGATTCTCGCCGAGATTTCTCGCTGGAAATTTAATTTGTATATTTTGGTCCAATAAACTAATTATTAAATTTATACAATTTTGTATTAATAGTAATTTGAACAAAAAGATAAATATCTGTCAAAATTTGATATAACCTAAAACTTGTGTTTTATTATGTTTTATTAATTTAATATTTATCTAGCATTTTCTAATCTGTTATAAAACACTAAAAAGAAAATAATGCTAAAAATCTTAGCTAAAGCCTGGATTACAAGATGAAGGTTTTATTTTCAAGTGACTTGAAAAGTGTCTATATAAGTGACCTTACAAGTATATTTACACGATCAAGTTTTGCGGGAATTAAAATATCCAAGTGTCAAAATTTAAGTTATACGTACATTAAGATTTCAATTACTTCTCTATCCCATTTTACCATTTTTCAGTTTAATATTGACCACTTATAACACTACTTGTATGCATCAAAACTATAAACACAAATGACATTTGACAGTTACTTGACAGTTAAAATTTGTAGGGACTTTTAAGAAAAAGTAGCGCATGTTCCAGTTTTTCTTTACAAGTTTTTCGTTAAAAGTCTATTCATTTGTCTCTCTTGCACTCATGTCATTGTGCGAGAGAGAAAACTATTCAAGTGACTTGAAAAGAAAAACTTCAACGTGTAATGCTTAAATTCTGTCAGATAAAATGTCAAATACTTTATTATCTTTATATTTAAAAATACCATAGCCAAATAGAGACAGATATCACTAAAAATATGATAAATTTCACACATTTGCAAATGTAACTCATAAGAAAAATAACAACCGAGAAATCTCGGATCAATTTTTGAGAATCGAGATCTCGGCAAATATTTCTCGTCTCGTAAAATATTTTTTACATTTCTGTCTCGTCTCGTCGAGACGAGAAATCTCGAGTACAAGACGAGACGAGAATCGAGAAATATCTCGTCTCGACAGAATCACTACTAAAAATTACCACCTGTGAGTTGTGAATTACCAAATAAAATTGACAGAATTAAATGATATTTAAGAGGAATACCTACTCCAGTATTGAAATATGGAAACGAAAATTTAGTAGCGTTTCTCATTTACCCCTTAAAATCAAAATCCAGTATTAATAGATTTCAATAATTATTTTTTTTTAATTGCAGGTTAATATCGGATGTATGTTTGTATAATGATGACTTTAAAAATGTTAGTAATTATAGCAATGGGAACAATTTCTTTGAAATTTCGCTTCATATTTTAATACAGGAGTAGGCATTCCTGTTAACCATGTTTCTTATCACGACGTTATAATTTTTAATATCCATGTATTGAACATATTTGGTCTTGAAAAAGTTTGATTTCACGAGTTTAAATGATTTATTTAATGCACATAAAAATAGTCGACTCTCAAACGCCACCTACTTAAAATTAGAATTTATTTAATTTAACTAGGATTAGAGTGTATGACTTAATTTAAGTATATATATATATATATATATATATATATATATATATATATATATATATATATATATATTATTGTTGTTAAAATGTTACGTTTATGATAAATTACAATTAACTTAAAAAAAAAACATATATAAATACGAGAGAAAATGTTTATATGGACTTTCTAGCGATGAAAATGCCAAGCGATTTTTAGCTTTCAAGTTATTGTGTAATTTGCCTACTTATACTTACCACGTTTGGATTAAAATAACAGCGGTTTGTAATTTCTGTAGAGATTTGGGAATAAGAAAATGAGTGAATGTAAGTGATGTTATACTCATAAAGTTCTTGACAAAGATCCATAAATTTTCTATGAAAGGAAATTTGAAAGATATATAAATAAATAAATAAATAAATACCGAGAACACGGGAGCCCAAAGATATTGTTGAGAGAGCACTACAAGGGTTACTTTCGTGCTATGTGAAAGTTGAATAATGACCATATTCATAAACACTCGTAAAGTTTCAAAACGGTTCGTTATAATTTTTGACAAATAGAATCAAACTTAACAAATAAAATTTCGATTTTTTTTGTAATGTCGATTGTTTTTATTGGATAAAAATTATAACGAACCGTTTAAATTTTTACGAGTGTTTATGAATACGGGCATTACAGTGTCATATTCTAGCATTTTGTTATTTACTGCTTGAAATACCCAAAATATCTAGGAAACTAACAAAGTACCAAACACAAGTCACTGTTACCAATCTAATAATTTTGCCAAAAATGTTACTCATAAATTGTCAGTTATTTAAAGAAATGTAATTTAAAGCCGAAACTGAGAAAACAGTATAAAACACTAATTAAGTTGTTACAAAAGGCTATTCAAGCACTTGTTGGTTCGTCTACTCGCCGCAAAGCACTTGTGTCCGAATTACTAACTCGTTAGAATAAGTTATCTTCTGTAACTTATATTTTAATATGCCACTATGAATCAATGGGGTATTCCACTCAATTTTTTTTATTATTTTAAATAAAACTTCATTTAGTTTTAAAGCAATTCATGGTATTAAAAAATCTTAATTGTTCCTAGTTTAACAGTATTTTATTTTCGAGAAATCAGTGTAACGTCACATTTCCCCTATACTTGTCTTTCTCACACACACTGCTCTGAGTACGCTTCGAGAGAGAGATAACAATTGTATGACGTCAATATTCTCTTTAAGCAAATGTGAAATATCTCGTAATTATTTAAAAAATGTTTTCATTGTTTTAACTATTATTTATTGAACCATACTTTAAGTTAAATTGGAAATTTTCTTATTTTTTGTTGTGGTGGAATACTACATTGAGGATGATGCGAAATGCTTAAGACATAAAATTCGATGGTGAGTTTTTAATGAATAAGCACGTTTTAAGGTCCCTAGAATGTGATTTTACTAGTATTACGATGATGTTTCTATGTGTCCGTGTGTCCGTGTGTGTGTGTGTGTGTGTGTGTGTGTGTGTCCGTGTGTGTGTGTGTCTGTGTGTGTGTGTGTGTCCGTGTGTGTGTGTGTGTCCGTGTGTGTGTGTGTGTGTGTGTGTGTGTGTGTCCGTTTGTGTGCCCGTTTGTGTGCCCGTTTGTGTGCCCGTTTGTGTGTCTGTGTGTCCGTGTGTGTGTGTGTGAGAGAGACAAATTTTTCTCCGATGATAACTCCAAAACTACAATTCGAAAAATTATGATTGTTTCGTATTTCTCTTCTTTACATCCATATGAAGAGCTGATTAGATTTTGATTATAATTGGCCAACCGGAAGTTCCCTTATTTGAAGTTCTTAACAGTTAAATATCATTTTTCGGCAATTTATGTGATTATCAATATGAAAGAATATCTTATACTCTATACGGTTTGATTATACATTTTCCTTCATATTCATTAGATATAGTTATAGAATTATAAAGAGATTAACTTTCAAAAATCAGTCAGCTTTGCTAAAATCGTGGAAACAGCAGATATGTTCAAAAAATTCTAATTGTCAGATGTCAGTGTCAAGTGCGAATCCAAAGATGGAAAGCATATGATCAGAAAAAGGTATAAGTGACAGTGTACCTCGCAAGTGACTTTCAGTTGCAGCCTCGCCTCAAGATTGAAGCTTTCAATGCTGGGAGTACGAGAAAGGCCAAAAAAAAGATGAAAGGACTGTGTAACAGAAGATTTTAGAGAGGGAGACCTGTGTGAAGAAGGTGAGTTGAACAGGAATGAGTAAAAAGAGGAGTAAGAAACAGTGACCCCTAATAAAATAGGGAAAAGTTGAAGAAGGAGGAAGTGTCAAATGCAATTTATATAATGTACGTTCGTGTTATAATTTAATTGGATTTATAGATTCTTTTCAAACGAAGTTTCGGTATGGAATTTATAAAAGATAGTGTTCGTGTTAAAATTTTGCAGGATATATAGGATCTTTTTCAAGGAACTTTTGGTATGGGATTTATACAAAATACATCGAATTGACGGAAGGTCTTGTGCTGGCCACAACAGATTTTTTAATATTTGGCTTGATGGAAAAAACTTGGCTTGGCTTGAATATTTCCAGTTTTAAAAATTTTAGGTTTCACTTGATTTTCAAATTTTATCAAACTTTCTCATGATTTCAAGTTTTTTCAAGCTTTGTAATGCTCATGGGCGAACTTATTTACGTAAGCACATGTAATAGGTTTTATTTCATTTCTTTTATTTTCACAGTAGGTATATTGTGTATTAAAATCTTAAACCAGTAAGTAGTAATTATTCGGTATCAAGATTTGAATACATATTAATATTCGATGTGAATTAAATCCGAAGTGTCGATATATTGGAATATAGATGTATCTATCGGTGTACCGATGTATCGATATAATGGATAAATAAATCACTTTTGTTTTACATAAATTTATTATAATACACTTGAAAAATAACAATACATAAATATGAACTAAAACGGTAAAATACAAAAATATTGAATTGCACATTTCAATCAATTATTTTATTTTTGAGAGTAAACAATCAACATAAATGTATCTTTATTTTTACTCGAAATGACGAAACTTGCGAAATAACTGAACGTCAAGGGGCTGCTTTATAGCGCACATACTCGTAAAACATTTCTATGCTTATGTAAGACAAACAAAACGAAGGTCTTGTACTACGTAGTAGTAATGTCACCGTCCACAAAATCATAAATTCGTAAAAATCGGGTCATTAAAGCATGGACTTTGGCCGGCGGAAACAGGAAGTTAATCTGCAACTGCACGTAGATATATCGGTCGGTAGCCGAGCGGAACTTCCGGTGGACCGGAAACATAAAAAGAGACCGCAATTGCGGCTCTGTACGCCGGGTCTGCGAATCGTAACTCAAGTCTCTATTCGTCTGCTCTAGTGCCCAAATAAATCTTACCAATTAATTCTAACCAATTTATAGCCCTGTCCCTACTCACTAAATGCTTCACTACAGGTAAAGCATGCAGAGATGAATGTATTTTGTTGTGCAACCCTGCTGCAATAAATTCAAAACAAAGATATTTATTAAAAACAAAATTATTTAAAACAGTATGTAGGAGTAACATAAATTGTTTCTCTTAATGTCAGATGAATAATTTTTAAATAACTGTTGTTTTTTGGGTGTATGGATGAGCATGATATTTAATAATGAAATAAATTTTAAACTTGATAGGGAAAACTCCAAATACCTAACGTGAAGTATGTAATTTACAATTTAAAATAATAATAAAGTTGTCATGCAACATGCAATGGGAATAATATATTTTCAAAATTATTTAAATTAAAATATGTATTATGTATTTAAATTATTGAATTATGGTAATCAATAAGTAATATTACTGATTTAATTAGACTAATATTTACACATGCGTTATAGACATATTGTTGTTATGTGAAACAAATTTTTTAAAATAATTGATATATTCACACTCAAATAGATTTTAATTACTTTGTGACAATTACAAACTACTACATCTTCAACGTCAGGTGGAGGAACGTGCCACAAAAAAGAAATTGTTAAAAAACTGTTGGGGCCAACACAAGACCATTCGTCCATTTCATGCATTTTACGCAAATCCTATACCAAAAGTTCCTTGGAAAAGATTCTATATATCCAGTAAAATTGTAACACAAACATATACTATTTTTTACAAATACCATACCGAAAGTTCCTATAAATCTAATATAATTGTAGCACGAACATACGTTTTGTACATTGAACTTAACAATGACATCTGTCAATTAAATATTTTTGACTATATCAGCTGTTTCCATAATTATAGCAAAGCTGGTAGATTTTAGAAAGTTAATCTCTTTATAATTCTTTAACTCTATATCTGTTGAATATGAAGGAAAATGTATGAACTTCTGGTTGACCAATTGTAACCAAAATCTAATCAGCTCTTCATATGGATGTAAAGAAGAGGGATACGAAAGAATTATAAATTTTAGAATTGTAGTTTTGGAGTTATCGTCGGAGAAAAGTTTGTCACACACACACACACACACACACACACACACACACACACACACACAGAGAGAGAGAGAGAGATAGACAAACATCATCGTAAAACTAGTAAAATCGTATGCTAGGGACCCTACAACGTACTTACTCATACATCATACATGATTCCGATATTAAAGCAACCCACGTTTCCTATTCCCAGATTCTGCAAAGTTCTTTCTTTCCAAAATTATAAATTACAATGTTAAAATATGAATTTAAGTGCTATTTCATAATAAAGATATTCGTGCCGCTGGAACAAATGTCAGCTGTAATGTAGTGATATAAATTAAAATATTAATAATATATTAAATTTTATTTATTACTATTATAAACTTATTTTTTACAAATACGCAAATACCATACCGAAAGTTCCTATAAATCTAATATAATTACTATTATAAACTTATTACTATTATATAAGCTTAAACCTATTCCTTAAATATACTCAAATTTAAAAACTGAATTAGCGCCATTTTTGAAGCAACGATACTTTTAGAGGAGAGAATACGGCGGACACGAAGAACTAGGCGTCAGCGGCTAGGCGATGGTCATCTAGGCGATGTGTGTGTGTGTGTGTGTGTGTGTGTGTGTGTGTGTGTGTGTGTGTGTGTGTGTGTGTGTGTGCGGTGTGCGTGTGTGTGTGTTTGTGTGTATGCGTGCGTGCGTGTATGTGTGTGTGTTGGAATTACGGTTTTTCAAATACTATAAGACTTAAGACATGTTTAAGGATGATTTCCTCAATCTGTCAATGAGAAGAGCTGATTAGATTTTGTTAATAATTGAACAACCGGAAGTACTGGTTTCTAGAAAAAAATTCTAAATATTATTTTTGGTAAATATATGTTATTATAAATATTAAAGAATATAAAATCTATCCGACACATTTAATTTTTTTATTATATCTTCTATAGATTTAGAGATAGAGAAATATAAATATATAAAATAATACGTTGTAAAGAATCTCACAGGCCAATAATTTGCTATTTCCGATCCAGGAAACCAGTTGAAAAGTTAAAATGTTTGTAATTGATAGAAAAAAATCCAGAGTCATTACTGAAGACTTTTTCTGGGAAGTACATTTAATATTTCTTATTTTAATATTAATTAAAAATTTAAAATCATAGATACAAATATTACATATACCCTTTAAATAGACCGCCAATTCATATGTGAATTGGAAGAATCTCGAACATTTACAAGAGTAAAAGGAAACTTGTTCTTAGAATGAATTAAAAAATATATAAATGCATAAAGAATAGATGTACAGTAAAATTTTTGAAAGAAGTCCGATCAAGGCCATCTACCAATTGTATCTATGAATTAAGATTTTGTGCTGTCAAATTTAGTAGTGTCGTTTACTTAGTTTTTATGAGGGTACATAATATCTTGTGTACCTTATAAAAACTATGTAAACGACACTACTAAATTTGACAGCAAAAAATCTTAATTCATAGATGCAATTCGTAGATGGCCTTGATCGGACTTCTTTCAAAATTTTTTTTTCTGAAAATCAGAAATATTTAATATGTACAATACTTATATAACCTATTAAGGAAATGGCGAGAGGTTTTGTATTGGCCATAACAGTCTATTTCTTAAAATTTGTTGAAACTGTTTGACGACTACGACTATCTCTTTGTGAGAAATATGTTATAATATCTATGTTCTATGCACGATATTTATAAAATCTTCCATGATGTCTTGTGGTAGAAGTACCTACCTAATAATTGTCTAAGAAAATACCTTCATCCTGAACTCGGCACATCGGCTTCGAATCCGATTGTAACACCCTCGACTCCATAGGTTCTATATTCGTCCGTTGGAGCATTCTGGGACATAGCTCACATCGCCGTAACGACATAATCATCCATTGACTGGCGTATTTATAACGATGCTGTTGCCATGCGAACGGTGACAAGTGAAACTCGGTTTCCTCTAATTAGTACACGTAACATCCGATTTAGCGCTGCGGTCGCGCCACAATTGAGGGATTGGTATCGGAGCCAGGACTAAATGATCACGGATGATGCGATGATGGCAACTTGCCGCAAGCTACTACAAAG
This sequence comes from Ophonus ardosiacus, assembly GCA_943142095.1. Classification (NCBI taxonomy): domain Eukaryota; kingdom Metazoa; phylum Arthropoda; class Insecta; order Coleoptera; family Carabidae; genus Ophonus; species Ophonus ardosiacus. Next base: position 32,871,742 of record OW964831.1, on the reverse strand, counting down.
AGGGGAGTGCTGTATGATTCAGTGATTTGCATGACCACCAGTTATTACGCATTGAGACTTAATCACTTTTCCAGATATAACAAACTAATTAAGTTATGCGGTTGGAAGTATGCTCCCCTAATATGCAACCCTTTGTTTTCATTCCAAATAAAAAATTACAAAGTCAACATACATGACTGCTCACTATCATACAGTAAAACTGATTTCATATAAACATATTTTCAAAAGCTAATATGAGAGGGTAATTTAAAATTATATCTTCATAGCAGTGAGGGAAGAGACGTGGAGCTTGAACGTTATTTTATTTTTCAAAACTATCTTCGACACTGATATACTTTTCTCAGCGACTTCTATACCATTATTTTTTTTATCTACGCGTACAGGATGAAACAAGAATTTTAATACAAACATTAACTAAAAATTTTGTGTAATAAACGAAATACCTAATGAATTTTTAAAGTTCAGAACTTGGTGTATTTGAGGCAACCAATCAAATTGATTAGGACATGAAGCTTCAGATAAACTTTCCAAAGGTTATAGTTTGCGAACGAATTAATATTTAAAAAAAATCTTTTGGAAGGTCTGCAGAATCGTTAACAGCATTAACTATTCATTTGAAGCAAATCATCTTCCTTTTGAAAAAAAAATCTTATATATATTTTTTTTAAGTAACTGTTGACATCCAAAAACCATGACTTAAGTTCAAAGACGAAACAAAATGTAGAAAATGTCTTTTTCTCACGCATCCGGAAATTGACCGCACGAGCGGGAGGGTGTGCACCAACTGGACAAGTGAGAAAAAGACATGCTCACGTGTGCTAAACATAATTTTTTACAATTTTGAAAAATAATTTTTCTATAAAACGAAACAATATACTTTTTTCTTCAAACGTCATAAAAATGGCATCTTTTGTGACTTGATTCACAAGGTAGAAATGAAATAAATAAATATCCATAGCACCTATATAAAATGAGCGAATAAGAAGTAACTTGTAAAATAGAAACCTGTCATGTCGCCCCAAGTTGCACTATAAACTGGATAACCTAAGAATAAAGTTACTAAAAACCTCCAACAGCTGTCAAATTTAAACTAATAATCTACAAATTGAAATATAAACAGTTTATATTTAACGAAATAACATATTATAAAATAGCAGACTTACATATTGGTAATGACGGTAAGAATACTTAGAATTAAAGTGATAAGAAAAGTTCATATTGTTTTTCAGCGATTCCTCGACATATCATATCCTTCAGCAATATTATTGAACTTCCATCCAATTGAACAATTTCAAGGGCCGTACATGGCAATACTTCAAATTCTGATATAATTGCACATAAGGAGAATATAAAATTGCATAGTTTTTATTTAAAATTTTCGCTTGAATGTTTATAACAAAAATCTGATGTGGCTAACACAAAACCTCCCGCAATTTAATTTTTATTAATTAAAATACATACCTACGTATTTATTAATGCTGCAGACTGCTCCATTGCATATAACTATTGCTTTATTTACTATTTTCTTTTTAAAATGTCACTATGAAGTGATTAGGTTTTTGACAGTGACTTAATTTTTATTAATTTAAATACATACCTATATATTTACTAATGCTGCAAACTATATAAGTTCCTTTGCATATAACACAAAACTATTGCTTTATTTACGATTTTCTTTATTATTTAATCACCCCAATTCTGTAAGGAAGTTGTTAAGTTTTAGCAACGTTGCTAAAAATTATAACCAATAGAAACAAATGTAAAGGCTGTCATTTTCATGTTTTATTCAGTGTTCGCCATTATTATTGGTTATTTGCTATAGTAATGTAGCTAAGTCTTAACAACTTTCTTACAGAATTGGGGTGAATGTCACTATTATTATTTTGAAGTGATTCGTTTTTTAACAATGACATTTACCTGTCAGTTACCAGAGCTGGGCAGTAACTAGTTACTTTAGTAACTTAGTTACTAACTAGTTACTTTTACGTAACTTTCCGGTTTTTAGTTACTAGTTACTTGAGTAACTTAAGTTACTAGAATGTAACTTAAGTTAGTCAAAGTAACTTAAAAAGTGGAATGTAACTTAGTCATAAAAAGTAACGGGGGGATTTAAATTTCTAAGAAATATTTTGTTGAGGCTGATGCCTTTTTTAGAAACACTGAAACTGTTTTGTTTTAAATAAATGTATGTAATAATTAAATTCAATATTATTGTTGATTGATTTCAAGCCATAATAGATAATAAAATAATTACATTCATTAATAATAGAGTTTTTGTACGGTGAACAGAAAAACTAAAAATAACACATTATTTTAACTTTTAATTCTAGAATTAAAAAGTCACTAAATGTTAAATTTGACTTATAAAATATATTATTTTCAAATATTTTCCTCGCTTACAAATGATACGTTGTAATAAATTACAATAAAAAGCTGCCAATAAATCATCAAAATTATTCCAATTTTCAGGTTATACAAAATATAGTGTATTTTGTTCGTTGTTCTAAGGGTTGCAAGACTTGAATTCGTCTCATTTTTGCAAATTCCCTTCTCACAAGATAAAATGTCCGCAGGACCTTTTTATCAGATTTTTGGGCCCTAGGCCAAATTTTTTTTCGGGCCCCCTCTCTCTTTATAGTAAAAAACAAGTACGTACAAATATTTGTATAATTATAATGTAAGTTTATTTATTAAAGAAAAAAATAAAATTGCCTGCTGAGAGAAAAGCTGATCATTTATACAGTACCGCATGCTCGATTCTAGTTTGAGGTGAAATTTTAGCGTAATATTTTGTTACTCCTTTCTAGGGACAGTTGGCGATTTTGCCCGTTCTCGGGAATATGTTATTAGCGTAGCGGGGCCCCAAATATTTATAAAAAGATACTTTTTCATCAAATTTTCTTAGATTTGTGAGCGCGGGGCCTCAGTTTGAAAATCGACGTCTGATCCGAGGTTTCCAATAAATTAATCATTATCCACTAATAAGTCTAGGTAGGAAATAATGTCTGCATGTTTTATACATTATAATGGTCATGTCATGTTAGAAAGAAAGTAGATTCTTTATATCTTGGTATAAGAAATCAAAATTGAAAAATAAATTAATAAATTTTTAAAAAATCACAGCAACCAGGCCCTGCGGGCCCCTTGTCAAAGCGGGCCCTAGGCCCTAGCCTCGTGGACCTAGGCGGTAATAAGGTCCTGTAGGTCCGTTAACATTAACAATAATAATCTGATTGGGTGTTGCCAAGCAATAACGTTAAAATTTAGGTTAACGTAGTTAGTGCAAAAACTCCCTGATATGTATCCTACACAATAACTAAGTCAACAGTCTAAGTCTACACTTCACGCCATTAAAAGTAGTTAGAAAGTAACTCAAAGTAACTAAGTTACTTTTAATGAGTAACTAGTAAATAACTTAGTTTTTTCACCAAAGTAACTGGAACTTAAGTAACTTAGTTACTTTTTTTTGGAGGTAACTGTAACTGTAACTAGTTACATTTTAAAAGTAACTTGCCCAGCTCTGTCAGTTACATTCATTTGAAAAATGAACTGTGTAACAAAGGAATTGTATTTATCTTAGGCTTCAGGATTAAAAGAGAAAAATGATTTTTAAATTTATCTATAAAATATATAGGAAAAGTATTAATGTATACTTGTAGAAAATTCAATATTCTTTAATTTTCATAATGACAAAATGCGAAAAAATGGCATTTAATGTTATTTTTTGAAGAAAAACCATTATGAGCTTCAAGTAAAGTGCCATTTCTGTTTGTCCAATTTACACCAAAATCTAATGGCTTCTTTTTATATTAGAATAGGATAGAAATACAAGGTTTCAGAATTTTCTGAATGATAGTATTTGAGTTAGAGCGAAGACAAAATCCATACACATCATACATACACACATACACACATACAGACATCTTGAAAATGTTAAAATTGGATTCTAGGGACCTTAAAACGTGGTCATTTACTAAAATCTCGATAAGTGATTTTTAGCATGATCCCTATACCTCCCTTACCAAGAGTAGCGGGAGGTAAAAAGGAAACAAATACGAAAGTATTCATAGCAACAGAGCAATTGAAATCAACAAACGTCCTTCGCGTAAAATATTTATAATTATTGTAACGACAAGTTCTAATTATTTTATTTAAATACGTATGTTTGAAGAAAAAATATAATGTGTTATTCGGAGTAAAAGTGTCACTGTGTGCCTCGCATGTAATTGTCTGACTCGCTAGCGCTCGTTATGCAAACTTACATGCTCGCTACACAGAGAAACACTTGTACTCCTAATAACACAATATACTATTTTTATTAATGAAAAACTCAACAGTACATTATATTTATAACTGAATTTAATGTAAAGTTAACTACAAAAAATTATTGTTCCTTCGTGTAGAATGGTAGATATCCATCAAAATTTATGAATTCTGACGTGGATATTATAGGCTTGTGTAGAAAGTTATTTACTTTGCTCACTTGTGATTCAACATGCTACTTTGCTCACTATTGTAAATTGAATAATAATGAATTTTGCTAATGATTGTGGAAAAAATATTAAAACTGATGTAAATAAAAACAGTTTTATAGCTCCTGATGAAGGCAAATGAGTTGCTGAAACTAGTAGAGGCCGATTTTTAGAATAATTATTCTTCAGACCCCTCGTCAGTACAGTTCTTTGTTTTTCAAATATAGGAACTTATGTTCTGCAAATTGTATTCAGCAACATAAATTGATAAAACTTTTTCAGAATAAAACCTATTAGAAAGGGTTCTAAGTTCTAAGCAAAAACCATTCGGACATTGACCCTCAATATAAATAACATCCTGTGTAATCCGTTTTTTTATTTGTTGTCAAACAATAACTTATCATTCATTATTGCTTACTTTAAAAGTGATAAATAATATGATACATATCTCACATCTCGAATATATAAATTGTATTTCTGTATGGTTTTTGCAACGGGAATGCTAGAGTTGCGGTTGAAGAAAATCCTCATTCGTCAACGGTTTCCACACCGTAGACTTCCGAACAATATATTTGTCAATGTCTTCAACTTCGACACAATGCGGAATAAAGGTACACTTATACCAGTGCTGACATACCGTCAGAATGTTGCGCTGGCTAGACTAGTTCATTAAACACTACATTGGGCACTTAGTTGAATATAAATAAAAATTAAATTACAATTTTTGGGGTTTTTTAGTCGTATATTTGTGTGCAGTTTACACTCCCAACTTTTACACTTACTTCCTGACTAATCCTGCATAAACATAAAGGCTCGTACCACAATCACGGTTTTAACTAAAACACTGTTTTAAGAAATGTCAAATTTCATTATTTAATGATAATAATAAATACTATCAAATTTATCAAAATATGATTGTAAAGCAGAACATAGTTTGTATTCAAACAAATATTTTTAAATAAATCGATCTTCTAACATAAAGGTAAAATTACATTTTGAAAATTGAATTTGACATTTCTTAAAACAGCGTTGTAGTTAAAACCGTGATCGTGGTACTAGTTATGTTTTAAATTTCTATACTCTGTTTGAAATATCAAAAGAATTTTGACAGATTATCGGGGCGTGATTTGTTCCACACCAAAATATATTCGTTTTTTAAAAAGAAGCGCCAATGGAGTCTTCCACAATGACAAAAAATAATAAAATGTACACTTTATATGTAAAGTACTATTCAATAACTAACGATTAATAAAAAAAAATCTGATGTGGCCAACACAAAACCTTCCGCTATTTAATTTTCATTAATTTAAATACATACCTACATATTTATTAATGCTGCAAAGTATATCATGTTCCATTGCATATAACTATTACTTTATTTACTAAGTCTTTTTAAAATGTCACTATTATTAATTTGAAGTGATTAGTTTTTGACGGTGACATTTACCTGTCAGTTACATACATTTGAAATATGAACTATGTAACAAAGGAATTGTATTTATCTTAGGCTTCGGGATTTATAAAAAGATTATTTTTTAAATGTATCTGTAAAAAAAAGTATTAATGTAAACATGTAGAAAATTCAATAATCTATAATTTTTATAATGATAAAATGCGAAAAAATTGAATAAATGGTAGGTATTTTTTGAAGAAAAACCATTATAAGCTTCAACTAAAGTGTTATTTCCGGTTATCCGATTTACACCAAAATCTAAAGATTTTTTTCCATATTAGAATAGCGTCGAAATAAAATTTTTCAAAATTTTCTGAATTATATGAGTTAGAGCGTGGACAAAATACATACACACACACATATATATACACACACATACAGACATCGTTGTGATAATGTTAAAATTGATTTCTAGGGATCTTAAAACGTGGTCATCTACTAAAATCTCGATATGCGATTTTTACTACGATCCCTATACGTCCCTTACCAAGGGTAGCGGGAGGTAAAAAACATTTTCTTAATAAATATTTTGCGATATATTTGAATTTGTTTTTAGGACCACAGTGACGTCACAGTATTGCTATCTTTCTACCGCAGCCTACTATACAAATTTGTGCAAGAAAAATAGCAATGGTTTCGCTAAAAATCAAATGCAGTTAAACTAAAAACAAATATAACTTTTTAATACTACGAATTACTTCAAAATTAAATGAACTTTCATTTAAAATAATAAAAAAATGAGAGTGGAGGACGACAATACAACAACAAATAACGCACAGCACTTTCAAAGAATGAAATCGTAATGGGCACATAAACCTTAACAAAAAATAATAAAATGTACTCTTTATCCTTAAAGTACTACTCAATAAATAACGAGATTAAGATAAAAAAAACATTTTTTTAATAATTACTTTCCGAGATATTTGAATTTATTTCCAGGGCCACAGATGACGTCACACTATTGGTATCTTTCTCGCTCAGCCCACTACAGAAACTGGTGTGAGAAAGATAGCTATAGGTTTCTTTAAAAATCAAATGCAGTAATACAAAAAACAATTATGACTTTTTGATACCACGAATTGCTTCAAAATTAAACAAACTTTTATTTAAAAAATATTTTAAAAAATTGGTTTATGGGCCCATTGACATAATATTTGAATTGTGCTTGTGTAAACCGCGCTTGTCTACAACGCATAGCAACTAATAAAATCACAAGAATCTATCAGTAAAATTCTTTAGATATTTCATATAGAAGCATCAAAACAGTCGTTTCTCTTTTAGGACAAGAACGAAATAAGTCCTTTTGTTTGTAGATTTGTATTATTATTTATTTCATCAAGTAAATGCAAAATTTCTAGAAAAATCAAAAAAGTGCAGATATTTATTTTAATAATAATTGATGAATCCACAATATAAAATTTTCAACAGTAATCGTAATTAAATTAAAATCTTACTGGTGTGTTAAGTTCTACTTTAGTTTTTGGACGGCTTTTCTTATCTAATTCTTTTTTCATACGAGTAATACTTCACAAGTTCTCGGTAAACTTTAATTATTATTTTTTCATAGTATTATATTTAAATTTTATGCAGAGCAACCGTAGTAAATGTACTCAATGGTTTGTTTATGTGATCCATAATTAACTTATCGTAGGTATACCATGCCATGCTGTAACTGATATTCCACTGCTTGGATCAGTTCATCTCATACAGCGCAAATGCATGGATGAATGGCCATTGGCCATATTTTATTTTTCTATATAAATAATATTTTGCATCGACGTAGTTCCTGATTTATATAATTAGTCCGTTCTGCAACACTAAATATTTTCATTTTTGCGTATGTCGGAATTACATTAGCAAACAATGCTGCACTATAAAACAAACAATTTACTACTCGCTAATGGATAAACACTGGTATTAATTGAAAGGTGTTTACACCTTTTTTATATAGAATCTAATTACAAGGAACAGAGTTTTCTGCCGTTTTTTTCATAGTTTTCTTTTCTCAAAATATATACCTTTCAATTGGACGGCTTTTTGCAGAAAGGTACCAAACCAACTATAACGTAATCTGAGATGTTAATTATTAAAGTTTAAACTAGTCTGAAAAAAATAACATATGGTTGTAGCTAAATTAAATTTAAGAACAATTTGGAGCATATGTTTATTTATATATTTGTTTAGATTTGATGACAACAAAATATATTATGATGCTGTAAAAAAAGATTTTTGTGGGTTGGTTCCTTTCTGAATAATAAAATAAGTGTAATTAGGAAACAAAATAAAAGTTTTATTTATTAAAAAATTGAAAAAATATGATACTTTCATATTATAATGGTGCTCATTCAACATCCAAATCTGGTAGCCCAGTAAAACCATCTATATCATCTTCTAATGTTTCATCGCTATGAAGATTATTGTAAAATGGTTTGGAGTCAGTTGGTATTAAATGCATTATTGATTTTATATCTTGAAGTTTCGGTTCTGATATCTTTTTTCCATTAGGCCACATTGGAATTAACATACCATTGAAGAACGCTGGTCGACCTGATTGATTTTTCCTTATATCAACTTCAACATATTATTCATCATCGAAATTCTTCTTCATATAAAGGAAGAAAGGCTCTTCCTTATCAAGGAATATGTCGCGAGTTTGTAACCAGCTAATTTTATCTTTATTTACAGCTATTTTGCGATTGTTTATTTGTTTCTCAAGTTCAACATTACTTTAAAATTCTGTGGAAATCAATCGTGTAACATGAAACTTATTATTTTTGCGACATTCCTTCATGACGCTTATGTTGTCATCTGGTAAGTAAAGTCTCTGTTGATGCTTTAACGCACATTCAACACCTGAAAAGTCCGAATCATTTGGGAGAAAACTATGTCCCGATATTAGAAAGCGATTAAAAATCTAAGCTTTTAAAGCTAATTCAACCATTAGTTTGCTTCTCTTATTATCCATATTAAAAAGTTATCTTCATATAATGCCGAATAATAATGGATCACCACGCCTAGCTCATATTACTGAAAGGAACCAACCCACATGGATCTTTTCTGCAGTCGATCTATACGGCTATAAGTAAATGTTGGTTGGTTCAATAGTCAATAGATGGCACTTATGTCGACATTGTGGGTTGGTACTTTTTTGCATGAAACTTTACGAAATATTGAATATGTTGCATAAAAGAACCATAAATTTTTATTTTTGTGGATTGGTTCCTTTCTGCAGAAAGGCGTCCAATTATAATAGCTCATTCTCATTCCACTAAAATAACTCCAACCTACTATAAAACCGCTATCAAATTTAAATGACCAAGTGGTATAATAATGCAAGAACAGTACAGCAGGCAACCAACCCGCAACCTGTAATACGAGTAGAAAAGAAAATTAAAAAAATAACCTTCACATTTGATTGCAACCAGGAAACAACTTCCGATATAAATTAACAAATTAAAAAGATTAAATTGGAAAAAATAACAATAAATCTGGACCATAGAAGATTGATAAAAAGCCCTGTGGAAAATAAGTCAGAATTGGGGTTTTTCGTTCTGATAGTGATTCCGAAGAGTACCAGAGAAACACTGTAAAGATAAGCGTATCAATCGTTCATTAGCATGTGGCGTTTGAGAGCTAGGGCTGTTGCAAGAATTTTTATATGACTTCCAACTATTAAATTTTAAAAGATATTGTTCTTTAAACAGCCTCAAATTTGAAAATATCACGAAATATCCTTTAGATATTTTACAATTAATTTTTGAAATTTAGATATTTTGAATAAGTCACGTGATCTGAAACAGAATGTGACGTCAGAGTACATACATCTTAAGCGGTTCTAATTGGTCCGTTTATAATGTAAAATTTTTTGTGTTTGGTGTCAAGTGTATTGTCAAAGTTGTCAAACAAGTGTCAAATTTTTAAGATTGGTTCAAGTTGTATAATATGTAGGTTACAAAAAGTTCAAAATAAAATGAGTAATTTACGATATTGTATCGTGCCTTCGTACAAAAATACTGTTAGAAACAAACCTACTATAGAGTTTATAAATTTGCCAAAAGATTCGAAGAAAAGAAAATTGTGGCTAGAAGCAGTAGGTCGAAGAGCTGATAATTTGTCAGAAAAATAGTGTCTTCGTGTTTGTGAAGATCATTTCAACTTTCATCGACATTCAAGATAACAGTATAAATATTTTTGTTGCTTCACTTTATGTTCGGGGCAAACTTTACATCTGACTATACAGATTCAATATAAAAATATCGACCATAACTTTAAAGTAAAATATATTATCAATTTATATAGTAAATTCAGTTTTTATATTTTATTTTACCTCAACTCTTTAACACCCCTTATTTCGGTAACAGTAAAACAATCGTTCTCTGATATAGCTTGAGTGTAATTTGAATTAGCGATTATTACTTTATTATTCATTTACAATGAACAATGTCAGCGTCAAATGTCAAATTAAAATATTTTTTTATTAACATGTGACAAACTGTAGCCTACGTTTATTTATATAAATAATATGAATAAAAGTAGGTGATGGAAAAACTATTTTCCTATTGATTATTAATGATATAATGTATGTGCTTCTACGTCACAAGAGTGGGAGGTAGGTTTTCAAGACGCCAATCTTTTTATTTAATTATTTCCACAAATAACAACAAATTATTAAACTGAAATTGAACTGCTTAGTTTCAGATCTGAAAACGATTTACGGTAGTTTCGGATTCAGATCTCAGAACCGGTTAGTTTTCCGTTTAAATAATCGAATACCCGAATAGTAAAATGTTGAAATTCAAACATCTTTTATTGCTGATACAATAATACTTCATCCACTATAATATATGTAAACTAGACTTCATTAATAAAGTTATAAAAAATGTAACAAGATATTTCAAATAATTCACGTAACTCTTTCTCGTTATTATTAAAAGTACGAGCAGTATGTAGATAACACACAGTATTATAAAAATACGTAGACTAGGATATTTGATTAAATTTTAAAATACTAGGAAAAATATTTTAATTATAGTGATTTATTATAAATAATATAGTAATGTTATACTGACTTTAAGATACTCATTAAGACTTACTAACATTTAATCAATAAAAATGTCTTTTGTGAATTTTTTGCGTCCGCACTTCTTTTTTCTGGAATTGGCGCTTTCTTCTTCTTCTTTTTCTTCTTTCTCGGTTCCCATTTATATATGCCTAACAGCGTTGGGTCCTCGATCCACTTTCGGAAATTGTTCCTTTCTTTTGCGAGTTTTCTTATTTCTTCCAAACTTTTTCTCTTGTAACAGTTGTTTCCTTAATGTTGTTCTCTCACTGTTTCTTAGCTCTACCTTTTCCTCTCCTTCCGTCGGTTTTCTTTTCGAAAATTTTTGTAATGTATCTCCGGGGATTCATGCGTACTAGATGTCCGTACAATTTTAGTTTTATTTTACCTTCCGCCACCTTTAGGTAAGAAAGGTACCTATTGTCTTTGGTCAAAAAATTCGGCAATGAGCTTTAATGAATAAGCACATTTTAGGGTCCTTAGAATACGATTTTACTAATTTTACAATGTCTGTATGCTTGCATGTGTGTGTATATATGTGTGTGTGTGTGTGTGTGTGTGTGTGTGTGTGTGTCTGTGTGACAAAAATTTCTCTGACGATAACTCTAAGACTACAATTCTAAAAATTATTATTCTTTTGTATTCTGCCTTTTGACGTCCATATTAAGAGCTAATTAGATTTTGGTTATAATTGGTCAACCGGGAGTTCCCTTATATGAAATTTTTCTTGATACAACGCATTTAATTTTTTTTTTTTTGATATTTAATGTTATTATAAATACTCGTATGATGGAATAATGTATTGTCTACATGATTTTATTACACATATTTGTATTCAATAGATATAAAGTTAAAGAATTATAAAAAGATTTCCTTCCATAAATCAACCAGGTATGCTATAACTATGGAAACTGCTGATATATTCAAATAATTGTAATTAACAGATAGCAGTGTTAAGTGCAATTTACATAGTATATGTTCGTGTTATAATTTTATTGGATATTTACCATCTTTTCTAAGGAACTTCCGGTATAGAATTTGTAGAAAATAATATATGTTCGTATTACAATTTTACTATTAATATATAAAATCTTTTCCAAGGAATTTTTGATATGGGATTTGTACAAAATACATAGAATTGACGAAAGGTAATGTGCTAGTTACATCAGATTTTTTTGCTTAACCTCTCTGTTCATTTAAATTATTCCTCTGATGTTTTTCCATTTAACTTTATCTTTAGGATTTTAATAATTAATTCTTATTAGTTTGGGGTTGGTTTGTAGTTCCTGGAGGGCTTCCCATATATGTACATTTTCTTTGAACTATGTCAAGAGCTACTTTAAGATCTAGTAAGTTTTCAAAACATACTTTAGCATAATCTAACCTAATGCAGAAAACTCACGCTCGCAAGACTTGGAATTATATAAAGCTGTCGTCCCTCCGAGTAAAGACCTTTTACATCCTACTGACATTCGTATGTAGCAGGAAAAATCTATTTTAATTCAAAATAACCTACAATTGAAATAAACTTAACTGAATACTAATTTTGTTAGATAGCAGCACTATTACGCAATACGCACTATATGGTGTCATACTTAACATGTCAATTTATTTGCTGTAAAATTAACCGTTTTACTGGGTGTTTATATTTTATTCCGTATTTACGAGTATAATTTTTTGCTGTGAATTTTATGAGGAGATGAATTTATCAAAGTGCGTTTAATATTTTAATATGCGAAAGTATTTTATTGTGAAATTAATTATTATATGTAAATACTGTAAAAAGTGTAAAAAAAAAACAAGTAAAATATATAGAGATAAAATAAGTTGAAAAATCATCATGAACATGGGTCCGAAAATGAACCTTTTCTGAGATACGGTAGATTTTATTTTTTCCATATCAATTTCCAGCAGAACTTCTAAAATCATAAATCAAGAAAATAACATTTGTCGATTCGCTTCATATTGTCGTTGATATGCATTCTTGTCTAGCTAGTGTCAATTTAATTAATTAGTTAAAATTACCATGTTTGATTGGGTACATAAATTTAAAACTTCGACTAATGTCCGATCATTTTTCATCTGGGCGATAGAAACTTAAATATTTTGCTTAGTGTTACGTGCTAAAACAACCTTAATGGTTTAACTATAAAGTACAAGTGTAACGCAACCTAATTTTTCGGGAATGCGGCTGCTAGCTTTTAGACCGTGGAGTCGACAGTGAGTTAGTGCGATTTTAACTTATAACAATAAAACCAAACGAAACAATTGAATTATGTAAATTGTGCCACTATAGGTGATTATTAATATTATATGGAGGATAAGCAGCAGTGTTGATTATAATTCAATAAACAAAGTTCCGTTTGAACATAAAATGTAAAATTTATTACAACAATTAAGAAATAGAGAGAAAAAAAAAGATAAATTGAGGTACTTTTTGAAGTTAATTATGAAGAATAATAAAGTTAAATATATACTTTACAATATTAAATTTGAAAGAACAATTTCACATCTCTGAGTAATTAATAAAAAAATAATTTTAGGAAAATAGAGTGCATCAAAAAGGGGACGCGTGTTGCACGAATCAGCGAAGACCTTGTATGTGTAAATAATCAACCAATATGTTAAATATGACTCAACAATAGGCAAAATACGGATGATTGGTCTACCAATCAGGGTAATGCTAGCGTAACATATGTTGAAATAAAGTAAATTAAAATTTAGACCTAACCCTTACCTTTCCTAGACTAAAACAATAAGAATATGTTGCAATAAAAATTCTGAAACTCGCGTGAGCTATGGTACGAGTACATCAGAGTATAAAAAAAATACAAAAAAGTACGAGGTGTGACAATTAAATAACGAGATTTATTTTTTTTCCCCGGCTTCTCTGTAAATTTGGCAACATTGCAGGCTATGTCGTATTAATTTGTCATCTTCCCTACATCCACTGTTAAAATTTCAAAATAATTAGGCAAACCGTTCGGTAGTAGACTTTGATTGAAGTTAACTACTTTCTCGTACTCCGCCGGAATTATGTTAGTGTCAATGTGAAATTATGTGTGAAACTTAAAATATCCCCTACAGAAATGTACGAATTGTTGAATAATGTTAATGGTGATGAGGGTCTATCTAGTACTCAAGTTTTTGAGCAGTTTAGAAGATTTAAAGAAGGAAATGCGAGTGATTGTTCACATGGATTGGGTGCCTGAGGGGCATCTCGTTAACCAAGCATATTACAAGAAGGTTTTGACAATCCTTCATGCACGGGTGAAAAGAAAAAGGGCTGAAATGTGAGAAAACGGCTCATGGATTTTCCATGAAGACAACGCGCCGGAACAAAACGCTCTGTCCGGCAAGACATTTTTGACGAAATACAAAATCATCGTGCTTGCTTTTATTCCCAAATTGTAATTCTGCATTAAAAGGCACCAAATTCGGGGCCGATATGTAGTTATAGAAAAGCGGCAGAGCTTATGAACACCCTAACAAAAAAGGCCTGCAGGCATTGCTTCAACAATGAAATATTCGCATCGGGCGGTGTAGGGTTCGGGGAGGAGAGTATATTGAGGGTCGCAATATTTGTTTTGTGTAATTTTATACATTGTTAATATTCTGAGATCAATCTTGTCATTTAATTGCCATACCTCATATCTATGAGTCGAAATTATGACAGAAGATGTAATCGAAGAGCAAATGTGAAATTGTACACTTTAAATACAATGCAAATTAAAAAAAAGAAAACAAAAAGGCAGCTTATGGGTACGTTCAACGTCGCTAGCGTAAGATAGCATCTTCTAGCGCTAGATAGCTTCTTCTAGCGCTATGTATTTCAACGTATTGCTAGGCATCATCTGTCTCCGATTCGCTCGAGCAAAATCTAGCGTAGATTTTAGCGCTATATTTTTTGCTATGTAAGATGGCGCTCTCGTTGATTAACAAGTAAACAAAATAAATACAAAAATGGAAAACTGTTAGAAGATCACACCTATATGTTAAAAGTTCTGATGGCAATTATGTTAGAAATGAAAACTTTATACTTTTAAAACCGATGTCAAAAACTGAAGCGTTCAACAACAATATATTTTTTGTTAGATTTCTAGCGCTACTTTTCGTTGAACGTACCTTATCTTCCTGAGTTTTGGAGAGTTTATGACGTCTGGGTGACGTAGTGTGCGACTGTTTCATAGTAGTGTGGTAGTGATGTTTCCAAAATGGCATAGATTGACTTCCGCTTGGGACACGAGGTTCGACATTTAACGCTCAACAAAATTATCTTCCAAAATACATCCATAATAAACCGGGTCGAAAAACCCAATCCAATTAAATAAATTAAATGTTACTTTTTCTAATTTATGAATTCAAAATGACCATAATACTACATAAATACTTCTACAACTGGGCAGATCTTTATTATAAAATATGTACATACCTGAGCTTGTGGGCTACTTGTTGAATTTTCAGTTTCTTTTCTCGGTCATATCCCCAAATAACGGAGAAGTTAATATTTATCCAACAATATCCTGAACAAGATCAATAATGTTACAACAATGATAAATAATAACCAAACATTGAGATGTAATTACATCGACGATCAACGAACAGAATGAATAGCTTTGCTCGAATCTGCGAATCGGCGATCTTGCAAATGCCCCATAAAGGTATAAAAATATAAAATTTCTTATTCCTGACAACAGTCCACTAACAATACTAAAGAGTAACATATATTGCTTGCGAAAGTGCAATAAATAAAATAAATATAATATTAGTTTATAATTAATAAATAAAAAATAAATTGAATTGACCGTAACAGTATGTACAGAATTTGTTGATTGCAATATTTCGTATTTCTACATATCTATTATTTTATCGCCCATGTTAAGGCGCCCATCAACCATAATCTAGTCGTCCTCGCCCATTTGACTGTGTCCGAGAAAGATCATCTTCAGCTTTTTACAATTTAGATAACTGTTCCTTTATGTAGTATGTAAAAAGTAGAAAGCTACCATATCTCAGAAATTTTAACTAATTTTAAAATGAACACTACTCAGAATAAATTATAAAACTAATGACCAGATTCATAAACAGTCGTAAAGTTTTAAAATGGCTCGTTACAACTTTCGACAAATATAATCAAACTTGACAAATAGTCCCCTGCAAAAGGTCGGCTATTTCTGATTTTTGGATATATTATATATTTAGGGGGTCCTAATACAAAATGCAAGTTTTCCTCCTCGGGGGCCTTCGGGAAGCACCGCCAACTTGGGAAAAAAGGCGCAAAAAACCGGTTTTTTCTAAATATCTCTTCACCTATTTGCATTAGGGTAAAATAGCTATTTATGAATTGGTTGAAAATAACTATCTTCTAATACATTTTTTTTCTATAACCAATAGATAGCGAGCTACAGCGCGTCAAACAGAGCAATTTTTTTGAAAATTTCCTTAATGCTTCATTTAGATCATATTTTATTATATATTTTTAATTATTTTTCTTTTCAAATTACTTATTATTATTCATTAATTATTATTATTTAACTACCATACATACATATTAGTTATTGTTTATTGTTTTATTTTCATTCTAAAGACGTTTTATAGTCCAGGAAATTTATGATTTTACAGTAATTACTAGAAAAGCTTTAAAACGGAATCCTATCCAGAAAAAGCGCTGAATAACATATCAAAAATTTTCTGATATCGGAGCACGGAAACCTCCCGCCAGTTGAGACAAATGGCGGAATATTTATGTTTTTGGCCATTTGCTCAAAATAATTATGAAAGATATTAAAATTACTTAAAAAACAAATAATATTACATATTTAATACATAGTCTAATAGGTTTCGCTATTTATAACAGTATACATTCGTCGTGGCATCGAAAGAAGTAAATTATTGATGTCTTTTTTATAATAATTGTCAACGTTTTCCTACAATTTTTTATTTTTTTATACATCTTGTTAAAGATATGATAACGCGGTTTGAAAATTTGAATTCAGCATGAAATTCTCTTTCATAAAAAGTATGACACAATTTTTTCCGATGAGCAATTTGCGCGTTACTAACAAATTCATTTCACATGAAATTCCTCTAAAATTTAAAACATTTGAAAAGCGGCTTTAGAATGAAAATAGAACAATAAACAATAACTAATATGTATGTATGGTAGTTAAACAATAATAATTAATGAATAATAATAAGTAATTTGAAAAAAAAAATAATTAAAAATATATAATAAAATATGATCTAAATGAAGCATTTTAATTTTTTTAAAATTAGCTCTGTTTGAAGCGCTGTACCTTGCTATCTATTGGTTATAGAAAAAAATGTATTAGAAGACAGTCGTAGGGAATTTTATTTTCAAGCAATTCATAGGTAGCTATTTTGCCCTAATGCAAATAGGTGAAGAGATATTTAGAAAAAACCGCTTTTTTGCGCCTTTTTTCCCAAGTTGACGGTGCTTCCCGAAGGCCCCCGAGGGGGAAAACTTGCATTTTGTATTAGGACCCCTAAATATATAATATATCAAAAAATCAGAAATACCCGACCTTTTGTGGAATAAACCCTTATTTTTCTACCAAATGACTGGACTAAAATTAAATTACGATTTTTCTTGCAGTGTCGACTGTTTTTACTGGATAAAAATTATAACGAACCGTTAAAAATTGTGTTTATGATTATGGGAAACCTATTCTCAGAAACGGTTCATTTTTTGGACCCATATTAAGAGTAAATTTATTTTAAATTTTACTCTATGTAAGTATGTTAATCAAATATCTTACATTCGTTTTTTAACATCCTGTATGAGCCTAACTGATTTGTAAAAACTGTTTTTAATTATTTATTTTACAGTTAAATATAATTCATAAAATATACATGATAATAGCTCTGTTCGATGAGAAGTGCTTGAAGTGCAGAGCAGAATAGTGCAGTGCAGTGTAGTATACACTAATACAGTCTAATTCTTGTGGTTTCATAAAACACACTAGTGTATATTTGGGCAAGTTTGCTCAGCTGTGAGTAATCAAGCCAAGCATAGCCAAAGGTGTAAAAGGTTAGGTTGTTTATAAACACAGTCATATCATAAAGCTGCAAAGAAGTAACTGCAGAAATGTCTGTTTTAAAGAGCATAATGTTTGAACTAATAAACGATTCTGACGAACATCAATCATCACTTGATTCTTCATCAGATTCAGAGACAGATATATTAATTAATTCTTTATATAACAAAACAAAGAGAATATACTATATCTGAATCCATTATTTTATTTTCTCAATGTGTAAAATTTTAGGTTAATAAACAGATGTGTAGATAGAATAGAATTAAAATGTTTACCGAACAACATTTAGTTACCCCCACTCCTACTCTGCACTTTCTACACTACCTCTCGAGTCAGGTCAGAAACGTGAGCACTAGTTCTTAAAATTTTTGTCATCGAACAGCCTGCCCGAAGCTGCCCGTTTCTCATAAAACATGTTAGTGTAAGAAAGTTAACACTGGGGCGGCCTAGTACATGTCATCGAACAAGGCTAATGATAAAAGTGAGATGATTAACTGGCAGAAACATGTCTATATTTGCTGAGCACTATGCATAGTTCATTGTCAACTAAAAATTCACATCATGCACGTGATAGTTGTGGGCACATCGCTGCCCGTAATTAACCATTAAACACAAAACAGCTCCAATCAGTGCCAACTAATTTTGATCCGCACATTGTTCAGCGGCGTACGTCATTTGGGCGCACGACGGCCACGAGATTCAATAATTAACGCGAACTGGCTGCCTACTGGAATTTCAGGTATAAGTACATTAATTACCACTGATTGCATTACGAGGCAATTTGCATTTGCTAATGAGAGGACTGTTCTGGTGCGTAGCTGGAGGCGGCGACGCTAGAGTACGCTAGTATGGATGTGGATGTGGACGTCCCGTCCAATCTCATTATGGGGTTAGCGTCGTGGAAAGTCATCAGGCTTTGAAGTTTTACAACTGAAAGAAAGAAAATTGAATGCTGTTTTAGTCGACCATAGGCCGAACTCTAATGGGGGATTAGATTATGTCCAGTGAAAGAGTTGATGTGGTCACCAGGCGAAATTGCTTTCATGTAAATATTTTTACTCATTTTAACATTTAATATTTTGTGAAAAGTAAGCATGGAGAAGATAGACAGTAGTAGACTGAGCCCGCATGACACGGTCATTTTTTGTCCCTATTACTGATTCTGTCGAGACGAGACAGATATGTAAAAAATATCTTAAAAATTCTCGAACACTGTTTCGAGATTTCTCGGTTGCTATTTTTCTCATTAGTTATATCTGCAAACGTGTGAAATTTAACATAAATATTTTTAGTGATATCTGTCTCTATATTTTGCTATGGCATTTTTGAACAAAAAAATATTTGACATTTTATCTGTCAGAATTTGTTAAGCGTGCATTACATGATGAAGTTTTTTTTTTTCTCAAGGAACTTGAAGAGTTTTCTCTCTCGTACAATGATATAAGTGCAAGAAAGACAAATGAATAGACTTTTCACGAAAAACTTTTAAACAAAAACTGGAACATGCGCTACTTTTTCTTAAAAGTCTCTACAAATTTTGACTGTCCAGTAACTGACAAATGTCAGTTGTGTTTATATTTTTGATGTATGCAACTAGTGTTATAAGTGATCGATATTAAACTGAAAAATGGGATAGAGTAGTAATTGAAATCTTCATGGCTATATATGAAAAATTCAAGTGATGAAAATTCAATGACAATTTTTTTTGACAAAATTTTGACACTTGGATATTTTAATTCACGCAAAACTTGATTGTGTAAATATATTTAAGGTCACTTTTAAAGAAACTTTTCAAGTCACTTGAAAATAAAACTTCATCATGTAATCCACGCTTTAGCTAAGATTTTTAGCGTTATTTTCTTTTCGATGTTTTATAACAGATTAGAAAATGCTAGATATATATTAAATTAATAAAATTATAACAATAAAATATGCACAAGTTGTAGGTTATAACAAATTTTGACAAATAAAACGACAAATATTTATCTTTTTGTTCATGCAAATTACTATTAATACAAAATTGTATAAATTTAATAATTAGTTTATGGGACTAAAATATACGTATTAAATTTTAGTCGAAAAATCTCGGCGAGAATCTCAGCCGAGACGAAACTCTATTAAACGAGACGACAAAAATTTCGAGACGAAACGAGATCAGAGACAATGAATTTCTTCTCTCGTCTCATCTCTACCGAATCACTGGTCCCTATTTTTCCAATGAGGGTGGTTGTTATTTTAGGAAAACTACTTTTTCCTAGACAAATACTATTTGATTGGGTGAATAGGTTAAAAGCGAATGATCTCTGTAACAGAACAATTTTGGTTAAATAGTATACTTTTTAATACTTTTTAATAATTTATTATTTCCATGTTAAGTTAGGTTAGTGTAGGAGTTTTTAGTTTATGTGATATTTTTCTATGAGTGATAAAAAGTAGGGGTTTTGAACTGCATTTCTTTGCAGGCTCAACAAAGTAGGTACTTTGTACAACTGTGTATTGTTTCCCTAGTTAACTGCATTCAGAATTTTGCTTTCTCCTCTTTCTGACAATCAAACTAGTTTCGTTAAACATTCCGTAATTAAACTGGTATCGTTAATATCTATTATTACCTATATATTGAAATTTCTTTATAATCACATAGCTGATTCAGCCCTCGCTACGCTGGAGCGACAATCTCTAGTCTCAGTCTGCAGAAATCTATTTTCAACCGTATGAATAACTATTGTGAACATTTTATTAAACTTTGAAAGTAACTTTTGTTAACCTCAATATAAGAACGAGGTTTGAACAAGAAGTTCCCTGAATTTTTATTTGTCAAAAAATAGTTAATGAGACAGTTGTTCGTTGTTATTCTTATTCATTATTGATTCAGGAGAGACGTCAAATACGTTCACAAATATCAATATCGTAGCCGGAATTCGAACCCAAGATCTTCGGAGTACGTAACGGCAATGCCGACACTGCCCCGTCGGTGTCTGTCTTTAACATTATTAAATTTCTGTTCTATGGTTTCTTTTTTAAATCAAATGCATAGAAATTGTGATAATGCTAACACATATAGGTATGCTTGTGCTGAGCAGAGTAGTGTTGATAAAAATGAAAATAATATTGTTTAACATACGGGCTCGCCTGGCATGTACGATAAGTGACCGGTTGTGATTTGGACAACCCAGGTTTGATTCCAACCAATTTCTAATTGAAAAATATTTCCAATATTCAAATAATACAAAAGTGACCGCTGCTGTGCATTCTTCTCGAAATCTTTGAAAGCCAGTGTGATAAAGCCTAATAAACTTCTTCTGCGGTATAGATAATCATCATTACCGAAATCTGCGAATACAAGCATATCGCCACATTCAGAAATGGGTAATAAGCCATGATGACATATTTTTATTTTAAATAGTTAATTCTTCGAAAATAGTTTATTGACTGACAACAAAACTCTGGGTTATATGCTTACCAAATCTGATTTCTTTTTAATGATGTAAAATATTAATTTCTAATAGAATTTCAATTTGCAATTACAAATTAGATACATGCTCTGAAACTAATTTTAAATTATATCTAGATACCAGATGATCAAAATATTAGTAAATACGTGATCAACCTGCGTCAACAATTAGAGAATAGGGTATTATCTCATTATTTTTTTAATTTTTTTTTTTTTTTTTAAAGAACAGGTACATCTAAGAGTAGCTGTGAAACCCCGAGTTAAAAATTTCATTTAATAAGCGAGATATTAATTTTTAAAGTTTGATTTTGTTGTGTCACGTGATAGTGACGTATTAGTTGTCAGTACCAGTGGTGTAAGTACAATCAGTGGTCCTTATCTTTTTGAGAAGATGTTTACCAAGTATTGAAAAAGGCAGGAAATAAAATTGATTTCATTACAATCTTACATACTATTACCAAAAAACTGAAGAAAATTATAAGATAATTAATCTACGTAATTGATTACATATTTTTCATTGTACTAGGAAAACATTTTGACATTCTCAACTATTAGTGGCGCTTGTGCGGTGTGTTACCACATTTAAACATGGAGTAGGGATTTCAACTGATCTTCCATTGATAGTACAACTAGTCCGTCATCAAAGTTTCAATGCTTTATATCTTTTGCAACAATCAATTTATAATGTGTTTTTTTGTTTTATTCCTCTTATTTACCTACCAACTTTAATATTTTTAATAAATTTTTAATATTTTCAATCATTAATTTATTTTTAGTATTTTATCAGTTTATCTGTTTTATAAACAAGGCTTTTATATTGTGTCCAGCGACATATGGAGGAGCTCGTGTCATTATATATTGTTTTGGTCCACGTGCTTAAGCTTATAAAAACCTGTCACGCTTACCTGACATTTTGTAAATCACATTATACAGCTACCTGTTTTTATATCTCGTAAATGAGAAATACGAACCAGCATCGCTCGGTGCGGCGTGCATACTAATGCCCAGGCTATTTGTTTCGGTCGTATTAAAAAATTACCCTGTCATATCTGAAATGCTTGATAATCTGCTGTAAATATTTTCTAATTAATTACTACTCACCTCTCGCGCTATTTTCTCACTTTTTAAATTATATTTCTCATGAAAAACATCATGAAATATATAAATCACAAAAACACCAGCCGAACTACATAATTTTTATCCAAATATTTTAATATTTTAAGTTTACTCAATTTTTTACATCTTTTTATGCTCCAGTCAGTCGATAAATGTAAATTCATGAATAGTGAACAATATAACAAAAGTTAGGTTCAGTGAGCTTAGAATAAATGAAGAAGAAGCAAACGATTTACCATCTATGAGGGACACATAAAAAAAATCTGTTGTAGCCAGCACAATACTTCTCGCCATTTCCTTTTTAAGATATATAAGTATTGTATTGCACTTTACTATCGAACTGTCATTTTATAGCAAAAAAATTATAGAACTTTACCCAAATATTGTTTTTTTATTGTATTTAACATGTCATTTGCACATATACTATTCTAATTATATCTATTTTTTATTGTATGAGGAAGTTTCTAAATGTCAGAGATTCTTCCAATTCATTAACAAGATTGCCGGTATTTCTGATGGTTGCATTTTACCTATAATTTTAAATATTTAATTAATAAAACAATAAGAAAGATTAAATGTACTTCCCAGATGTCTACATGTGTTGTAGATACTGGCACACACAGAAATATGCCGTCATGATATATTTATTTATTTATTTATTTATTTTAGAAAAAGCTTTTAGAATGTCACTAAAACTATTGATTTTTGACACTGACATCTGTCATTTACAAACTATGTTATAAACATTTGAATTTGTCAACTGGTTTCCTTGGTGCCTTAGCCTCTGCGATGTATAACATTAGATTATTCTATATAATGGTGTCTTTATCTCTAAATTTATAAAAGATATAATAAAATTTTTAAGTGTATTAGTTGGAGTTGGAGAATTTTATGTTCTTCAATATTTGTAATAACAATAATTTCCAAAAAAATTATATTTAGAAGATTTTTTTAAGAAGCTATTACTTCCGGTTATCCAAATGTTACCAAAATCTAATCAGCTCTTCCCAGAAATGTCAGATTGAGGAAACTGCACACACACACACACACACACACATACACACATACACACACATACACATACACACACACACACACACACACACACACACACACACACACACATACGGACATCATTGTAAAAATGTTATAATCGGATTATAGGAACCTTAAAACGTGCTTATCCACTAAAATCTGGATATGCGATTTTTAGCATGATTCCAATACCTCTATTAGCGAGAGGTAAAAATCAGGAATTTTGTATTACAGGTACATATTTCAGTCATTCGGGTACCATCCCGAACGACGAAAAACTTATTTCTAATTTTAAATGACATCATAAAAATTACCCCAGTGGTGTACTCTCCACGCCACCAATGAGTGCCTATGTGGTGACGCCTGGTAAACTGTTCGCACGTTACGAATACGTATAAAGCAGATTGGGACACCCAGCAATGGGTAATATGCTTGTGATGATACATTTATTTATTTACGTATTATTCCAAATTCGGGCTTTTGTGACTATTGCCTCATTCTCTTGTTATAGATATTATTACTGATTATATTCTTCTATATTCAGTTTTAATCATTTGAAACAAACAGTATTTTTACCAAGTTCGTGGAATAAAAATAAGTACGCAAGTATTTATTTTCTTGAAAAAGGTACAGATACAGAATAATGCATATAAGAGAGGAAGACAGCAAATCTTAAATTGCAGACAGTTTATTGAAAACCTCTCGGAAGCTTACAGTGTACAAGGTATTTTTTTTTTAAATATTTCTGTAAAATAAATCGAAGAATAATAAATCACGTACCGCTAATTTGCGTTAAAAATGTTCGCGTACCTTATGCTGGACATTTGACTGATGCGTGAGATTATGCGCGTATTTTATTAAATATTTTTTAGTGAATCTAACCGTGCTGTTGGTGTGACAAGTTATTTATTTCGTCGGATAAGCAAACGCGATAGTCCGAGAGGCCATTACAGTCATTAGTTTGAGCGTTTAGTCAAGTCACCTGTGCTTAAAGTCATCCCGTCTAATGACTGTTGGTTTTAGGTGGTCTACGTGCAGCATTAAATATACATAAAAACTTTATCTCTTTTCCTAAATCATTCGAATTATAAAATTAAATATCCTGCTAATATAATAAATTGTGTGAATATTTCAAAGTGTTAGTTGACCTCAGATTGACCCAACGAATACTAAATTTACAGTTGTAGGAACTTTAACTTTAATTACATTCTGAAATAATCATTTTTATCCTCACCTGCTATAAAGTTATTATAATGAAAAGAATATAAATCTAAACATTTAAATGTTTAACTGTGCAACACGTTTCGATTTGACTTTTACTAAATATCCCTTTCTCTTATTTTAAGACACTTTAAATTATGTTTTGGACTTACCTGACGTAACATTACAAACAGCTAGTAACTACTTTTACAACGAAATATATCATTTCGGCAAGACTTCCTCGCATAATCTAGGTATCAGACAGCAAGAGACGGGTATTTATTTCGGAAAACATTGCTATCTGTAATTGTATATTTAATTTAAGTATATACATATAATGCAAACAGATAAATTTTTTAGGCACTGTGTTATTATTATTATTATTATTATTATTATTATTATTTATCACTTTAGGTTTACACATGTTAATGAATAGTTTCAGAATTTTTTGCTTCTTACGGACAGATATCATGAAATCTGTTTCGGGAGACGTGAAAACTAGGTGTCGTTCTATTTGATCCGTTGCAACTGATCCGTAGACCGACTTTTGACTAGACCTAGCTCTTCGACGTCCAAGAAATAGTTATCTTTTATAATAACAATAACATAACAATACGTATATGGCGACAACAAATTTTTATACTCACCTAAAAAATAAATATTATAGCTCGAATTATGTAAGTGTAAGTTTTGTGCACTAAATTAGAATTTTAGGTTTAAAATTACAAACGAAGTACACAATACTCAATGAAAATTATAATCTTGCTTCAATATAAATAATGGGTGACCAAAATTTTATTAAACTAGGTGTTTTATCTTATACAGGGTATACTACAACTTTAGGTATAAACTTTAAGAGCATATAGTACTGACCAAAATGAGTAAAAAAAGTTTAATCAACATGTTTCTTTAATAGTTTCCGAGATAAGGTAATGAAATATAAATTTTTACGGAGTTTACTTCTGCTGTCTCGAAAACCATAAGAGTTACGACTCCGCTTAAATGAGACTTTTTGTTTTCCTTTAAGAGGTCATCGTAGATGTGCTTTTGTTTTCCAATAATCAAATAATTGTACTAAATGTTGTGGCGATCTTGCCCATTGCATATTTTATTTTGCAGTAACTTCGTAACTTAGAAATTGAGAAAAAATGTTTTGTATAAAATTTTATTGCTTTTTTATAGTCTATCTACTGACATAGACAAAATTTTGTTCAATAACTAACACTGTTTGTTTTTTCTTCGAATTTAATACAGAATGACCTCTCTGAAATTGTTGAACATCAGATATGTTGATTAAGATTTTTTAAATCATTTTGGTCAGTACTATATGCTCTTTTAGTTTCTACCTGAAGTTGTGGTACATTCTGTATATATTGCTATATAAAAATCTGTTTCAGAAAAATATTCTATTTTTAAACTTTTTTAAGTAAAGAATTAAAAAAATACTCGCTATATTTCACAATAGATAGGAGAAGAGAAAAATAGGCTTAAATGGACTTAAAAACTTATTGCAGAATGTATTTTTGCGAAAAATTCTACTTAAAATCATTTTGTAGATACCTCATAACAACGTTTTACCTCTCGCTAAGAAAGGTATTGGAATCATACTAAAAATGGCATGGTCAAATTTTAGTGGATAAACACGTTTTAAGGTCCCTAGAATCTGATTCTAACATTTTACGATGATCTCCGTGTGTGAGTGTGTGTGGATGTTAGAACCACGGTTTCTCATATTCTATAAGATTTAAGACACGTTTAATTGTGGTTTCCTCAATCTGACAGTACTGGGAAGACCTGATTAGATTTTAGTGACAATTGCACAACTCGAAGTACTACTTCATTAAAAAAATTAAATATTATTTTTTGAATATTTATGTTAGGTATTATAAATAATAAAGAATATAAAAATCACTATCCGATACAGTTAATTTTTTTATTACATCTTCTATAGAGTTAGAGATAGAGAAATATAAATATATAAAATAATATGTTGTAAACATCCCATGGAAAACAAGAGGAAAAATTAAAATGATTGTAATTGACCGATAAATATCAGTGTCAAAAAACCAGATGACTATTTCTGGCAAATACATTTAATATTTCCTATTTTATTAATTAAATATTTATAATAATAGATACAAATATTACATATACCCTGCAGGAAAAACCGCCTATCTCATCAATGAATTGGAAGAATCTCGAACATTTTAAAAGAATAAGAGGAAACTTGTTCATAGAATGAATTCAAAAATATGAAAAAAATATATAAAGAAGGTATGTGTTTTTGTGTGTATCAAAAATGTTAAATATGTACAATACTTATACAGCTTAATATGAAAATGGCGAGAGGTCTTGTGCTGGCCACAACAGATTTTTCGTTCATGAGTTGATGTCTGAGTAGCACCCTTTGCAATGAGATTACTCGTATATCTTCAGTACTGAAATCTACATAATGGAAACTATTTATTACTGTGAAAAACAAATAAAAAGTACAATAATACATGTATTTATTTACAATAGTAAACAACATTATAATATAAGAATAAAATAATGACATTGTAGAAGTATACTGCTATCAGGTGTATTTTCTGGTAGGACAACAAGATGGAATTATTGATTAATTATAATTTCGTTCCTGCCAAATGACTATCATTTATAAAGCGATCCAAAATGTCTGAAATGGTTTGAGTCGAAAATTGCTTACAGTTGTTTGCTGCTAACACATTTTGTTATTGGATAAAAAAATAAGTGTGGGGAAAAAATAAGACAGTCACTGTAAACTAACGCTTCATTAGTGAAGATTTGGGACGCATGTTTGGGACTGCTGACTCATAGCCATCTTGATTAACTTGTCAGTGTTTTTACTTTTTCAAATAATGGATGTTTAGTTTTTTTACCTAGTTAAATGCTACAGTTGTTTGTCAGTATTTATGTGATTAAAGTAATAGAATAATTTTAATTGAAAATTAAATAGTAAACGGAACTCATCTCCAACAACTGTTAGTGAAGCAAGAACGAAAACAAACAAAAGAAACTCGCTAATAAGACGTTCACTTTTTTCCTTCAACAATAATTAATTACGCGTTACTAAAAACAAGTTATGGCTTTTAAATCACATTCGCCGTGGTCGCGGTGTGCGCTGGAAAAAATCATACTTCGACGCGTTCGTCACACGCCATCTGCCCATAGCCGGATTCCGCACTAATCAATTGCACCGGACATCCAGTACAAATTACATTAAATACAACAATCAAACAGAATTAGCAAGTAGCATACGTTAAACAAAACAATATTTAAAACTTCTCTTTTAAGTTTTTGAAATCAAATAGTTATTTATGTATCAAGTGTGTAAAGTAGTACTTTTTGATCGAATGCGATGTTAAGCACAAGATAAAAAATGCTATTTACACAAGAGTTGCATACAATATTTTTCCTACAACCGAAAAGTTAGTGCTATTTCTCATAATACCGAGTATGAGTGTACAGATATTTTCAAATATTGTTAGTGTTACTTGACATGTAAATTAACCGTTGCCCATAGCAACGTGTATACTTTTCACGCACTAGTGCTTGAAATGTACTTTTCAAAGCACTTGTGTTTGAAAAGTTACACTTTACACATTGTAAAGAGTGCGTAAAGTATGTACTTTACTCACGGTTATAGGAAAAAATATTTCTATTACAATACCTAAATATGCGTTTAGAAAATGATTTTATGTCTATGCTCTGTTTTTTTTTTTTTTTTCAACCAAGTGGAGGATATGTACATTGTGACGATGGTCACTAGTTTTGAACTTATTCTTTTTGTTTAGCAATGTAGTCTTGTGGTTAGCATGTCAGTTTTTTGCTAACGTTTGATTTATTTAAATC
Organism: Ophonus ardosiacus; assembly: GCA_943142095.1. Classification (NCBI taxonomy): domain Eukaryota; kingdom Metazoa; phylum Arthropoda; class Insecta; order Coleoptera; family Carabidae; genus Ophonus; species Ophonus ardosiacus. Next base: position 32,843,028 of record OW964831.1, on the reverse strand, counting down.
AAAGTTCAAATCCTACAAGTAAAAATATTGTTTTTCATTTTTTATTGGTTTGTATTGTTTTGATTTACGCATACAATATAATTGTGTGGTTATATTGTATGTCGTTTGTTGTAAAATGTATTGTTGTATTTTGATTATAGCTGCTAATGTTTATAAAATTATTGTTTATCTGTCAGCTATTGTGTCGAGTAGCTAGTGCGCTCGGCCAGCACGCTAGATATCGTCGGTTCGATCCTACATAAAACTGTATTTTTTATATTTTTATTCAAACTTGGCGAGAATTTGCAGGATGACTAAAAACGTGTTTGAACCTTTTTTGATATTTTTAACGGTTTTTCGGGGTATAAATACGAGCTCGAACGTTAGTTACAGGTTACAGGCAGAGAGTGTGTGCTCTCTCAAGGGGACGTTAGCTCTCCAACGAGCCTAAGATGGTGTGTGCCGTTTTCTGCGAACCTGGTGAGGGCCAGATGAGTGGGTTGGCGATGACCTTGGCTGCTTGAGAACGTCCTTTACAGGATCGACCATCTCTCCTTGTGCAGTGTTTCCGATTGATTGGCGCCCGAGCAAACCCTTTGACAGCATGGAGAACGAACAGGGACGTCATTACAAAATGGCGACCGAGCAGAATAGGAACAGCGTCCGTCGTCGCCGTTACAAATGGCGCCCGAGCAGGGACAACAGCGTCCTTTCCATTCGCCGTTACAACATCGTTTTAGCGCTGTCAGTCATTTGTGGATTACTTTACTACTTTAGATAAATAATATTTATAGAAAAATTAATTGTACGTAACTTTTATTTGAAGTATATAAACGACTGACAAAGTAAAAACACATTTACTTCTCCTGGTTAAAAAAAAAAAATAATGAAAAGAATATTACATTATTTTTTATTAATGTCACCAAGTACATTATGTCGTGTATAATACCCGCACAGGCATTATCAGTTGTTGCTGTGGTAATGTTCTCAAGAAATTGATACTGACACTGGAATATAGCCTATAAAACAAGCACAAAACGTTCATAGCCTACCTACTTTATAAATTTTATTAAAACTTTTTGATCCGTAATCCGTGTAGAGTGTAGCCTATTAAAAAATTGTAGTAAAACATAACATAAAATATTGTATGCACCGGTATTACTTTATGTTTGTAGCTCTCGGGCGATTTATAAACTTTCGGGCCAGTAACCCTTGGCCTAATAAAGAACCGACCTCGCGGGCATAAACATCTTCATAATACCCTTGGTACATAAAATACTATTAAAATCCTAAAATCTAAAAAAAATGTATCTGTTTCGTGATACACATTCATTAATAATTTCTGTAGTAGTATCCTACAACATTTATTATAGCCGATAATAATACAATTCTCTTGCCAAACAAGCACAAGCACCTATCAAATTATTTCAGTAAAAGTACCTACTTATTTTAGATTTTAAACTATGTGTATAGCTATATTCACGAAAATTATTAATTCCTTAACATTTGATAAGAAAACGGAACTGTTCAAAATCATACTCTGATAAACATTATTTGAACTCTATTTTAAATTCTACATAATAATACTTATTCATACTCGTATAAAATGAAAAGATTTAACTGGACAACAGTATCTCATGTTAACGTATTATAACAACATCTTTCAGGAAATAGCTATTTGTGTATTAAGAGCGCAAAATGCGACATTGTCGATGAGAGGTTGTTGCCGCGCGACGAAGGAGCGCGGAATTCTCTCGAAATCGACAATGTCCATTTGCGCTCGAAACACACACAAGATATTTTCTACAGTCGCCACAATGGGGTCCTCCACCATAATAGAAAATAATAAAATGTACATTTTATACTTACATTACTGCTCAATAAATAACGATTGGCTAATACAAAAGATACGGTTTAAACTTAAAAAAGCTTTTAAATGATTATATCGTTACATTAGCCATCTATTCCATAAAAAAAACAAAATTAGAGCGTGGAAGCAAGCATTTGTGATGATTTGATCAGTTTTTGTAGCAAAATGTGTGGTTAGTTGTCATGCCTGTCACACTGAAAAAATTAACAAATATTTCAAGGAATTTGTGATTATATAGACATGTATGTGCATTGACTGACTTCTCGCAATTATTTAAGTAACGAAATAACTAATAACTTTATTGTAATCAAAATAAATAGTTAACTAGAGATCAGATGTCAGTACGACTCGCAACTATCATACCGCCATCTGTGTACAATCATTCCTACTAAACATAACTGTTCACACAATTTATTTTATATTTAATTTTATTTTATCGTTATTTTCCATTCTTCTTGAGTTTTTATTCAATCTAATCTAAGCATTTTATACTTTCGTTTTTGTAAATGAATGCCCTATTTCATTTTCACAGCAGTGTGGCATTTTGTTAGGTTATGTTAAATACCGACAGAACATATGTCAAATTGACTTGTGAACGTTATAAATGTGTAATTACAGTGCCATTAGTTCCTAACTAAACATTTTCATTAAGAATGTAGACAAGTGACATTTCTCAACATTGTATATTTAGAAATTTGGACAGCGAGCGTTTTTCTACTTTGTCGCGCATGAGCGGCAAAGTGACATTTTGCGTTGACAAAAGAGAGCGCAAATGGCTACTTTCTATAGTGACTGTAGAAAAAAAATCTTGTAGCGTATAGAACCACGTGTACACACTCGTAAATGTGAATTAAAATGCAAGACAAATTGTTCAATATATTCTAGCCTCTAGCTTAATATACAATATGTCGTTGCTAAATTTAAATTGTTAAACTGTTAAGCAATGTCATTATTTATTCACATTAGTCTTTGTACTAATTAATATTAATTTAAAATATTTTGATGCACATCCATGGAAAGCATTATAATTTTATAGATGAGAAAATATCGGCATTAAAATGCTTATTCTGAATTTTCATGCAATTTACAATGAAGATAATAATACGTTGTATCAATAATAACCTCATATAATATACCTATGTATTTATTAGATACTTTGGTAGACAATGCAGTTATACAGAAGGTAAATAAACATAATGACAGTTTAGAAATTTGTGAATATAGTTGTCAGTCAAGTAAAATAGAGTTTTTGATGCTAAATATTTATTACAATGTAGGTATATCATTATAGTATAGTATACGTATATTATGGGCAATGTGAAATAAATAAATATAAATATATCATCACGGCATATTACCCATTTCTGAGTGTGCCACAATCTGCTTTATTGCAGATATCGGTAATGATGATGACATATTTGTACCGTGCGGGCGCTTACCAGGCGTCACTTCACGGGCACTCATTGCTGGCGTGGAGAATGCACCACAGGGGTCACTCTTGTGCCATTTAAAATTGGAAATATTTGGCGTCGATCGGGATCGAACCCGGTTCCCCGGGTTCGCGACCAAACACTCTGACACGCGGCTACGGGACCCCATGAAAACAAACATGGGTAATGTGAATTGTATATAATGCCCGGTTATGTGAGAAATCGAGGGGAGATTAATAAATAGTTCATTTTTACTATAACCAAATACGATTATGGAGGTTAAGTTAGATGGGTTAGGTTGTATATACACTGTGTTAATAAACGGGCCATAGGCCATAGGTGTTTAACATAGGAAATCAGTATTTCTTAAAGCAAAACTTTCTAATTAAATTTAGACAAAAATGTTTGAAATAAAGCGCTCACACTCCACACGGTCCGAATATCATCATCATTACCGTTATTTGTGATATATTTATACATATACAGGGTGTTAAAAAATAAGTGTCACGAATTATGAGGGCATATAATACTGACCAAAATGAGTAAAGAAAACTTAATCAACGTGGGTCCGATCTTCAATAGTTTCCGAAATATAAGGCAGTGAAAAATATGTTTTTTCGGTGTTTACCTCTGCTATATCGAAAACTATAAGAGTTACAACTTTGATTAAATGAGACTTTTTGTTTACTTTTCAGAGGTCATCTTAGATGTGTTTTTGTTTTTCAAAAAAAAAAATAATCGAATAATTGTACTAGGACAAATGTGGCGACCTTGGCCAATATTTATTTCTCAAATAACTTCGTAACTATTAGAAAGTAAAAAAAATGTGTCATATAAAATGTTATTGTTTTCTTATAGTCTATTTACTGACATAGACAAAATTTTGTTCGACCACTATCTTCGTCAGTTTTTGTTCAACTCTAAAACAAAATGGCCTCTTTCTCAAAAACAATTGAAGATCGGACCTATTTTGATTAAACTTTTTTTACTCATTTTGGTCATAATTTGTGACACTTATTTTGTAACACCTTGTATGTATTTATAAATATTGCCCATATTTTTAGTGATAGAATTGAAACAGTTAGAAAAGGAATGCAAATATTCGTAATACTTAAATTTCAATTTTACTCGTTTGCAAAATGTACCTACAAATAAAATCTGATTAGTAGTAATTTAGACCTAGAATTTAATTATCTACTACAACTTTTATTTGAAATATTTTTGTCTCACAGCAATTGCGCTTTTATTATAAAAGTGCATTCTTAAAACTGTAGGACTTTAAATTATAATAGTTAACGTGTTTTTAGCGTATAATTTGGTACTTTGTTATTTAAATACACGCAAGAAAATTCAGTTTTTGAAGAATTAAAAAGTAATTTGCATTTTTTAATTCTTTGCATAGGTACCTACATATAACATACCTATAAGTCGTACATCGTCTGATAAAATTTGTATCACTTTTTTGATATTTAATGGCAAGAGCAGGATCATGAACTTAATAAATTTCCTATGGATTATTTCTAGATCAGAATAAAATTTAACAAAATGAAAAATAAGCATGAGACCTTGTGGTAAATATTTGTGTATTGTCTAATTTTTTATTTACTTGAAATAATTACGTTATCATTATACTTTTTTGTAATGTTAAATACTCAGTCTACAGCAAATTTCGGTAATGGATGCTTTATTTTTTAATGATATACTTTCTATAAAAGGTGCGAAATTAATTTCAATTTCACCCACTTACACTGGTACACTGGCACTAGGTGCTTCATCCCCTTTGAGGAATCCTAGGTTGCGTTTGCGTGTGATCGCGCGTGTTCCAAGACACCGTAATATGCAAAGTCAGCGTTATTAACGAGGTGTGCAACGCTCTTTACACGCGGAATGCGTTGTCATGGTACGTGCGACCCGTTAGACATGATTCCTGGACGAATAATACCCATGTATACCCATCAAAGGGAACATTATCTGTGTTTTTAAATCGCAACACATTTCACCTCTCAACAGAACTCATGTCTAATCGTGACGGCATCATGACTTAAATGTGTGAACAATTGAATTAGAAGAGAAAAGAAGGAAAGAAATATTCATACCAAGAACAATTACGTGTTTAATGTTGTCTAATTCTGATACAATTTACGATATCTAATTAAATCAACACATAATTTTATTTTGTTCCTGCTTTAAATATACAATACTCATCCTTAACCTTTCAGTTACCTTAATTAAGAGCTTCCTTTACCAAAGTACTATTACAGATTATAGAAATTCATGAAATATTCGATAATAAACTTACTTACTTAATCTTCACCTCTTTTACCCTTTTGGGTGTCGAGGTGAGGTATGGGGCTTCGCTTTCAAAGCTCCCCTTGAATGAATTTTCTCCATTTCTTCCTGTCCTTGGCCATTTCTTTTGCTGTACCCCAGCTGGACCTCAGCTTTTCCGGGTTGTTCCAATACTATTATTCCACGTACGTCTAGGTCTCCCCTTAGACCTTTTTCCGTACACTCCCATTTCCCACAATTTTTAACCGCTCTATCATTCGACATCCTCGTTAAGTGTCCGAACCAACGTAACTGATTGTCTTCAATTGTTTTTAAAACTGAATTCACTCCGAGCCTTTTTCTCACTTCTTTATTTTTGATTTTATTTTTCCACGTTACACCTTCTATTCTTCTTAAAACTTTCATTTCGAATGCCTGAATTCTTGATTTTTGCCTCTCTGTAAGTACCCACGACTCACTAACATATGTTAGTATGGGAACTATAATTTATTTGTATAGGTACTCTTGCCTTTGCGTCTTTTGATATTTCTTTTTTCCCAAAGAAGAATTTCCCCATCGCATAATATGTTTTGGTGGCGTTGTTTATCCTATTATTTAGCTAACATTCCATATGCCCCTCTTGGTCTAGTTTAGCTCCGAGATACTTAAAATCCTCCACTTGCATTAACACCCTATTTCTCACTGTGATATTAACTGATTTTCTCTCTTTTGAAATTATCATTACCTCAGTTTTTTCTATATTTATATTTAAACAGTTTTCCTCTAGTATTCCGTTCTACACGTGTAAAGTTTTTTGTAGTTCCGCTCCATTCTCTGCAAGGAGTACCAAATCATCGGCATACATCATTTCTCTAATTACGATTGGCTTTAATCTTGTCACTCCAATTCTTGTTCCACATACTTCTTTAGCTACTTCTTGGGCCAGATCATCCATCAATAGAACAAATAGTAAGGGACTCAGGATTCCACCTTGTCTCACTCCCTTTGTGGTGACAAACTCTCTAGAGATTAAATTGCCCGTTCTTACATAGTTTCTACAATTATGATACAAGGATTTTATTGTCTCTATGAGTTGTTCATCAATGCCTTTTTTGTAAAGTATGGACCATAATTTATCCCTAGGAACACTGTCGAAAGCTTTTTGTGGATCTACGAAGCACAGATACACTTCGTTATTGAATTCCAAAGTGTTGGACGCTAGTTGAAATAAGCAAAATATAAGGTCTTGTGTTTCTCTGCCCGCTCGGAATCCGTGCTGGCTGTCTTCTATTCTTCCTTCTAGCTTCTCTCGTAATCTTCTATCCAATATGCGTTCATATAGCTTGCTTACTAGACTCAGTAGAGAAATGCCTCTGTAGTTTTCACACCTGGGGGTCTATTCTAATTCATAGCCACATGTGCTATCCGCTATCCGCTATATAAGTTCCACTACTAGCCAACAGCTGGGGGGCCCATCCCGCTATCTTAAAGTCACTACATATATAAAGTACCGCAATTGGCCGCCATATTGTGTCTGGCTTAGGCGCCAAATTTAAAATGAACTATCTTGAAACGAATGCGTTATTACAAAGAAAAATAATCGGTAGTGAAATAAATCCATGAAGGTAATTAATTAATATTGATTTTATGTTCATAATTTTTATAATATACATACATATAAATACAAAACATAACTGATCAAAATTATAAAGAAAACAAAAAAATAAGTACAATTGAGGTTAATTTTCTTCAGGTCGTTTGATACAATGACAGCATTGACGTTAAAGTCCCCAGATATAGTTACTTTTCTAGGCACAGCCAACTACAACTAGACCCTGATTGGTCTGATTCCGCCATATTGTGTCTAAAAAACGTTCTTCTCTCTCTAACATATTGGTACTATGAATTGCGGTACTTTATATATCTAGTGACTTTACGCTATCTGGCTTGAATTCATCTGTTGGCTAGTAGTGGAACTTATTAATATTGCCAGATGTGAAGTTGACAAGTAGTTCGGCTTTTCAATTTTGTGATCAAATACTTGTGTTTGTGTGTTATATCAATAATATTTGATTAATATCTATATATTGTAAGTACCTATTTAAATTATAATAATTATTTATAATTCTAACAAATAGCACATGTGGCTATCCGACTTAAATCCATCTGTTGGCTAGTAGTGGAACTTATACAGCGGATAGCGGATAGCACATGTGGCTATCCGACTTGAATCCATCTATTGGCTAGTAGTGGAACTCATATAGCGGATAGCGGATAGTACATGTGGCTATGAATTCTCCTGGACGCATCACCTTTTTTGAAAATGGGAACGATGACTGCTACCTCCCAGTCTCTTGGAATATTCTTGTTTTTCCACGCCGAGTTAATTACTGTATGGAGTAACATTATCCCATACTCCCCCATAGCTTTAATCAACTTTGTACTATTACTATTATCCCCGTTGGCTTTATCATTTTTGCTCATCTCAATGGCTTTCGCAACTTCCCAATATTCTATGACAGATTTTTTACTCAGAAATTCAGTCGGCTCGATCAAGTACTCCGTTGTTTCCTTGCCCTCCAATAAGGATTTAAAATGGTCCGCCCACTCTTCCATTATTTTGTCTTCCTTTGTGAGTATATTCCCCTCCTTATTTCTTATATATTTTACAGTCTGTTTCTCCTCCTTTCTCATATTCTTTAGAACTCTGAAGAATAATTTTTGATTATTTCTATAATCCGCTTCCACTTTTCTTCCAAATTCATCCCAGTTTTTCTTTTTTGCATCATTAATATAATTCTTTACGATTTTTCTCTGCTTTTGGTACTCATCGTAAGTTATTGGTTTTCTATTTGCTAGATATTTCTTCCAAAGTATTTTTTTCCTTTTAACTTGTATTCTAATTTCTTCCGACCACCAAGATGTTTGTTTCTTATTATTTGAGATTTTCTTGATTCCATAAACTTCTTCGGCAGTTTGAAGACAGATTTTCTTGAAGATTCTCCACAAAACTTCAGTTTCTTCTGTTTGTAATTCGTGTTTGTATCGATCTATTTCTTCCAAAATTCTTTCTTGATACTTTATTTTATATTTTACCTTTTTTAGGTTTTGAGTATTTATAGATGTTCTTTGTTTGTCTTTTTTCGGGGCTATTGTTCTGTTTCTACTTTTTTTGAAGGCAGTCGTGAGGAGGAAATGATCGCTAGCTATTTCCAAACCTCTTTTGACCCTAATATCCTTTATTAATTTTAAATCACCGGCCTCAATTAATGCATAATCAATTATCGATTTTTCATTTTTGCTTTTCTCCCATCTTGTGATTTGATGTATTTCTTTGTGCTGGAAAAATGTTGCTAAACATGTTGTTAATTTCAAGCGTACAACTAAAAACAAAAAAATTTCAATAGATATAATGGATTAAACAAATTATTTTGATTTTTCGGGTAACATTTTTTATTGAATTAAATGGCAAAATAATGAATGCATTATAGCAAAACCAGTAATTATTGTTTTGCAAGCCATTAGGTATTTTTTTAAATATTCAGAACAATCTTGTAAATAAATTAAATAACTTTACACACGTAGTTGTAGATTTCGACGAATCATTAAATAAAATATCACAGAAAGAGCAAATGGATCAGAATTCAAATTTAGTAACTTGTAGATACTTGAATTCCGTTTTTCTGGGGCATACAAAAGCAGTAAATATTTTGGACAGTTTCAAAGGTAGCTTGCTTGGACTAGATTGGATGAAAATATTGCAATGGATGCACCAAATTTTAACAAAAATTTCTATCAGGTTTACAAAACGAAATGGCACCGGAGAATCCAGATAGCCCCATTTTACTTAACAGTTGTGGACTTCATACCATTCATAATGCCTTTAAAGCAGATATTAAGGTCACTAGTTGGCAAAAAGTTTCATTTTTAAAAGCAATTTACAACTTGTTCCTGCTCGTAGGGAAGATTTCATTAAAATAAGTCTAATTTATTTCCAAAGAAATTTTGCGCTATAAGATGGATAGAAAATATAAGTGTTGTACAATGTGCCCTAAAACAAATTCGTAATTTAAGAATTTATATGGACGGTGCAAAATCCGAGAAAATTTAAATAACTTGTAGTAGTTGTAAAATAGTATTAAATTTAATACCAGATCGTCTATTGGAGGCCAAATTAGAAATTTTTATTACTGTTGCTAATAGTTTGGAAGGTTTTTTGAAAAATTTTCATTCCGACAAACCTATGGCGCCTTATTAAATATTAGGTTAAATATTACAAAAATTTATGGGAAAAATTGTAAAATAATCTTTAATCGAGAAAGCGGATAGTCTAAATAAATTAATGAAAATTGTTATTCATAAGAAAGAAAAGTGGAGTATGTTTATGGGGATCAATCTCCATCGATTGCAACCATAAAACGATGGAAAGCAGAATTTAAACGTGGCCGGACCAATGTATTTGATGAAGAACGCAGTGGACGCCCAAAAGACTTAAGCACTCCCGGTATTGCTAAAAATTTCATGATATGGTGATAGATGTCCGTCGGATAAAAATGCGGTAAAGGTTTTACACGTGTTATATAGATCAGTGATTTTGATATTGCATAATGAATTGAAGATGAAAAAAATATTCGTAAAGTGGGTGCCACATTTGTTGACTGTGGATTTTAACGGGAACGACTTTTAGCACTCATTTTGGCGAAGTTCAAGCAAAATCTGTAGAACTTTTGGCGTCGAATAATAACGGTTGATGAAACCTGGACATACAATTACACACCCGAAATAAAACAACAATCAAAGCAATGGACTGAGGCTGGTGCAAGTACTCCAAAGAAGGCGAAAACCGTATTCTCGGTCGGGAAGGTTATGGCCAGTGTCTTTTGGGACTGCAGTCTATTCTCTGCAGCAAGCCAGGACGATAACAGGCGAATACAATGCATCCCTTTTAGATAAACTTCACGATGCAATACAAAAAAACTTTTGTGGCCAGCACAAGACCTCTCGCCATTTCCATATTAGGCTATATAAGTATTGTATTGCACTTCGCTTTCGAACCGTCGTTTTATAACAAAATATTATAGAACATTACCCAAATATTGTTTTTTATTATATTTTACATGTCTTCTGCACACATATAATTCTAATTATATCTATTTTTCATTGTATGAGGAAGTTTCTAAGTGTCAGAGATTGTTCCAATTCATTAACCAGATTGGCGGTATTTCTGATGGATATATGCATTTTACCACAATTTTACCTATAATTTCAAATATTTAATTAATAAAACAATAAGAAAAATTAAATACACTTCCCAGTAAAAGCTATCAGAATGTCTCTAAAACTTTTGATTTTTGTCACTGACATGTGTCATTTACAAATTATGTTATAAACATTGGAATTTGTCAACTGGTTTCCTTAGTGCCGTAGCTTCTGCGATTAGTTCACTCTATAAATTATAGTGTCTTTATCTCTAAATCCATACAAGATATAATAAAAATTTTAAGTGTATTAGATGAAGAATTTTATGTTCTTCAATATTTAATAAAAAAACTTCCCAAAAAATTATATTTAGAAGAATTTTTCTAAGAAACTACTACTTCCGGTTGTTCAATTGTTACCAAAACCTTTTCAGCTCTTCCCAGGAATGTCAGATTGAGGAAACTGCAGTTAAATATTTTTTAAGTCTTATAGTTTTTGAGGAATCGTGACTACAACATCCAGACATACATACACACATACACACACACACACATACACACATCCACACACACACACACACACACACACACACACACACACACACACAGAGACATCATTTTAAAAATGTTATAATTGGATTCTAGGGACCTTAAATCATGCTTATTCAATAAAATCTGGATATGCGAATTTTAGCATGAATCCAATACCTCTCTTAGCGAGAGGTAAAAAAAGGACCCATTTTTTCAGAATAATGCGCGTATTCACACTTCGGCTGTTACAATGGCAAAAATAAATGAAATGCATTCCGAACTGCTTTCGTATCCACCATATTCGCGAGATTTAACTCCCTCCGATTTTTTCCTGTTTCGCAATCTGAAAACTTAGCTCGGTAGAAAAACATTTGGTTCAGATTTGGAAGTAATCACTGAAACACAAATATTTTGAAGAGTTTGATAAAAAGTACTTTTCTGAAAGAATAAAAAAGTTGATTATCGGTGGGTTAAATGTATTGCAAGGAGATTATGTTGAAAAAATATAACATTTTTTTTGTCGATAAATTTTTGTTTTCTTGTCTAGGGTCACACTTAATGATCCACCCTTGTATTTACACAGAAAAAATCTGATGTGGCCAACACAAAACCTCCCGTAATTTAATTTTTATTAATTAAAATACATACCTACATATTTATTAATGATGTAGACGGTTCCATTGCATATAACTATTGCTTTATTTACTATTTTCTTTTTAAAATGTCACTATTATTAATTTGAAGTGATTAGTTTCTTGACAGTAACTTAATTTTTATTAATTTAAATACATACCTACATATTTACTAATGCTGCAAACTATATAAGTTCCTTTGCATATAACATATAACTATTGCTTTATTTACGATTTTCTTTATTATTTAATGTCACTATTATTAAATTGAAGTGATTCGTATTTGACAATGACGTTTACCTGTCAGTTACATTCATTTGAAAAATGAAATGTGTAACAAAGGAATTGTGTTTATCTTAGGCTTCAGGATTAAAAGGAAAAAATGATTTTTAAATTTATCTGTAAAATATATAGAAAAAGTATTAATGTATACCTGTAGAAAATTCAATATTCTTTCATTTTCATAATGACAAAATGCGAAAAAATGGCATTAATGTTATTTTTTGAAGAAAAACCATTATGAGCTTCAAGTAAAGTGCCATTTCCGTTTGTCCAATTTACACCAAAATCTAATGGCTTCTTTTCTTAATAGAATAGGGTAGAAATACAAGGTTTTATAATTTTCTGAATAATAGTATTTGAGCTAGAGCGAAGAAAAATATACACATACATACACACATACACACCTACACACACACATACACACACATACACACACATACACATACAGACATCATCGTGAAAATGTTAAAATTGGATTCTAGGGACCTTAAATCGTGCTCATTTACTAAAATCTCGATTTATGATTTTTAGCACGATCCCTATACCTCCCTTACCAAGGGTAGCGGGAGGTAAAAAAACATCTAAATTGTAGTTAAATTAACTGAACGGATTTAGTTAAATTTTCTAAATTTATAATAACAAATTGTAGTACAATTAAATATAAAATTAGATTAAATTACTACATTTAGTATTGAACTAAACATAAATTAATAAATTGACTAAATATATATATATATTTAAATTTTCTATTTACTTACTTAATTCATTAGATAAATTACCGAAAATTGGAGGACAAAAATAATGAAGCCAAAATATTGTAAAATTAAATAAAATAAAATAAGTAATTAAAATAACTATTTGCATATTTAAATTAACGATTTTTTACAAAATATTTATATGTATTTCGGATTAGTTAAAATGCTAAATTAAGATTTGTAAATTATACTAAATTATTAGACATATTGCCTCATAAAATAATATCTAATTATAATTAGACAAAATTTCAATTATTTTTTTCTGTGTACTTAATCCTTGCAGTGTTTATTTTTAATGCGCAATTGCCGACAAGTTTAATAATTAACAAAAATGAATTATCTAATCACGTAACTGATGTCGAATGGTTGAAGAGATAAATAAATGAATTCGTAATTATTTCTAATAAAAATTTCGTATCGACCAGAGGCACAAAAAAATGTTAATTTTAAGAATTAAATAAAAAAAGTATTTTTTTCTGAATTTTGGAAAAATTCTTTCTATCGGAATGCATTTACCCAAAAGAAATTAACCCTTCTTTTTAACATCCTGTATATTACAGTTACTTACCTGTTTCAATGTTGTTTTTTTTTATTTATTTCTTTATGTGGTAAATACCAATCACTATTTTATAAGAATGTATTTCTTGTTCATAATTGATTATCTGAACTTTTATCTCTAGCTTATAATGTAGTATCAAAAGTCTGTAGTGAGCCTTCATAGTGAACGGACGTGCTAGCTGTTGTGTCTAATAATTGTTATCTGTTACCTAATACCTAGTTATTAGAACCAATTAAACACTAATTTTATTTAAAATTAAATAAAAGTGAATAAACAAGGTGTCGACAAATCCAAAATTAACTACTGACGGCCACCTTTATGGTGGTCGTCAAGTTAACAACCCGCCACAAATAAGCAACCCATGGATCTTATCAAGTACTCCAATTACACAAAATCCAATGCAAGACATGGAATTCAGTAGTCATGCTACGATAGAAGATATATATAAAGAAATTCAAGCACTGAAGGCAGAAAATCAAGCCATAATAAAAGAAAACCAAGTACTGAAGAAAATTATTACTAATCTTCAATCCAAAAAGACGAACACTCAAGAAACCAGTCCAAATATAAACGAGAATGCCGTAGCTGAAGAAACTGCATGGATTGTTCAAAAAAACAAAAAAAGAAAATTAACCTCAACACCAGAGAACAAAAATACCAAGCAAAGCCAGAAACAAACTGAAGCTAAACAGTTTAAACCTCCACCTATAATAGTAAGTAATATAAAAGAATACAATCAACTAAATCAAACTCTAAGAAATTTAAACTTAAAATTCAAAACAACTATGATGAATAATAGCCAGATAAAAATTAATGTTGAAACCGAATTAGAATATAGAACCTTAACAAAATTCATGAACGATAAAAGTGTTTTTCAACACGAGTGGCATACATATGAAGACAAATCTATACGCCCAATAAGAGTTATGGCTAAAAATCTACACCCTTCATGCCAGCCAGAAGAAATCAAAACTGAACTATCTGGAAAAGGATTTAAAATACTTGAAGTAATTAACAAGTATAAGAAAGAATATGATAACAATGGAAAAGCTGTGATAAAACCGCTCCCGTTATTTATGTTAACATTTAATAACGACGAAGATATAAAGAAAATTTTTGAAATTGAATACCTGTGTCACATGCGTGTCAAGATCGAAGCAGTAAGAAGCACAAAATTAATTCCTCAATGCAAAAAATGTCAGAGATTTGGACACACACAAAAGTTCTGTTCACATAACCCAAAATGTGTAAAATGTGCAGGGGATCATTTGACCATCAATTGCCAAAAACCATCTGAACAAAAACCAAATTGCTCAAACTGCGGGAATGAACATCCAGCGAATTACCGCGGATGTGTAGTAGCTAAAGAACTTCAAAAACGAAGAGACTTAATTACTAAAGCAAAAAATATACAGCAAAAACAGCCAAGACAATTTAGATCTTCTCCAATAACGGAAGGAATATCCTATGCCCAAGTAGCAAATAACAGCGAAACTGAACAAAATCACAGTCAAAATGAACAGCAATCATTAATGCAAATGATGCAAACTCTAATATCTAAATTTGAAACACAAGAGAAAACAATGAAATCACTAGAACTCAGAATTTCTAAAATAGAAAATAATACAACAAAACAGTTTAAAAAATAAATAATGGATCAAACTGATTTAAGAATAGCAACCTGGAATGCCAATGGCCTCCTAAACAGACGCGAAGAAATACAAATATTCCTGGACTTTCAAAACATAAATATATGTCTTATTTCTGAAACTCATTTTACTAACCAAAATTATTTAAAACTAAAAGGTTATAAAATATACCATTCAATACATCCACAAAACCAAGCAAGAGGAGGAAGTGCTGTTATTATAAAAGAAAGTATTAAACATTACGAGGAACACCATCTTCAAACTGACAAAATCCAACTAGCGATGGTTGGAATCAAATCCACAAAACAAAAATTAAATGTAGGAGCTCTTTACTGCCCGCCAAGATATAACCTGAAAAAGGATGATTATAAAAACCTTTTCCTACATCTTGGTAATAGATTTATAGTAGGCGGAGACTTCAACGCGAAGCATATAGACTGGGGAGCGCGACTTACAACCCCTAAAGGTTCCGAACTCAACAAAGCAATAAGAGAGACGGGATGCAACTATCATACTACAGGTAAACCAACATACTGGCCTACAGATCAAAATAAATTACCAGATCTGCTAGACTTTTTCATATCTAAAAAAGTATCACCAAATTTTATAAAGATAGAAGAAAATTTTGATCTCTGTTCGGATCACTCGGGTGTCGTCCTCACCTTGAGCGAGAGAATAATCACAAAAGAAAATAAACCTTCTCTAACCAATAAAACGACGGATTGGGAAAGTTTTAGAATAAACTTGCAAACAAACATCAACTTATCCATTCAGCTAAAAAACAAGCAACAATTAGAAGAAGCAGCCGAGAACTTTAATAAAATAATACAAAATGCCGCTTGGAGTAATACCAAACAGTGTATTCGCAAAACCATAGGAAACAACTACTCAGTTGAAATACGAGAACTTGTCAAGGACAAAAGGAAAGCTAGAAGGAAGTGGCAAATGACCAGAGATCCTGCCGATAAAACTATCCTAAATAATAAAACACAAAAATTAAAAAGAGAAATTCAGAAAATAAAAGAAGAATCAATGAATAGCTACTTAAGTAATCTATCTGCGGACAAAGCCACTAACTACTCTCTTTGGAAAGCAACGAAAAGATTAAAACAACCAATTACACAAACACCACCTATAAGAAAAGAAAATGGACAATGGGCAAGAGACAATAAACAGAAAGCTGATACATTCGCAGATCATCTCGAAAATACTTTCAAACCAAACGAAGCACAAAATGATAATAACATAAATGAAGAATTTGACAATGAAGAAAGCGAAGATATACCACTAGTATCGCCTAGAGAAGTAACCAATGAAATATTAACAAACATGGGGTCGAAAAAAGCTCCCGGCTTCGATTTAATAACTGGGGAAATTCTTAAACAACTGCCCAGAAAAGGAATAGTTATATTAACATATCTAATTAATGCATCATTTAGGTTAAAACATGTTCCGAACATATGGAAAGTGGCGGAAGTAATTATGATACCAAAACTTGGAAAACCGCCAAACGATGTAAAATCCTACAGGCCAATATCCTTATTGCCAATAATTTCGAAATTATTTGAAAAACTGCTACTAAGAAGATTAAAACCATTAATAGAACGGAAAAATATAATTCCAAATCATCAATTTGGATTTCGCAACAAACATTCAACCATAGATCAAGTGCACAGGATAACTAGCATAATAGAAAAAGCTTTAGAAAATAAAGAAATCTGTGGAGCCATTTTTTTAGATATAGCGCAGGCTTTCGATAAGGTTTGGCATAAAGGCTTAATTTATAAATTAAATACATTATTGCCTAAGCAGTACGTTGACCTGTTAGAATCTTATATCTCTGATAGACTATTTAGAATTAAACAAGATGATTCCTTTTCAAACTTAAAAGAAATAAAAGCTGGGGTGCCACAAGGCAGTGTTTTAGGGCCTATACTTTATCTGTTGTATACTTGTACTTACCACAAACTGATAATGTTACAATAGCGACCTTTGCAGATGATACTGCTATTTTAGCAACAGCAAGTGATGAAGAATCAGTCACGGAAAATCTCCAAAGAACTTGTAACCAAATCACATCTTGGACAGAAAAATGGAGAATTAAACTAAATGAACAAAAATCCATTCACATTAATTTCACCAACAAAAAGTGTACAAATCAACATCAAGTCACAATCAATAACAATATCATTCCATATGCAAACACTGCTAAATACCTTGGAATGACGCTCGATGCAAAACTAAAATGGGTTGAACATGTAAAAAAGAAAAAACAAGAACTTGACTTAAAATACAGAAAAATGTATTGGTTACTAGGAAGAAGATCGCAGCTATCTATATCTAATAAAATTTTAATCTATAATCAGATATTAAAACCTGTATGGTCGTATGGCTCGCAACTTTGGCGTTGTACCAAACAAAGTCATAGAGAGAAAATTCAGAAATTCCAAAACAAAGTTCTACGTAACGCAGTGAACGCTCCATGGTATGTTCGCAACAGCGATATCTGTCGAGACCTCAAAGTTGACAGTATTAATACGGTGATTAAATGTTCTGCAACTAAACATGAAACAAGACTCCACCTTCACACTAATGTCGAGGCAATCCAACTGCTAGATAACGACGGCTTGAAAAGAAGACTCAAAAGAACAAAACCTTTTGAGTTAGTGTAGCAAATTAGTGAAAAGTGTACGTGAAAGTGCAATAAGTGCTGTGCTATAGTGCCATGTAGGAATTCAGGGAAAACTAGGAAATACCATTGGGTGTACACTAGAGACTATAATTTCCTAATTTTAGATTAGAGATAAATTAATGGTTAGTCTGTAAAGACTAGTTTTAATATCTAAAATAATAAAAAAAAAATAATAAAAAAAAAATAATGTAGTATAGATATTGTTCATACAAATTTATAAAAAATGGCAAAGTCAAGTTAAAATAAATTATGTTGCAACTGCGGCCGTGAAATGTCAATATTTGTATTTTTGGTACATAATAATGTAGGTCTATTTTCGTTGTCTCGAACGATTACCAGTACTTTTTAAATGTAATTTTGAATTCGCTTTTAGGGAGACTTAGCACCCCCGAGCTCCTTTAACTTCGCCCATGTGTTTAATACAGTCTTTATAAATATCTTTAATGTAAATTAAAAATTATAAATATTTAAATATACCTACCTATCTTTACTGCTCGTATATAATAAAACTACACATCGCATTTTATTTTCATATTATACTAGGTGTATTGATTCAGAAGACTAAATCGGAAATTAAGAGCGAAATTTTTTCTGTTTATTCAAAACTAGAACCGACAATATACTAGTAAAACTATATGCTATTTACCTGCAGCCCATCACACAACTTTTGTTTCATATATTTTAAATCTTTTCGAACAGCCCCAGTAAAGAACAAAAGACAAGAATTTTATGTCAAAGTTAGTTCACTGACTGCAGACTATAAGACTTTCAACTTTAGTGTATTGCGTTCAAACGGTATTTTTTATTGCTTGTTATTGTCGAGTGTAAAATTATATGTGGTTTTATTACAATTTTTCCTATTTGAAACAAAGTTAAAATTAGAAATCCCACAGTATGTCAAAGGACAGAAGAAAAATACACAGTCATATTCAGCCAGATTGTAAATCACGTAATTAAAATGATTTCACTGTGAAAAATACTGTTGATTACATTCATTTTTCATGCTATAATTGTTATGACCAGCATAAAAACAAATTAGCAATCGTGTAAGATATTTATTATATCTGCTTAGGCAATTTTGCGAAGTGTGTAAAAACTTTGCGCTTTAATTAATTTTCATATTTCATTCTCCATTCGGTCTAATGACAAAGCCACTAATAGACACTGGGTACTGATTTAGCCTTCATAAAGCTCTTACCACAGAGACGGAATCAAAATATTTTCAAAGGCAAGAAATTTTAGTGCTGTAATTCTATATTTATTACATAAATAATTATGAGATGGGAATTGAAGGCGTTTAATTTTATATTCCTAAATGGGAACAAATTAAACGTTCGTAAAAATAATTCATGTTGGACGGCATTTTTTTTAATACAACAAACGCTAACTTTTTACATAGTATAATACAAAATATCCGAAAATAAATGCTTGATAAAAAGGTTAGGTTTTAGTTATGTTTTATATTATTTCTGTGTATTCAGTATTTTTTACTGTGCTTCACGACCACCGAGTATTTATACAATTAGAATTTATAAGTTGTTTAAGTGTTCTCCATATTAATGCAGAATTGTTTTTATTGCTGTCTATCATATTACTATAATATTTTCTTTTTTCCTCTTTAATTGTATTGGTAACTGTATTTCTACAATGTTTATAAGTATTCCAATCAACAATATTCCCTGTATAATTAAATTTCTTATAAGCATTGTTTTTAATAGCTACAGCATTATACCATTTTTTCTGATTAGTAACTGTTATATAATCTGTAGAAGCATTCAAACAATTATTTATATTCTTGTACAAAATATAAATTAACATTACTTACTAAATACGGCCATTTACAATTAAATAATTAATTGATCATGCGCGTTTCATTGATTTTTTTAATAAATTTTATTTCCTTCTTAATTACTTCTGGAAAATGACTGCAAGATATTTCAATGGTCTGATGATCTGCAATTTTAGGTGTCACTAGAACTTCGCACTTACACTGATATCATTAGAGACCACATAGTCAATAAGCGATTTACAGTTTACAGTTATTCGCGTATAATCACTGACTAGTTGTTTATAGTCATGGATTTCAAAAGTTTCTTTAATTTTATTTCGATAGAAATTGTCACTTTTCCGATCTAATTAATAACAATTTTCTGTCATTCATTTAAAAAGTTTTTTTTTTGCTCGCCACACGTACGTAGTTGATGCTATTATGCCATAAATTTTTGTTAGAAAAAGTATTTATTTCTGTTTAGATATTGTTTATATCACCGAGGTAATTGTATAAAAAGTAAATCATTTTTTGGACTAGTTCGAAAAATATATCGACATTACTTATACAAATAGTAGTAGATTAAATTCCGAAATAACTTCATTAACAAAAATATATCTAAAACGAAAACAGTAAGGTTAGTATTTTTTATTAAACTTATTGTTACTTAAATATATTTAATCTTAATTTTACATAGTTCATCCCGACATAATGCTCCTGCTATGCCAAAAATAGGAGCAATCTAAAAATTAGACGTAGATAAAATTAAGATGTTTCATGAAAATTGATACTCTTTACCTTTGTCATTAAGTATTTTTCATTTAGCGCGTCAACAAGAAATGGATTTATTTCTTCTTTAGTTTAGAGTCTTGGACTTCTTAGGACAATATCCTTCAGATTTTCTTTTCAAGAACGGCCACAATTTTTGAATATTTTTTTTATATTGACATTATTTTTCACATTTAAAGTAGCTTTCAACATGGAATAGTGCGCCCATAAAGTAGATAACTTTACTTTGTTAGATAAAAAGAAAAATATGCAATACATAATTACGTTCTCAGAATATGATGCGACGTTTTATTCATTTTTTCAATCCATAAACCACCTACAGCAATTCTCATAAACTTGTCTCCATTTTTGAGGTAACATTGCAAGAGTAGCAATATTTGCTGATTCTAATATATCAGGTGACGTGCTAGATATATTAAATGATTCTACTTCACTACCATTCTCCATTTTTACCTCTCGCTAAGAGAGGTATTGGATTCATGCTAAAATTCGCATATTCAGACTTATAAGCACGATTTAAGGTGTCTAGAATCCGATTATAACATTTTTAAAATGATGACTGTGTGTGTGTGTGTGTGTGTGTGTATGTCTGGATGTTGGAGGAGCGATTTCTCAAAAACTATAGGACTTTAATAATTGTTTAACTATGAATTCCTCAATCTGACATTCATGGGAAGAGCTGAATAGGTTTTGGTAACAAATGGACAACCGGAAGTAATAGTTTCTTAGAGAAATTCATCTAAATATAATTTTTTTAGAAATTTTTGTTATTACAAATATTGAAGAACATAAAATTCTCCATCTAATACACTTAAAAATTTTATTATATCTTGTATAGATTTAGAGATAAAGACACTATAATATATAGAATAATCTAATCGCAGAGGCTAAGGCACTAAGGAAACTATTTGATAAATTCAAATGTTTATAACGTAATTTGTAAATGACAGATGTCAGTGTCAAAAATCAACAGTTTTAGTGACATTCTGATAGCTTTTTCTGGGAAGTACATTTAATCTTTCTTATTGTTTTATTAATTCAATATTTGAAATTATAGGTAAAATGCATATATCCATCAGAAATACCGCCAATCTGGATAATGAATTGGAAGAATCTCTGACATTAAGGAACTTCCTCATACAATGAAAAATATATAATTAGAATTATATGTCTGCAGAAGACATGTTAAATACAATAAAAAAAACAATATTTGGGTTAAGTTCTGTAATTTTTTGTTATAAAACGACGTGCTGGCCACAACAGATTTTTCATTTTTAATTTGTAATTCTTGCAAATTTATCTTCATAATGTATACTGATGAGTTTTGACGTCTAGAAAATATAATATTTATAAAATATTTGCGGTTGTCTTTGTTGTCATGGTAGGAACAAATTCATTGTTGCGTCATATTGACATATGTGAGATTTCATAAATTTTTTAAATTTGTATAGAAAAAATAAGTTGAATGTTATACTGCTCCATCTTAAATTGATGATGGAACTCTTTAGTTAAACGGTTGGCGAAAAAATTTGTTTCAGTACAAAAAAAGCTTATTTGGAACTCGTCCCAAAATAATGCATTTTTTGTATTAATGAAACAATGGTATATTATATAAGTTATAAGTATAGGTAAGTTAAATGCCATACGAGTACAGTAAAATCACTTTTCTGACGCGGTGCGTATACTCTTTTTTCGTATTTTATATTTATAATTAAATAATAATTGACATTTGATTTTTTTGCGGCATAATATTCTGAATTAGAAATATCTAAAAAAAAACATAGTAGTCTGATTCTCAGTAACAAAATACCTTGACAGTTATTGTTTTTTTGTACCTTGCAACCTCCAAACAAATCTCTGGAGATTTATTTGCAAAACGATGGATGTAGATGATACAAAGAACGTGGGAAACGATTTAGGAGATAAACAATAAAAAATAAAAATAAACAATTCCTTGTGTCCAAATGTATTTTAAAGACAAAACCGTTGCTATGTTGTAAAGTAACCCATTACTGTACGATTTTGAGTATATTAAAATACTACATTACTCTACCAAATACGAAAAATCATTCATTTTGCTCACTTTACTTGTTAGTAGCGTAAATTGAGTTTTTGTTATAGCCAAAACTTTATTGCAACATATCTCCTTAGTATTCTACGCTCAGCTCCTAAGTTTAGGTTAGTCAGATATCATAAAACGCAATAGCTTCCATGATTGCTGTACTTGTAACGCTACAATTGGGCGACTGTCAAATGGACGATTGTCAACTGGGCGATGGTTAATTGGAAGACTGTCGTTTAGGCCACAGAAACTTAAATTTTTTTACACACTTAGCAGGCATACAATTAAACGGATTTTATGCAACAGGTAAAATATGTGCCATAAAAGTTGCGCCCTGATTTTTCTAAACATACTCTAACATAACGCACAATTTTGTAATTCTACTTATTTTTGTTTTTCTTTTTTTAAAAGTATTTCTCGAAAATGATTGACTGATGAAATGAGTATACCATATTTTTTCTAGAAAATAGAAAATTTGCAAATTCTCCGAGAAAAAAAAGTACTTTACTCAGAAGTTGCATAATAACTATTTATGTATTAAGGGCGAAATGATGTAGATTTTGGCCCGCGGTGCAAGATTGAAGCCCGACGCGTAGCGGAGGGTTACAATGCACCTAGGGCCAAAATATATTTCGCCCGTAATACATACAATATTTTTTGCACATTCAGAGTAGTGTTACTTCATCACCGTGATTAAAGTAAAACGATGTTCAAATCAAAGTTAGATCATAGTAGTCTATTTGACATAGGTACGTTGTCACGGATAACAATGAAAACAAACAAGTTAATGATAGATGTAATTATTTTAACTGGGCACGAAAAGCTCTACTACTACTTTTTCGCCCTCGGTCGAAAAAGAGTGTCATTTCGCTCTTAAAATAATGCTGTTAGTCCGACTTTTACGCCCGGATGCGCAAAAAACCTTTTTTCTACGTCTAAATTAAAATGCGTGAAGAAAAGTGCTATAGCATTTCATTTTTTCAACCATTTGCGTTATAAAAGGGTGAATTTTTTCACGCTTTTATTGTGTAAAAAATACATATTACATGAACGCATTTTAATAAAAATTTGTGGCCAGCACAATACCTCTCGCCATATTAGGCTATATGAGTGTTATATTTAACATTTCACAATTATGGTAAACATAAACATTCTAATTCATCTATTCTATTAGATCTTTTATATTTTTTAATTCATCCTATGAACAAGTTTTCTCCTACTCTTCTAAATATTCGAGATTCTTCCAATTCATTGAAGTGATTGGTGGTATTTCTGTTGGGTATATGTGGGTATATGTAAAATATGCAATGAATCTATAATTTTAAATATTTTAATATTAATAAAATAAGAATTATGGGATGTAATTCCCAGAAAAAACCTTCAGTAATGTCACTCGATTTTTGACACAAACATTTTAATTTTTCAACTGGTTTCCAAGGAGTTGTTTGGGCTGTGAGATTCATTACAACAGATTATTTTATATATTTATTTTTTTCTATCTCTACATCAGTGTAAGATATAATAAAAATTTTAAATGTGTCAGGTAGAAAATTTTATATTCTTTAATATTTGTGATAACCTAAATTTAAAAAATATATATATTTAGAAGATTTATTTTAAAACACTGCTACTTCCGGTTGTCCTATTGTTACCAAAATCTAATCAGCTCTTTCCGTTAATGTCAAATTGAGGAATCCGTAAACAGGTCTTCAGGTCTTTAGTCTTATAAAATTTCAGAAATAATACTCACACACACACACACACACACACAGCCATCATCATAAAAATGTTAAAATCGGATTGTAGGTGCCTTAAAAAGCGTACTTTTTTAACTGACAGAAAAAAAAGAGTTAAATTGTATTTAACAGTAAATTGAAATTCAAATACTTTCTTATTTGAAGTAAAGAAAAGAAAAAAAAAACATTATTTTTTTCTATAAGACCTCATAATACGAGTATACTGGCCTGCACTCACAGAGGTGTCATATGTTACAAAATGGGTAATATGAGTGATGATATATTTACTTTATTTATTTAATGTTGAAATTACTTAGTGGGCAAATAGTAAATCAGAGACAAAATTGATGATGATGGTTGCATCGTGAAATGTCAGAATTTAATAGGGTTCATTGATGCAACTTTGTTAGCCCATGCCATGAGTTCAGTTCACATGGGTTTTTTCGCTATTAATTCCGTCCATGGCGGATAATTTCTAATGGTCGGCCATAAAACGCGCATTCGCATCAGGTTAGTAAATTACCTACTGCAGTATGTATATCTTCGACCCGCAGCATCACTGAATGTTACTGCGCTCGCTAAAATATGAATCTACCGCGGCAGCGAAATGATTATAAAGTACGCTTAATGTGACAAGATTTATGTAAACGTAAATCCGTACAAGTAATTTAACAAGTTATTAAATCAAAACACCGACCATTTTTCCTGCTCCGCACACGAAATGTTTACAACTGGAATTCTAACTCATTTTTACACCTTTACTCAAGAATTCTAGATTCCAGACTATATGGTATTTCCCAGTAAATTCTACACGAATTTTTAGATAACGCAAGGATGTAAATTATTCCCGCAATGGCAATTTGTCGCGTGTATGAAAGTGCGAGGTTATTCGTATATTTATGAGACTTTTACTTTTGCTGGATCAATTTTTAGTACGCTATAAATTTAGAGTTTTACATTACCTATATAACTAATAATATAAGCATGTGAGAGATTTTTCTATTCGTATAACTTCAAATTCAAATAAGATATTATGATATAGTCGCACGTTGGTGTGATAGCACATTTTAAAGTAATCAGTTTTTTAAAAATGCTACTGGTCAAAAATATGACTTGGCCTTTTTATCAGATATATTGGTACGCTTTGGCATTTATAAAAAAGATTTGTTTAATTTATCTGTAAAATATATGGAAAAAGTATTAATGTATACCTGTAGAAAATTCAATAATCTTTAATTTTTATAATAACATAAAATGCGAAAAAATTACATTTAATAGTATGCTTTAAGGAAAAACCATTATGAGCTTCAAGTAAAGTGCCATTTCCGGTTATCCGATTTACACAAAAATCTAATGTTTGTGTATTTGAGTTAGAGCGTAGACAAAATCCGTAGACATACTCGTACGTACATACATACACACACACACACACACACACACACACACACACACACACACACACACACACACACACACACACACATTCTCTCATACAGATATAATAGTAAAAATGTTAAAATTGGATTCTAGGGACCTTAAAACGTGATCATTTACTAAAATCTTGATATGCGATTTTTAGCACCTCCCTTATCAAGGGTAGCGGGAGGTTAAAATGGCCGATAGCTGGTTCTGTGTTGTTTCAATCTGTGTTTTAATTATAACAATTTAATCAAATATTAATATTCTGTTAGTCAGAAATGGATGAATATTTCAGACCAGAAACAGCAGACAAATATTGACTGCAACTCTCAACCATTTTGTTTTAAATTTAGTTAATTTAAATTTAATTAAAAATTAAATGTTTGGCTGTTGGATAGACTACTAGATTAAATTTATTTTAAAAAAATTCACGATGCAGTCTCTCAGATTTTATTTTTTTCTGTTTGAACCGTAACAGATATCACAAATTGAACAGAGAGGGAAAAGTTTACTATTGAATGTATCTTTCTGAAAAAAAATAATTTTACGTTATCAGCGTGGCTATTAAAAAGTTTTGGTGTAATCAATGTTGGGACACCTAAGTTTCATATAAAAGATGACATAACTATACGAACTGTCATACCAAATTTCATCCAAATCGAATAAAGCGTTCTGTTATTATAAGCAAAATTAATTTTTTTTTTTTTTTTTGAAGAACTTTGAAGTAGAATTCCGGCTAAATGGTACACTTTCCGGTAGAAGCAAGTTTAGCTAAATCGTCTTATTTTAGCCTCAGGAATCTGTGGTTAAGCCATGTCCCCCTATTTAAGAGACACCTGTATATTAAAGAAAATACTCTTCTCTATACAGTTTGATTATACATTTTCCTTTATATTCAATAGATGTAGATTTAAAGCATTATAAAGATATTAATTTTCAAAAATTAGTCAACTTTGCTATTTATCATGGAAACAGCTGATATATTCAAAAATTTCTAATTGACAGATGTCAGTTACAAGTGCAAAACCAAATTTGGAAAGTATAGGATCAAAAATTGGTATGTCATAGTGTTCCTTGCAAGTGATATGCAGAGAAACGCCAAAGAGAAGATGGAAGGACTGTATCGGAGAAGACTTGAGAGAGATGAAGAACTGTGTGAAGAAGGTGCGTTAGGCAGGAATTAGTGGAAGAGAAGAGGAAACAGCGACCCCTAATAAAATAGGGGAAAACTGAAGAAGAAAAAAGGAAGTGTCAAGTGCAGTTTACTTAGTGTATGTTTATGTTATAATTTTATTGGATATATAGAACCTTTTCAAATGAACTTTTGCTATGGAATTTATAAAAAATAGTACGTGTTCGTGTTCGATTTTACATATTATATAGAATCTGTTCCAAGGACCTTTTGGTATGGGGTTTGTACAAAATACATCGAATTGACGGAAGGTCTTGTGCTGGCCACAACAAATTTTTTATGTAAAATATGGATTTTTAGCTGTTTTGCATCTAGATCTATAATCGATACTACCACCATTAAATCCGTCGGAAAATTTCCTATAAGAATATGTACACATATGTTACAACTTTATAACCAAAAGTCCTGTGTAAGTGAACGCTATAAGGGTTTGGATCTTCGACTAATAGGAAATAGAAAAAAATATATAAAAACTATTGTTAATTACAAAGTAACTCAGTTTAAAGATCTGGGGATTATATTTGACATAAAATTAACATTTAATGTACACATTGTGACTACAAAAATTTAGGATTTGTAATTAGAATTGTCGGTCTATAAAATAACTCAACATTTAAAGCTTATATTGCGCATTTGTCCGTTCTAAGCTAGAATATTGTCTACAAATCTTGAATCCAACATATAGTTTGAGTCCAGCATAAATTCATCAAATATTGCTATTTTAAAATTCATGGACAATATTCTATTTACGACTGTCTGAAGTGAACTTGGTGTCATTAAGTAGCAGAAGAAAGTTACAATCATATCTCTACTTATATAAATTAATTAACAATAATAATGATGACCCATGTAGTCTTGAGCTATTATCATTTCATATTCCATGAATCACTTCAAGAAATCAAATAACATTTCATTATAAAACAGCTAAGATTAATTATGAATTGAAATCTCCAATAAGACAACTGTGTTGGATATAACAATACAGGGTGTTAACAAATAAGTATCACAAATTATGAGAGCATATAGTACTGACCAAAATGAGTAAAAAAAGCTTAATCAACATGGGTCCGATCTTCAATAGATTCCGAGATATAAGGCAATGAAAAATGAGTTTTTTCGGTGTTTACCTCTGCTATCCCTAAAACTGTAAGAATTACGACTTTGATTAAATGAGACATTTTGTTTACCTTTTAGAGGTTGTTGTTTTAATTCAAATGTGGCGACCTTGGCCAATATTTAGTTTTCAAATAACTTCGTAACTGTTAGAAAGTGGAAAAAAAATGTTTCATATAAAATGTTATTTTCTTCGATTCTAATACAAAATGGCCTCTTTCTCAAAAACAATTGAAGATTTTTTACACATTTTCGTCAGTACTGTATGCCCTCATAATTTGTGACACTTTTTTTGAACACCCTGTTATCATGTATTATTGACATTGACATATTTTACCATTCCTTTCCTACATTTAAGAGTATTATTAAATTATTTTCCATATAAGTTACTTGTAACTTCCTTATAGGTATTTCTATCGATTATCTACCGTTGAAGTACATTTTCTTATTTATATTTTGTATCCTGTTGGATTGATTTATTAATATATAAATAAATTACTGTTTTTCATTATTTATAAATATTTCTGTTAATTAAAAACAAATGTAAAATGTTAGTATTGATGAACACGCATATATGGTTGTTTATTTATGGATATTGTAACAGTAATGGACGCCGTGCATCCAAAGTATATCGACGTACATATTCACGAATGAATTTATATGAATTAGATTGTTTCTTCATTCTTACGTATATCTTTTGGATACTTAATTTTTTCTAAAAATTAAAATATCTCAAAAACCATTGCGTTTATCAAGAGTACCTTTTGTGTGTATTTTTGATTTGTATGTAATATTTTATCAGTAGAAATGTTAATAAGTAAAAAAATAACTATGGAAAACGTTCAAGAATTCCCCATGTGAGACGCCTCTGGTTGAAATATAGAAACAAAAGAATGTATAAAAATGAATCTAAATAAGCAGTATCCTCATACCAAATTTCAAAATTTTAGTGTAACTAGTACCAGAATTAAACAAAAATGAGTGTGATGAAGTGCGCTTCAAAGGACTGTCAAATATAAAAGTACAAAAGGGCCTTTCAACGTTGATACCGCAAATTGTTTATGTTTGTTAGAATACTTCTAGTACCCAGGTTTAGATTCAAGGAAAAATTCTTATTTTTACAGTACATGTCCAAATCTTTGCAAAACTTGAGAAACCAGTGACAGTGTTTACATTTTATTTATGGCAGATAGAATTTAAGGTTACTTTGTGAATGTAATGGAGGGACGTTTAAACGGTTTATTACGATCCCCGACTCTGGTAACATACTATAACTCCATTTCCTGACATACCTTCATAAAACATTTTTTACTCAACATGATTCCCTTAACATGTGGTTTGGAACACTCGTTATGAGTCAGCCTGTATGTTTTTACCTTTTTTTTAACAATCTGTATATCAATATAAATAGTTTCATTTTCATATTGCAGAGTACCGTCTCGTATTCGAGATTTCTCGTCTCGACGAGACGAGACAGGAATGTAAAAAATATTTTACGAGACGAGATATATTTGCCGAGATCTCGAAAACTGTTTCGAGATTTACCGGTTGTTAGTTTTTCATGAGATATTTGCAAACGTGTGAAATTTAACATATTTTTAGTGATATCTATCTCTATTTAGCTATGGCATTTTTGAATAAAAAGATAATAAAGTATTTGACATTTTATCTGCCAGAATTTGTTAAGCTTCCAAGTGACTTGAAAAGTTTTCTCTCTCGCATAATGACATGAGTGCAGGAGAGACAAAAAAAAGCGCTACTTTTTCTTAAAAGTCTATACAAATTCTGACTGTCAAGTAATTGTCAAATGTCATTTTTGTTCATATTTTTGATGTAAACAAGTAGTGTTATAAATGATTGATATTAAACTGAAAAATGGCAAAATGGGATAGAGAAGTAATTGAAATCTTAATCGGGTATAAGGTTTATAAGGTCACTTACAAAGATAATTTTTAAGTCACTTGAAAATAAAAACTTCATCGTGTAATCAAGCTTTAGCTAAGATTTTTAGCGTTATTTTCTTTTCAATGTTTTATACTGGATTAGAAAATGAAAGATAAATATTAAATTACTAAAATTACTATTAATACAAAAATGTATAAATTTAATAATTAGTTTATGGGACCATAATATACATATTAAATTTCCGTCGAGAAATCTCGGCGAGAATCTCGGCCGAGACGAGACTCTATTAAACGAGACGAGAAATAATTTTAGGAATTTGAAACGAAACGAGACGAGACGAGACAATGAATTTTTCGTCTCGTCTCGTCTCGACAGAATCACTATGAAGAATAGAGCATTGCACGAGATAGGACTTATATTTCGGGGTCAGTAATTGGCTAATAATTTTAAAAAAATGATTTACCAATTGAAGATAAAGATAACGACACGGCATCACTTAAAGTTTGATGATATGTGTTGTAATACATTTCATAATGTATGGCACCTGGCATAAATTTCAACTTATATCAACTTTACGTTTTTCTTGTAGCACTGTTACGTAGCTACGTAACTGTATGAAATACGTAACATCATTGTGAACATTGCAATTGAAAACTTATATATACTTCAACTTTATGCTTACGGTAACGATTCATCCATCGTGACTCAAGCCTTATGTCACACGTTTTACCCACTGGCTTGCAGTTAGATTATATTATAGGCATAGGCAATATTAAGTAAAATAATTGTGTATAATATTTAATTCTGTTACAAGAATGTACAATGTAGGACATAGATATCCAACTTTTTGTATCTTCTGGGACTCATCACCCAACAAATTTATTCAAAGGCTGCTTAAACAAATTAATATTTATTTATGATTAAAATGTAACTCATATTACCAATTAAGACAACGTTTACTTTTTAAACAAATATATACAAACATAACATTTTTAATGTGAACACTGAGTCTATTTTTCTTTTAATACCAATGCATCTGTATTTAGTTTGACAGAGGTTGTGCCGATGAGAACTGTATATTCATAAGGGTTAAATAAAAATTTTGTTCTAATTTTTCTTTTTGTTTGATTTGTACTGGAAAATAATATACGTACTCCACAAACAAGGCGTTATGAACTGGCCACGTGTGTAATACATAATTTGTTTTTTATTCTTCTTCTTTTCCAAGTTGCACATCTGATTGCAATGCTAAGCACTCCATTTGCAAGTTCACAGGCAATGAGTTGATGTCAGCTAACAATGGAATAGGAAATATATTGAAAATAGTGTTTGATGTTTTTATCTCTCTCTAAGAGAAGTATTGAATACATGCTAAAAATAGCATACCTATATTTTAGTGAATAAGCACGTTACTAGAATACGATTTTATCATTTTTATAATAATGTGAGTGTGGATATACAGTGTGTTAATTAAAAAACTGGCCATAGGCGTTTAACATGGGAAAACAGTTTTACTTTGCGCAAAAGTCCCCAATTAATTTTAGACAAAATGATTCAAATAAGTGTTACAGATAATTATATTCTACGCCTAAATCAGTAAACAGTTTTAATTTTGCACGTTTGGTAACTTGTAAAATCTAATTTGAAACTGTATGAAAATATTGCTCATTTCTAGCGATACCCATGGAAATAAAACAAAATTACAGAGAAATGCGTATCGTTTGAACTGTCAGAAATTCAGTTTTCAATTAAAAGTTGCAGATAATTCAATTCTGGTATTATTTTTAAAATCTAATACTTAAATAACTTTTAGTATTATTAATTTTTCACATTCTATCTATAAAATTAAATTTCTGACAGTTCAAACGAAATGAATTTCTTTCTAATTTTGTTTCAATTTCATGGGTATTGCTACAAGTGAGCAATATTTATACAATTTCAAATTAGATTTTGCAAGTTACTAAACGTGAAAAATTAAATATGTTTAGTAATTTAGGCGTAGAATATTAATATCTACAACATCTATTTGAAACATTTTTATCTAAAATTAATTGGGGACTTTTGCGCAAAGAAAAACTGTTTTCCCATTTTAAACGCCTATGGCCAGGTTCTTAATTAACACACTGTATATGTGTATGTATACCTATGAATTTTGTCTACGCTGTAACTTAAATACTATCATTCAGAAAATTCTGAAACCCTATTCTAATATGGAAAGAAACCATTAGATTTTTGTGTAAATCGGATAATCGGAAATGGTGTGTGTGTGTGTGTGTGTGTGTATGTGTGTAGATGTGTGGATGTGTGGTTATGTGTGTGTGTGTGTGTGTGTGTGTGTGTGTGTGTGGCTAGATGCTGGAGGGACAATTTCTCAAATTATATAAGACTAAAGATCAATTTAACTACGTATACTTTAATCTGACATTAATGGGAAGAGCTTAAAAGGTTTTGGCAACAATTGGACAACCGGAAGTGGTAGTTTCTTAAAAAAATCTCAATATTATTTTTTTAGAAATTTGTGTTATTACAAATATTAAAGAATATAAAATTCTCTATCCGATACACAGCTTCTTTATTATATCTTCTATAGATTTAGTAATAAGGAATTATAAATACCTATACATAAAATAATCCGTTCTAATGGACAGCCCAAACAACCATTTGAAAAATGAAAATGTTTGTAATTAACAGAAAAATGTTATACTCGGTTTATGCAGGCAACTGAATTTAAAAATTAAATTGTAAAACTAAACTAAACAATTAGAAACCATTGTTATCAATGACAATGTTTATACAACTGAACTGAAGAATTAAAAGAATTAAACTAATGAAACTAAATAAAGAAGTAGGCTATTTTCAACTTTTAGTTTAATTTTATAATTTCTTAGTTTTGCGCCTGCGCCAATCACGCACTTATGACAGATTTTCGCACCTAACCTATGAAAATGTACGATGATAACAAAGTTTCTGCAGAAAAGAGCGATGAAATACTAATTGGACTTATTCAACAAATTGTTTACCTTTATTTTTTTAATCTATATAAATATAATGTATCGCAATTTCACCTATAAAAGTTAGATTATACGAAATGTCAAATATAAAATTCTGAATTTTAATTTACTGCATAAACAACGTTATTTAGTTTAGTTTCTTAATTTAGTGGCTTAACTTAATTTCATAATTTACATGCTGTATAAACCCAGCATTAGTGTCAAAAATACAGATACATTACTGAAGGCTTTTTCTGCGAAGTACATTTAATATTTCTTATTTTATTATCAATTAAACATTTAAAATTACAGATACATATGTATATTTTAGGAATGACGAATTCCGATAATTTTGATACCCGAGTACCCGAAACAACTACCCGGATAATACCCTGTATCCGTCAATTACCCGATACCCTTTAATTACCCGTTATCCTTTACGTACATATATACAATTCGTTAATTTGTTAATTACCAGTTACCCTTATATTAGCAGTTTACTTTTTAATAAAATTCATAATTACTGTTTACATGTATTTATTAAATAAAAAGTAATACAAGTAAATAATATACTGTATCTCTATAAAAAATTTAACATAAATTATATTAATTACCTATGGTATAGTAATAAAAAGCTATTCTTTTAGATACAATCTTTCCGGAAGCTGAAAACTGTTCGGGTAGTTAAAGGGTATTGGGTAATTAACGGGCAGCGGGTATATTTCGGGTAGTCAGGTAAGAAATTTTATACCCGGGTACATTATTATCGGGTAGGTTCCGAGTACCCGGGTACCCATCGTCATTCCTAGTATATGTCATATCAGTGCAAACAGATTTACAAGTGTTAGCGATAAAAAAGTGAAAAGAAGGAGCACAGGACAGAATTCATTGAAAGAATATTACAAGAGAATCCATGGGCCTACACGGCCTGGAGAACTGAGTATTATTACTATCCATTCTAATATAATAAATGCGAAAGTAATTCTGTATGTCTATCTGCCTGTCTATTACGTTTTCACGCCTAAGCCGCTGAACCAATTTTGATGAATTTTGGTATAGAGATGGATTGGAACTTGGAGAAGGGCATAGGCTACCTTTTGTCGCGAAAATAAAACTTGAAGAGGGTGAAATAGGGGATGAAAAGTTGTATGGAGAACACATCATTTCTCCCGCTGAACCAATTTTGATGAATTTTGTTATAGAGATAGAATGGACCTTGGAGAAGCACATAGGCTACCTTTTGTCGCGAAAATAAAACTTGAAGGGGTGAAATAGGGGATGAAAGTTTGTATGGAGAACCCATCATTTCTCAAGTTAGGGATATAAAAATTCTTATTTATGCTTTTGGTAAGAAATAAAAAGTGTTTTAGCTTTT
This sequence comes from Ophonus ardosiacus, assembly GCA_943142095.1. Lineage (NCBI taxonomy): Eukaryota > Metazoa > Arthropoda > Insecta > Coleoptera > Carabidae > Ophonus > Ophonus ardosiacus. Next base: position 32,808,834 of record OW964831.1, on the reverse strand, counting down.
TTGAAAAATCATCCCTTATGGCAGTACAATAGGGGATGATTTCAATTATTTTTTTATCTTTGTATCTATAGTTAAGTTTTAACCGTTAGCAGATTTTCGATATTTGTCGGAGAGATAGCTTGCATCATATGTACATAAGTAAAAGTACCCGAGACTTGTTTAGAAAAGGAAACTGTTAGGTGTGGTGCAGGGATCGGGAGGGCAGTGGGCGGAGCCTGTTACATGTACGATGCGAGGCAGGTTGCCGGCTCCCTACGCAGCACATGTCTCCGAATTAAATGTGAAAAATAACTGGTACACGTGTAGGTAATCGTTATTCTAGCTTTACCCGTGCGAAGTCAATGGAATTGAAGAATCTCGAACATTTATGCTGGGTTTATGCAGCATGTAAATTATAAAATTAAATTAAGTCACTAAATTAAGAAACTAAATTAAAATAACGTCGTTTATGCAGTAAATTAAAATCCAGAATTTTATGTTCGACATTTCATATAATCTAACTTTTATAGGTGAAATTGCGATACATGATACATTATATTTATATAGGATAAAAAAAATTAAGGTACCTATATAATTTGTTGAATAAGTCCAGTTAGCATTTCGTCGTAAAAAGAATTGAAATTTTGTCTAATTATAATTAGATATTATTTTATTACGCAATATGTGTAATAATTTAGTATAATTTGCAAATCTTAATTTAGCATTTTAACTAATCCGAAATAGATAATAAATATTTTGTAAAAAATCGTTAATATAAATATGCAAAAAGTTATTTTAATTACTTATTTTATTTAATTTTACTATATTTTGGCTTCATTATTTTTGCCCTACAATTTTCGGTGATTTATCTAATGAAATAGGTAAGTAAATAGAAAATTTAAATTAAAGTTATTTTTTTATTTATGTTTAGTTTAATACTAAATGTAGTCATTTAATCTAATTTTGTATTTAATTTTACTAAAATTTGTTACTACAAATTTAGAAAAATTTAACTAAATTATCGTAGACAATTTAATGAAAACATATTAGTAGGCTGAAAAATAAAGATTTGTTTAGTTAATATTACTACAATTTAGATGGTTTTTTTTCTGTGTCTTTGCAATAAGGGATTCATATCAGTTCTTATCTTATTTACACTCGGATTATAAGCGTCCCCAAAAAAAGCACAAACTTAATGTAATAATAAATGTGTCCAACATCGTAGCTTACTGTTTTCTGCGGTAAAGTTTTTGATCAACTAACCAAGAATCTAGTATTCACCCTGTTTCTTATAATCATTTATAAGTGCATCCAATTTAAAAATCTAATACTTGCAACTGTTATTATTGAAAGCTACACTTTAAAAAATGTGAAACAATCTCATTTGAACGATTTGTGTTGTATAAAACAAAACTATGTTATTCCCTCCATCCCGTCTGACACTATTAATCCTTGTGGGTATGAAGTAGTTTTCGATTTCCTCGCTGGTTCCTGCTGTGCGCTCGTGTAATTATCAGCGGCGGGTGATTGACGATCGCAGCCGCCACGGCCTCCTGTGATGTGTGTGCTGTGCCTCCTTACCCCTGCCCCTGCCGCCCTTTTTACCTGTTAGTACGTGGGCCCCAGGTGTAAATATTTAAATATTATAACCATATGAGTTGTGGGATTGATTTGTTATGGTGGAGTGAAACAATAGAATGGGAATATACAATGTGATTGGCTGAAGGTGTGGATGGAATAAATTTGTATTTCGTATGGGCTGCAATGGCGGGAAATAAAATAAGTAAATTTATTTTATTGACGGAAAATTATAATTTATTGCTTTTTACAATTTTCTATTATATGAACAGAGGTTTATCAGTTATTAGCATACTATAGTCAGAAAAATTGACTCTATCGGGTTCAGCAATAAAAAAGCGGCATGTCGCTCATGCATTATAACATGGGCGCCAACGGGCCATTATTTGCGCCGCTCTATTGGAATGAAGACAGGCATTGAATGGTACTTCTATCTGCTCAAGTGTTCCGTACAGTAAAACAATCTTACTATTCTATTTTTGTTTGAAATAATTTAAGGTACTACAATTTTCATTCTCATAAGAAATTATTTCAAACAAAAATAGCGTTATATTAAAGGAACAGTAAGATTATTTTACTATACGCAGCATATCATAATTACGATATTTATAGTTTTATTGCTAGAGTAAATTTTTCTGACTTTATTATTTTTTTTTTGTACGAAAACTGTAAAATTAGTACCTAATTAGTTATTGTAGTGTACAAATAATTTTATTTATTTAATCTTGATTACGTACACTGTTCTGTAGCTAATTTCAGAGTGATGTGTCAAATTTAAATTCCAATTATTTTATGTTTATTTTTATGTAATGCAATGTTAATCATGGTATGAAAATAACTCTTTATTATTATTATTATTTATCAAGTACTTCACTTAGCAAATTTAAATTTAATAAACTTGTTTAATTTCTTATTGTTTTGTTACAATATACATTTACGTTTGTTGGTTATGCAAAAAAAAAATTTGTTGTGGCCAACACAATACCTCTCGCTATTTCCATTTTATGTTACATAAGTATTGTATTGCACTTCGCTATCGAATCGTCGTTTTCTAACAAAAATATTACAGAACTTTGCCAAAATATTGTTCTTATTGTATTTAATATGTCTTCTGCACACATACAATTCTAATTATATCTATTTTTCATTGTATGATGAAGTTCCTAAATGTCAGAAATTCTTCCAATTCATTAACAAGATTGGCGGCATTTCTGATGTATGTACAAATTTTACCTACAATTTTAAATATTTAATTAATAAAACAATAAGAAAAATTAAATGTACTTCCCTTCTTTCAGAATGTCACTAAAACTGTTGATTTTTGACACCGACATCTATCATTTACAAAGTATGTTATAAACATTTGAATTTGTCAACTGGTTTCCTTAGTGCCTTAGCCTCTGCGATTAGATTATTCTATATATTACAGTGCCTTTATTTCTAAAGAGATAATAAAGATATAATAAAAAATTTAATTGTATCAGATGTAGAATTTTATGTTCTTCGATAATAGTAATAACAGAAATTTTCAAAAAATAATATTTAGAAGACTTTTTTAAAGATACTATTACTTCCGGTTGTCCAATTGTTACCAAAATCTAATCAGCTCTTCCCAGGAATGTCAGATTGAGGAAACTGCAGTTAAATATTTTTTAAGTCTTTTGAGAAACCGTGATCCACACTCACAAACACACATACACATACACACACATACGGACATCATCATAAAAATGTCATAATCGGATTCTAGGGACCTGAAAAGTGTTTATCCACTAAAATCTGGATATGCGATTTTTAGCATGATTCCAATACCTCTCTTAGCGAGAAGTAAAAATGCAAAATGAAATTTTGACAATAATTACTCATTTAATGTTTCGTTTTGATACGATATCGTCAATTTAAGTGTCAGCGGTGCAACTGGGCCTTTCTGATTGCTCTGCCTTGCCGATTCCCGCCGAACAGAAATTGTGAACCAAATGCACTAAATTTATTATTTTAAAATTAAATTTCATTCAATATTCCATCATTTTTACCTTCCGTCAAAAGGAAGGTATTGTTTTTGGTCAAAAAATTCGGTGGTGAGTTTTTACTGAATAAGCACGTTTTAGGGTCCCTACAATACGAATGTACTATTTTTAAGATGATGTCTGTATGTGTGTGTGTGTGTCCGTGTGTGTGTCTGTGTGTGTGTCTGTGTGTGTGTCTGTGTGTGTGTCTGTGTGTGTGTCCGTGTGTGTGTGTGTGTGTGTGACGAATTTTTCTCCGACGATAACTCCAAAACTACAATTCTAAAAATTATGATTCTTTCATATTCCTCTTCTTTACAACCATATGAAGAGCTGATTAGATTTTGGTTATAATTGGTCAACCGGAAGTACCCTTATTTGAAGTTCTTAACAGTTTTTCTTGAAAAATCGCAGTTAAATATCATTTTCGACATTTTATGTGATTATCAATAGAAAGAATATCTTATTCTCTATACGGTTCGATTACACATTTTCCTTCATATTCAATAGATATAGAGTTATAAAGAGATTAAGAGAGATTAACTTTCGAAAATCAGTCAGCATTGCAAAAATTATGAAAACAACAGATACACATATTCAAAAAAATCTAATTGACACATGTCAGTGGCAAGTGCAAAACCAAAGTGGAAAATATATGATCTGAAAGTGATATAAGTGACAGAGTGTCCCTCGCCAGTGGGAAGAAAAGATGGAAGGACTGTATAGCAGAAGATTTGAGAGAGGAAGAACTGTATCACGAATGTGCTTTGGACAGGAATGAGTAGAAGAGACGAGTAAGAAACAGCGACTTCTAATAAAATAGGGCAAAGTTGAAGCAGGAGGAAGTGTTAACTGCAATACATAATGTACGTCGTATTCGTATTAAAATTTTATTAGATTTTAGAATATTTTCAAAGGAACTTTCAGTATGGATATGTAAAAAATAGTGTGTTCTTGTTACAACTATACAGGATATATAGAATCTTTTTCAAGGAAATTTTGGTATAGGATATGTACAAAATACATCGAATTGACGGAAGGTTTTGTGCTGGCCACAACAGATTTTTTCTTATTATTATTACAAAATAATTTAAAATAGGAGTGCTTTTTCCTAAATCTTCCGCACACTTTTCTGGTGGAGACCTGGGAAATTGACGTTTCGGATGTTGCTTAGGCGACGCGAAACATCAAATTTCAATGCATGAGTACAAAAACATAATTACGTTTTAATTAGAATTATTGTATCGTCTTTAGGATGTGGGGGTGAGGGTGCATTGTTAATTAGAAGATTGATTTATGTTTAGGTAAAGTTAAAAAAATGATGAAGAAATAAACATTAAACTAAATCTAATAGCATTGTGCATTTCCGACATTGCCCAGACGCCATACCAGTAGCGTAACTAAGGGGGGGTTAGGTGGGTGCGCTCACCCCCCTGTGAAGATTTTCAAGATATAGGCGCCTTTTTCAATAATTTAATTAAAATCATTAATATTTTTTAAAATTTGAACTTATAAATAAAAAAAAATTATTAACACAATCTGATATCCTTTTCATCATAATATTTTTAATATTTTAATATATCTATTAATTTTAACATTAAATAGTAAGTATAATTAGTTTTATTTGTTGAATACTATTTTCTTTTTCACGTCGCCACATCAACAAGACACAAGTTGCAAATGCAGGCGTCTGGCGTGTTTTCTATGCTATTGTCTACTGTGTATTATCTTCTATGCTGTTTTATTAAGTTCAAAATATCATTTTAATAATGAGTTCAATTAATAAAAAGATGTCCGGATGGCAGAGAAAAAAGCAAATGCATTAAAAGAGAGTACAAAAGGTGTTCTTAAAATAAATACTGTTTTTACCAGTAATAATTCAGATAATTCGAAAGTTTGTAAACGAGTAACGAGTAATCCTGGTGTTGGATGAATTTAAGAAACTCAAAACTCGTAGGTTAAATTTTGAATTATATTATACCATAAAAAATATATTTTTATTATTAAGGTTATATAACTGATGCTATTTTTTTACATTTTACTGTAAATAAATTACGAATTTATTATGGCGCCTTTTTACTGAGAAAAAACCCGCCTGTGGATTTTCCTAGTTACGCCACTGCGCCATACAATGTCATCTATCCCCGTCTTTCGGTCTTTTTCAGTAAAATATACATTATGAATGTAGTTCAAAGTTCACCGAACATCAACATTGAATTGAAACAATGATCAAATTACTAGAATGTCCAAGCTAACACATTTACGAATTAACGAAGGTCTACTGTACTTATAAAATAATCATATGTTATGAATCTTCTATTTTATGCTACTCTAAGGAAATTCAAATGTTTATAAATAGCAAAAATGTCATCCAGTCTTATAAATCAAATAGGTTTACTTTAAATCAATCTCAAAATATACATATACGTATGTGTCTCTCTGCAAAAAATATTTTGTGCGATATTTATATAAAATAAAATGAAAATGGTGAGGTGGATTTTGGACTATAAAAAAAGTATTGTCATTGGTTAAATTGAATTTATTAAGTTTTGACGTATTAAACTGTCAATAATCATGCCATAGCAACAACTATTAGTAACTTATTAATTACTAGTGATTTTTTAAAAACACTCTCCCTTTCTGGCTAAATTTTCTTCACACGAATGAACATTATCACATGTTGAATAAATATCTGTAATAGAAAATGAATAGGTAACAATTATATTTCACGAATAGGAAAGTCAAATCATATGAGTGAAATAGCACACTTTACTCTACTTGCATATAATTTTTTCTACGTATGCGATAAAAGCGTGTGAAAAAGTGCTATAGCGTTTCATATTTCACCTGTTTGCGTTAAAAAAGTGCACTATCTTTCACGCTTTTATTGTGTAAAAAATACATACTTTATGAACCTGTTTTAATGAAAAAAGTGCATTTTTTTAACTGACGTAAAAAACGTTATAGCTAGCGCACATTAAATTAAGACTGACTTTGTTTATATGCACAGAAACTAAAATGTGTACTTGGACGGGTCAAAGTGTAATAGTAGGGAGGTTTGTTATATTGACGCTTAGCCGAATATTTACAATATTTGTAACCTAGTTATTAGTAATTATTAAATGCTATTTATTTTAACGAGGAAAACACTCTAAAATTAGTATAGTCTGGACGATTTTACTTGGCAAGCCTTAGGAATGCAGGTCGATTCACAATTCCTACAATGCGGTATGTTAAATATACACTTTTTCTTAGATACCGCACTACATTAAAAGTAAAATAGTGATTTTACGACCTTTTATGGCCTAACGCAATAGAAAAACATAGGCGTGCATAAATTTTCTTACTGGCAATAAGAAATCTACAAATGATTCAATTTTTTGAATATTAATTTCAGATATTACATAAAACATGTTAGTAAAGTAAACGTATAAAAATATAACAATACTTCTGGCGATTTAAATTCAGAAAATTTAAAAAAGATTACTGGAGAAGCAATTAACAATATTACTGAAGAGCAATGAAAAAATTATGTTAAACACACAACATCCATAGAAGAACATTATTGGAAAACAGATGTACAAATCGAGGAAGTTCTCGATACATTTATAACAAAAGTTGGCGACGATGATTCTACTACAGAATCAGAATCTAGTAGTGAGGATGATGTAGAAAGTGAGTAGTTACATTTTTTCTTTGTATGTATTTATTGTTTCATATTTTTCATTAATTTTTAATATGTATGACTTGCGGATATACAGGGTATTTCTATACTTATAGACCAAACTTTAAAAGGGTGATAATATTGTTAGAAGTAAGTGTACGACATATACTCGTATATCTTCTAATTTACTGATTTTTCGTCTTTTTTCATTATCTTGAAAACTATAAGAGTTACAACTTTGGTCAAATGAAAAATTTTGTTTACCTTTAAGAGGACTTCTCGTATGTCCAAAAATTACTCAAAATATGACAATCAGCTGATTTTTGACTAATTTTTTTTGAGAATTGGACTTGCGCGGATTAATGCTTTTTGACTTACTTTTGGCTCTATTGTCATCCATTAAAGTTTGATTCACAATTTTAAAAACATCTGTATTTATTTAGTGTAATGTACATATTATGTATTTTTTTATTTTTATTTGCATTTCGTACTTGACATTGTTGTATTATTTTTTTTAATATAATAAATTATTATTTTCTGTACTGTTTGTACATTTATTAAATTGATTTTTTTTCCGGCTCGCCTATGGTTTTTATACCTTTACTGTAACCACAGGGAAATCCTTTATTACTTCAGCTCGCCAAGTAATATCGTCCAGACTATATAAGCCCAAAGAAATTATAGTCGATGTTTTATTGGTTAGGATGCGCAGGTCTAGTTTCAGTCTCAACTTAACGCGCGCCAGCTAAACTTTAATCAAGTTGTTGGCTTTGGCTTATTTTTTTTACTTGACGCTACGAGAATTTTGAAAGTAGTGAATAAAAAATACAATCCAACTCAGAATAGACTAAAAATTTTAAAATCTAATGTAACGTCACACTTATTGTTTCTATCCCATGAAAATTATCATATTGGAAATTTTTCACAGCAATATTTAGCATGTAATCACCTAGTCCACTATCACCTTTGGAGTGATCACAGCACAGCTCGCAGCTCGCTTTCCAGGTCTCATTTCATATTCCGTTTCTCATCGTAGCATGACTGGTATATTCTCCGATGCGGTGATCTTCCTTTTTACGGCATCAATTAAAGCCGAGACAGCTGGGATGTGTTGTGTTCGCGCCTCGCGTCTGACAGGTGACTCTGGTTTTTGCCTCGGCCGCCGCCACGAACGCAGATGGCGCTAGTGAGACGGGTATTTGCGTTTTTAATTCGCTAATTGATAGATTGCACTCATACTCATGCCGATATCATCTCACGGTGTGTGGTGATTTTTACTACAACTTCCGGTTAATTGATTTTGTATACCCATCCGAGACAAAGTACAGGAGATTACCATGACACACAAGAATAAATAATTAATAATTTTATGCTGGTTTATATAATTTCACACTGGGTTGTACTTGTTATAGATATAATTAGAAAATGTGTTGTGAAATGATTTTCGTGCAAGCCAGCTACAACATATCCTCTCTCTAATAAGTTATGATTTTTAACCTAATTTTTTAAAAGCGTTATGAAAACAAGTATCAGAAACATACCTATCGAGAAATATTCATAATAATGTGTTACTTGTTATACTACTCTCCAATTTGGACTCGATTGCGCATTTAGGTCATAAGTTAGTTAAACACAGATATAAATGAAAATATTTATATTAACAAATATGGATAAATTTCGCGACTATGTTAACAATTACTCGAAATCTTAGGTATACAGTATTTATTCATTCAAAACCGACGTTTTGATATATCACACTCTTAACTTCATCCGGTTGCCGCGTGCCTGAGTGTTTGGTCGCGAACCTGGGGAACCGGATTCGATCCCGACAGACGCCAAATATTTCGAATTTTAAATGGCACAAAAGTGACCCCTGTGGTGTACTCTCCACGCCAACAATGAGTGCCCGTGAAGTAACGTCTGGTAAGCGCCCGCACGGTACAAATATGTCATCATCATTACCGATATCTGCAATAAAGCAGATTGTGGCACACTCAGAAATGCCGTGATGATATATTTATTTATTTAACTTCATCCGGGTCTACAGTAATTTAAAAACATATTAATATAGATAACATTAACAGCACCATTATTATATTTACAAATAAAATCATAGAGTTGCAATAAATATAAATTAATGTACACATAAATACAGTTTTACAAACTTCATTCAAAACTTCGTAAAAAACACACATACATCTCTTTACTGTGAAATTCGACAACAATAAATCGGAAAGGAACCAGAATTATTTTGTGGATTAGCTTTTCTTTAGTGACATCATCGATTTGGACTCCTATTGGTTATCGATAAACAATTGATTAACGAGAAAAGATTTTGTGAAAAATTCATGGACCTCACTACAATTTGAACACGGGACAAAATCTTTCATAAAATCAACTCCATGTGATGTGCACAAATTTTTCACAAAATCTTTCTTCGTTAATTAAAATTATTTATCTACGAGTGCGTTGAGGTTTAGTTGTTAGTTTTAAGTTTGTAAAACGGTTTTTTAGTAAAAAGGATTTATCAACCACGAGTTGTCGAGCAAAGAGTGATTAAAATTTTAAACAAGCTAAATTTGCAAAAACAATAGAGAATATTTTATCATGGCAAACTTTTCATTTAATATTGGTATGTGATGGGAAATGGGCCAAGCAGAAGCGCCTCGCCGCGGTCCTAGGTACTGGTTTTTCAACCAGTATAAATTCTGCAACCACCAGCTAAGTGGAAGTCTTCAAAACAAGGTATAGATGTGCCTATGAAGATACATCTGTGGATAGCTGAATTTTGCAATTCCACTTTCATTATTGATTATATACTTGTACTTGCTGGATACGATTAAATAAATTTAATATTGTTATTCTACTTCATACATAAAAATATTTTATACACGGACGTATCATAATTTGACAATTCTACACGAACTTCTTTGACATAAACGTCATTTTATAGCCCACGGGTTTCATTATAGCCAACCGTGCTATAATTAAACGTCAAACCAAATTATAACCTATAATAAAAACAATTTAAACAGGCAACATGAAAAGTATTTATTACAAATTGAAAATTTTTATATTCTTTAATGAAACATGAAAATTAATTTTGTGATATTTATATGGAAAGCACGGAGATACACAAAATAAAACTCAAATGACATAACTAATAAACAAACAATAAACTGTTGTTCTCCGCTTTCATAGCAACACTAGATACTGGATGTACGAGGACAAATTATTGTCGATACAATTTTTCTAACACTAACACTCAAAATTTGAAAATTTTCATCCGTGCATAAAGTTTTGTATGTACCACGAGCGTAATTTGCTTTTATGGCCTTTGACGTTTTTTTTATCCCTCGGCTTACGCCTCGGGCTCAAAATCCCGCCGCGGGTCATAAAAGCCTCCTTACGCTCTTAATACATAAATAACTATTATGTGAAATCATCACAAAGTACACAAAAATTGTCATTAAAAGTTCAGAAATCGAAAATAAAGTAATCTATAGTGACTGTATATACAAAGTGTGGCCAATAGGGGGATCGATTTTGATTGGTCGGCGCGAATTTGCCTAAATATGGCGGATATTATGGCGAAAAAGTAACATTTTGAGATTTGTTACGTGAATTATACGTGAATTGAAGGTAATTATATTATATTTTAGATAGTGCAAATAATTAAATTACACGTGTATTTGTATTTTTGATGCCTGGTTGCGTGGCGGTTGGTTGTGAAAACAGTTCTTCGAAAGGATTTAAAATGAAAATATTGTTTCCATTTAATATGCTCTTTCATTAATTGTTTATCGAATTTTGTTTAGTTATCACATCATATGAATTCAAATTTCCCGCGCATTTTGCCTAAATATGGCGGCGGTTGGCCACACTATGTATATACAGTCACTATAAAGTAATCCATTTTACGACGATTTCCAGCAAATGCAGTGATACCAACCTTATAATAATTATTGTACATATAAGATAATTTGTGTACGTGTACGATATATAATAGTAAATTTAAATTTGTACGTAAAGTGGTAAAATATATGGGCAATACGAATGAACAAAACAATTCCGATGAAGAAAATTTAAATAAAACATGATTTTGAGTGTCAAATTGACGATACAAAATATAACCTATAAAAATAAAATATTTCTTTCATTTTCTCAAATTTTTGATTTCAAATAAAATTTGATGTGCACTCGGCACTGAAGTTCCGTTTTATCACTCATATGGTTTATTTTCCGCGGCCTTTGTCTTACGGCCTCGGCAACTAAATTTCATATTCGTGGTAAAAAGTAGAATTTCAATACCTTGATACATAAATAACTATTTATATATTTATTGGGTTTTTAGATTCTATCGAAGATATAATATTGTCCGACACACAGGGGTCTTAAAACACCAGCGTTTTAATTCTCACCATCAAAATTCATTAAAATAAGTTGCGGAAAGTAGAAAAACAATTAACAATTAATTCACTGAAATAAGAATTTTGGGAGCTTAAACTCGTAAAATGTTACTGATACTGACCCATAAAAAACATCAATTCATTTTAAATAAAACTGTACCAAGTTTAATAATTGTTTTATTTTGTTTCAGATTCCAGTTTTTTCTTGTTATCGCACATAGAAATCATGAATGGTATAATCGTTTTTTTCTTCATGTTACGTAAGTATATTTAACTTTTAACATTTAAATAAAATTGTATAAAAGAACATCTTTGTTTACATTTTTTTATGAAAAGATTAAATTATAAACTTAGTATCTGATGAATGAAAAAAAAACTATAGGTGTCATTATTAGTGAGAACAATGAAATGTTGGATGAATGAACGTGGCATTCGCGTTCGCGTAAGAATCCGCAAAAGAGCAGCCGTAGTGTCGTAATGTAGAGCAGAACCAGAATGAGAATGGCATTTCAACAAGTATCGATTGGCGCTTCCGGCACAAACAAACACTCCATCGAATAAAAATTAGCTCGTTAAATATCTGCATCAATTGAAAGCAAATTTACATTGCGATGCGACGCCGGTACGGGTGCCGCTGCCGTGCCGAGACAGTTTTGTTTCCGCTTACAATGCACCAGCAAAGCAATCGATGCCAGCCAATTGAATCATGTCAAAGGGAAAGGGAAGATCAAACTTTATTTCACTCAACTTATGGATGGAATGGACAAAGAATAGATTTGCATACCAGATTAATTCTTAATTTGTTGGAATGAAATAAAAATTGGGCATAAAAGTTGAGCTAAATATATAAAAGATAAGAATTGAAACATAAAAATAAGTAATAGCAGAAAAGAATGTTCTTAATGTTATTTATATTTCTACAATAAACTGTTTTTATCGATATATTGTGCCTAACTAGTTTGATACCTAATAAATTTGTCAATCGATATCCAATCAATACTTCTTTTTCCTAATGGTTTGGAATTAACTATAAATTGTACCTCCAATATGTTGCTTCAATTCATTTTGGAGGTATTGTACATAAAAAAATATTGTTAGCAATAATTACGTTAAAAATATTATTATTGTCATTCTAATTATATAAAAAAAATCTGTTGTGACCAGCCCAATACCTCTCGCCATTTACGTTTTGTTAAATAAGTATCGAATTTAACATTTCTTATACACATAAATCTAATTATACTGATGAAAGGGAACCCAAAGTGTGACGTGGATAAATTTGGAGGGAGGGTTTTTTAAAAATAAATACCATAAAATTTCTTACATGTCTCGTTTATGGACCACTTTCAGAGTTAGTCCAGTCAATGGAGACCAAAAAAGACCTTTGCCTTACAAAAGGTGGGGAAAAAACGACTTTCACATATGTTGTTTGGGTCGAGACGGGGATGAAAAATTCAAATTTGTGACCTTGAGGAGGCTCAGCGTGAGCCGCCATTTTGGATCAAAAGTACAAAAAATGAGTTTTTCGCTATTATCTCGAAAACAGTGGCCCGTATCAAATTTTTACGAGAATACAAAATTAAAGCCCGTTAATTTTTGTACAAAAAGGGTTCTTGCATTTTTTACCTAGGATGAACTCTCAAAGAGTTATGTTCAAAAATATGTAAACGCAACAACAATTTATGAAAGAAGATTTAATCACTCAAAATATACACAATATTAATTTTTTAATACTTAGTCTAATAGATTTTATTATTTGTATTTGTATTTCACATTTGTCATGGAATCCAAAGAAGTGAAGTATCGATGATTTTTAAATAATTTTTGTCAGCGCTTTTTCACAAATTCATCAACTACCTCTGACTCGGTTAAAGATACGGTACCGCGGTTTAAATATTTTAATTCAGTTTGGAATTCTCCGTCATGAAGAAAAAATGAAAACTAAGCCGATTTGCAGATGTTTAAAATTTTAGTGAAATTTCATATAAGTTTAAATTGTTAATAATTCGTTAACCGCTCATCGGAGCAAAAATCGTTTAACATCACATGAAGGAGAATTCCAAACTAAATTAAAATTTTTAAACTGCGCTACCGTATCTTTAACCGGATCAGAGAGGTTGATGAATTTGTGAAAAAGCGCTGACAAAAATTATTTAAAAATCATCGATAATTTACTTCTTTAGATGCCACGACAAATGTAAACTGTTACAAATTACAAAATCTATTAGACTAAGTATTAAAAAAATAATATTGTGTATATTTTGAGTGATTAAATCTTCTTTCATAAGTTGTTGTTCTGGTTACCTATTCTTATATAACTCTTTGAGAGTTCATCCTAGGTAAAAAATGCAAAAACTCTTTTTGTATAAAAATTAACGAGCTTTAATTTTGTATTCTTGTAAAATTTTTATACGGGCCAATTTTTTCGAGATAATAGCGAAAAACTCATTTTTTGCACCTTTGATCCAAGATGGCGGCTCACGCCGATTCTCCTCAAGGTCGCAAATTTGAATTTTTCATCCCCCTCTCGACCCAAACAACATATGTTAAAATCGTTTTTTCCCCACCTTTTGTACGGTAAAAACCTCTATTGACTGGACTAAGTTTGCGAAGAAAAATTTTCCTGTAGATTTAATGTGTAAGTAATGTTACTTGTATACATATATTTTATAATTACAATTGCATGTTACATTTATTCTCATATTGTAGTCTCCGATTTGGTCTGAGAATGGCTACTAAGTAGCCGAAACCGGTTACCAATTGTGTAATAAAACAGTATGATCAAGAATTTTATGGTTAATATTTAAAAAGACCTTCCCTCCTGAATTGTAATTATGTCTGTTCTTTCATTCTATAAGGAATCTTATGCTACTCTTCTAAAATGTTCAAGATTGTTTCAATTCATTGTCGGGCGGTATTTCTTATGGATGTATGTACTATTACTATTAATATACATATCTACCTACAATTTTAAATATTTAATTAATAATTCAATAAGAAATACTAAATGGTCTTCCCCGAAAAACTTTCAGTAATGTCAGTAAAACTGTTGATTTTTGACACTGACATTTATCTGTCAATTACAAACATTTGATTTTGACAACTGGTTTCCTTGGAGTCTGGTCTGTGCTATTTATTGAACAAATTATTCTATTTAATTATTTTCTTTATCTCTAAATCTATAAAAGATATAATAATTTTTTTAAGTGTATTATGTATTAGATGGAGAATTTTATGTTGTTCAATATTTGTAATAACAAAAATTTTCAAAAAATAATATTTAGAGGATTTTTTTAAGAAACTGTTACTTTCGGTTGTCCAATTGTTAATAAAATCTTTTCACCTCTGCCCGTTAATATCAGATTGAAGAATCACACACACACACACACACACACACACACACACACACACACACAAATGCGCGCGCGCGTGCGCATATACACATCATCGTAAAAATGATAAAATCTAATACCTCTCTTAGCGAGAGATAAAAATAACGCTTTCCTAATGGTCCTTTTACAGTTTTAAAATTTCAGTCTTTCGACGTGATCGTTCCGATATTTTTGATTTAGCATCACATTTCTAATTTAATGTAAAACAGTTGATTAAATGGCTTACTTTGCTAAAGAAATTGAAGAAAATAATTTATAAATAATTGATTATAAATTAAAATAATTTGATTATTTGAAATATTGTACACAAAACACAACATTACTTTATTAGAAAGAGAAAAATAAATCTTTCCAATAAAAATGTATTATTCTATTTAAAAAAATTGTTCAGTATTTTGAGAACTGTTTAAGTAATATAATATCTACTTTATTAACGTTCTGGTATAATATGGCACATTTTGTATAATTTAAATAGTACCTTTATCTCTTCAAATAAAAAAGTTAGCAGAAATAAGTGAGATGGTTGAGGCACATGTATACACCTACTCCTATTTTATACTTATCTGTCATTTTCAAATTTTTTATATGTTAAATATTGCATAAAAGAGTAAACTTTGTTAAAAGTATGACATATATTTTTTAAAAGTTTCATTATTGAAAACTGGAGCAGCGGAATGTAGGTTTTAGGTTTACCGATGAAATTTTACTACTTTAGAAATCAGGATATGAGTAGAAAACTTTGTAAGTAAAAATTTATACGTATATACAAATAGAAAATATAATTTCATTTCACATGGTTTACATCTTATACCTCTTCAAAAGTTAATATTTTAAAATAAATATCCAATTCGAAATCGTAGAAACAATTAACCATATGTCGGATGTGATAATTACATACCGCCAAAGCAAGTAATTTCTGGGAAGAATGCCAACCGTTTGATAAAAAGTGAAATTGGACTGATTAACAACTAATTAAACACAGCTACTCTTTCATTTATGAGAAATTAATAATTTTTACTCCCAATGCACCATCTGCTAGATTTGAGTCATATGTTAAGAATTTAAGGGTAATTAACTTATTTCAAAGGTAGGAATTAAAACAACGGTTTAATTTAGGAATTATAATGAGGATTGTTTGATTACAGATATGTTTTAACAATTTTAACATTTGCATTCCTTTTGTGTTGCTATAAATAAATTTATGGATACTAAATTTACACATACGAGAATATAATATAACTAAATCCTGTTATAATTGTGCTTAATAATCTCATATAAAATACGATATATTAATATATTTTATAGTAATAATACTGTTATGTAGTAAAATTATTTTTTCCAAGTTCTAAAAAAATATATAGAAGGATTACTTTTATACACAATTTTTATATAACTTTTGCTTATAAATATTTCTAATTTTAAATGACACAAAAATTACCCCTTTAGTGTACTCTCCACGCCAGAAATGAGTGCCGGTGAGTAGACGCCTGGTAAACACTCGCGAATGTAATCATCATGCCAGTGGGGCACTTGCACGTGACGTTTCAACAGTGCGACTAACAGCTGATTCTCGACAGGTAAAACTTCAGTTTACATTGCGCCTTATGGAGAAATTTCGTCCCGTAAGCTTTTATTGTTGATTTACAGCACTTATTGTTTTCTTATGGAAAAAGTGATTAGAGTTTACGAAGGTGAGTGTAGAAGCAGTGTTTTCTGTAAAAAAATATTTGAGGATATTATTATTATTTAGTAAATTCGAGGTTATTAAATTAAAACTAATCTAATCGTAGTTATTTGTGTATACTTTAATTGCATACAAAATAATTTAAATATAATCGGATGGGAACATCTTACACGAATGTTTAAATATATGTAAGTTTCTTTGCTAATGTGTATAAAAAACATGAAAAATTATTTTTTAAATGACAATTTTTTTTTTGTAAATAGAAACAGAAAAAATACATATTTGCGTCTATGATGTTTCTCGCGAAGGTTTAAAAATTAGATAATCAATTATTGATTTCATATAGATTTTTGGAAAGCATTTTACAATCCTTGTCGAAAAAAATGTTAATGTATAAGGATCCACATTATTTATCCACTTACATTTATCGATTTAATGTACTTTGGCTTCCAGAGACACTCAATAAATTCATCCGTAATAAAAATACATATTATGATAAGAAAAATGAACCCGAAGATAAATATAATATATATTTCAAATTAAATTTTCTGCCTAAATAAAAAAAATGTAATATTTCAATTTATATTAATTTCAATATTTATGTTTTCACTTAAAAATACACAGAAAAAAAACTTATACAAACTCAAATGAATGTAATACAACCTGATGCTACAAACTACTAATTTCAACTTAATAGTTTTCAAATTATATTTATAAAAATGGCTGCTTTGTTTTACTAGTAAGTAATTCATATATTTCTCTTTGATAACGGCTAGTTACTTTTTAAATAGAATGTATAAATTTACAAAAAACTGAAATTCTTGCACAGAAAACACAATCGCTGCATAAGACCCAATATTAAATGGAAGCTTGGTTGTCCAGAATCAGCCGTTCATCCGCCATGTTGTGACATACGTGCAGGTGCCCTATATCTATGTATAAAGCAGATTGGCATACCCCTAGCAACGTGTAATATGCCATGATAACTCATTTATTTATATTTTGATAATAATGACAATGAACGATAAGTGATATTTTGTCGGAAGATGACCAATATAAGTGACAAGACACTTTACGCTCGTGACACACACACACACACACACTACTTACGTCCGTTCAAAATTGACCGAAACGACAATAAAAACAAATTTCAAATTTTTATTTTCATTTTTCAATTGGCTATACTAGACTGTTTCCAAGGTTACCTACCTATTTATTTATTTTTACTACAGAAAAATTTACTTTTAGCTCGGTGAACTATTATAAACGTCAATTTTCTGTTATAAACTAATAAACTGGGCTTGAAAAGCCTATTTTCATCATTACCAATATCTGCGATAAAGCAGATTGTGGCTTACTCAGAAATGGGTAATATGCCGTGATGATATATATATACATATATATATATATATATATATATATATATATATATATATATATATATATATATATATTTTAACAATTATTAAAATATATACAGAGTGTTTATTAAAAATCTGGCCATAGGCGTTTAACATGGGAAAACAGTTTTTCTTTGCGCAAAAGTCCCCAATTAATTTTGGACAAAAATGTTTCAAATAAAAAAATCACCAAACAGGTTTAATTTTGCACGTTTGGTAACTTGTAAAATCGAATTTGAAATTGTATAAATATTACTCATTTGTAGCGATAGCAATGGAATTGAAACAAAGTTACAAAGAAAAAGAAATGCGTATCGTTTTAATTGTCAGAAATTCTCAAATAAAATGTACAGATTATTCAATTATGCACCTAAATCACTACACAGGTATTATTTTTAAAATCTATCACTTAAATAACTTTTATTATTATTTTTCATAATTTTAATTAAAATTCTGACAGTTCAAAACGGTATGTTTTATATGTAATTTTGTTTCATTTCCTTGGCTGTCACTACAAAAAAATGAGCAATATTTATACTATTTCAAATTCGATTTTACAGGTTACCAAAGATGCAAAATAAAATCTGTTTAGTGCTTTAGGCGTAGCATATAATTATCTACAATGAAACATTTTTGCCTAAAATTAATTGGGGACTTTTGTGCAAAGAAAAACTGTTTTCCCATGGTAAACGCCTATGGCCAGATTTTTAATTCACACCCTGTATAATAAACAGATAACAACAAAATGGTCAACAAACACCAATTTTATACAGCCACTTTCACATAGAGTATGTTGGTATAATTAGCTATTTGCACACACTGCATGTTATGTTTGGTTACTTTATGCTATTACTATGTATTTTAACGAAAATTCTGCAGATTTCAAATAATAGCACCATTTGTGTTCCTAAAACCCTTTAAACAACTACTCGTACATGGGCAAATATTTGTACACATATATGTAGGTATGTCCCTTTCCTATGTGCAAATAGTTTCTAATTTGGACGTACTAATTACTGAACTAATATCACCCTAATAACTCTTTTTCAAGTACAGTATGTAATCTTATCAACTTTTATTCGTGTAGATACCTGCTTTTTATAAAGAAATGCAAATTTATTTTCCATAACCTATAATAATTATGAAAACAAACTTTGCTCGAATAGTAAATACTCGTAGAGTAAAGAGTAGTTTGTTGTAGTGTAACCCTTGAGCACATGTCCATACGCACATTTTCTCCTCTCGCCTCGTAGCTCTCCGTGCGTCCTCCAGGCGTCTCTCCTCTCCGTGCGTAGCATCTAGCGTCGTTGGGCGCCGCGCACTTTGTTTTAGCTCATTGGACGCCGCCACCCCGAATCAATACGCGATACGCTCTCTCTCCCCGTCCGTAGCCAATCCCCGCCAGGCTTTTGTCTTCCCAGAGAACAATGGAGGCGCGATCGTTTTCTTTCGCACCCTTTGTTTTTACTACTTTTGTTTTCTTCCTTCGCTGTTGCTGTACTTTTGTTTTGTACTTGCTCGTATGTTACGCGCCCGTTGTGCTGTTTACACACGTAAACACCGTGTTTATCTGATTAATTTGTTTATGGGGATATAGATTTTCAAACCTGGAGTAGACATCCATTGTTTTTTCACCAAGATAACTTTGATTACAAAAAGAAATTGATTGATATTTTGATTGTTCATTAAGATAACATATAAATTAACTTTTTTTACTAATGTGGTTTTAATAACAAGTAACAGGTGACAAAATTTTATAAAAAAAAAAAAAATATGGGCTTTGATAGTTTTCATTTTCATTTAAATGCCAATACATAGTATTTATTGTTTGCAATTAAAAAGTTACAATTTCAGTGACAATGAAATTACGACTTTTAATATACACTGTTTTTTTTTATATATTTTGTTGCGTATTATAATTTTTATAGAACAATAGCTACAAATAATAACAAATTATGTTTTCAAAGAATCAGCTTCTCGACTAGCAAATTCAGTACAGCATTGTATAGTGATGTAACACACTTGGCATTTCTTATAATTATTGAAATTCTGAAATACATAAAACCATCGCCTCATGGACACTCATAACTATTGTGGAAAAAGCATTACATATTTTTTTTCAAATATTATATATATATATATATATATATATATATATATATATATATATATATAAACCCTATCGCACATCAGTTCGCCTACCCGCTTTAATTTCATTATATTTAGTTAATATATGATACACATAATAACTTACGTGAATTATTGTCAATTTTTATTAATATTACAGACATTTTGTCGTTCTAATGACACATAGCAAGATACATTTTCTTGATTATTATACTGTAAAATGAAATAATACTTAATTTTACCAATTCAGGAATTATTGAAAAAAAAAATTAAACGAATTTAAATCGTAAGATTGTGATGTGTGATAATTACAAATTCTATTAGTTAAGTCATGATAAATTAATTTTTAACAAGTAACTTATTATTGGATTTACTACGCGTTTGTCTCAAGACATTGTTAACTGTATCTATACATATAACTGAAGTCGGGTAGTCAAAAGGACAACCATCCGCTTAGTGACTTAGTGTACTCAGGCACGCATCAAAAATACATATAGTTTTTTTGTATTTCTGTTTCCTATTCTTGCACAATGTTAACCAGCATATGGCGTGTTCATCGTTCGAGGTATTTACACTACCATATTATACCGTAATGTTTAATGATTTTTAATGATCTTAAGACAGATATGTTCATAATTAATGACACAATGAAATATTGCGTATCATTTCCATAGCAAAACTTTTAAACATCTTACGAAGTGAAAACTTTTTTCATTTAGTATACATCAATCAAATTCTTAGTAATATTTTTATCACACTCTCTCCAATTCACTGTCACTGTTTATTTACACAATCGTATTCGTAGCAATGTTAGATGATCACTTAAGAAGTATATGTTTGAAATCTTTTGTTTTTGAAATTATCATTGCTAGCTGCAGCTGCAGAATGCAAATTACTAAAATTGTGCAGTACATATTTTGATTTTCTAAACATTGAAGGATATTATAGAATAAGTAATAGTCTTATAATAACTATGTTGATGTATTATAAATAATAGAAATTTACTAATAAATTTGAGTTATTATGCTGTTAAATATTTATGTTTATCTAGAAATATAATTTAAAGTTACGTTATAATGTGGAAATATCTTTATTTTAAATAAAAACTTCCGCCATTATTATTAGAAATAACAATTTTTAAGTAACTATAAATTATTTTAACAAATATAGGTTAACTAATAAGCATTAGAGCTCATACTTCTATTTGCAGTGATTCTAAAGATGACATAAAAAATTCAGTAGGTTCTACATGGGATGCTTGCTACGTTCATACGAGGACGTAACGTTAGAACAAATAAATAATTGAGGTGAGAAATATTAAATGTATGTTTTTTATATATTTCATTTTAGAATATAAGAACTTCTACCATACCTATTAATATTTTGTTACATTCGTGTATTATATGTATAAAAGGGCTGTGAGAATCCGGAAAAATAGGGTTCGAGTACTATGATATAAAAATATCCGATTTCTCGGATATCCAATATTTGAATATCGTAATGGACATTATATATATATATATATATATATATTCATTCAGATTCGGATCTTAATTCTGGATTCAAATTAAGTACCATTTATTTCATAGAAACAATGGCCATGTGTTCATAGCGAGTGGCCTACCTACATCTAACTACATCGTGTATTTGTTTTATAAAAAAAATGGTTACTTCAGTCACCTATTTATATTTCTGAAAACAAGCAATTTTTCTTAGTAGGAACTGAAGTGTCTATCAGAAATCCGAACATCAAAAATATCTACCTATGCCGACAACCTATTTAAATCAACACCAAACCGAAATGCATAGATTCTATGCATTTCGGTTATGATATCGATTCATAGAGGATTATCTCATAAACAGTTTTGTTCAGTTCTGAGATTCGATGCCCAAATTCGAAAATGAGTTTCCATACTGAGGTCCAGATCCAGATTTCGTTAAATAGAAAATCCGATCTGGATCTAAGATCCGGTATTCAAATCCGGATTTAAGATCCAATACTGAGGTCTGGATCCGAGATCAGAATAGTTATGTGAAAGCGAAACTTTCTGGATTCGGATCCGAGAACTTTGTAAGCACGCTTTGTAAACTATTTTTATTATTCGGCCAGCGAACATATTTACTTGTGTACATTATTTGAAAGTTTTTTTTTTTTTATTGCGGACTATACAACATACACGGCTTAGACGCATTTAATTCAAATTTAAGTAACATTTTCGCGCCACCAGTCATCAGTAACTTAAATCAGTAGTAACATGAATCGTAAATGACTTACATTTATTACTTGGTTACCATTGTCAACGGAGTGTTATAGAAAATAACATTCCTACTAGTAGGGTAATTATGAAAATCATAATAATTTGATATATAAGTACATATACTTTTATACTGTATATACTTTTTAATTATTTAGCTACCTAGCAACGCGCAAAGTTAACTATAAATAAATCTGTATTGCCAAGTAGCCCACATTTTACAAATATTTTAATATTAAAAATTAATTTCTGTTGGTGGCGGTGGCGCTAAAAATATAATAAGCTACACGTACAGTAACATGAACTTCAGATACACAAACTTCGCCACAGTTCATACCTTTTCGAATGTTATAAAGTACTTACATTTTATGTAGCTTAAATAAATATTAAATTACAATGACCAACTTTTATCAATATTGTGTAATATGTACAATCCTCTTATGAACTAGTATGAATTTATATCTACTGGGGGAGAGGATTGAATTATTTACCAGAACGATGTGTACCTAGTAATAATATTATAATAATATAAATACTGAAATTTTTGATCGGATAATTGATCATAAGAGGTTATAATTTCATGAATTTGTTATATAATAAATATAAATAACAGAAAATGATAAAAATCTAATCAATCATTTAGTATGTATGCAAATTCGACATGATAATCTGTATTGAATTTGAAGTTATGACGATTGGGACATCAGTAATCTGTTGTAATCTAGATTAACATACAAGTGCAGATTCTGCGAGATTACCGCATATATTAATTATTCCTACTATCGGTACAAATAAACAATCTAGAAAACAATCTGTGATGATCAACCCTCAATATCATTTAATACTCTGTAATCCTCAGTAAAAAAGAAAGAATCCCTCCAAGTCGGGCTTGATTGAAACGCTGGTCCATCTCCTGGGAGTGTAGTTCGCGGTAGACGGAATGACATCCTCTTTTTAGGATCAAGTCGGAGGATTTGGCGGTCCAATTAAACCGCAGCCCCATAGAGAACAGATCACCCTCGCAGGGCATGTAGCAATTCCCTAAATAATTAGGACTCCATGCGACATGGTGACAACATGTTTACATCGTATGCTTGAGTGGTGTGTGTGATAGAAAGGGGATACTTACAAACGGATTAAATTGCAATATGGCTTTCTGAATATTTAACGAATGATTGAGGAAAAATTTGTAATTGAAATAAGGAAAATAAATGTAACTAATAAAATGGTTTTGTTGGTGAGATCAAAATTTAGCCTTATTTTGTAATCAAGTTGTTCAGGCTTAGCAACGTTGCTATAAACTTTAACCAGTAGAAACAAATGTAAAGCTTATCATTTTCTTGTTTTATTCAGTGTTCGCAATTATTATTGGTTATTTGCTATAGCAACGTCGCTAAGTAATAACGACTTTCTTGCAAAATAGGGCTGATTATTATGTGTCTTTAAGGCTGATTATTATGTGTCTTTAAGGCTGATTATTATGTGTCTTTAAGGCTCTCTGGATTCTGGATTTGAGGTGGAGGGTGAAGAAGATACTGCACGCGCACTTAGGCCTCACAAATGGGCCCATTGTACTACCTCCTATAGCACAGCTTCCGACCTACCGATCTTGAAGCCATTCTACGCTTAGGAAGAAGGCTAACAAGTTAGCGGGGGAAGTTGAGCTAAGTGCGGCCATGGAAGGCCAGAATTCCCCTAACATGGATCCTCTCTTTAACGCTAGAGCGGGACACTCGAGAAGAATGTGTTCCACTGTTTCGTCATCCATCTCACAGCCTCTACAAAGAGGACTGTCGGAGATTTTTATGCGGTACATGTGTTTGTTGAACCGACCATGTCCCGTAAAGACCTCAACAAGAAATTTAAGGTTGTTCCTCGAAAGTCTGATGAGATAATTGGCTAACTTATAAGTTGGTTTAGAAATAAGGTTTCTCGTTTGTTTACAGGTGGATATATTTCTCCAGCCAGCTGAAAATTTTTCAAAAGTAATGTTTCGAGTAATATTGTGAAGGAACGATTTGGCTAGGGGTAGCATGGGCTCTGGGCCCCAGGGTAAACCAGACGAACCCTGTTTAGCTAGATTATCGGCACAGATGTTACCTTCAATACCATTGTGTCCCTTTACCCAAGCGAGTTCCACGACATTGTTTTTGGATATATCCGACAGTGCAAGATGACAAAGTTCAACCAGACCTGAAGTGAATTTAAATCCACTAAGGCTTTTAAGAACTGCTTTGCTGTCTGAGACTATCCTGATGTTCTTGTTCTGAACTTTATGTTCTTTAATTAGTAGTGCACTATGCAAGATACCTAGAATTTCAGATTGAAAGACGGTGGCATAGGCACCAAGGGGAATACTGACAGACAGGTTCATTTGTTCGGAGAAGATTCCTGAACCGGACCCTGTACCACTCTTCGAGCCGTCAGTAAAAATGAGAATGTCAGGTATAGAAGGTGTCTGACAGTCTAATTTAATTTGATATGGTTTCTCAAAATAGAATTTTGGAGCAATGTAGTCGTTACTCATCTGAAGAAGTGGAGCCCGCAAGGCTGCTTCTTTGAAGATAGAGCAGTGTTTACTATTTGCTCCTATTTTAGGCCAGAGACCTAGTTGGGAAAGGCGCAGAACAGACCTCAGTGCAACCTCCTCAATGTAGATATTAAGAGAAGGAAGGCATAGAAGAACTTCCATTGCTGCCGTTGGTGTAGTGCGCATAGCGCCAGTTATTGCTAAACATGCAAGCCTCTGTACATGTTCTAATTTAGATGTTGCTACGGATTGTCTGATTCTGGGCCACCAGACAATAGCACCATATGTAATCATTGGCCTGATAATGGCTGTGTATAGCCAAAGGGTGAGCTTAGGTGTTAAGCCCCAAGTTCGACTCAAAGCACGGCGACATTGCCAAAAGGCTATACAGGCTTTTTCAACTTTATTGATTAAATGTAGACTCCAGTTGAGTTTGTTGTCAATTATGATACCCAGATATTTGACACTGCTTGATAAACTTAGAGTTTGGTTGAAGAGTTTCGGCATCCTAAGATCGCCAATTTTGCGTTTCCTAGTGAAAAGGACTATCTCTGTTTTGGCTGGATTTGCCGAAAGGGAGTGTTCCTTGCACCAGTTTTCGATCAATTTAAGAGCGTTGTTTGCCAAGTTGGCAAGAATGTTCTCAAATTTGCCATTTATCAGAACTGTAATGTCGTCTGCATATCCAATGGTGTGGTATCCATTGTTGTTAAGAAGTATAAGAAGGCTGTCTTTAAGGCTCATTCACAGCTACGAAAATAAGAAATATAAATAAAATTATAAATAAGACTTTGTGGTTGGTGTTCACAGCGTCGAAAATAAAACGTAAATTAATATCAACTGTCATTTAATATATTTATAATTAACAAGCAATAATAACAACTTCATACCTTTTAAAGCACTGTACACAATCATATATGCGAACCTTTGTATTGAGACAGCTTTTTAAAAGTATATTTAAATTGAAATCCTTCTGCCAGAAAGAAAATTGACAGCTCAAATGACAGTTGTTATGCTTGTGCTTATTTTTGTGTAAAATATTTAACATTTGCAAATCCTTGCGTTTATGTCTTAGGTTTAATTTTATTTTCGAGAGCTGTGAACACTTTCATAAGAATCTGTTGTATATATCGTTATTTTTATTTTTATGTATAATTTTATTTTCATTTTCGGAGATGTGAATGAGGCTTTACAATTGTTGAATTTCTGATCGGATCTGACACCTTGGTTCGATTCTATTTGATAGCTAAGATAGTTATCCTAATGTACTTAAAAATATAGCGTGTTCCATTTTTACCTCTCGGTAAGAGATATTGGATTTATGCTAAAAATCTCATAACCAGATTTTAGTGAATAAGCACGTTTTAAGATCCGTAAAATCCGATTTTAACATTTTTACAATGCTGTCTGTGTGTGTGTGTGTGTGTGTGTGTGCGCGCGCGTGCGTGTGGATGTGTGTGTATGTGTGAATATTGTAGATACGGTGTCTCAAATTCTATAAGACTAAAGACCAATTTAACTACGTTTTACTTAATGTTAAATTAATGGGAAGATTTGAAAAGGTTTTGGTAACAAGTGGACAACCGGAAGTAGAAGTTTCTTAAAAAAATCTAAATAATATTTTTTGGAAATTTATGATATTACAAATATTAAAGAACATAAAATTCTCTGTCCAATATATTGTAGGTACATTTTTATTATATCTTCTATAGATTTATGTAGCTATATGACCAACTGTCAACGAAAAAGTTATACAGCTGTCAAATATAACATGTGCATCTCTCGTATCTCTTTTTTACCTTCCGTCATCTTTAGGTAAGGAAGGTATTGTCTTTGGTCAAAAAATTCGATGGGGAATTTTATATGAATAAGCACGTTTTAATGTCCCTGCAATACGATTTTACTGGTTTTACGATGATGTCTGTATGTGTGTGTGTGTCCGTGTGTGTGTCTGTGTGTGTGTCCGTGTGTGTGTCTGTGTGTGTGTCCGTGTGTGTGTGTGTATGTGTGTGACAAATTTTTCTCCGACGATAACTCCAAAACTACAATTCTAAAAATTATGATTCTTTCGTATTCCTCTTCCTTACAACCCTATGAAGAGCTGATTAGATTTTGGTTAAAATTGGTCAACCGGAAGGACCCTTATTTGAAGTTCTTAACAGTTTTTCTTGAAAAATCGCAGTTAATCATCATTTTCGACATTTTATGTGATTATCAATAGAAAGAATATCTTATTCTCTATACGGTTCGATTATACATTTTCCTTCATATTCAATAGATATAGAGTTATAGAGAGATTAAGAGAGATTAATGCTGCAATTCTGAACAAATCTGTAATTCTTACAGATTTGTAAATCTGTAAAAAATGAACAAAATCGCAACGAAAGCTGCAACTCTTATGTATAACTATATTTATCAACAAAAATAGATGCGTTATTGTCAGTTTTTTACAGATTTACAGATCTGTAAGACTTACAGATTTGGTCAGAATTGCGGCATTACTTTCGAAAATCAGTCAGTTTTGCAAAAATTATGAAAACAACAGAAAAAATCTAATTGACAGATGTCAGTGGCAAGTGCAAAATCCATCGACCTTTAAACTAATGGACCAAGTGTTTCCTATTCTCTTATTGTTAGAATAATGCTCCAACATAAAAGGATAGAAATATATATTCTATCCTTCGACAATACGGAAGTTCTCAGTTAATGTATACTGCGCATGCGTTCGTACTCATTGTACTTCTTTTTCAGCCATAATGTAAACCTCTATACATCGCTCTCTATCACTAAATAGTTGTCAAAATCTATTTGACGTTTCGTGACTGTGTATTATTTTACTTTTTTGGAGAACATTTACAATTATTTCTGTCAACATATACGAAAATGTGTTGTGAGGGTATGCGACAAAATAATGGGGAAACGGTGTATTTTGTGCAGTCAGCAGTACGTACGCCGTTTAGTGTGTATATAATATATTGTGTTAAAAATATATAATGAAAGTAATTATGCACAAAAAAATTAAATATATACTCTTAGCGATTATGCACCAAGTATAACAAGTTAGGGACAAATCAATTTTTTTTATTTTGCCGCGTTTTCTTAACTTGTACTGTTGAAGGATAGAGATACTGTGTCTGCACCGTTATAGCGGGACAAGCGTTTTGCTCGTACGCTGCGTCTATTACTTTAAAGGTCGATGGCAAAATCAAAGTGGAAAGTATATGATCTGAAAGTGATATAAGTGACAGAGTGTCCCTCGCCAGTGACTTGCATTTGCGGCCTCGCCTCAAGATAAGAACTTATAATGCCAGAAGTACGAGGAAGGCAAAAGAGAAGATGGAAGGACTGTATAGCAGAAGATTTGAAAGAGGAAGAACTGTGTCACGAAGGTGCTTTGGACAGGAATGAGTAGAAGTGAAGAGTAAGAAACAGCGACTTCTAATAAAATAGAGAAAAGTTGAAGCAGGAGGAAGTGTTAAGTGCAATACATAATGTACGTTCGTATTCGTATAAAAATTTTATTAGATTTTAGAATCTTTTCAAAGGAACTTTCAGTATGGATATGTAAAAAATAGTGTGTTCTTGTTACAATTATACAGGATATATAGAATCTTTTTCAAGAAACGTTTGGTATAGGATATGTACAAAATACATCGACGGAAGGTTTTGTGCTGGCCACAACAGATTTTTTGGTCTACGAATTAGTTTTGAAAAAGTTATATTAGATCTCAAAAAATATTTGAAATTTAAATAATGTTACAGACATCCATTGCAAAACTCTCAAAGCCTTTTTGACATGTGGTTAACAAATACTCATCATATAAAAAATAAAAACAGTATAAGTTAACTTAATGTATGCGTAATTTTGTATTTTCCGCCATTATATTTGACAGTTAGCAGGACAAGCGAGAAATTTGTTGTTTGGGCTGCTTGCAAGCAAATCAAGCAAATGCTGAGCTAGCAAAGTCGTTCAACAAATTTTACTTCCGGTTTCTTGTTTTGGTGGGCTTATTGAATGGACCTAGAGATACTTTACGGTTGCCAAAGGATACGTAAAACAACTATTTATATAATAACCGCCTAAAAAAATATCTACGAAACTTGAAGTTTCTGAAATCTCAATGGTAGCAGCTGGAAATGGCACACTGTATATGATCGTGTGTGGAATTTTCTACTCCACATTTGTATGACGAAAATTTATACGCAAGGATCGACAATACGACAAATTATTAGTACATGTGGAATTTTATACGTCAAATATTTTATACGCCCAGCATTTGTACGATTGAATACGTCCAACGTTCAACGACAATACTGTTGTTATCACTTCTTGTAACCACATTGATTTACCTACAATAAAGAATCTGTTGCGGCCAGCACAAGACCTCTCGCCATTTCCATATTAGGCTTTATAAGTATTGTATTGTACTTTGCTATCGAACCGTCGTTTTATAACAAAATATTACATAACTTTACCCAAATATTGTTTTTTATTGTATTTAACATGTCTTCTGCACACATATAATTCTAATTATATCTATTTTTCATTGTATGAGGAAGTTCCTAAATGTCACAGATTCTTCCAATTCATTAACCAGATTGGCGGTATTTCTGATGGATATATGTATGCATATTACCTATAATTTCAAATATTTAATTAATAAAACAATAAGATAGATTAAATGTACTTCCCAGAAAAAGCTAACAAAATGTCACTAAAACTGTTTATTTTTGACACTGAAATCTGTCATTTACAAATTATGTTATAAACATTTGAATTTGTCAACTGGTTTCCTTAGTGTAGTTTCGCCTACTCCACTTGTTATATCCCGATATTCTATATATTATAGCGTCTTTATCTCTAAATTTATAGAAGATATAATAAAAAAATTTAAATGTATCAGGTGTAGAATTTTGTTCTTCAAAATTAGTAATATCATAAATTTTCAAAAAATAATATTTGGAAGAATTTCTTTTAAAAACTACTATTTCCGGTTGTCTAATTGTTACCAAAACCTTTTCAGCTCTTCCCAGAAATGTTAGATTGAGGAATTCATAGTTAAACAGGTCTTATATCTTATAGTTTTTGTGGAATCGTCCGTCCAACATCCAGCCACACACACACACACACACACACACACACACATACACACATCCACAAACACACACATACACACATCCACACACACACACACACACACACACACACACACACACACAAACACACATCATTGTAAAAATATTAAAATCGGATTCTAGTGACCTTGAAACGTGCTTATTCATTAAAATCTGGATATGTGATTTTTAGCATGATTCCAATACCTCTCTTAGCGAGAGGTAAAAATAATGAGATGTTCTTGATCTATGAAACGAATATAATGGCGCTATATTTTTGCATTAGATGGTTTTATTATAGTTATGACACACGTTTTTCATTTTTCTTCGAAATGCTCTCCAGTTTTAATGTTTATTTTACAGAAACACATTAATATAATTTCTAAATTTAGATTTTTATGATGCAAAAAATCTCTAAATCTCACTGCGGTTTCTTGCTACCAGTAAAACTTATTTTAATTTTATTTATTATTAATAATATGTAATCAACGTTGACTGTAAAATATAGTAACCCCCCATTAACAAAACACTTTCGAAAGTGCTTTTTCTCTTTTCATTCTTGTGTGTATCTCCGTCCACCATTTCTAGTATACGATTCATCCGTTATGCATTCACATTACCACTTACACGTTTGCCGCTTAGTGGCTAGCGACTCCCTGTGGAGTACGACTTATCTAAGTAAAATATCTGTGGCTTATTTATGTGTTTTCTGTTAAATATTTGTCACAGTCGCACTCCTGTGTTTTATATATGTTAGTATGAGATCCTGCCACTGTTTTACACTGGCGCTGCAGGTGGTACAGTCGGACAAATCACTTGCTAGGCATACACGACAAATTGCTTGATTTTGCTTATCGCGCAGATGGATAAATGTTATTTGTTAAAACAAAATGAAATATTGGGTATTTGTGCAAACAGATTCGCTGTCATGCGGAAAAGTTTTATTTGCAATTTATATTTGTATGTATGTACAGCGGTGGACAGAAAAAAATAGGACAAGTCAAAAAATCAAGTAAACCTTCTTCTATAGGATTTAGTTGCTTGAATTTGTCGCTGTGATTTGTAAAAAATTGAATTGTATTCTGTCATTAACATTTTAAATAAGTGGAGACAGGAAGGCAGAATAGAAAGGAATCCAGGAACTGGGCGATACAGAGTATCAACTAAAGAAGAAGATAGAATATTAATTGAGATACTAAGAATTACTATCAATAGTTAATAATGCATATGGCAAAATGCTACCGTTGAATATTGAATTTGGTTAATTTCATGCCAAGCAGACTTATCGCAGTTATATCATTCGAATTGGTGCAATGACCAAGTATTTTATTCAATTTTGACGTTTTAAACTGTCATTATTAACTCCATAACAACAACTATAAGTAACATTTTATTCACAAGTAAATCACTCTCGCAAATTTTTTTAACTCACTCTGCAACAAATAATGCATTCAAAATAACATCAGGCACGAAAATAACACTCACCACAGTATTTATTAGATATTATCAGCCATTTTCATTATTTTTCACGACACAAATGACAGACAATAATGCTTTTTAAATAGATAACTTGACTTAAAAATTTGAGATATAAGTAAGGAAGATATATATATATATATACAGTGTGAACACTGAAAACCGAGACATAGGCGTTTAGCATGGGAAAACAGTTTTTTTCAAATATTATCTGTCCCGCAAGAGTATAGTGGGAGTTTTTGATATGGTTAGAAAGATTATTTAATTTGGCATCGAAGTGTATCTAAATACTCCTAATTTAATGCCTTATTATTGAAATATTTACGAAAGTATAATCCTACTTGACAGTTATTACTTATAATTTACTAAAAACAGTAATCACGGAAACGTATTCGGTAGCTGACTTGGTTAAATCAAGGCTCCATGTTATTTTTTCAATAGTTCAAATCCCTCCCGGTTCAAGTTAATATTTTTATTATTTTTATATTTATTTTGTACAATGTATTATTAAATAAATTACCAAATTTAAACAAATAACTTTTTGGTACGTCAAGTATTTTCTTGAATTTACTATACTATTATTTCTTTGTTATATCACTCTTAATAGTATTAAGCAAAACACAAAAAGTAATCAATAATAAATAAACTTTCACACAGGTTTGTCCTGTGTTAGACTTTTATTGTCATTTTTCCAATGGATTTTTCATTAGAAGAAAAAAATAGTATAATTAAAATTTACAATCAAGGGATGAGATTACGAGAAATTCGAGACTTTTTTGCTAGTAAATATTATGATAGACAAATTGCATCCCATGAACGAACTAGACGAATCATTTTAAAATTTGAAAAAACCGGTTGCGTTAATGACGAACCTAAAACTAAACTTAATTTTTTATTTGGCTTAAATTTACATATTTGTTTCACTTCTTGTACATTCAGTCAATAAAATACTTGATGTACCAAAAATTATTTGTTTTAATTTTGTAATTTATTTAATAATACATTGTATAAAATAAATATAAAAATAATAAAAATATTAACTTGAACCGGGAGGGATTTGAACTAGTGAAAAATTATCGTGGAGCCTTGATTTAACCAAGTCAGCTACCGAATACGTTTCCATGATTACTGTTTTTAGTAAATTATAAGTAATAACTGTCAAGTAGGATTATACTTTCGTAAATATTTCAATAATAAGGCATTAAATTAGGAGTATTTAGATACACTTCGATGCCAAATTAAATAATCTTTCTAACCATATCAAAAACTCCCACTATACTCTTGCGGGACAGATAATATTTGAAAAAAACTGTTTTCCCATGGTAAACGCATATGTCTCGGTTTTCAGTGTTCACACTGTATATATATATATATATATATATATATATATATATATTGTTTTCAGTTTATTTTTAATTTTTATTAAAGGATATATCAGCGTACAACTACATTTAATATTTGTAATTTTCCACTACAAACTGCTTGAATATTCAACTAAACGTTTCGAAATATTTCTGGGTCCTCCCCATCTACATTATAATAATATTCCATTTAAAGTTAAAATATTTCGTACAAGAATAGCCACTTTATTTTTGTTGATGTACGTAGCTGGTGATTGTATTTTAATATGTGTACAATCTATTGTACCTACCGACAATTCTAGTAAATACTGCCAAGGCATAAAATTCATTTTTAGATTTAATTATTTCTTCCCTTGTTATTGGCATTTTACTATACATGTTATACAATCTGACTAATAGCTCGTGATATGCGTACAACAATTTCTGCTTCCTGTAGAAATATGCATGCCGCTAAAATCAGCAATGCTGAGTAGATGATTGCTCAGTTGCGTAGTATTGTAAAGTCAGGAATATCTGATTAAATGGAGACAAAATTATTTCTACATGAGATTGTTTAAAAACTATTTTTTATAAGAAAAATATTGAAATACGTAGCGCAGCGTAAGGGAGACTTAAGCCACAGATAACCTACCGTTTAACTTAAGGCTAGCTATTTGCAATCTATGGGGCCCTTGGCCCTTAATAATTGGTGCAATGTATTTTTATTTTTAGGTGACAAAATGGAACAAATTTGAGTTCCTTATATGGAAAACTTTCTTAATATGCACGTCACAGGTAGGTCTTTATGGTCCAACTTTTTGAGACAACTTTAATAGGCACCACAGGAATGTTCTAGTATCTTTTGTTTTTGAGCTACAAGGTAAAACTTTATTTTCGCTTATTTTGAAAATACCTCGTCTCGCTTATTATGAGAGATACAGAAAAAATGTTTAGATCATTATTATACGGTTTTTTACGTTTTTTCTTAATAATTCTCGAGATAAAAAAACAAAATATTTTTAAAATGAGAACGTATGTTGACAATAGTTTCATCTGTTTATTTATTTTATTATGTTATAAGCTTTTCAAACGGATGTATAACAAGTCTACATTCATTTGTTTTAAACATGAATAAACCTTGCATTGTTAATTTTTGGGGTGAAAAGAATGAAATGAAAAAATGAATTACAGATTATCATTTGTTTATTTTGATTATATATCTATTACCTATATTCTAAAAATTCTTTTTAGTGAATTACTTTCGGATTAGTTTATTTATTTTTATCGGCGTTGTAGTTGGTTTTGACACGATTTAAAAAATGTGGTTTTACCCCAAAATTAATATTTCAAGTTTAAAACAAAAAAATGTAGACTTTGTTGAAAAACTTACAAAATAAATAAAAGGGTGAGACTATTTTCAACATATGTTCCCATTTAAAAAATATAATTTGTATTAAATCTCGAAAACTATTGTTTTGAAAAAATATAATTACACAACGTTATTCTACGTAAATAACTGTATAAAAATTATATAATAGTTATTTATGTACCTAGGACAAATAATTGCATATTATAGTAGAGCTTGAGTTTGCTTCCGAGGCGAAGCCGAGGTAAAGCAAACAAGCGAGGCTATAATTTGCATTTTTTGCCGAGGTGCATATTACTTTAGGTAATAGATCTAGAAATAAATACAAGTTTTAAATTCGTAAAACCTTATTATTTATTATATGAATAATTATATGATAATATATATATTCTGCCATTTTCACAAAATTTTAATTCTTAGCTCTATTTTAGTTTGAAGGAAGACACACTCACAGACACATCAGCACTATTTGACAGGTGAAAATAAACAAAACCAACAAAATAACCTCGAAAACAACTCTATCCAGCGGCATTTTAGATTAACAATTAGTCATGTCAAAATTAATAAATGTTAGTATAGTTAATTTCATTACTAATTACGCACATATTTAAATTAAATTTATCATTAAAATAATATTTTTATTTGCTCGTTTGATATTTGTTATTTACAATTCCGGCAGTACACACAGTTACAATAATCATAAAATCGTAGTAGGCTTAGCGTACGAAAAAGGTTTGCGGACGAAAAGTGATAACATTCAGAAAAGTGTCATTTTTCGTCCGAATATAAGTACGTAAAATTTCACTTTTCATATAGGTAGACAGAAAACATTTTTTCTGTATATCTCATAATAAGCGAGAAATGAGGTATTTTCAAAATAAGCGAAAAACAAGTTTTAGTTTGTAGCTCAAAAACAAAAAACGATAGAAAATTCGTGAGGTGCCTATTGAAGTTGTCTCAAAAAGTTGGTCTATAAAGACCTACATTAATTTTCTGTTGGGTGGATAACATGAGGAACTTAAATTTGTTCCACCCTATACTTAATATTTAAGTAGAACCAGTGCAAATGGCCATTACAGGATCTAATTATAAAGCTTGAATAAAATTTCCTAGGTTAAAAGATAAATTATTATCATTCTTCATAGCTATAACGAATAATTGTTAAATTAACTAGTTCGATTCTCTTCTTTTTATGTTGCATCGTACAGTGATACAAAAATAAACATTTTATTATTTGGAGTAACCTCGTGCTTTCTTTTATGTATGAATGAAAATTCTTGTGAAGTTATGAAAGAAACGTTTCATTCTTTTTGAAAGAATGAAAGGAAACTTCACATCTAAAACTTGTTTGGTCTACTGTCACCGGCTGTAGTATATTAATGTATGTACCGCACACGTTTTTAGCTTTTATATTATTTATTTTTACACATTTATTTTCTTTATTTGGTATTTAAATTATGTAACTAGGCACAGCTATGCGATCACCAACGTTGACTCCGGGTATTTTTAATCCACACAAGGCATTAGTCAAAAAATAATAAATCAAGGATATGGAGTATGTTGCATATATTGTAATATTTTATTAATTTTCTATAATATTGCATGTAGGTCTTTTATTATTTCATCTTCAGCGGCACCGCAAAAAACTATATGAAGTTACAAAAATTTAAAGGAATAGTTATTTAATTAACAAACCAGGAAGTTCGTCTTTTCATGACGTATAGGGAGATAGGCGTAGCCGAGGCAAATAACGAGTATTGAACAAGAACTTTAATGACGAGATAAGTAATTTTTCTGAAATCGTATAAGAATTCAAAATTACTGAATGGTACATGTAACCTATTTTCATTTAACAACTAAATCACATTGAACTCTAAAATTGTACAAGAATTTATAACAACTATACCTATACTAAACATCATTTATTTTAATTTTATAATTGTAATTCATATTAAAACGGATAATATATTAGTGAAAATAAATATGGCAACTTTGCATTTTACTTCCCTGCTTAGGCAGGAAAAGTCAATTTCCCTGCCGGTTTCGCGGAAGGGCAGAGGGAAGTAGTAGATTACATGACGATTTCAGGAAAAAAATATTTCATTTCCACATACCTTGTGTAAGACGAAAACTGGGCCATGGGCGTTTAACATGGGAAACCAGTTTTTCCTTGCGCACAAATGGCCTATGCTTCAAATAAATTTTATAGAGAATTAAATTCTACATGCAAATCAATACTCATATTTTTTCACGTTTCGTAATCGAAAAAATCTGAAACCTGCCGCTATTTAATTTTTATTAATTTAAATACATACCTACGTATTTACTAACGCTGCAAACTGTTCCATGCAGAAAACTATTGCTTTATTTACTATTTTCGTTTTAAAATGTCACTATTATTAATTTGAAGTGATTATTTTTTTGACAGTGATATTTTTCTGTATCTTTTCACATACACGAATAAAATGCACTGTTCCATTATCTTGATACACCCTGTATTATTTTTTAAATAATAATAATAATTTAATTACATATTTAGTAAATCTGATCCGAATCTGAATTTAAAACGGTTTAAATTTGGTTCAGTTTGATTGACCTTGACAAACAAAGGTTTAGTTCGGGTTTAGGTTCATAAAAAATTCGAGTTAAATCGGGTTTTCGGTTCAGGTTCGGGTTCAGTTTCAGGTCCCTGATTTAAATTTTTACTTCTTTATAGTGTTAGCCATGGTAATGAAATAAAATCTCAAACAAATTTCATGACATTTTACTTGTCAGAAATTATAAAATGTAGGTTTCATCAAAATAATACTACTCAATGATTTGTATCTTCTCTTTTTATGAATTCTCCATTTTTAATAATGGTTCTTCAAACAAAGCATGTCTGGCAAATAAAATATGTACAGATACGTTTTTGACAGGTAAAATGTCGTTATATTTCTTTGTGATTTTATTTCAATACTATAAAGAAGTGACGTTGATAAAAATTTAAATTCAATATCCAGTTACCATACGTGCAAAAGAAAATATGATTATTGAATTGGATGCAAAATTTAATTCCCTACAGCATTTTTGACTAAAATTAATAGGCCACTTTTGCGCAAGGAAAAACTTTTTTCCCATGTTAAATGCCTATGGCCCGGTTTTCTTGTTACACCCGTATCCCCATCACCGGTTATACAGGTGATCACCCAAGAATGAACCTGCAATTATCTCCATTATTGAATGACATAGTGTTATCTTCAAATTTATTATACGTAATATGGACTATCAAGAAGTGTTCTATTACTGCCGGCTCCAGAGTGATACCAACTTTGAAATTTTTAATGGAACATACATTACAAAATAATCGTGGTGCTGTAAGACGGTACAGAGTTATTTCCAAATAGATTTTTTATTTTTTTACAAAATTTTGAACTATGACGTGATTGGTCAGTTTTAAAGGCCTCTAGTTTTTGTAGGAAGCATGTTAAAGAAAAATTATTGCCAGATTTATTATCTATGGGGTCTGTTCTACTTTGGGTTAAGCGTTGTACACTTACATAACAGGCTGTATACTGGTTGTTATGTAAGTGTACAACGCTTAACCCATGGTAGTAATGAAAAATTATTGCCAGAGTCAGTTCTGCTATTGGTTAAGGGTTGTACACTTGCATAACACCCTATATTATTAACACATATTTTTTCGCATTGTTTGTTGCTACTATATAATACAAGGCACTCAGAAGGCTTTATTTGACTATTTTGGTAGCAATGCTATTGAAAGCAATGTGGACAAAAACTCTCGTTATAGTGCCGTCTTGAAATGAGCGTCTCGATTCAGAATCCCGCCAGCCATGAGGTGAATGAGAAGTACTTTGTTTCCTACTTGCGAAGGGAAAAGTGCCGTCCGATAATTTTAACGAGATTAAGACAATAGAAAAGCAATGCTAACGAGCGGAGTTGCATGCAAATGTCTGTTTTTACACATGCCTTGTCAGAACGGAACTCTTGGACTATTAGGTTCGGATATATTATCAACCACCCAGCTTAGAGCCCCGATCTGTCACCTTCAGAGTTTTCTCTATTCACGTCTCAGAACTTGTTAATGGGTGGAAAAAGCTTCGCTAGTAGGATACTGATTACTCTCCTTTCGCCATACAACTGGCGGGATTCTGAATCGAGACGCTCATTTCAAGATGGCACTTCAACGAGAGTTTTGAACCTATTTTGGTGAACGAACCCATATTGTACTCCCAAGTACTTGCCTTTAAAAGCAGTACTGCCAAACTAGCAAAAAAAAATCTTTGAGCGTCAGAGGCTCAGTAATCTTACTTTCTGGAAGTGCCTTGTAATAAGTACATAAGGTAGGTAAACAAGAAACCTTTTGTATCTAATATGGTAATATATTTTACTTTTATCTTTAAGTAGTAAATCTTTTGAAATATGAGTAGAAGGTTATCAACACAAAATAAAAAAGTATGCTGCAAATAAATATATAACATCTAATTTAGATAGAAGTTACGATAAGAAAATAATTAATAAATTAATATTTTAAATATATATCTCACATCTCATCAATCTACAGGCGTTTACAGCTCAGTGATTAAAGCGCTTTGAGTTTAGCGGCCAGATAAATACCCACATTTAATATTCTGCAATGATTGCCTAGTTCATATTCGGATCTCACTTTAGATTGTATCTCCGTTGCTATGTTTTTGTAGTTTACATTTATTTACTAATTATTGTAAAATTATGCATAAATTTGAAAATTAAACAACATTATTTAAATAATGTTTATACCGGGAGTTTATTTTATCAGTAAACATAGGGTATATCATTGCCATAGTTACGATATGAATGTTTGACAGCAATGTATTGAAGCGTTTATTTTATGAGTAAACATAGGCGTTTAACATGGGAAGCAGTTTTTTGTAAATACAAAGGTCTGGCAATAAATCAAGCCATGCTATTGAACATGATAATAGTACATTACATCTTGTACATTATTTAATATTAATTACTTTAATAATATTGCAAAAATTGCAATAAATTACAGAAATTGTCAAATAAATAATTGTTTAATTTTTTCATCATACAATATGAAAAGATTCACGAATGTCTCCGGTGGTGCAGTGGTTATAACAGTGGCGTCTGAAATTTTTGGTTGGGGTTCGATTCCCCATTGGAGTACTTATTTTTTTTTTACATAAAAATTGTTGAACTTTTTAAAATCTCTGTTATATTTCGTATTACAGTCATTTAAAAATAATAATAACATTGTAATAAATAAAGAGAAAATAGTTGACAATAATTGATTACAATAATCAAAACATTGATGTAATAATAATGCATTGTATTTTCTTTTGATAAATACAGTAAAAACATAATATCTACACAAATTTATTATATTTCAATTATTTTTATTAATATCAAATGAAATACAATGCATTATTATTGTATCAATATTTTGATTATTGTAATCAATTATTCTCAATTATTTTCCCTTTATTTATTACAATGTTATTATTATTTTTAAATGATTATAATATAGAAATTGATTTTTAAAAGTTCAACAATTTTTAAGTAAAAAAAATAAAATAATTACCCCAATGGGGAATCGAGAGACATTTGTAAAGCTTTTCATAATGCATAATAAAAAAGTGAAACAATTATTTATTTGACAATTTCTGTAATTTACTATAATATTATTAAAGCAGTTAATATTAAATAATGTACAAAATGTAATGTACTATTATCATGTTCAATAACATGGTTTGATTATTTGACGGACACTTTGTATTTACAAAAAACTGCTTCCCATGTTAAACGCCTATGTTTACTCATAAAATAAACGCTTTAATACATTGCTGTCAAACATTCATATCGTAACTATGGCAATGATATACCCTATGTTTACTGATAAAATAAACTCCCGGTATAAAAAAATTAATTTAACTAAAACAGTTGCGCTAGCTGACGGAATAGTTTTCTATGGTACAAATATTAGTTGAACTTAATTTTTTAAATAAAGATTATATAGATACCGTAAACAAGAATTATAATTTTTAAAGTTATTAGGAAAAAATATAAATATCAAAATTTTACATTATGTGAATGATCCATTTAATTTCTATATGACCTTCAAAGTAACATATATGAGCCTAACCAGGATTAGCTAAACAAACTGTCACGTGTGAGCCCGAAACATTTTAACTGACAGGTGTCAGTGTCCATTGAATTTGTAGAAAATAGTTACGTTCGTTTTACAATTTTACTGGATATATAGAATCTTTCCAAGGAACTTTCGGTAAGGAATTTGTGCAAAATACATAGAATTGACGGAAGGTAATGTGCTAGTCACATCAGATTTTTTTATATATATTATGTGTCGTTTTGTTTTTAGGTATATATTATTTGTTTCATTATCATTAAAGGAGTTTTAAAAAAAATCTGTTTCATTATTACAAAATAAAGTAAAATAAATAAGAAATGGCACAAAAGTGACCCCTGTGGTGCACTCTCCACGCCAGCAATGAGTGCCCGTGAGGTGACGCTTGGTAAGCGCCCGCACGGTACAAATATGTCATCATCATTACCGATATCTGTGAAAACAGACTGGCACACCCAGAAATGGGTAATATGCCGTGATGATATATTTATATTATTTATTTATTTATTTATGCCCAGTTTTATAAAAGATACGAGTAGATAAGTAAATTACTAGCAAAGTAAAATTTATTCTCGAAGTAAAATAGTTTATTCCAGAGATGTTCGTTTCATAAAGCAAGAATAAAAATACTAGCTAAGTAAATCTATGGAATAAATTACTCCACTGATTTTCGAGGAAGTAAATTTTATTCTATAGAATAAATTTGACACATGTCAAAATTAATTATTTTATAGAGAACGCAGAAATTTATAGAAACCGAAAAGGATGGTTTTCTGTGAATTGCCAAATAGTATGTTCAGCAAATCTAAAAATAACGGATGTTGTTGCTAGATGGCCTGGTTCCGCACACGACAGCAACATATTTAGCAATTCATTAATAAGAGTTAGGCTTGAAAACGGAGAATTTGGTAATTGCTACTTGTTAGGGGATTGTGGATACACTTGTAAGAATTACTTATTAACACCTGTACAAAATCCGACTACTCCAAGCCAACATAAATACAATGTGTCATATAACAGTTTCATTTGAACACTATTCCTATTTGTGAAACTGCATTAAATTCTTTATAAATCTCATCCCATGCACTATTTTTGCTTTTGACGCTTGCTACATCTGTCTGCTTGTTTTCAATAATACTAATATATTTTTTTTATCTCTAACATGTTCGCTTTATCTATTTCAGTATAATTCTGACACTGACACTTTATTTGACTTTATTTTGACGTTTAAATAAACGATGTCTCTGTCGGTAAATCACTAGAATAAAATATTTACTCTACAAGTACCTACTTATTCTACTCTGCAACTTATTTTATAAAACAGACATTTTTATTTACTTTCCGATTAAATTTACTTTCAAAGTAATAACTCAGTTCGATGATATAAAACTGGGAATTAATAAGAAAACATTTACGCACCTGTCCTTTCCCCGCCATAAATCAAGCTGAAAGCCCGAACAGTAGACATGCTGAAAGGGTCACAACGATTCTGTACAAACTATACCGTTATATTTTATAAAATGCATTGTTACTGTCGAGCATTTATTAATCTTAAGGAAATATATGGTGTTCAATTATTTACATCATAGGTAAACATCTTAAGTTAAAGTTACGCTATATTAATATGAATGTTCATAAGCTGTGACCGTGTAAAATATTCCCAAATGAATTCTACCCTCATCCTCATCGTTCGTTGATTCGTTGATTCCATCTTCCATCTCCGATCATTAGCGGCAACATGAAACATCTCGGGCCGGAGTTTCACACGTCCAGCGAGGCCGGGCCAGCCGCCTGGTGCTCTGGCCAAGTCACGCGTCAAAACCGCTGAGTCAAACAAAGCTCCACCGCTCGCGGCTTGAGACAAACCAATATCGACATCGGCCATTCATCTACCACGAAATGTTTCGACGGCTTGACACCGCAGACCGCGAGGTGCTAGTCTGCTGAATCATCGACTAATGACGAATGCCAGTGCCAGAGAACGAGAACTACAGGTACTAATGTTTATTGCTTTCTACAGCTCCAAACTAGAAGATACATAATTGTACGGCAGGAAATTCTTCTTGCATTTATTTAACCATACCATTATTATGTTTGAATTTTGTTTTTTATGTTGTTTTTATTTTAGTAATAGTAGGTTGGCAATATATCATTTTATTTACCTATATTTATGACCAATTTCATCATTATAGATATATATTATATAATATCATATATACATATGGGGTACAGGAGTTCACGGAAGTAAAATATTTTTCATAAACCCATATTTAGTGGACAAGATATATGATAATAATAATTATTATATATTGAACAATTCATTTTATTTCAGAAAATATAAAAATTAACCACTATATTTGTTATTTGCAGTAGAATTTTTTGAGGAAGGCGTGCGGGGACGTCAATGTTATATTTCAGCCATTATGATAAATATTTTCTGTCTTTAT
Source organism: Ophonus ardosiacus (assembly GCA_943142095.1). Taxonomy (NCBI): domain Eukaryota; kingdom Metazoa; phylum Arthropoda; class Insecta; order Coleoptera; family Carabidae; genus Ophonus; species Ophonus ardosiacus. The sequence goes on along the minus strand of OW964831.1, from coordinate 32,765,918 downwards.
CTGCCACGCTGGAACCATGCTGACGTTAGCACATCCCCAAAATTTTTAATAGTTTTTCCTCAAACTATTCATAATTAATTGATTTTAAAACTACGGTCGTATAAAAATAAAAATTGTCACATTAAACAGTTTCTGATTTCGGTTGACACCATTGAAAATTCAAAAACTTTAAGATACACGACTTTGGAGAAACGGGACATCTAGTGCGCTTTGGGAGCCCATCTTAGATGCACTTTTCTTTTGCCGCAATTTCTCATAGGCTCTATTACCAAACTGTCGAGAAATAACAAAATTTATATTTAAAAGAAATTCGTATTTAATTTTTATCTTTAAAAATTCTATATTCCACTTAACGTTTAGTGTTTAAAATTTTTATTACCCACTAAATATTGATTTTTCATTAATGTTTTTTATAGATTACTGTATTTACAAAAAGCCAATTTTTGTGTTTGCCCGAATTCATTTAAATAAATGACTTGACGTCTAACATCGACGATTGTCATGCACAGCCTTCTAACTGATTAGTTTTTTTATTTTGTCAAAATTAAATATTATAATGATTTTTACCTTCCGTCACCTTCAGGTAAGGAAGGTATTGTCTTTGGTCAAAAAATTTGGTGGTGAGTTTTTAATGAATAAGCACGTTTTAGGGTCCCTACAATACGAATATACCATTTTTAAGATAATGTCTGTATGTATATATGTATGTATGTGTGTGTGTGTATGTGTGTGTTTGTGTGTGTGTCCGTGTGTGTGTGTGTGTTTGTGTGTGTGTATGTGTGTCCGTGTGTGACAAATTTTTCTCCGACGATAACTCCAATACTACAGTTCTAAAAATTATAATTCTTTCGTATTCCTCTTCTGTACAACCATATGAAGAGTTGATTAGATTTGGGTTATAATTGATCCACCGGAAGTACCCTTATTTCAAGTTTTTAACAGTTTTTCTTAAAAAAACGTAGTTAAATATTATTTTTTTGACTTTTTGTTATTATACATATTAAAGAAAATACTTTTCTCTATATGGTTTGATTATACATTTCCCTTCATATTCAATAGATGTAGATTTAAAGCGTTATAAAGGAATTAATTTTCAAAAATTAGTCAGCTTTGCTATTTATCATGTAAACAGCTGATAAGTATATTCAAAAAATTTTAATTGACAGATGTCAGTTTCAAGTGCAAAACCAAATATAGGAAGTATAGAATCTAAAATTGCTATGTAATAGTGTTCCTCGCAAGTGACATGTAGAGAAAGGCCAAAGAGAAGATGGAAAGACTGTATCGCAGAAGACTTGAGAAAGAAAGGACTGTGTGAAGAAGATGCGTTGGACAGGAATGAGTAGAAGAGAAGAGGAAACAGCGACCCCTAATAAAATAGGGGAAATCTGAAGAAGAAATGAAGGAAGTGTCAAGTGCATTTTACTTAGTGTGTGTTTATGTTATAATTTTATTGGATTTGTAGAACCTTTTCAAATGAACTTTTGGTATGGAATTTGTAAAAAAAAATATGTGCTCGTGTGCGATTTTACATGATGTTATATAGAATCTGTTCCAAGGATTTTTTAGTATGGGATGTGTACAAAATACATCGAATTGACGGAAGGTCTTGTGCTGGCCACAACAGATTTTTATTATTTCGTCAAAATTGAATAAAATATTGTACAAACCATATGAGCTAAGAATGTTTATTCACTCGAAGAAATCAACTCACTCGCCCTTACGGGCTCGTGAGCTAAGCTTTCTTCTCATAAATAAATATTATCTTAGCTCACTTGGTGTATAAATATCTATTACTATTGTTTATTTGTGAAAAATAATTTTATAAATTTTCCTTTTTTATTTCATAGATTACTTAATTCATTTCAAACTATAGCAGCGACATGAACCTGTTAGTGACATCTAGGTTGCATGGGTCACACTACTCTCACTGTCTACTGTTTGCTGCCAGTTTGCTCCAATACAAAGTTGCACCGGAGTGATCTATACCTTATCCGGGATTAAAACCGAGAACCCGTAGATCGTGAGTTGAGTTAGCATAGGTTGCCTACTGCAGCACCAACGTTGATTATCTAAAAGCCAGTTTTACAATCTCTGATAAGAATTTAACTGGAAGTTAATTAACAATATTGAATCGAATTATTGACAGCAAGATCAGTTTGTAATTTAACATTTCATTTCACTTCAATTTTGTTTATTTGACTAGTAGTTAAAATTTTAAGAAGAGATTGTAAAACTGGCCCTAATTGTTTCTAAGTATAACTATAATCAGTATTTTTTGTTCTCATTTCAAGTAAATGTTCATATTTTAAATGAACTGCGCAATATACATTTGTAATTTGCGTGAAAGAAACTTCATCTTGAAAAGAATAAAGTTCCAGAAAAAAAGAAAAACAAAGCAGGAATAATTTTTTGAAGTAGAACAGAACTCTCATGCAAAGTGGAAAATGCATTTGTTTGGGATTAGTGGTCGCGTTGTCGTATGTGCTCAGAGTATAACTGCGTTTTGGGAACTAATTAATTACTGTGATTAATCAGAAAACTTCTCGTAATTAGAAAGTTTCTTGGCAAAATTAAAATGGCGCTCAGTCTTTGCTGTAACGCTGCTTTCGTGCGAATCATTTTTGTATCGAGCGGCAAGACGGCTTGCGGAGAGAAAAGCGATAAATAAATAGCGAAGAATTGGTTTACAATAAATTAATAGGTAACATATTTCAATATAGTTTTATGGTGATGTTTATTGTGATAAAACGCAGCTGATGGATTTAGATGATTATGAATAATGGAGACCTGAAAGGCGAACACTCTAGTATTCATTCCTGAAAGGGATTTAAATCCGGGACATTTGGATTGCAAAGCGACATCATCCCTATATCCAGATGCCTGATCTACAATATGTAAACCATCATCATCAAAAGAGGGAGGGTAGCACAAAATATTCAATGTACCTAATAAATGAGAGAAAATGTTGAAATTTTAGAAATTAAATCTAAAACTAGAATCATTGACAAACTTTTTACAATTACATATAATTAGCACAGGATACTTTTTATCACGGAATTCTATTAAAATGCTTCTTAATATTCTTGAAAAAATTTCCACTCTTATCGCCAATATTCTCTTAATAATTCGAATAGTTTTCGGCGTGATACGGAGATGGCACCAGAAGCTATTCTATCTGGATAATACGCATGCTCTCGTTTCTTCATTTTCAGTCGCAAAAATCCATGAATTGTATTTTTTATGTATACTTCCAATTGCTGCCACACGCATTTTATTCGTTAGATTTAGCTCCAAGTGAGTTTATCTAGTTCGCAAATTGAAGAAATTTCTCGGTGGAAAAATATATACTTCAAATGAAATCGCCGTTGAGACAAACACTAATTTTGAAGAAGTGGAGAAATCTTATTTGCCTGAAGGTATAGAAATGTTAAAATCGTTGGTCTAAGGCCCGGTTGCACCAACAAGTACTTTAATAATTATTAACTAATGGAAATATTAAAATATAACGGAACATTAAACTAATGGGCGTTGCATAAAGCACAAAGAGATTCTTTCATTTTTAATGTGTCATTTGAAAATGAAACATTTAATTTAGGTTGGTACTGATTTAAATTATGTATCCAGTGATGTACCTACCTACTGGCGATGCCAACGTAGATCTCAGCGCCACAAGCGGGGTAATTGCAACTATACACTACGGTATTGATGGTAGTGTAAGTTATGTATATTTACATTATTTATATATAAATTTTGATTTATATTTGTTATTATATAATTAAAAGGTATTACTTTTTTGTTGATAAAAAAAACTGTTTTTCATTAAAAACTATGAAAACAATACCCTCGTGTGTGGTTCAAAATTTTGCAGCTAGATAGGAACCGTCAAGCTAAGCGAATAGGATACGTGCACGTCACATTCATGCCAAAACCAGCTGAGTGGGTCTGAAAAGTAAACATAAGCTAGTATGTGATTGACATGTGTCAAATGTTGGACTTTTTGATATTTGAAGTAATTTATTATATGAGGGGAGTTTTTTATGTTATCTACCTAGCTATGAAAACAGTATGATATCGCGACAATTTTCTTATGTCAAGCTGCTGTGACATTTTCATGTCTACAAAGACAAAATTAAGAACTTGAAAGCGGCTATACGCGAAAAAAAGACCCCACAATTATGATCAGAAAATGCTGCTTCTGCACAAAAACTGCAGGGTGCATAAAGCACGAATTGTTCAAGCAGTAAGTAGTCAATGAATGCGGCTTTGACGAATTGCAACATCCACCTTACAGTCCTGACCACGTCCGACTATTATTTATTTCCAAAACTTAAAACACATTTGAGAGAGAGTCGCTTTTTATCGAATGATGACTTGGAAAACGCAGTGGAGTCGTATTTTGCAGAATTACCAAAAGATTTTTTTTGCAGGCGTAGCTTTATTAGAAAAACGTTGGAATAAGTGTGTTAGTGTTAACGGTTCTTACGTAGAAAAATAAAATTTTATTTGTTCTCTAACTCGTTGTTTTCATAGCTAGGTAGATAACATAAAAAACTCCCCTCGTATTATATTGAAGTCATTTAAAAATATATAAAGTACTATTATAATTTTTTATGTTAGCGTGACAATTTAATGCGTAAAAGTGACAGTGCTTAAAAGTATTCCATTTAGCGGGAATAAATGAACCTGACGTATACCTACTTTTTGATTTTGAGAAATTCAAAATGTTGATATTTGAGAATAAATGATCTGTTTTAAAACGCTATTATAAAAAATCTTCTATGTAATACATTGCGAAATGAGTGTTTTTGGCTCTTGCCGTGTTGTATTACTCGCTTACTCTCGTGCGTACAAATTTCACATCGCGTGTCTAAAACACTATTATTTCATTAATTTAGTAGATTTGTTTTTTAATGTTATAATCACAAAAAATGACATAACGAAACGTCAGAATCATATCACACGTCAGAGAGAATCCTGCAGATCCACCTTGATGCCAAAAATTGACACTCATGTCAAAAAGCAGCTGAAGGTGTCCTCTGCTGTAAATCTGGTATTTTAGTGCCTAGTTAAACAAAAAACTGTTGAAAACCATCTTTTCATGAAAATACTCTATTGTCATCAGAATAATTAAAATAGGTACCTAATTAATTTTTAAACTAAAATATTGTATTGTCATTAGCATTGGAACTGCATATTTGTGGCAAATTCGATCGGATATGTGAAAGAAAGTCAAAATTGGATTACAAGATTGACCCTAAGTAACTAAGTGCCTAAAAGCCTGTAAAAACCATAATATCAAAGACGAACGTTTATCGAATGTACGTAGCACCATCTCGAAATACTGTACCTACTTTCTGTTAAAAGTTACTCTGTGTCTAGAACCACGCATAACTAGTATGACGTCAACTTTCCCGTGAGCGGTATGTACGATAAAATAAGTTAATATGCGATATCATATCAGTTATGTCGTAATTAACGCGAAGGAATATTTTCGTGATGCGTCACGGCAATGTGGTTCTAAAAGTTAAAAGATGAGATTTTAATTTCGCTCAGTTATATACAAGACCTTTTTTTGTCATGCAAAAATTCGGGAAATAACGCAGGGATCATTTCGCGAAACGAAGTACAGTTTGTGACTCTAACTAAATGAATTTATGTATATTAGACAAATGTGTGACATAACATAACCTATAAGTTAGTAACTCGTACTTGTTGTAGATCTTAAAGGCATTCAGTGGTACGTAATTCTCTTCCGCTCTTTGTAGATGAGGGCAAGGGCTAACTGTCCCTGTAAACTCATTAATTAAGGTGAAGCTTTGACGAAGTTTGGTCTGTGAATAGAGGAACGCCCTTGCAGGCATTCGCAGCGACGACTGCTGTCTTTCATGTCTGGTAATTATGGAAAAATATGACTTATAATCTGCTCGGCTGCCGAGATTGCCCCCGCCCTGCCCCCGCTGCCCCCAACTCGGCTTCACGCTCAAATGTTCCAAAATAATCCTAAGTCATTATTAATATTTTATTCGAATAGAGAAATTATGAGTTCCAGTTCTACTTGTTTTTACTTCGAACTGTTAATTGCAAAACATTTATTTTTCTCCTTCTCTTCTCAATATTTCTCGTAAAATTAGTAGGTACTTAATTAAAAGTTCAAGATCTTTATTATTATTTTTATTCTGTTGCTTTGCAGAAAATTTGATATTGTTATTTAAGTATGAAAAAAGAAATTAAATACTAAATCATTATGAATAAGTTATTTAAGGAGTGGAATTTCAAACGTTCTATGTGCCATATCATATTTTTCAGAAGAGCAATAAAACAAAAATAGGTAACAGCGAAAGTTTTGGTATACAAACTGTCTGGGTATACGAGTAGTAAGCAACCCATGGGTTTTCAGAAATTAAACTTACGTATTCGTATAAATGACTCCATTTTCAGACTTTAATTATATAATGTAAAATAAGATTTAGTAGAAAATCTGATGGTTTTATGAAATAAGGATTAGTTTATTTTCATAAAAATTTTTTATTATTGGCAATCGATTTCGTCGCAACGGACATCATCAGGCCACAGCTGTAATACAATATATTTCTTGAAGAAAAACATATAAAATTTTTTACATATGAAAAGTTATATAGAATTATTTAAATGGTTAGGATAAATTTAGAAAAATATTTTAGTTTGTATTACAAAAATATAAATGTAGATAAATATATGGTTATTAATAATAATGAATGATAAAATGTTAGAAAATAGAAGACAGGTTTATGAGATGATTAAAATGGATTTCAAAATAGTTTTTGTAGGTTAGGTGAGTGAAACAATCATAAACTTTAAATGTATTTATATAAAAATTTATTCAATTTTTATATAAATACATTTAAAGTTTATGATTGTTTCACTCACCTAACCTACAAAAACTATTTGGAAATCCATTTTAATCATCTCATAAACCTGTCTTCTATTTTCTAACATTTTATCATTCATTATTATTAATAACCATATATTTATCTACATTTATATTTTTGTAATACAAACTAAAATATTTTTCTAAATTTATCCTAACCATTTAAATAATTCTATATAACTTTTCATATGTAAAAAATTTTATATGTTTTTCTTCAAGAAATATATTGTATTACAGCTGTGGCCTGATGATGTCCGTTGCGACGAAATCGATTGCCAATAATAAAAAATTTTTATGAAAATAAACTAATCCTTATTTCATAAAACCATCAGATTTTCTACTAAATCTTATTTTACATTATAAACTTACGTATTCCTATATCGTTCCTAGGTATCATATACAAGGTGTATCAAGTTCAAGATAATCGAACAGTGCCGTTTATTCGTGTATGCGAAAAGATACAGAAAAAAGTGATTAGGATATTTTGTAAGGGATAGAGGGGGACACATTTTAGCGTCAACTTTATTATCATAAATCCAGTGGTACTCAAACTATAGGACAATATTATATTTTTATTTATTATAATTTATAAAAATTAATTCAAAGTTAGTAATTCATTTCTACTGTATCTAAGTAAACTGAGCAAACATTCAATCAATAAAACAAAAAAAATATTTTAAAAGTTGAATTTATTGCCAAAATCGTAGCTTACTTGTATGTAATAAAACTAAAATAAATTTTATTTTGTTTTATTGATTGAATGTTTGCTCAGATTACTTAGATAAAATAGAAATAAAATATTAACTTTGAATTAATTTTTATCAAATTTTTAGCAATGTAAGGGTATGATATTATTATATAGTTGAATTCAGAACAAAATTCTCTATTTAATGAGTTAATAATATATATAATGCCATTTAAAGAACGACCTTGCCCTATAGTTTGAGTACCACTGGATTTAAGATAATAAAGTTTATGCTAAAATGTGTCCCCCTCTATGCCTTACAAAATATCTTTATAACTTTTTTCTGTATCTTTTCACATACACGAATAAAATGCACTGTTCCATTATCTTGATACACCCTGTATACAAAAATAAATTTTTGAAACAAATAAATTTTATGGATTAAATTTTTTTTTCTCGCAATAAAACCATTCATTTAATTAAAATTATTAATATGGCTATAACATAATGTATTACAGTTTACAAATTCTTAAAAAAAAAAATCTAAAAAAATAACATATTTGAAATATAATAACCCATAAAACAATTGAAATAGAAAAAAGTAAACAAAATATGGGTGTTATTTAAAATAATGCAGTTTGTGTTATAAATCAAAAATTTACACTGCAAGTACATAAAACGCATTTCTAAAAAACATGTGTTTAAATTAAAAATGGCACGAAGAACGTTTAGAAATTTCATACTCATTTATTTCTGAAATTTTATATTTCTTTATCTAAATCTGATTCAAATTGGAAAATTAATTCATATTTTAAAATCCTGAATGAAAATTTAATATTCAAATTCTCAAAGGGTACCAAAGGTTTATATGTCTAGTTTCGACACTAAAATTTAGAGTCTAAATATATTACCCCGACACAACGTAATTTATGTTTCGAGTTCATATTTTTATATTGTTGCAACTATTGTAGTAATTATTATATTTTAACTTCTTTATTTATACCCAGTAAACACACATACGTTTTTTAAACGTATAATAAACGTGTCATTGGTTGATAAAACGTTTTACGTTAAAAAAACAACGGTTTATATTTGGTGTCATATAAACACCATTTGATATTAACGTTATAAAAACGTACTTTTCATATCAAAATATAAGTATATTATATTCTAACGTTAAAATAACGTTATTTTTATGTTATATTTGCACCATTACAAATAATGTTATTGTAACGTTTAGTTTAACGAAATTTTGAAATAAGGTATAATTAAAGCCGTGTTTCTAACATTTTAATTTACGTTAGAAATATGTTCATATTAACGTTATAAATACGTACTCTTCGTATCAAAATATAAGTATATTATATTATAACGTTAAAATAACTTTATTTGTATCTTATATAAACAACATTACAAATAATGTTACTGTAACGTGTAGTTTAACGTATTTTGAAGTATAATTAAAGCCGTGCTTGTAACGTGTTTATTTTACGTCAAAAATATATTCATATTGTTTTAATAACAGTTTTATGTTGAACATGTATAATATGCCAGGCATGATATCTAATACCAAACGCGTCCATAGATATAAAATAAAATGTATTAATAGATAATATTGTCTGAATACCAATTAAAGAAATGTTTAACTTCAGTATTATAGAATACAGAAAATATTATTTTGCTTTTATTATTTACAGCCGGTGAGAACCGTATCAGTAAAAATAATTTGTGTTTTACACAATTTTTTAAATAAATGGTAGTTGTAGCGTTTTGTTTTGAATTCGTTGCAACAAAGAAGGAAAGTAACGTTTTTTAAACGTTGATGCAATGCATGTAGCTAAATAATTTTGTATAGCGCGAAACAACCTGATTGGTTTCGGGATGATCATGTGATACAGCGCTGTGGTAAGGGTCGCAGTGTTGCTAAAGATTTTATCATATCAAACAGTTCTGCATATAGTTGATCACAGAATTATCCCTGATTTTTAGTTGTGTTTGTGTTTTGAACTAAAGAATTAGCCCTGGTTTTTATTTGTGTTTGTGTTTATGGTAAGTACAATTTTTTCAAAAGTATTCAGCATGCAAAAATGTTTCATCTGAGTTAAACTACATAAAAATTTGATGTTTTGACGCTGTATACGTGCAGTACACCAACTTTATTAAAATGGCGTATAGCAAAGAAAAGTACGCACTGCCTAAGTGTTGTAAACAGAAGCACGTGGTATAAGTCAGTTTAGTTCGTAATAAGTTTTAAATTAGAGGTCCTGGTAAGTGTAGTAACTTTTCGATAAAAGTAAACTATTTATGTAATTGTAAAATTAGTATTTGTGTGTATATGGTCAGTTGAGATGTTCACTTTTTAGAGGTTATTTACTTTGTAAATATTATAATGCACTATAGTAACATAAATAAATCATATTTAACAACTGCCATATCTGAAATTAATTTAAAATAAGTGTAATAAATGACATCTAAATATCTGGAAGCCAAATAACCTTAAACGTCATTTTCTGACAGCCCAAACAGCTAATTTTACTCATTTTTGTTAAATTTATATAATATGTATTTTTAGAAGCGGCCAAATTAAATGTCCCGGCTAATGAGAGAAATGACATGCAGATTACCTGGGCCGTGAAGGAGTGGTTGAAACATTACAGTACAAGGACCAAAAAATCAAAAAAATAATATATAGCACCATTTTATGTAATATAATATAATTTAATTTGCTAATTATACTATAAAACAGAATGTATTGTATTAAAATTATATTGTATTAAAAAATAAATAATAAATGTGTTTTCATTTTTGTATTTAATAAGAAAAATTTTTATTTAAAAAACCCAAAAGATATGTAAACAATAAGTCTTCTTAATACGTTGAAGAGACGCTAATGTTATACGTTTTTAAATAAAACATTTTAAACTTTAAATTAACGTTTAATATTTACAAATATAAAACGTTATATTACAACCAAAAGAATTTCAGCTTTTAACACGTTTAATGTGCGTGTTCTAGGTATTAAAATAACACGTTTATTTATTAGTATCTTGCAACGTTTAAAATCGCGACATTTAAAAGTTGAATCTACGTATTAGAGACCCGTATTTTTCTAATGGTGTTTGTGCAATAAAAAACGTTTTATACACGTATCTGTGTTTATTGGGTATAGGAACTAGGGTTAATCCATTTTTGAAAAATAAAAAAAATCTTCACTACTTATTACCCAATGTTGGGTGTACCATTCTGCTTTTATTCACAGATGAGGCAGTTACAAATTAGTACAACAGCCAGAATCCTGACATAGCAAATGTCAAAATTAGGATTCAAAGATGTGATTTATGGAATATGATGAATCAGTTGATCATTGATATTGATTACAAGTAGTAGATTAGCTTGATTTTTAATGGTGAATTAGGTAGATCTGTAGATTATCTCATGATTAAGGAATGGTGAATTCGGCCGTTAGTGATCTATCCAATGCAATTTTTCTGTATACACAATACATTACTAAAAACTAAAATGGCCTCCTAATAGGGAAATTTTTGTCTAATTTAACCGACTTGCTATCCAAATTCTTAAATTGTAAATTTTATATTAAGGCACATTAATACAGATAACTTACAATCTTCCATTTTTACCTAATTTTACTTTTCTTTGTAAAATGTGTTTTTGAAATATTGGAAATTATTTTAAATCATTAAAATATTTCTTTTCTTCCCACACTTTTGTTTCATTTATTTTGAAACAATTTATATAGAATTATGTGAAGAATTTTAACATTCGTACAAATTTAGTTCATTTTTCATCTGTGAATTACTGTTCTTGAAGCATGCAAACAATTTGCATTTTTGGTTTCATATAATTACCGGTTATTGACAGAGGCGTTACTCGAAATAAATCATTTTATGTTCTGGCGGAAATTTTCATTTTGGTGCGAGTGCATAGGTCAACAAGAACAAAGTGTGAAGCGAAAAATCAAGTCATAATATTTTTTCATAAAGTTGAAAAGCCGCTACCGGTTAGTGTGAGAATACTCATAAATTGCCTTCAATAATTTGAGTTTTTTAAAGGTAATTGGTCACTTTCAGTTTTAAGTAAAAAAACTAATTTATCAGAAAGGCGGTAAGTTCCCACAATTATTTAGATATGTGTATTGGAAACTGAGGAAATTCTGGTAAGTGACATAATTTGTTTGATTATTTCTGATATATATGATTTGCTAAAATAAGTACTAAAAATTTCTCAAACGGTACATCGTGTGAAACAATATTTCCAATTTTTATAACATACCCCGTATTACTGAAATTGCAGCGTTTATAAAATAATAAACAGCTTGAAGCGTACAACAAAAAGTATATATTATAGTTAGCATAACCCCACTTTTATTTAACAGGTCATGTTGGGTTCAAAAGTCATTGAAATAAACAGTGCAATTACCGAAAATGGAAGTCATTTAGTGTCAGAATGCAGCAACACTTTAGGAGAATTTGGGGTTCAAAGGACTGAAATTGCGGGGCTGGTGGGGAATTAGAACGGTCGGTAGGTAATGATAATATTAAACAGTTAGTGGGCGGAGGACGTTCCGAACTGACGCGTCACGCAACAATCGCTCACGTTCGCGTTTCGCAACTGCACGACCCAAAACAGGATTTCGCATTGCGTTGCGCACTCGTGGTATGGTACAGTAAAGTAAAATGTGAAGAGGAACTTTTGTGGTTTATGCACTGACGTAAGTTTCAACACCTTACAACACTAAATAAATATGCCAACACTTGTAACATTATAATTTGAAATAATCATTCACATCATAACAATTTGACAGCCTTGTTTAGGAGTACAAAATAACGGAATTTAATTATCATGATCCGACTAAATACTAACAAGTCAAAAAACATCGCAATGAAAATCTTGATGAGGCCATGGCCAACATATTACTTCCTTCTTATTTAATTTTTATTTTATATCTAATAGGTTGGGCTACAATGCTCAGTAAGCGACATGCGGCCACAACGTATTGTGCTAAAATGGGATACTAACAAAGTCCGAAATTGCATAGTGTTTGTGATTTAAGTTAGGTTATGTTAAGGTATGTTTAGAAAACTAATGAAAGATGAAAAGAGTGCCGGGCATCCTGAGACATCAAACACTGATGAAAATGTGGCTAAATTTGAAAATATTGTATTTGTATCGTGTTTGAAACATTTTTGTGCGTTGTAAAGGCCTATTTATAATAAAGTAATGTTAAAAGCAACGCTACGACGCAACGTGATCGTTAACGCAAACACAAAATCTGTGAATCTGCCAAAGGTAACACTTCTAATCAATCAGTAGAATTCGGTATATTTCTTTGAAATTCGGCTCACTTTTATTTATTGTCTTTATATGGCATACATAAGTATAAATAAGGTTAGTATTATAAAATAATTTAAATAGAAATGGACAGTGACAAAAATATAGTATTCATTTTGAATGTGACAGTTCATGACAACGTCGATAATACAGATTGCAATCTGTATAACTCTTTTCATAAAGATTCTAAAACCTCTGCAAACGTACCAGTACATGACGTCACATATCTAGTTACTTTTATTCAATTTTTATTAATGACGTGCATTGGCTGCTTGAATGATTTGGGTATATCCGTAGGTATAATAAACCACTTATATTCCGCATGTGAACTATGAAATTTTCATAGTCCACGTCCACGGTAAGGCTTTTTTGAAAAAGTAAGTAAGTAGTAAGTAGAAAGACAAATGTCTAGACAAATTGTTATTACCACTTGTTATTTTTTTACCTCTTGCTAAGAGAGGTATTGGATTCATGTTAAAAATCCCATATCCAGATTTTAATGAATAAGCACGTTTCAAGGTTCGTAGAATCCGATTTTAACATTTTTACAATGATGTCTGTGTGTGTATGTGGATGTGTGTATTTGTGTATGTGTGTATGTGTGTATGTATGTATGTATGTATGTATGTGCATGTGTGTGTGTGTGTGTGTGTGTGTGTGTGTGTGTGTATGGCTGGATGTTGGAGGGACGGTTTCTCAAATTCTATAAGACGTAAAAAATATTTAACTGCAGTTACCTCAATCTGACATTCCCGGGAACAGCTGAAAAGGTTTTGGTAACAATTGGACAACCGGAAGTAGTAGTTTCTTTAAAAAAATCTTCTAAATATTATTTTTTGGAAATTTGTTATTACATTTATTAAAGAATATAAAATTCTCTATCAATACATTGAACATTTTTATTATATCTTCTATAGATTTAGAGATAGACTGAATTATAAATATATAAAATAATCCATTATATAATGAATCAATCGGCCTATGGAAACCAGTTGAAATATTAAAATGTTTATAATTGATATAAATCGAAATGGAATAGTAATATAAGAAGCTGTTGTTATAACGAAGAAAAGACTCCGTCACCATCTAAAATTGGTATAAAAAAGGGATTTATTTATAAGCCAAAGTATGTTCAGTATCGGTGTAAACTAAACACGCGCTTACTATACATATAATTCATCATGTACCATTCAGAAATACCGCTTATCTCGTCAATGAATTGGAAGAATCTCGATCATATAGAATAGTAGGAGGAAATTTGTTCACAGAATTGAAAAATAAAGAATAGTTGTAATTAGAATTTTTTGTGTGTACCAGAAATGTTAAATACAATAATTATATAGCCTAATATGGAAATGGCGAGAGGTATTGTGCTGGCCACAACAGATTTTATTTTTGTAGGTAAATAAATCGCACAAAAGTCTCCTTATATAAAAATGTTTCTTTTAAAAGATATACTCGCATTTTCAGTGTATTTGGCAAATTTTAGTTTAAACTTTGAAATTTGTCACTTACAAATACTTCTAATTGAATAAATATTTATTTAAAAAATATATTATTTCATTTCTTTTATCTTTAGATCCTTGAAAAGCCTGTTTTTTCCAAAAAAAACTATTTGTGGCTTCAAGAACGTTATAGCAAACAGTAAAACGCAAATTTGGAAATAAAAATATTCTTTTACAAAGGTAATTATTTTTTTTTACTTAAAAGCCCTAATATTCCAAGGCAATGAAGGGTAAACATTTAAACTGAAAATATTATATTATTATACTAAAAATTGGAGCCATCACAGTTATATTAGGTTTCGTACGTATGTATATTAAATATATACATATGTTACCTTATCTCAATAATATTAGCAAGAAGTCACAATGGCTTTTGAATATAGCAAAATTGAATAGTTTATTTTATCTACAATCTAGTGGAAAAAGACACATTCCGATAAGTTTTTATCAAAAAGTCTACAACACTTTATCGGACTAGTCCTGCAATAGTTATTTATGCAACAAGAGTGAAAAGCAGGGTTGTTGTTTTTCTGAAAAAAAAATTCGAAATAATCCACTGATCTAAAAAAATACAGGATTATTGGTCGAAAACAAATCATTAATAAATAAAATAAGAAAATTCACAAAAAATATAAAATAAAAACAAAGCATATTAACATATAAAAAATAAATGGAAAGAAACGCTGCGCTGGATATTCAAACTAAATATCGTATTTACTATAAATAAATTTAGATAAATATCAAAATCGGAGTACTCATTATTATAAATCCAATATATTCCTGTTGTACTACTACACATTAGATACTATTCTAATGCATTTTTACATAATGTGATTAAAAATTAAATAAAACCTAGTGGAATGGGCAATTCTCAAAAAACGTATTTTTGACAACCCTGGCCCTGGTAAAAAGTATAGGATTTGATGTAGTCGGATAGGTATGACTCTAGTTGCATACTAGTTATTTACATAATCAGTTATGAAAAGAGTAATATTATTTAATGTATATTATATTTATATCTAATTCCGCTAAAATAATTTTAAAATACTCAATTTTAGGTTTTTTTATGATAGCTCAATATACATATTCCAAAATCAATTTATCAAGCGTTCCCATGAAGATAAATGAATTTAATTTTTTAATTTAATGCTTATGTCAGTGCATCTCTATCATCATTAAAACTGAGTTCTGAATATCTTCTAAAACTGATATAAATCTTCCTTCTGATGTAGAGGAATTGAGTATAAGTCATAAATTAATAAATTGATATTAAAGAAATCATTATTGACATATTCTGGTTGCTTATCACTTGTCAGTTATGTAAAGTTATAGTAATATACTGATTTCTAACCTTTTGGAGGTTGGAAATACATCATTCCTAACTGTAATGACAATCTTTTGGGTTGGATATAATAAATTTCACTTCCATCTCTTGGGTTGGAAATGTTTATGTAGAGATTGCCTAGCAACATTGTCATAGATTTTTATAATAAAGTAGGCTAAAACAAATTTTAAAAGAGCTGTCAAAAATACTAATTAAATTAAAGGTTACAACTCATTGATTTATCTTCAAAATTATTGATTTAAAATGAGGATGATACATAACCTCGGTGGAAGTTTCATCACAGCTTCGCGCTTTTTCTCGCCTTCGGCTGTAATGAAACATTTACCACCTCGTATGTAAAACACTATTACAAAACTCATTTCGTATCAATGGGCTACTTGCGTACCTTTTTTTTATTTAATATTTTTGAAGAGAAGGTAAAAACTTGTTACCCATATTTTTTCTTTTGACAAAATTTTTATTAATTAGCCAGAAAAAAAAATAATGAAATTTGATTATTTGAATTCCCGCCATGTATGACGTAGAATTACGCCGCACCAATGAATAGTCGCAAAGCCACGCGTAGTGCCGTCCAATAGTAATGGTATGTTTGTGCGGGTAATGTAGATCACCTGTTTGACGTTTCAACAATAGTTTGGAGGTTAGTATTTTAGTTTATCTTTTTGGTATCGATATTTTAAGTTACAAGTAATTACCTATGTGTTTATTTATAAAGTAATTAATGTATTTGAGAGACCAGAGAGAGAGAGAGAAAAATGAACTAATGTCAAATTCAAATTAAAACTTTCTCGCACGCCATGCCATCTATTGATAACATTCTTAAACATGCTTCCCCTCCCCAGTTCAATATAAAGACGTCACAGAAAAAATTCTTTCTTAATTTAGTAAAAAACAAATAATTATTTCAAAATAAAATTTATATTTTTATATATGTTTTCAATATAACATTACGTATATAGTGACAGAAATCGGATTTTCAGTACCACGCAAATAGCCCATTATGTAAAAAGTGACATTTCATAACGTCAAAAGATCAGGTAAAATTCAACTTTTGCAAACGGAATTAGATAAAAAATAGCTTTTCATTTTTTCATACATTTGGGTCAAAAAAGTACCCCTTTTCATACTTATTTTGTTAAAAAATACATACTTTATGTACCCATTTTAATAATAAAAAAATCTTAAAACATTGAACTTGCCAGTAAAGTACACAGGTTGTTATTTTCTGTATTGAACTTTTTGGGTGATACATTTCCATTTCAGTAATTATTCTACTTCTGAATATATTATCAATAGATTATTTAGCACGAAATACGCAACTGATATCGCCATCTGTAGGGAGATTAATAAACAAGTTGGAACTATCTAAGTACGTCATTCGGTTAGTGACGTTTCTTCGAATGAGTTGTTGTACGTTAATTGATTACAATTTCAAAAATTGACTACCGTGCTGTAATAAAGGTCTTGACCAAAGAAGGCCTTTCTCCAATTGTTATTAAATAGCAATTCAATATTATTTATTGGGAAGCTTTTCATTCATAATCCACCGTGAAAGTGTTGGCAAAACGTTTCATCTGGATAGATAGCTAAGGCTTTGATGATGACCTTCACGATGGTCGATCCGTTGAAGTGATTTCTACGCGAAAATGTGTCATGTCGAAGAGGAACTGATTAGAATTCGTATAAATGACTCCATTTTCAGAATTTAATTATATATAATGTAAGATAAGGTACAGTAAAATTCTGATTTTTATGAAGTAAGGATCAACTCGTTTTCATAAAAAAAATCTGATGTGGCCAACACAACACCTCTCGCTATTGAATTTTTATTAATTTAGATACATACTTACGTATTTACTAACGCTGCAAACTGTTCCATTGCAGAAAACTATTGCTTTATTTACTATTTTCTTTTTAAAATGTCACTATTATTAATTTGAAGTGATTAGTTTTTTGACGGTGACATTTACTGTCAGTTACATTCATTTGAAATATGAACTGTGTAACAAAGGAATTATTGTGTTTATCTTAGGCTTCGCGACTAATAAAAAAAATTATTTTTAAATTTATCTGTAAAATATATAGAAAAAGTATTAATGTATACCAGTAGAAAATTCAATAATCTTTAATTTTCATAAGACATAAAATGCAAAAAATGGCATTTAATGGTATTTTTTGAAGAAAAACCATTATGAGCTTCAGGTAAAGTGCCATTTTCGGTTATCCGATTTACACCAAAATCTAATGGCTTCTTTTCATATTAGAATGGGATGGAAATACAAGGTTTCAGAATTTTATGAATGATAGTATCTGAGTTAGAGTGAAGACAAAATCCCTACACATACACACACACATACACACATACAGACATCATCATGAAAATGTTAAAATTGGATTCTAGGGACCTTAAAACATGGTCATTTACTAAAATCTCGATATGTAATTTTTAGCACGATCCCTATACCTCCCTTACCAAGGGTAGCGGGAGGTAAAAATATTATTGGCAATCGATTTCGTCACAAACGGACATCATCAGGCCACAGCTGTAATAAGTACATTTTATTTACAATGTATTTGGAAAACAAACATTTAAAATTTTATATTGAATTTATAGTGTTATTCAAAATGTTATATAATATATTAATTATATTTTTCAAAATTCATATTAACTCTTTATATAACATTTTGAATAACACATATATGTTTGTTTTCCAAACACATTGTAAATAAAATGTACTTATTACAGCTGTGGCCTGATGATGTTAGTTTGCGACGAAATCGATTGTCAATAATAAATTTTAAAAAAATATGAAAACAATTTGCCTTATTTCATAAAACCATCAGAATTTTACTCAACCTCATCTTACATTATGAGGAACTGATTAGTTATAGTCGGCTGAAGCGAAAGAAATCTCACCAATATCGGGTTTTCCGAAACAATCGTTTTTTCTCGGCTGTTATTTTTAAGGCCGCAGTTAAGAACTATGGCTTTCATGAAATAGAATATCCATTCTAGAGGGTAGATGAGCTCCTAATTATTTTAATCTTCACTCACAATTGAAGGAAGACCTTCGAGGAAGAAATTTTTAGTTGAGATTAGTGGGAAAGCCCCTTGAATCTGCCACTGGGCATAAGACAGAAGTCATTGCATGCGTATCATCACTGAAAATGAATTCTGAATGTATTCTGATACCGATCGATATAGATCATCACTCTAATGTAGAGGAATTGGGTGTGAGTGAATAATTCCTTAATGGATATTAAAGAAATCATTATTGACATGTTCTTGTTTCTTTTTGTATCAATTGTCTCGTGTAATATTCTTTTCCGACGACCACTACGAAAAGTACATAAATTCACACGCTAAACTATTACTGAAAGTTGGTCATTGCACATCACTAGCAAAGGTGTGTGAAATGAAATCTCATTAGCCAATCAGATGCGTCCGCAACTGTGTGAAAGATTTTGCACACGCTGCGATAACTGAGCGAACTAACCTAAAAAATTGTATTAAAAAATATGACAGTTGCAAATAATTTGCTGAATTTACACGGATTAAGAAGGTTGGACCCTGATTTATCAGATTTTAACAAAATTTTTAGTGAATTCTGATAGTAATGATGTTAACATAATCTGTTTTAATATTTTTTATGTAATTTTTTTTTTGTCGTGCACAACACGTGCTGAAAGGGTATTTCACCCTCACGTGATTAAACCACTCGCCTTCGGCTCGTGGCTCAAACTTCACGCTCGTGTGACATATCCAATTTTCAACACTAGTTATACAACATACTATTACGTACATGAATCAGTTATGTAAAGATTTTTACAAAACTCATTTTGTATCAATTTTGTAAAAAGTGACATTTCAAAACGTCATAAAGTCAGGTAAAAGTTTCAAATTCAACTTTTTAAAACGGAATTAGATAAATAAATGTTATGAATTTTATTGTAGTTTATTCCAACTTTCGTCTACCCGTTGCCATAGCAATAACTAAGTGAACAAGACAGAAGGTTTCAAGTTCTATATCCAACTAAGAAACAACAAGTTGATAGCAGGGTTGAACATATATGTATTTGTATAAATATATTAAATATTTAAAAGTTATTCATGTATTTGACTTATATTTGCTAACCTGACATGATATTAAGATGTATAAAATATCAAATAGGTACTTAGCTTAGGCTTCAAATTATCCTAACCTTACGATTAATA
Organism: Ophonus ardosiacus; assembly: GCA_943142095.1. NCBI lineage: Eukaryota > Metazoa > Arthropoda > Insecta > Coleoptera > Carabidae > Ophonus > Ophonus ardosiacus. The sequence goes on along the minus strand of OW964831.1, from coordinate 32,745,908 downwards.
CTCTTATCCAGTTGACCATCGTTCTCAATTTAAAATTAAAATGCCATGTTAGTGCAAAGGTCAAATTATACTAATTATTTATATGACTGAAATATCAGATTTTCAAATGTGATTATCTTTTAATTATAGATAACAACTGACATTAAAATTCAGTACTAAAGACCACACTAATAATGTTCTTTATTTTAAAACTTACAAAATTTGTTTATAAATCGTAAAACCCATTCAGTAACTGTACCCACACAGGTGTGTATTGGCCCTGTAGCTCGCAAGATAGCCCTTGTTCTTATGCAGATAAGTAGAACACTTTTCTGCGAACCTGCTGATTAAATAAATTTTTTCATATTTCTAAAAATAATAATTTAAGTTCAAGAGTCTGAAAATCACATAGCCTGTAGCCCGCACGCCCTGAAACTTCACGGAGAGTGAAAATTTCAACGCATTACCGAATTTTCTGCGGGGGCATTTGGGCCAAGCCGTTATTAGAGAAATAATTTACCAAAAATAAAAACGGTAAACTTCGTGAGAAGAAAATTATCAACTAATAAAGAGAGTTTCGCTGCCGGCGACGAAAAATTACTAATCATTTTTAAAAAATATACATCATAATTTGTTCACACTTCTGTCTTAGTGCATGATTAATAGCTTCATTAAGTCAACGAGAAAAAAATCATGAAACGAAGGTTAAATATCTAATTAATAGTTTATCATTTTATTATTTGTAACTGGAATTTAGTAGAGCCTGCGGCAAGTTTTCAGACCGTTTTCAAAATATTGGACATCATCATTAATTATAGAATATCTGTTTTTTCACACATGCAGTGAAATTATTTATAATGTGTAGTAAATTATGACTGAAAGTTATGGAACGGTAGAAAAATCATTACGCCTTTTTACAAGTTTTACGACAGCGAACAGCGCATAACTTAGTGATTATTAGTTGCATATAACATATTTTTTCATTAGAGGCCACCCATGAAAACTCATTTTTACTTAATAAAAATTGATATATTATACATTCAAGTACATAAGCAACCGGTTCTCGTTTCGATAATCTAAGTTCGAATCCTACCAGTCTCTTAACTACAAATAATTACTCATACAAAAGTAATGCTTATAAAGAAGGCTGGACGGGAAACCGACATTTTTGGAATAAATAATACTGCGCTATTTTTTGTACGAGTACGAAATAGTATATTAAAGAATGAATGTCGTAATGGGGGATTACGGCTCAATCGAATTAAAGGAAAATAGTAAAAAAATACGAATGTAACGAATATTAATAAAAATATGAAATGGTATAATTGAGATATTTCGGAAATAAAGGGTTTTTTGTTATAACTCTTCGACACTAATATGAAAATATTTTGATTGGCGACCAAGAAACCGCCTATACATGCATTACAAATAGCGTATTAGGAGGTGGGGATTACTACCAATGGAAGTTAAGAAATTCAAATTCGAAAGGAGGGACTAACATTCCTGTACTACAGTTTCCAAACAGTTTTTATTTTAACATAAATTTCTTGCATTAAACTTAATAATTTAAATACACCTGTAATTATAACTTAAAATAGCATATATTTCAAGAACATTTAGGTTCATGATGAAAACAGTTTGATATAAAAACACATAAATGTGACGTCATGTCAATCTTTTCAAAATTCGGGAGACCATAACTCGCTTATTAATAGGAATTTTTTCACCGGATTTTCATCAATACTCTTAGTTTTCCTAATATTTTCAGATGAAATTATAAAAAAAAATGCTGTAATCCCCCATTGTCATATTATTTTATGAGAAGGAAGTTTGGATTACAACGCATAGCGGAGTGATCCAACCCTTCGAACAAAATAATCGACAATTATGACATGCGTTCTTTATACTATTTTCACCTCTCGCTAAGAGAGGTATTGGATTCATGCTAAAATTCGCATGTTCAGATTCTATTGAATAAGTACGATTTAAGGTTCCTAGAATCCGATTATAACATTTTTAAAATGATGTCTGTGTGTGTGTGTGTGTGTGGATGTGTGTATGTGTGTGTGTGTGTGTGTGTGTGTGTGTGTGTGTGTATGTATGGATGTTGGAGGGACGATTCCTCAAAAACTATAAGACTTAAAAAATATTTAACTGCAGTTTCCTCAATCTGATATTCCTGGGAAGAGCTGAAAAGGTTTTGGTAACAATTGAACAACCGGAAGTAGTAGTTTCTTAGAAAATTTTTTCTAAATATAATTTTTTGGAATTTTTTGTTACAAATATTGAAGAACAAAATTCTCCATCTAATACACTTAAATTTTTTATTATATCCTGTATAGATTTAGAGATAAAGACACTATAATATGTAGCAGATTCTAATGCAGAGGCTAAGGCACTAAGTAAACGACTTGACAAATTCAAATGTTTATAACATAGTTTGAAAATGACATATGTCAGTGTTAAAAACCAACAGTTTTAGTGGCTTTCTGATTGCTTTTTCTGGGAAGTATATTTAATCTTTCTTAATATTTTATTAATGAAATATTTGAAATTATAGGTAAAATGCATATATCCATCAGAAATACCGCCAATCTGGTTAATGAATTGGAAGACATATAGGAACTTCCTCATACAATGAAAAATAGATGTAATTAGAATTATATGTGTGCAGAAGACATGTTAAATATAATAAAAAACAATATTTGGTTAAAGTTCTGTATTTTCGATAGAGAAGTACAATACAATACTTATATAGCCTTATATGGAAATGGCGAGAGGTCTTGTGCTGGCCACAACAGATTTTTTCTATTTTGCACTTCCTATGCCTTTTTACCTTCCGATACCCCTGGTAAGGGAGGTATAGGGATCGTGCTAAAAATCACATATAGAGATTTTAGTAAATGACCACGTTCTAAAGTCCCTAGAATCCAATTTTAACATTTTCACGATGATGTCTGTATGTGTGTATGTGTGTGTGTGTGTGTGTGTGTGTGTGTGTGTGTGTGTGTGTGTGTATACGCGTGTGTATATGTGTATGTGTATGGATTTTGTTGGTGCTCTAACTCAAATACTATCATTCAGAAAATTTTAAAACCTTGTATTTCTACCCTGTTCTAATATGGAAAGATACCATTAGACTTTGGTGTAAATCAGATAACCGGAAATGACACTTTACCTGAAGCTCATAATGGTTTTTCTTCAAAAAATACCATTAAATGACATTTTTTCGCATATTATGTCTTTATGAAAAGTAAAGATAATTGAATATTCTACAGGAATACTTTAATACTTCTTTTATATATTTTACAGATAAATTTAAAAATCATTTTACTTTATTAATCCCGAAGCCTAAGATAAACACAATTCCTTTGTTACACAGTTCATATTTCAAATGAATGTAACTGACAGGTAAATATCACTGTCAAAAAAATAATCACTTGAAATTAATAATAGTGACATTTTAAAAAGAAAATAGTAAATAAAGCAACAGTTATATGCAATGGAACATAATATAGTTTGCAGCATTAGTGAAAACGTAGGTATGTATTTAAATTAATAAAAATTAAATAGCGAGAGGTTTTGTGTTGGCCACATCAGATTTTTTAATTGAAAAATAGTAATGTCAAAATTTAGGGAATTTTGTCAGTTGGCGATAGTAATATAACGTTTGAAAATTGAACATTTTGTCAGTATCAAGATTTAAACAACTACTTTTAATAACCAAATTAATAATATATATATATATATATATATATATATATATATATATATTCATTATAGGTGAATGATAATTACGACTGTAATTAGTTAAGAAAACTGGATAGTGGGTTTGACAGTCAATTTGTAGGCTAAGTGTAGTACACTCTTTTTAGTTTGTCAAGCTTTCGGTTATATTTTTAACCATCCTCAGGACACTGTAATACAATAATGAAATACGTACAATTTGTTCAAGAATTAAATTTGGTTTTTAGTACTCACATTAGTTGAGATTTTTTGTAGAATTTACAGCATTTACAAACATGCAATTTTGAACATGCACACGCACATGGTACAGTAAAATGATAAGTCAAAATAACTGAATTACATATTAAATTTTTTTGGCCAAAATAGTTATCACAGTAAAATTGATAAATTACAAACTAATAAAGTAGACAATATACCCATATACAGGGTGGTTGATTTTTCATTGTCCAGCTTATATCTTCTGAAGTATTAAAGATACAAGAAAAAGATATATAGAAAAGTTATTTGATACAACCTGGTCTATAATTTAGAATAAATAATTTTTTTCCAAGGCCTACCAATTTTCCATAAAAATATTTAACTTTGATTTGTAATACAATAACGAAATACGTACAATTTGTTCAAGAATTAAATTTGGTTTTTAGTACTCACATTAGTTGAGATTTTTTGTAGAATTTACAGCATTTACAAACATGTAATTTTGAACATGCACACGCACATGGTACAGTAAAATGATAAGTCAAAATAACTGAATTACATATTAAATTTTTTGGGCCAAAATCGTTATCACAGTAAAATTGATAAATTACAAACTAATGAAGTAGACAATTTTTTTTAAAATAATGTTAAACTCTCTCAGCGAGAGGTAAAAATAAGATTGTATTCTCTGTATAACGGAATTCAAGTAGACACCCGGTATAACATTTTTAATGTGGACACTGGGCGTATTTTTTCGATACCAATACAACTACAACTAGTTTGTTAGAGGTAGTAGCGATGCGAAGACTATTTTTAAGATATTAACAGCGGTAATAATAAACAAATTCCAGATTAGGTATTGCGAGAATATTGCGTGAATATCTTTTAGCCCTATATTACCAAAGCATTTAAGCAGAGTTTATTCTCGAGTTAAGTCTTATTCCATGTTTATTAGTATGCATTCGTGGGTTACGCTTGTGATAAACTATTTCTGTATTATAAGGAGGCTCTTCTGAATTTAACCTTTATTTATTAGTACTGCTGAATTTAGTCTGAAATTTATGTTCTAATTTTATTTTTTGTTTGATTCATAATGGAAAAAGTTGATCGCAAATATATGTTCTCCACAAAAGAGGCATCATAAACAGGGCATGTTCGTGAAGCGCCGAATACTTTTCTTTGGGCAACTACGACTTATAATAGTCCAATAAAGACACTCGAGTACATTTTTTTTTTTCAAGTTGCAAATGCACATCTGATTGCATCTCTATACCTATATTCCATTTGCAAGTTAACAGGCAACGTATTTTTGATGACAACTGAGAATGGAGTAACAAATAAATAAATAAATAAATAAAATAAATATATCATCACGGCATATTACCCATTTCTGAGTGTGCCAGCCTGCGTTGTAAGCAGTTTTCGGTAATGACCAGGCGTCACCTCATGGGCACTCATAGCTGGCGTGGAGAGTTCACCACTGAGGTCATTTTGTGCCATTTAAAATTCGAAATATTTGGCGTCGGTCGGGATCGAACCCGGTTTCCCAAATTCGCGACCAGACACTCTGGCACGCGGCCACGGGATCCCATAACAAATATACTGAAATACATTTTTTCTTCAAACGTCATAAAAATGTCATCTTTTGTGACATGATTCACAAGGTTGAAGTTTCATTTCTACGCCGCCGGAGTAGAAATAGTTAATTTCTACGCCGCCGGAGTAGAAATGAAATAAATAAATATCCATAGCAACTATATAAAATGAGCGAATAAGAAGTGACTAATAAAATAGAAACCTGTAATATCGCCCCAAGTTGCACTAGATAACCTAAGAATAAAGTTACTAAAAACCTCCAACAGCTGTCAAATTTGAATTGATAATATACAAATTGAAATATAAACAGTTTATATTTAACGAAATAACATATTATAAAATAGCAGACTTACATATTGGTAATGACAATAAGAATACTTAGAATTAGTGATATAAAAGTTCATATTGTTTTACAGCGATTCCACGACACATCATATTCTTCAGCCATATTGTTGAATTTCCATCCGATTGAACAACTTCAACGTGGCAAAACTTCAAATTCTGATATAATTGCACATAAGGAGAATATAAAATTCCATAGTTTTTATTTAAACGTCAAAACGTGAAAATTTTCACTTGAATGTTTATAACAAAAAGTGGACAAACACGAATGTATCCTTAGCAACAGAGCAATTGAAATCAGCAAACGTCCTTTACGTAAAATATTTATAATTATTGTAACGTCAAGTTGTAATTATTTTATTTAAATATGTACGTTTGAAGAAAAAATATAATGTGTTATTCGGAGTAAAAGTGTCATTGTGTGCCTCGCATGTAATTGTCCGACTCGCTAAAGCTCGTCGTTCAAACTTACATGCTCGCCACACAAAGTTTCACTTTTACTCCTAATAACACAATATACTATTGTAATCTTAAAAGCCTTGTGACAAAATAGTAATTAATGCCGTACATATTTCATTGTTTACGTGGCTGGGTTCACCCAATGTTTCATATTTAAGTAATTGTTCTTAATCTGAAACTGCCACAATTTAAATTTTTTCACTATTTGACAAATATTTTTGATTAATTAGTTTTAACCTTGGAGATATCTAATGGACGTTGGATGTTTAATGTCCATTAAAAATGTTAAATCAGTCAATCAGTTCTCATTTTCTAATGCAGGTAGCCGTTTTCCTTTCGAGTCCGTAAAACACTTCTATGCCAACGTATCACCACAATAATGAATCCATTCGATTTTCAAGTCAGTCAGCAAACTGTAAATGACACATTAAATTTAATGAAGAAAATAAGTATTGTAGAAACAGGTCACATCACAATATTTTGTACAAGATGAGTGATACTGTGTAAGGTAAGTAATGGTGAAAGCATGTAGGTAAAACATATTTGGTCGGGTGACGGTATGCTAATGTATAACAGTTAAACTGTCATAAAAAGTTATAAAACGCCAGTTAAAAATGATAAAATATGAAGTAATATATTAAAAACCGCGAAGTAGCTGTAGTTTTAATTAGCAGTCTCATAAACCGTACGTAGAGTTACGATAGCACGATTAGTTAATAACCTTAGTACGTAAAATTAATTTGCATGTATCGAAAACAGTGCTTGCTTGCTTGCAGTAGGTATAGTATAGTTACTACATGCAGCGGAGTATAAACGCAAAGATAATTGCGCGTACGACGAAACTGATCTATCCTAATGTACGCTGTTAGCTCGTAAATTTAGTCCTAATTTAATGGATAAGTCATCGGTTATAATTTACGGCAGTTTTTTCATTGGTTGTAAAACATAAGTAGCCATTAGCTGGAGGCAGCGGGTAATATATGGTCGTATAGTCGCTGAGCCTTGCCGCCTGTCAGCCCAATCGCTTACTCGCTGACGGTTTTACTACCATTTTTTTCTCCCAGAGTCTTTTTTATTTGCGAACTGCATTTTTTGCCCCTGTCGCCTGTGTCGTGATTTGACAGTCGCGAATATTAATAAGTGATTTACTGTTCTATAAGCCACAAGCGCGAAGCCCAACTTAATCACTTCGCGAGGATTATACCCGAGAGGACACTAAAAACCCCACATTTTTTACTTCTGACAAATGTTGTTAAGATAAACTTTCCTGATGACATCAATTGCGACGAATAACTAAGAAGAATGCTAATCGAAAATTTACAAAATAATTCATAATTTCCTTTTTTGTATATTAAGTATTTGTAGCAGACTAATTTCCAATGGAAAGTGCAACCCAAGTAGCTATACGTACCGAACTCCACTCGCAACAGTTATTAATTATTTACTTTGCTAGTTGATATTTTGCATTTGCATAAATTACAACAAAATTCGGTGGTGTCATATAAGCAAGAATTTTAACAATTACTTCGTAAATTTCATTTACATTTACGTTCCTGTGTCTTTTTAATTAAACTTTGCACTGTGAATTTGCCGCTACCAAATTCAGTTAAATATATAATAAAAAAATATTGCAACAATATGATTTTTTATGTTCCCCCAATTTTGCCGGTGCGAGTATAAGTTACTGTGTCTCACATAAAAAATGCAGAGTATTCCACAAAAGAATGCCAGTTCAACCATATATTCTTTTAATAATTTTAAACAGAAATGTATAGTTTCGATCTCCTCTTCTACAGGAGGAGTACCAATCTCTTGAAGATGACTCAGGAGGTGTATACTTTGATCTTTAATCTGGAAACAGTTATAGATAGAATTATGATATTATAAAATTTGATATAATTACTACTGCATATAAGATCATTTATTATTTTGTAATTTTCTCAAATTTCTTACCATGAGCAAAGTTCTTCTGCAAATGATATTCAACTGAATCTGTTTTTACGTACTCTAAATAACAATACTTAAATCTTTCTCACATATTTTAGACCTAAAAACAGATTTAGGAAAAAGACCCTAAAGTATACCTACTTCTTGGTATCCTGCGTATCAGTTGTCATGGACCGAATAAGACTGTATAGGGTTATCTAGCCAGTTAGACGATTTACCTCATTAAGTAATTACTAAGGCTTTCATGGCCGGCATTTATCATAGGCTGGAACTTTTTCGGGTTTCTGGGCCATGGTCTTATAGGTATAACACCTAACGTTTCGCCCAACAATGTGTTAGGCATCTTCAGAGGTTTTCTGAGTGTTTACATTCAAAAATAATCTTTTTCTTGAATGTAAACACTCAAAAAACCTCTGAAGATGCTTAACACATTGTTGGGCGAAACGTTAGGTGTTATACCTATAAGACCATGGCCCAGAAACCCGAAAAAGTTCCAGCCTATGACTTACCTCATTGTTTAGGGATTTTTGAAATGTATTTTATTGGGTTTTTTATTTTTATTTTGTAATAGAAACCATTAATGGCCGATTTCACCACCGATTCCTAAAATTTAAGTAATGCCTATGTACCCGATGTGCACCACATAGGCATTACATAGCAAAATTTCGTTTTCACCAACCGCTAAGCATTGCCTATCTCGATTTAGGAATTACTTAACTAGGTATCTGTTTTCCGATGCCCAAATCGCTAAGCATTTCCTAACGTTTGACAGGTGACACTTCAAAATGAAAATTGTAAAATTTTATTGAATATTTTGATAGTTATAGCGAAGAAATAGACATGCACAAGATAGAAAAGAAATAATAAATTGTTTTGAATACTGTGACGCAAAATAGTTTTGGAAAAGATGTCAATTTCATTAAAAAAACAGAATATATATAACTATACAAGTTTCTATGATACAAAATTAATTAGTAACTACATAGATATTTCGTTTTTATTCTTTATTTTATATTTTGTAAAATTACAATGGGTATTCACATATAATTAAATTCATAATTTCTTTAAAAATGCCATAGCCAAATATCATAAATATGCGTTCCTGTTATCATATTTCAAATTTTTACTTGAAATCATAGGATTCAGTTTCTCTTTTTGTATTATGTATTTATTCTATATTTTGCCATTTACTTTTTTTTCTTGTTCATTTTCATCTTTGTTTCATTTATATTTTCCACTTCTGTAATACCTACAAATTTATAAATATTTATGTGAAGAAAATTTCTTTAAAATTTAATTATTTTGTATACCTTAACGTAATATTAATAATATCTGCACATAATTTCCATTGTCAATGTTGACAAATATAATTGACAAATGTCATAAATTATAAAAATTATTATTCATTTATTTCCAGTGTGCAAATATAATATCACAAAAGTAACTAATAATCCGATGCCTACGTAAGTAATTCCTAGCTGGGCATTGCTTTGTTTGGTGAAATCCAAAATGGATAACTATCAGTTTAGGCAGTTCTTAAATTTAGGAAATTCCTTGCTAGGCAACGGTTTAGGAATCGGTGGTGAAATTGGCCGTATAAGAAATAATTATATTTGGAAATATTATTATCAATGAAAATTTTGTTAATTTTTGCAAAATGACGTTTGATTATTTCTTTATTTTTGGCAATTCTGAACATACATGTTACTAAATAATGTATGTATGCATTATATAGGGTGATGGCGGTTTGGGATGAACATAGGGATTTAACATGGGATTTTAATTTTAAGAAAATTGCTTAAAACTAAAAACCCATATTAAATCCCTACGTTCACCCCTAACCGCCACCACCCTGTACTTCTGAACCTGTATTAAGATTATGTTTTTGTGATTTGTATTTTATATAATTATAATTATTATTACGGAGAATGTGGAATTAATTCTTGAACAGAGACAAGTCATTTTATTGGTCAAAAGCGAATAATTTTGGAGCCGAAGTATATATTGTCTTTAAATCAATCTTTCTCAGGACTTGTGTTGTGATCTTTGTGTTTTTTTATTTTGTTGTTTAGCGCAAATAAATTCCGATTTCTTAGTTTATAGCTACAGAGACCATACATCCTATTATATAGAAGAGCCCCTTATTTCAGGAAATACACCCTTAGATTTACTTATTTTTTCAAACCCTCTTTTGTTTTAAATTTTTAAAGATTACAGGAAATATTGCAATACTGAGTTAATTTTCATCAGAGTATCTGACAAATTTAATGTAGTGAATAGGCAATATTTATTTTCTCCCTCGTTCAAACTTTGCAGTAGAATATTGTCAAGAATAATATTAACTGAGTATCTTAAAATAGCGATCATTAAAATCTTGATTATTATACAAAATATGATAATATAAAAAGCATTTGTATATTTTCATATATACGAGTATATCATCACGGCATATTACCCATTTCTATATATACAGTATGTTAATTAAAATCTGGCCATAGGCGTTTAACATGGGAACACAGTTTTTCTTTGCGCAAAAGTCCCCAATTAATTTTAGACAAAATGTTTGAAATACATGTTGTAGATAATTATATTCTACGCCTAAATCAGTAAAAAGTTTCAATTTTGCACGTTTAGTAACTTGTAAAATCCAATTTGAAATTGTATAAAAATATTGCTCATTTCTAGCGGTATCCATGAAATTGAAACAAAATTCAGTTTTCAATTAAAAGTTGCAAATAATTCAATTCTGTACCTAAGTCACTACACAGGTATTATTTTTAAAATCTAACACTTAAAAAACATATTATTATTATTTTTTTACATTCTGTAATCTATAAAATTAAATTTCTGACAGTTCAAACGATATGAATTTCTTTGTAATTTTGTTTCAATTTCATGGGTATCGCTACAAATGAGCAATATTTCTACAATTTCAAATTAGATTTTACAAGTTACTAAACATGCAAAATTAAATCTGTTTAGTGATTTAGACGTAGAATTTTAATATCTACAACATTTATTTGAAACATTTTTGTCTAAAATTAATTGGAGACTTTTGCAAAACTGTTTTCCCATGTTAAACGCCTATGCCCAGGTTTTTAATTAACACACTGTATATATATATATATACACACACAGGCTGGTTGATTTTTCAGTGTCCAGCTTATATCTTCTGAAATATTAAAGATACAAAAAAAAGTTAAATACAAAAGTTGTTTAATACAACCTGATCTATAATTTAGCACAAACAATTTTTTTCCAAGGCCTACCAATTTTTTGGAAAAATGTTTAACTTTAATTTTTTAAATGGAACACCTTGTATATTTTGACAGAATTAGATTCTTAATAAATTTGTCTTTACAATGATGTGTAACAAGTAAGAATTTACTTTTAAATTATGTCCTATAAAGCAAATAGAAATATGATAAAAGTAAGCTATGATATTCTATTGTTTATACCTGTAACTTCTGTCACACATGAACATTGGCTACGTAGGGGGTTTCCTTTAAATAAAATTATGTCTAATAAAGCAAGTAATAAATTATTAATACTTTTATTTATGACAGATGTTACTGGTATAAACAATAGAATATCACAGCCTACTTTTATCGAATTTCTATTTGCTTTATTAGACATAACTTAAAGGTAAAGCCGTACTTGTTATACATCATTGTAAAGAGAAATTTATTTATAATCTTATTCCGTAAAAATATACAGGGTATTCCATTTAAAAAATCAAAGTTAAATATTTTTATGGAAAATTGGCAGGCCTTGGAAAAAAATTGTTTATTCTAAATTATAGACCAGGTTGTATCAAATAACTTTCCTATATATCTTTTTCTTGTATCTTTAATACTTCAGAAGATATAAGCTGGACAATGAAAAATCAACCACCCTGTATATGGGAAACTGAATAGTGGGTTTGACAGTCAATTTGTAGGCTTAAGTGTAGTACACTCTTTTTAATTTGTCAAGGCTTTCAGTTATATTTTTATTTTTAACCATCCTCAGGACACTAATATAATAATGAAATACGAACAATTTGTTCAAGAACTAAATTTTTTTGACAGTTAAATTTCCACAAAATGGTGCTGTACACGCGTGTTTACTTCGTGAACTTCTGCAAAATTGTAAAAGTTTAACATTATTTTAACAAAATTATCTACTTTATTAGTTTGTAATTTATCAATTTTACTGTGATAACTACTTTGGCCAAAAAATTTTAATATGTAATTCAGTTATTTCGACTTACCATTTTACTGTACCATGTGCGTGTGCATGTTCAAAATTACATGTTTGTAAATGCCGTAAATTCTACAAAAAATCTCAACTTAATGTGAGTACTAAAAACCAAATTTAATTCTTGAACAAATTGTACGTATTTCGTTATTGTATTACAGTGTCCTGAGGATGGTTAAAAATATAACCGAAAGCTTGACAAACTAAAAAGAGTGTACTACACTTAAGCCTACAAATTGACTGTCAAACCCACTATCCAGTTTCCTTAACTAATTAGAGTCGTAATTATCATTCACCTATATATATTATTAATTTGGCTATTAAAAGTAGTTGTTTAAATCTTGCTACTGACAAAATATTGTTAATTTTTGGCATTTTTTTTGTCATTTTACAATAAAAATTCAGGAACAGCCTCTGGGATTTGAATCTAGGACCTTAACATATCTTATAGGACGCTCTAACCAACTAAGCTACAAGATCCCATTCAAATCAGTTAATTTTTCACATGCCACATGTTAGTAGTATCTAATTATTTGTGAAGTATGTATAAATACATACCCGCACAATAGTGTGACAACACCCTAATGTGGTCGATGAGCACACTGCACTAATTAATAGGAACAAGAATTGTTCTTTATTTGTTATACGAATATGGTCATTGTCTTTGTAACTAAGAAAAGTATACAGAATACTTTTTGGTGTTAACGTTAACTGCTATAACTGTTGGGTTCGCATTTTGAATTCACGACTTTCTGTTTACTTATATATCAGTCTAATAATTATTTATCTTCCTTTCTATTTGAATATTTTTGTATGTCCCCTCGAATATATGGTATAATTTATTTTCTATAAAATAAGGAAAAGTAACAATAATTAGAAGTTTAGTAAATATTTTTATGTAAAATAATAATAATAATAATAATAATAATAATAATAATAATAAAAGAAAATACATATATCCACATTACTTCTTGGCAGTGTTAATTTGTATAATACAGATCACTTACATAAGAGTATAGAAGTATACTATAATGTAAAGGGTGCGGCACGGGAAACGGACGTTTTTGGAATAAACAGTACTGCGCTATTTTTGAGTAAAAAGATTATTTATTGACAGAAACGTATACATGGACATGCCAATTTGTTTACTTAAGTACGAAAAATTATATCGTTCAAATGATGTCCATTTTCTCGGCTACGAATCTGGAAACTCTCCCTGAAGTTGACGATTCTGTGACGGAAACACTGCGCTCGCGGGACATATCAGTGCGTGATTTCTTCCTATGAGGTTTCCTGAAATCAAATGTATATGAAACAAGCCTGTGGCATCCTAGATCAACTGAAAGAAGTAATTTGGCAACAAATCGCACAAATTGACCAAGGACTGTTAGAGAAAGTAGAGGCCAATATCAGGGAGCGCCTTCAAATTATATGTCTCCGTGAAAATGGACACCATTTGAACAATATAATTTTTACCTCTCGCTAAGAGAAGTATTGGATTCATGCTAAAATTCGCATACCCAGATTTTATTGAATAAGCACGATTTCAGGTCCCTAGAATCCGATTATAACATTTTTAAAATGTCTGTGTGTGTGTGTGTGTGTGTGTGTGGATGTGTGGATGTGTGTGTGTATGTATGGATGTTGGAGGGACGATTCCTCAAAAACTATAAGACTTTAAAAATATTTAACTACGCTTTCTTCAATCTGACATTCCTGGGAAGAGCTAAAAAGGTTTTGGTAACAATTGAACAACCAGAAATAGTAGTTTCTGAGAAAAATTCTTCTAAATATAATTTTTTGGAAATTTTTCTTATTAAATATTGAAGAACTTAAATTCTCCATCTAATACACTTAAAAAATTTATTATATCTTTTATAGATTTAGAGATAAAGACACTATAATATATAGAGTAATTTAATCGCAGAGGTTAAGGCATTAAGGAAACCAGTTGACAAATTCCAATGTTTATAACATAGTTTTTAAATGACACATGTCAGTGTCAAAAATCAACAGTTTTAGTGACATTCTGATAGCTTTTTCTGGGAAGTACATTTAATCTTTCTATTGTTTTATTAATTAAATATTTGAAATTATATGTAAAATGCATATAACCATCAGAAATACCGCCAATCTGGTTAATGAATTGGAAGAATCTCTGTCATTTAGAAACTTCCTCGTACAATGAAAAATAGATATAATTAGAATTATATGTGTGCAGAAGACATGTTAAATACAATAAAAAACAGTATTTAGGTAAAGTTCTGTATTTTTTAGTTATAAAACGACGATTCGAAACGGAAGTGCAATATAATACTTATATAGCCTAATATAGAAATGGCGAGAGGTCTTGTGCTGGCCACAACAGATTTTTTTTTATTTTGCTGTACTTAGTTACGTATTAACTTTAGGCAAAAATGTTTCAAATAAAGGCTGTAGATAGTAAAATTTTATTTTGCACTTTTTGTAAGCTGTAAAATCGAATTTGAAATTTTATAAATCTACCTCATTTGTTTTTATACCCGTGGAATTGACACGAAATTACAAATAAATGTATAATGTTTGAACTGTCAGAAAAATTAGTTCATTAGGTTAGATATTAATTTATTTTATTCAATTTTGACATTTTAAACTGTCATTATTAACTCCATAGCAACAACTACAAGTAGGTACCTAACATTTTATTCAGAAGTGAATTAATTTTTTTATTCAATTTTGACGTTTTAAACTGTCATTATTAACTCCATAGCAACAACTATAAGTAACACTTTTTTCACATGTGAATTAAAAAAAATTTAAATCACTCTCACAAAATTTTAACTCACTCTGCAACAAATAATTTATTTAAAATAACATCATGTACGAAAATAACACTCACCATAATATTTAGCACACATTATCAGCCAATTTCATTATTTTTCACGGCACAAATGTCATGCAATAAAGCATTTTAAATACATGACTTCACGTCTATCAGCGACGATTGTCATATGCTCAGCCTACTAACTGATCAGTTTTTTATTTTGTCAAAATTAAATATTATAATGGTTTTTATTAGTATTTCGTCAAAATTGAATAAAATATTGTACAAACCACGTGAGCTAAGAATGTTTATTCACTCGAAGAATTTAACTCACTCGCCCTTATGGGCTCGTGAGCTAAACTTTCTTCTCATGAATAAACATTACCTTAGCTCACTTGGTGTGTAAATATCTTAAATCACTCTCACAATTTTTTTAACTCATTCTGCAACAAATAATTCATTTAATATATATAACATTAGGCATGAAAATAACATTCGCCACAGTATTTATTAGATATTATCAGCCATTTTCATTATTTTTCACAACACAATTGACAGAAAATAATGCTTTTTAAATACATGACTTAACACTACATCCGTTGGTCCATATAATATTCCCGTTTACATTTATAAAGGCTGTAGTGATTCACTTACACTTCCACTTTTAAAATTATTTAATATGTGCATAGCTTCAAATACCTTCTCTGAAAAGTGGAAATCTGCCAAAATTTGCCCTCTTTTTAAATCAGGTGACAAAAATAAAATAAATAACTACCGCCCAATTTCCTGCTTAAATTCAATAGCAAAAATATTTGAGTACATTATTTCTAAACAAGTACAGTATCAATGCAAAAATTTGATTACAAACTCTCAGCATGACTTTGTCGAAAAACGATCAACAGTAACAAATTTAACGAATTTCACCCAACACATTTTTCAAAATTTTGCTAATAAAAATCAATTAGACGTCATTTACACCGATTTCTGTAAAGCCTTTGATTCGGTTAATCATAAAATACTTATTTTGAAATTAAGACAGATCGGATTTTCTGAAAATTTAATAATGAGGTCATGCAAAAAAAATAATTGTACCTTTTTTCTGTTTAAATCGAAAAAGGATAGTCTAATTCATCGATCAGTATGATTAAATTATTTTTTATTTATATTTTTTGTTGTATAAAATCGTTTTAAAGTATGGTATTTTTAAAAAGTTGCAAAAACCAGCCATGTTGTGTCGTCACAACGTTACGAACGAAGTTCAGACTCATTTCAAACAGACATTTTATATGGACACATAATTTCTAAAAGAAAAATATATATAAACTATAAATTGAGGATTACATATCTAAATATGCTATATTATATTAATATAATATCGTTCTATTTATTTTTATAAATATAATTTTCATTTGGCGTGAAATTATCTACGTTACATCAGATGTTTCTTTCACTTTTGAATCTTTGAATTAGACGGTAGGAGGTTATAAACGCATATGAGACATTGAATATATTCCAGAATATTATTTTATTCTTTATTTTGGCACGAAACAACGTTTCATCGACATGTTTACTTTCATAAATTTTAGGTTATCTTTAAATGTCACTTTGACGTTTAAGACAATGTGAAAATCAAAATGGTCGTGCTTCTCATTCTGTGACGTCAATGGACAAGGGACGAAGCGGGGATCTTCAGCCGCATTTTAAAGAATGTCATTTTCAATTACAATTTTTTCATGATTAAAGATCGATTTGAGGAAAAATAAAAAATACGGGTATATTATTTTTCATTACTCTATCGATTAAAGTTATAAAAAAAAAAGTCGTGCATGACCTCATTTTACTTGAATCATATCTTCAAGACCGACATCAATACGTTTATTGTTATGGATTTACTTCCTCAATTTTTTTGGCAGCCTCTGGCGTACCGCAAGGTTCTGGTCTAGGACCTTTATTGTTTAACATTTTTATTAATGACATAGTTTCAGTTATTAAACATTCACAATGCCTCATGTACGCTGATGACCTCAAATTATTTATTGAAATTCGTCAAATTAATGACTGTGCCTTATTACAATTGGATTTAAATGCAATATATGAATGGTCTATTAAAAATCACCTATATTTCAACATAAATAAATGGCAAGTTATGTCATTTGCCAGAATTCAAAATACTGTTCACTACAATTACATGATAAATGAGGTCATTTTACATCGAACTCAAGAAATTAAAGATCTTGGATTATTATTAGATCCAAAATTAAATTTCATTAATCATATCGAGGACTTAATAAATAGTTGCTTTAGATTACTTGGTTTTATTTTTCGCACTACATCTAGATTTAATAACCTATTTTGTTACACTGTTCTTTTTAAAACTTTAATTTTAAGTAAATTAGATTACTGCTGCATTATTTGGAATCCTAATCAAAAATATCTTGTTGATGCAATTGAGAGAATTCAGAAAAGATTTATTAAATACGTTTGTTTCAAATCGAATTTAAATTATTCTAGCGATAATTACGAATCTGTTTTATCCCTTTATAATTTATCTACAGTTACGTCACGGAGAAATAAACATTTGCTGATTTTTTTATACAAAGTAGTTAATAGTATTATCGACGATGATTTTCTGCTTAGTCAACTTAATTTCTACGTCAATTTATGTAATACCAGATGCCGTAACACCTTTCTTATAAATATGTGCAAAACTCAATATATTTACAATTCACCAATTAACAATATGTGTCGACTTTATAATAAAAATTGTACAATATTAGATTTGTCTATGAATTTGAATGAATTCAAAAACAAAATTAACTCCATTTTATTGTAACTTTCTTTGTTTTTTTCTTATTGCATTATGTATTTAAGATTTAATCATTATGTTCTCCTTTCATGTACTTTAATATTATTCTGTAATTGGGACAGCAGTCCTGTTGAATAATAAAGTTTATTATTATTATTATTATTATTATTATTATTATCTATCAGCGACGATTGTCATGCTCAGCCTACTAACTGATCAGTTTTTATTTTGTCAAAATTAAATATTATAATGGTTTTTATTATTATTTCATCAAAATTGAATAAAATATTGTACAAACCACGTGAGCTAAGAACGTTTATTCATGAGAAGAAAGTTTAGCTCACGAGCCCGTAAGGGCGAGTGAGCTAATTTCTTCGAGTGAATAAACATTACCTTAGCTCACTTGGTGTGTAAATATCTATTAATTATGTTATAAAACGAAATTTTCTAATGAATATATTACTATTTCTTAGTAGTAGATAGAACGTTTTTATCAATTATAAAAGTTACAAATAATTCAATGCCATTATTCTGACAGTTATTCATAAATAAATAAATAAATAATTCTGACAATTCAAACATTATGCATTTATTTATAATTTTGTTTCAATTCCATGTGTATCACTACAAATGAGCAAGATTCAAAAAATTTCTAATTTGATTTTACCGGTTACAAAACGTGCAAAACAAAATCTGATTAGTGATTTAGGTAAAAAAAATATTATCTACAACCTTTACTTCAAACATTTTTGTTTAAAATTAATAGGTAACAAACTACAGAAAAATAAAAAAAAATAACATTGTATTCCTATTCCCTATATAATGGATTTCAAATAGGCACCCAGTATATGTATTTTTACTATTTTTGTTTAAAAAGTATATCTTGTTTTATTTTACTCATTGGTTTAGAAAATATGAAATAGACTGTAGTCATAAATAAATAGTAAATTCATTATACGCTGACTTACAAATTTTTCTTGGACGATCGTCTGGGAGATTCAAAAGACTGGGCCCCCATGAGTTAGAGCACCTACAGCTTCCACAAACACACTGTCAAAAATCATTTTAAAGTAGATATTTAAAACGTGATAATTAAGCAAAATTTCGTGGTGCTCAATCTCATGTATAGGTATCTACTACAAACAAATCAATATCATAAAATAGACTAAAAACTAAATAATTAAATATACTGATTATACCTAATATCTACTTGTGTATAAAATTATAAATGAATTTGGATCGATATATGAAGTTACCACATACATTAGAGATGGACACATTGCATGCAATGATCGGTTGATCGGATTTGGCATACTACGGCTCAAATATATCGGTCTAGTCTACTAATATGTAATGTAATATTCATATTATATACATATAAAATAGATATTTATGCAACAAGAGTAAAAAGTATAGTCTTATTTCACTAATAGGAAAGTTTGACCGAAAGAACCGTACACGAGTTCGTCAAGTCCTATGAGTGAAATAAGACACTTTTTACTCGATTTGCATACAAATTTTTTTTACGTCTGCAATAAAAATGTGAAAAATGATTTTGCTCATCATCATCATTGGCTCGACAACCCTTTTTGGGTCCTGGCCTGTTCTAGAATTTTTCTTCATTCTAATCTAATCCTCGCTTTATGTCTCCAGTTTTGGATCTTCAATGTTTTAATATCTTCTTCTGTCTGTTCCATGTATCTGAGTTTTGGTCTTCCCTTGCTCTTTTTCCCACTGGAGTTTGTTTGGTTATTTTGCGTGGTGTTTCATTTTCCTTCATCCTTTCCACGTGTCCTATCCAGCGTAGCCGTCCTATTTTTATAAATGTTATAATATTTGGGTCCTGGTACGCTTCATACAATTCAAAGTTGTATCTTCTTCTCCAGGTGCCATTTTCATTTATGCCTTTGTATATGTGTCTCAGGATTTTCCTTTCGAATATAGCTAGAAGTCTTTCGTCATTTTTTGAGAGTGTCCACGTTTCGGATCCATACGTGAGTACCGGTCTTATTAGGGTCTTATATATTTGACATTTAGTCTTCCTTGTAATGTGGCCTGATCTCAGTTGTTTAAGTAAACCATTATATGTTCT
Organism: Ophonus ardosiacus; assembly: GCA_943142095.1. Classification (NCBI taxonomy): domain Eukaryota; kingdom Metazoa; phylum Arthropoda; class Insecta; order Coleoptera; family Carabidae; genus Ophonus; species Ophonus ardosiacus. Next base: position 32,725,700 of record OW964831.1, on the reverse strand, counting down.
GCTAGCGATGAATATTCGCCTCTTCATCTCTTCGCTAGTTTTATTATCCGCTGTAATTAGTGACCCTAGGCATACAAAACTTTGTACGCTCTCTGTATTATAATCTGCTATCGTTAGGTTCTGTAACTGCCTTATTTCTGTTGTTTTACCTGCGTGCATATATTTTGTTTTGGCCTAGTTGATTTTCAGACCGCTTCTCTGTGCGGCTCTTTTTATTTGGTTGAACGCTTCTATCATATCTCTTCGTGATCTGGCTATTATGTCCACATCGTCGGCAAACGCTAATATTTGTATATTTCTGTTTATTATAGTTCCTCGTGTGTTAACTGTCGAATCTTTAATTATTTTTTCCAGCGTAATATAAATAGTATACATGATAATGCATCTCCCTGACGTAATCCTTTTCCTACATTTATTGTTTCCGACTCTTTGTTTTGTATTCGGATCTTGCTTTCTACTTTTAACGTTTCCCCTACCAGTACTATGAGATGTGTCGGTATTTCAAATTCTTCCATTGCCTGGATTAAGAATTCTTGGTTTATGCTATCATATGTAGATTCAAAGTCTATGAAGAGATGATGTGTGTCTAAGTTGTATTCATTGGTATTTTCAAGAATCTGTCGTATAACAAATATTTGGTCTATGGTAGATTTCTGCCTGCAGAAACCACTTTGGTATTGGCCTATTATTTTCTCCGCGAACGGTCTTAACCGTTCGAAGATTATATTAGACAGTACTTTATAGGCCATGTTTAATAGTGTAATTCCCCGGTAGTTTTCGCATTTTAGTTGGTCACTACGGTTCAAATATATCGGTCTAGTCTACTAATATGTAATGTAATAATCATATTATATACATATAAAATAGTTATTTATGCAACAAGAGTAAAAAGTATAGTCTTATTTCACTAATAGGAAAGTTTGACCGAACGAACCGTACACGAGTCCTATGAGTGAAATAAGACACTTTTTACTCGATTTGCATACAATTTTTTTTATGTCTGCAATAAAAATGTGAAAAATTATTTTGCCCGCTTGCGTTAAAAAAAGTGCACTTTATTTCACACTTTTATTGTGTTAAAAAAATATACTTTATAAACGTATTATAATGGAAAAAAAAGTATACTTTTTTTAACAGACGTAAAAAATGTATTTATGATACGACAGACACAAAATAATACAGAACATAAATACGAGGGTAATTCAATAAGTAAAGAGACAAATTCTATAATTTTAAAACTATTCAATTAATGTGTACAATCTTTTCAGGGGTGTTAGTTGGCAACCTTGGGATATGCTCTGATCAGCAGTTTCGTCATTTTATGTCAACATAACCTCAAAATTTTCAATTCACCATGGCAAATCCACTAGAAGATTGCACCTTAGAAGAGCAGCGCTCAGTCATTAGATTTTTAGTCGCAGAAGGTGTAAAACCAAGTGAAATTTTTTCTAGAATGTTGATACAGTACGGTAAAAGTTGTATGAACCGTGCGAATTTTTACAAGTGGGTTGATCGGTTTAAAAGTGGCCGAACAAGTGTAGGTGATGAACCCCGATGTGGACGTCCAGTGGAAGTTTCTGATCCCTCGTTGGAATCGAGGATTGACGGACTTATTCGTGATAACAGAAGAATTACTGTTGAAATGATAGCTGAGGAAGTTCAAGTAAGTATTGGAACTGTTCACAATGTCATTCAGAACAATTTAAAGTACAGAAAAACGTGTGCCAGATGGGTTCCCAGACAGCTTACTGACGCTCATAAAGAATAAAGGCTTTCCATTAGTCAAGACTTAAAGCAACAAAGGTTTGAGACCAAAAGGCAGAGTATGGAGTGGAAACACACTAGCTCTCCAGTTCGCAAAAAAATCAAGGTTCAACCTTCCGCCGGTAAAGTGATGCTGACCATCTTTTGGGACTCACAGGGTCCAGTCTATTGCGATTTTCTTGAAGATCAGCGAACTATCAATAGCCAATACTACTCTAAGATGCTAGAACACAAAGTTAGACCAGCTATCAGGAGCAAACGCCGTGGACTCTTGTCAAAAGGAGTCATTCTTCAGCACGATAACGCCCGCCCTCATACAGCCCAGCTGACCCGAGATAAGCTTCAAGAATTGGGTTGGGAGGTCTTACCTGATCCTGCCTACAGTCCCGACCTCGCCCCATCTGATTTTTACCTGTTTGGACCACTCAAAGACGCCCTACGGGGAAAAATATTTGCTAACAATGAGGAAGTTAAGGAAGCGGTGCAAGAGTGACTTCGGGGTAAATCGAAAGAATTCTTCGCCAAGGGAATTAGGAAGCTGCAAGAAAGATGGGACAAGTGCATAACTGTGGGGGGTGATTATGTTGAAAAATAGCCTTAATTTTGAAAGATTGAAATAAACCGTTTTTGAGCTATAGCCATTTGTCTCTTTACTTATTGAATGACCCTCGTATTATTATGTTTATACGAATAGGGCTGTTGTAATAATTTTTGTATCACTTCTAAGTACTAAATTTAAAAAGATATTGTTCTTTAAATAGCTTCAGATTTGAAAATATCACAAAATATCCATTACCTTTTTTACCTTCCGTCAAAAGGAAGGTATTGTTTTTGGTCAAAAAATTCGGTGGTGAGTTTTTAATGTATAAGCACGTTTTAGGGTCCCTACAATACGAATGTACTATTTTTAAGATGATGTCTGTATGTGTGTATGTGTGTCCGTGTGTGTGTCTGTGTGTGTGTGTCTGTGTGTGTGTCTGTGTGTGTGTCTGTGTGTGTGTGTCTGTGTGTGTGTCTGTGTGTGTGTCTGTGTGTCCGTGTGTGTGTGTGTGTGTGTGTGACAAATTTTTCTCCGACGATAACTCCAAAACTACAATTCTAAAAATTATGATTCTTTCATATTCCTCTTCTTTACAACCATATAAAGAGCTGATTAGATTTTGGTTATAATTGGTCAACCGGAAGTACCCTTATTTGAAGTTTTTAACAGTTTTTCTTAAAAAAATGCAGTTAAATATTATTTTTTGACATTTTCTTATTATATTTATTAAAGAAAATACTCTTCTCTATATGGTTTGATTATTCATTTTCCTTCATATTCAATAGATGTAGAGTTAAAGCATTGCAAAGAAATTAATTTTCAAAAATTTGTCAGCTTTGTTATTTATCATGGAAACAGCTGACATAATTATTCAAAAAAATTTAATTGACAGATGTCAGTTGCAAGTGCAAAACCAAATATGGAAAAAGTATAGGATCTAAAATTGGTATGTCATAGTGTTGCTCGCAAGTGACACGCAGAGAAAGGCCAAAGAGAAGATGGAAGGATATTACTTAGTGTAGTTTATATTATAGTTTTATTGGATTTATAGAACCTTTTCAAATGAACTTTTGGTATGGAATTTGTAAAAAATAGTATGTGTTCATGTTCGATTTTACATGATAGTATATAGAATCTGTTCCAAGGACCTTTTTGGTATGGGATTTGTACAAAATACATGGAATTGACGGAAGGTCTTGTGCTGGCCACAACAGATTTTTACAATTACATGTTGAAAATTGTGTAATATTTTGAAAAAGTCACGTGATCTGAAACAGAATGTGTCGTCAGAGTACGTACAGTTTAACATGTTACAAACTGTCGCCTACTTTTATTTATATAAATATGTTTTCCTATTGGCCATGAATGACGTGACGTATGTACTTCGAGTGGGGAGTTGTTTTTCATGACTACTTATGGTGCCAAAATTTTATTGAATTATTCACGGAAATAACGATAAATTATTATTATTTTTTCTATTACTATGAAAAATATTACATAAACTTTCATTTAAAATACTTTTTAAAAAATGTGAAACATGCTCATTACAATGGTATAGAACTCCTACTCAAAAAAAGATGATGTTTTCGATTCGTTTAATTGATGTTTTCTATTAAAAGTGCTAGAACGAACAAATATTAGTAGTAGTAGTAGCATACCTCAATGTATTTCCAGTAGAATTATATCACCAGTCACCAACCCAACATAACCTGTTTATGTTTTACTTGACACTGACATCTGTCGGTTACTAATATTTGCTACTACTATTTCCATGGTGATGTTGCCTAGATGTTAAATACATGGAGTATGAAGAAATAAAATCAAGTCATAGAAAATAAAATGTTCTTAAATATTGTAACGTATTATTTATTTGGGTGAAGTGCAAAAATCAAAGAAATAAATAATTAAATTAATGATTTATTAAACAAGAATTATTAAAAAAAAATTAGATAATTAAACAACGAATAAACTAATATTAAACACTAATTAAAGACTAAGTTTTAGCCATAATTTATTTATATCATTAACTGTTTATAGCCAATACAATTTCCTTCACAATATCTATTCGTATTTATAACACAGACTTCCCCTATCAGACTGACTGTCTTCTCTTTCAGACTGTCTTCCCACTCAGATGATCTCCTCTTCAGATTGTCTCTTCTTTGAGACTGTCTCCTCTGCCGGTCTGTCTTCTCACAAATTCGTATTAGACTGATTGTCGATTGTAGATTCGTATCAGACTTCAAAGTCCACTCAAACTAACTTAAATGTACTCACTAACCGTCTTTACTGAACTAACTACTTCAACTAACTCCTTTAACTTTAACTGACTACTAAGCAACGAGCAGCTTCTTGTTTATATAGCTCGGTATTAGTCTAGAACATTCCATGGGTTGTTTACATAACTGTAGGCTGTAATTACGTTATCGCATTCTCGAAGCTTCCTATGATATTATATGCAGGTCCAATCTTGTCATGGTCACGCATATGACGCGCCCAGACACGCCTGTCCGACCAGCGGCGTCGGCACGGTACGCTCTCGCGTTACACTGCTGAACAGTTCGTGATAATGGAATCTCATGTAGCGGTTGACGGTCTGTTTAAATTATTCTACGTTAGTGTTAACGCTGCAACATCCACGAAGCGTTGTAGGTATTGAACATCTTGACGGTGACACCAGCAGCCATATTCATAGTAAAATAGAAAAGCCAGGTCTAAACACGAGTTTAATAGCTCAGGTTTAGTCTAAGACCAAAATGCCCTATTCATAGTAAAATTTGTGCCAAGTTTAAATCTGGGTTAAAAAGATCTAGATTAAACTCATCGATCTACTAGGACTTGGTCTTTTTCGATATCCGCCATGCGCAGTAGCACAGTTTGTGACAGTTGTCAGATGATAATTATTTGTTTTTAAACCAATCTACAAAATTAAACTTGTATGCAGTTGGTATTTAAATAATTGTTATAATTTGAAGGTCCATAAGAGAAATACAGAAAAATGCGTAATATTTCTTTTTAGTGTGATATATTCAGACTTACAATGAGTAAGCGAGAATCTAATTGGACATAAAATGAAAAGAATCTGCTTTTGGAGCAAGTGAAAATCCATGGAAAGGTTATGAAAAATAAAAGTGTAAATAGTGCAGCCAATTCCAAAAAAAGAAGAAGCTTGGAAAAGTATATTTCATAAATATATTTGCGGCTTACGGTTTTGCAAGGAACAAAAAGGAAATAAAGGAACAATGAAAAAAAATGACGATGACAGCAAAGTAACTACAAAAGCAGTAACATCAACCCCAAAGAATTCAATTTTATTAGTTATAATCTTTCATACAGCATACAGCATGTATTTTATTTATGAATCATGTTTGCCTGCTATTTTAATAAACTTTATTAATTAAAATGTTTCTATATAGTTCCGTCTAAATATATTTCTTGTGTCATTATCCTGTCTTTCGTAGTTTTGTTTTTCATTATCCGGCTCATAGGAATCTCCGCTACTTACATCATCTATAAAGAAATAGTATAATATTAATAAAGTTATTTTACTTCCCAATAATAAATATACCGTCTCTATCATCCAATGTTTCACAGCTATATTGTGAAGAACTGCCAATGCAATAATGCTAACTTTAGCTGTTTCTAAAGACATCTGCATTCTAATTAAAAAACATCTAAATTTATTTTTCCATTGGCCGAATTATCGTTCTACAACGTTTCTGGTTCTGATGTGTGCTTCGTTGTATCGTTGTTCCGCATCTGTAGTAAAGCGAAGATCTGGAATAAGCATAAAACTCCGATGATGGATATCCATTGTCTCCTATGAGGATTCCATTGATTTCACTAGATTAACATGATGTAATATTATTAATATTAGAATTTCGTTTACATAAATGTCTGCCTGTTGTATAATGTACCTAAAATCGTGGCTTCAAGTTGCAATGATTCCATATTCTTGAATCTTATGCACTGCCCCTCCATCGTGCAACAATATCCCAGATTTTGGCATTTGAGTCACAAACAACCTACAACCAAGTAATAACTGTTACACAGGGTATTAATTAAAAAGCGGGTCATAGGCGTCTAACATGGGAAACTTATTATTTTCTTTTTACGTAATGTAATATATTTTCGTGATAAAATTAGACAATTACCCATGTTTATATTTTTCTAAATTCAGTTTCGTCATATTTTTCGATGGGATTAATGTGTTGAAGATATATCTTTTGCTTCCTTCTGCTTTCAATTACATCCTGAATTCTAATCACATAATCTGAAAAATAAATTAAAAATCATTAATATAAATATATTAGTTATATAGGTAGATATATATTAATCAATAAAATAAATATCTACTTACATTTACTTCTAAAATAATATTTTCAAATATAACCTCACTGGCTTTCTTCTTGTTGACAATTGAACATCTGCATTTAAACCAGCGTAAAACTAGGGGTCTGCCAGGTCTAAATATCAGACCGTATTTAAATCAACACTACCGTTAGTCCAGTTCTATGAATAAGAGAAAAGCCGAATCTAAACTACTATGCCTATAGACCAGGTTTAAACCGGCATATTTTTACTATGAATACGGCTGCAGATGTTTGTTCATCATTTATGTCCGGTCGAGTATAACGTCGCCTTCATTCGCCAAGAACAGCTGTATATTTTTGTAATCGCGCTTTTCTACAGAATTGAATCCCTTTTTTCCAAGGAAATGAAACACGACGACATAAACTTTCCCATCCTTCTGTTTATGTCGCTCTATGTGCTCCCCTCTCAGAAAACAATAACCTGCAGTATCTGCTTGATATTCAGGCTTCTCGTTACCAGCCAACTATTCAATGGAACAGAACGCCGTCACCATATGTCTAATCCGCTTCACTATATTCTCCCACCCTTCCTACTTCTTTGTACTCTTGGGTTTTGTAGATGAACTTGGCCAGATTGCGAGCAAATTCGTAGCCAAGTGATGGTAGGACCGTGGCGAATTTCTTTCCCTTTTTGGCCAGGATGGTCCCAGTTGCCATTTTTTTCCTAACGGTCATCAATGATACAGAACCCACATTTTTTTTGTAATTCTTCATTTTTTCTCTTCAACTCAAGCTTCTCTTCCTTGGTTCTGTTCTCATTCTTCTTTGGAACTTCCCTAAAGTACGTGCGCATCTTCTTAAAGTTGACTTATTCAGATCAATAATGATAGCTCTCTCCTTCTCTTTCATGCACTTGCGCATCTTTGCGTAGAAGTGCATTTCTTTGACAGCGTAGAAAAATTTGATATTGAACGGCAAGCGAAAAGAGGGCCCTTATGTTCGAGGAAGTTCTAATTTGTACCGTCGTCCTCGTCGTCTGACTGGAGTTTTCATTTTCCACTGCTGTCGAAATGGTGGGCAGGTCCCTTTCTTAGCGGGTCGCCCGCCTCGATTGTTCTTTGAGGGTCCAGCTTAACTCAGACATGACAAGCTGTCTAGTGTTCCTGTTGAACCTTGGTTCAGAAGGACGATTCCGGATCCTGGGGACGTCATCTCCCTGGGGTTGCGGATCATAGACTCAGTCAAGTGGTAGATTAGTCTATTTTTAGCGCACTATGTCCCTTTGATTGTTCTTTGTGAAGGCAGCAAGAGGTTCTCTAAATAACAACCAGTTATCCGTCATTGCGACGTGTACACAATTGAACTAGAGACCACAAGATGACATAATTCCACCATTGCCGGTGTAGTGTGTAAGATCTTTTGATGTCACCGGCCGACTAAGTGCATAGTCGTTAAATGCCTAGTGAGGCTGATCTGCACTCGCATGTGATGACTTGACCACTCATCCATGTTAAATAGCTACCAGTGGTAGAAGGGGCAATTCCGATGCCGCGCCTACGCGCGCTAGGTGGTTGTCGCACGGATTCACTGACTGCTCTGGTACTATTGGTCACTAACAACTTATGTACAAATAGTACGCGTACTAATACTCTAATGTACTAATAACTAACAAATAATAACATACTAACAAAGGCATCCGTTTCTAGTTAGTAGGGGCTCGCCTCCTCGTGGCTAGGGACGGGAACTCCGCTTCGGCGGTGTTAAGAGCCCAATGAAATCAAGGCACGGGAGGGTCAAAAGACCTCCTCCGTGTATACTAACATACACTAACATCGAATGTTTGGAGCATGGGCGTAGGCGCATGTTTCCTCTCATTTTTTGCTGTTCATACGAATCGCTAATGGCGCGGCTTCCTTGCTGTCTGCCGGCCCCGTTCTGAAGTTACTTAATCGCTACTTCTCGTCTGAGAACTATTGATTTCCGGTTGGCTATCCTCTTTCTCCTACTCTTCTTTCCTCTTGCACTTCTTACTTAACTCGCTCTCTACCTCTCTCGTGTTCTCTTTCTTTTTCGCTTCCATCTTCTTCAGTGTTTTTATTTCTCTCAGCATAAATATTTTGCACTCGTAATTGGTTACGTGAAGCTTGTTTGGCTGCTACCTAATACCGAGTCTGTTGCATGAGAGAGTGCGTTAACCATCGACCTTTAAACTAATAGACATTTGTCCCACCATAACGGTGCAGACACAGTATCTCTATCCTTCAACAGTACGGAAGTTAAGAAAACGCGGCAAAATAAAAAAATTGATTTGTCCTTACTTGTTGTTGCATAATTCGTTTTATTATATATTTTTAATATAATCTTTATATACATATGTATATTATAGGGGACAAGTAATAATTAATAAGAACTTACATATGAAATGACACAGCTGAACCGCGTACGTACTGTTGACTGCACGAAATACACCGTTTCCCCATTATGTTGTCGCACACACACCTTACAACACATATATTTTCGTATATATTGACAGAAATAATTGTAAATGTTCTCCAAAAAAGTAAATAATACGCAGTCACGAAACGTCAAATGTAGATTTTGACAACTATTTAGTGATAGAGAGCGATGTATAGAGGTTTACATATGTCTGAAAAAGATGTACAATGAGTACGAACGTATGCGCAGTATACTTTAACTGAGAACTTCCGTACTGTTGAAAGACAGAATGTATATTTCTATCCTTTTATGTTGGAGCATTATTCTAACAATAAAAGAATAGGAGACACTTGGTCCATTAGTTTAAAGGTCGATGGCGTTAACTAAAGTTGTCAATCGCAGTGCTTGCTGCGTTTTGTTGTCTCGATCTCCATAGATGAATTCTTGCGTAACGGGGCTCTCCAAACGCTGCCAGGAGCAGGAGGGACGAATCAAGCGAACTACATTGGTCCCATAATCCTGACGGCCTTCCACAGAATTCTTCTCCAATTCGCGATTCAACATTTGCTCCAAAATTCGTGAATTCTCTTCTATTCTTCCAGAATTCTATCCTACTCTTCCAGAATTATCTTCTACTCTTCCAGAATTCTCTTCTACACTTCCAAAATTCTCTTTTAGTTCCTGTTTCAAAGCCTGCTCTAGAATTCCAGAATCTTCTTCGGCTTTTTTAGAATTCTCTTTTTCTTTTCTCAATTCCGTTCTAATGTTCTAGAATGTTCCATTAATCCTTCTTCCAGTGCTTCGAAATTTTCCTTCGCTTTTCTAAAACTTTCCTCTAATTTCCGCTCCTTACTTGCAGAACTTTTGTCTAATTTTTGTTCTAATCTTCTGAAATTTCCTTCTGTTTTTTTAGAAAGTTCTATAATTTTTTTCTGAAAATTTATAAATGTCACACTGAATTTCGAATAGGTAAATTTCAGGATTTTCACCAGCATCGATTCGGGCCTGCTGTAGTCGTTCTTGAATCACTGACTTCTTTCCGATTGCTCCCGAATCTCGTTCTTCCAATTCTCTTCTGAGATAATTCAGTTAATTTTAGTAGTTTTGGCTCCATTGTAATTATTATTATTTACACTTCACAGAATTAACCTGTACACCTGACACCAATAATAACTTTTTTAGTAATTAAATTAAAGGTTTATTAAACAAGAATTAATTAAGAAAATAAATAACTAAACGCTACGAATAAACTAATATTAAACGCTAATTAAAGACTAAGTTTATTATTTAAGACAATACTACGATTATTTACCTAAACAATATTTATCTTACTACAATTATTTATTTTACCTCTATTATTACTATTTATTTTATCTTACGACGGACTTAACTGCCTTCACGATATGTATTTATAGCACCGACTTCCCCTATCAGACTGACTGTCATCTCTCTGAGACTTTCTTCTCTGTCAAACCGTCTCCTCTTCAGACTGTGTCTTCTCTCAGATTGTCTCCTCTGCCAAACTGTCTTCTCACAGACGCATATCAGACTGATTGTCAGTTGTAGACTCGTATCAGACTACAAAGTCCACTCAACTAATTCAACTGCACCCACTGAGTGTCCTTACTGTACTAACTACTTAAACTAACTCCTTTACTCAAATAACTTCAACTGACTACTACTCACCGAGCTGCTTCTTGCTTATATAGCCAGGCCCGGATACGCCTTTTGACAGGTTACTTAATTTGACAATTTACGAGACATTAATTTTTTTAAATACTCGCATAGTAAATCTATTTTTACCTGTTTTCCCATGTTAAACACCAAAATCACGGTTTCTATAGCTACAGATTGAACACTATAGAAACCGTGATGTTGGCGTTTAACATGGGAAAACAGCTTTTCTCAAATATTATTATCTGTGCCTAAATCATTATGTATTCGCGATGCAAATTTAGACGTCAGCGCCGCTAGTGAACTTGCTTGGAGGGTATTGACATCTGTCCATCTCTTGTTTACTTTGTAATATTTTTGCGTAATTTCTCTATTTGTGTTATTGTTATTAATTTAAGTGTTTTGCGATAAGAATATACAATACTTTTGTATATAAGCATCGTTTTCATATATATGTAGTATTGATATTGGAACTTTTATGGTAGGTATTTACTTACAAGGTTATGTAGTAATTTCATTGTGATATTTTTACATCATTTCAGTTTCATTGAATATTCAATAACATCGTAGTTGTTATTATATTATTATTATAAACCTATGTTTATATAAAAATTAAAAAATAAAGCAAAATTACACAAAAATATGACGAAGCAAACACGAGATTGACAGATCTCAACACCCACCAAAGAAGTTCACTATTTAGTCACTAGCGGCGCTGACGTCAAAACTGGCATCGCGAATTGCTTTCAGATAAAGATTTAGAGAATAAAATTCAGAATTTTTTGATCGTAAAATTATTAAATTTACGCTTTTGGAGCTCAAGTAAACTTAATTTAAAGACATGATAAAAATAGATTTACTATGCGAGTATTTAAAAAAATTAATGTCTCGTAAGTTGTCAAAAGGCGTATCCGGGCCTGGCTATATAAGCAAGAAGCAACTCGGTGCGTAGTAGTCATAGTTGAAGTTATTTGAGTAAATTCAAAATTTCCCTATAGCATAATTTATATTTCAATTGTCCATTGCTTAGTTATGATAACACATTTAGACCTTTAGTCATTATCACATTACCTTTTTCATTCAAAAGCAGATAGGTTTTACAAAAAATAAGTGTGTAATATCTTATTATTGAGCCGGTTTCACAGTTTAAATGATAGTTTATGAAATATTTTTCATACTAATAAAAATAATACTTAATAATAATTAGTTGTTATTTTAGTAAATAATTAAATAAAAATATTGACACCAGAAATATTAATGAAGAATTATACGCCACTCTTATGCGTCAAATTACATACAGCACATCATTCATAATCAACAGGAAATCAGTTTGTCCATCATCTACGTCATTTTTTGTACAAATAAAAATAGGCCACAGTTTTTCATATGTTAAGCTGTATAACCTTTGACGTCACAATTTTACAGATCAAATGAGTTTTTCTAAATATTGCACAAATTTACATAATTAATTGTAAAATATCTAATGAATATTTCGTGATATTTTCAAATTTTTGGAACATTTTTTTTTTTAATTAGTTCATACTTACAAGGCACACAAAAAATCTTGCAGTAGCCTTATTAAACTGAAAGGTCAATAATTTAAATTTTTTGTAACTAGGTATTTACCTAGTTTTTTTTTTAATACCGTTGACTTTTAAATTTAGTTTAAAACAGAATATAATTAATATAAAAATTAAAAGCTGAGCAGCCTGAATTAAATAAATAATTAGGTGTTAATTTGCAAGTTTAAGAAAAAATAATTTGCCACTCCGAGAATTAGAAACTCTGTCTAAACTATTACGTAGCCTTAAAGGAAACATTAAATTCTTATTCAAAGCGCTGGGGTACTAAGCTAGTGAATTTTTTTTCTTAATATCAAAATTTGGTAGTTTTTAGTTTATCTTTTTTATGAATGTGAATCTCTACTGGCCAGTTGCACAGCTTATAGTTAAATTATTAACCGTTAATTAAATTGGCAATATCTTTTTGTTGATGAAGGAGTCCAGTTCAGAATTCATGGTTATGTTGTAGGAGTAATGTTGAAGAAAATTCTGACTTTAAATTTTAAGTATATATTTCATATATTTAAATATTTATTATGTACTATGTTTAAACTTTAAAAACTATTAAAATTAATACACATTTAAAGTTTAAAATGTGACAAAAATGTTTAATTCAGCTGCTTAACACCTTCGCTGCCATGGCGGACATCGTGATATTTTGTTGTGCGCCAAGGCGGACACCGGTGTCCGCCAGCGTTTTTTCCGCTTTACGCCAAGCAGACAAAATGTATTGGAAGAAGCATTGAATATGTGTCTGCTGTGACGCCCTAGGATACTTTGACTATCTTGGTTTTTTGATATGTCTTATAGTAACAGTTTTAGAGATGTGTCCGCTATTTGTGTATGCTCTGGCGTACAGAAGATAAATTAATATTTTTATTTTAAGAGGCCAAGCGGACACGGTAAAAAAAAATCAAGTATACACATGTGAGTAAATCAGTAATATAAAAAGCAATTTGTGAAAAATAAATATAAATTCTTTATTAACAATGTTACAATATTATACAAAATAAGTTATATTAAAAGGAGAGAAGGCATCTCCATAGCCATATATACAATTTTTTTCGCACGTTCTGACATGATTTAGATATAACCCTAATGACAGATTAGGGTTGATAAGAAACTTACAGAATACAACAATTCAACATTATTGCGCATATTGTCCTTAGAAGTTTATTCGTGTTCGCCGATTCCATTGTGTCCGCTAAAGGTGTCTGCTGTGGCGCAAGAAAAAAGAAAAAATGTGTCCGCTATGGCGCCTTGAGATCTAAAAGCCAGTATTTAATAATACTGCGCCAACGGCAGACACCGGTGTCCGCTCGTATTTTTATTAATAACTAATTACTGAATAAAGATAAAATAAAAATAAAACTACCAAACTACATAGAATTAACCCTGTTATAAGGTATCAGTTCTGGTCTTCAGGGACAATTTTGAAATGACTAAGTTAACTACATTAACGGTCAGTATATTTTATTATTTTATAAAATACATATTTCTTCTTGTGCTTATTACACACACCTATTCTAACCTAACTTTAAATTTCTTACAATTAAAACTAAAAAAAGTACTATTTCTATGTTTAATTTTTAACAATTTATATCACAAATTATACAATTATCGACAATTTATTTTCCATGTAATAATATATATCTTTATTTTATATAACAAACTTACATTTGACAATTTAATCTATGTATAAAAAATCTATTAATTTTATGTTAAAAAAATATAATTTATTTCAGCTGTAAGTTTGATGATGTCAAACTTGAGGAAATCGATCGTCACATAGTACAATAAATATTTAAATATATGAAATATATACTTAAAATTTAAAGTCAGAATTTTCTTCAACCTTACTCCTACAACATGACAATCGAAACGAAATGTCAAATGAGTTGTTAAATATTACTGTCAAAATTTCGACACACACTTTTTTGTTAACGTATAGATAAAACATTAACTATAAGCTCTGCAACAGGCCATTCATGTTACTTATTTACAGGAAGTGCTTTAATACTTAAGTCTAATTTCTCTTGTAATAGTGTAATAGTACTTCCATATAGCATTCTTTGTTTACCTTGTCCAACACAACAAAAAACAAAACAAACACTGAGAATGCGTTAGTCCCATAATAAATCACACTAAATAACCTAGAATTAGTATATTAAATTAATTAAGAATGTAATTAAATTTGTTAACAAGGTGGGTGTATGGTTCTAGTCGCTTATAAATCCTAGCCCACGTCTGGGCTCCCGTCTGGCTAACCTGGGAGGTATGTGGGTGCACCCCGAATAAACAGCCAAAATTTGTAGCCCAGGCTCCATAAACGCCCACGCCAAGTCGCCTCTGACGAGAAACAAACACGCATCGCGACACTGAGAACCCAGCCAGTACAGTACCTACAGTCATTATCTTCCTTTAATTAATAATTAGAAATTAATATCACGAGAGACTATTTATGACTTGAAAAAATTACTTCGCTCACTAATGATTTAAGGTTACTATCAAGTAATCACATACCAGCATAAATTTGAATAATGAAGTATAAAATTCCCAACGTTAGTATTTTAGTTGTAAATAATTTAAGAATACTTAAAACTAATTATTTCTGCATCAATCATTTTATTTAGGTATTCAATGTAATGAATATAAATATCTTTTATTTCCGTTTAAAGATCATCGTAAAATCAAGTACCTGCTCATTTGGTATGATTTATAACTTACATTATTGTTAATTCAGATTATTACAAATTTTGAGTTGTTATATAGAGTAGAGGCTAGAGTATTGTGCTTTCCAATTTTTTCTATGAAGAATTCTTCCATCATGTTCATGTGATACTCCAACAAGTACGGCAAAGGCTAAGTTCATGGACTGCACCAAAATTAATTAATTTATAAATTTTTGTTAGACAGTGTAAATACTGTAACAAGTAATTCGTTTTTAAACCTGAAAGTTACACCATTGAAATGAGAATTTTTTAGCTTTCCAACGATGTGTAACATATTTGTTCATTTGTTTCAAACAACAAAAATGGAGCAATAATTTTAAAATGTATGGGTTAAAAAAACAAGAATTATTGCAATGAAATATTTCAAAAACACAAGTAAATAATAATTTGACCATATAACTCATCGGAAAGTAGACCAATCAGATAGCTCAACATAACGCTTGGAGTGTTTCGGTCACAAACAAATGAATTATATTAATTGGTTGATTCATTGTATAAACTTAACAAATACAACTCGAGCTTCGACAATCATCTGAATATATATATACAGGGTGTATCAGGACTAGTGTAAAAAAATTAATAGTATATTCCTGACATCATTTTGAGTAAAAAATGTCATATGAAGGTATGTCCGGAAACTGCTCGTTACAGAGTTACAGGCCTTTAAAAGTGCACCTCATCAAGCACATTTTTATTAATAACTCTGATACTAGTTGCACTAAAATTTTGAAACTTGATACGAGAATACTGCTTATTAAGATACATATTTAAACTTTTTTTTGTTTTGTATCTCAACCAGAGGCGTCTCATATGAGGAAGTCATGAAGGTTTTTTATCGTTATTATTTGATCTATTAACATTTTTCAACTTTACCTATAAAATAGTACATACAATTCAAAAATACACAAAAAAGTACTCTGATAAAATTTGATAAACTCAGTGATTATTTGATCTATTAACATTTTTCAACTTTACCTATAAAATAGTAAATACAATTCAAAAATATACAAAAAAGTACTCTCGATAAAATTTGATAAACTCAGTAGTTTTTGAGATATTTTAATTTTTAGAAAAAATCAATTATGCAAAAAAAAAAAATAGGTAACAATTAAGAAACAATGAAATTCACACAAATTCATTCTTTGATATCCACGTCGATATTCTTTGGACTACGATAACCATTACTTTTACAATATCTATAAATAAACACCATATCTACATATTCACCAATACTAACATTTTACACTTTTTTTTAATTTGCAAAAACTTACTAATATTGAAAATAAGGTAATTAAACACTACTTTGGAAACGTGCCATTTTCTAAAAGTTAAATTAACTCAAAAACTACTGCGTTTATCAATTTTTATCGAAAGTACGTTTTTGTGTATTATTAAATTGTTTGTAGTACTTTATATTGAAAATGAAAAAATGTTAACAGTTAAAAAAAAAAATAATAACTTCTCCATATGAGACGCCACTGGTTGAGATACAGGAACAAAAGAAAGTTTAAATATGCATCTCAATAAGTAGTATCCTCGTATCAAGTTTCAAAATATTAATGCAACTAGTATCAGAGTTATTAATAAAAATATGGACGTCATAAACCTTTGGAAAGCTCCTCACTTAATTTCCACCGCTCATAAATAAGACCGTGAATGCTGTCACTGCGGTACACAGTATAGGACTCTCAGAACAAAAATATTATGAAATTACGCACTTATTAAATACATTTAACCCTGTTCGCATGTTCGTGTAAATACATTTTATTCAAATTAATTTCATCAACTTCATTGTGATGCCATACTTCAGTCGTATCTTCTTTTGGTTCAGTTTCAAACATAGAATTTTCTTGCACAGAAACGTCCAGTTCATTAACATTATCATTTACACCAGCTATCTCAACATCATTTGAAACCTACGGTTACCAAATGATTTTACCTTCCGTCACCTTTAGGTAAGGAAGGTATTGTCTTTGGTCAAAAAATTCGGTAGTGGGAATGCAATTTTACTAGTTTTACGATGATGTCTGTATGTATGTCTGTGTATATGTATAAGTGTGTCCGTGTGTGTCTGTGTGACAATATTTTTTCTGACGATTACTACAATACTACAATTTTAAAAATTATAATTCTTTCGTATTCCTCTTCTTTATATCCATAGGAAGAGCTAATTAGATTTTGGTTATAATTGCTCAACCGGAAGTTCCCTTATTTGAAGTTCTTAAAAGTTTTTCTTGAAAAAACGCAGTTAAATATTATTTTTTGACATTTTATGTGATTATCAATACGAAAGAATATCTTATTCTCTATACGGTTTGATTATACATTTTCCTTCATATTCAATAGACATAGAGTTAAAGAATTTTAAAGAGATTAACTTTCATAAATTAGCCAGCTTTACTCTAATCATGGAATAAGATGAAGTATTCAAATAATTCTAATTCACAGATGTCAGTGTCAAGTGCAATTTACATACTGTATCTTCGCGTTATAATTTTATTGGATTTGTAGAATCTTTTCCAAAAAACACTCGGTATTAGTGATTCACCAAGTCAAGCTACTTGGCTTGAAATAAAAGAGCTTGGCTTGGCTTGAAATTTCAAGCCTTTTTCAATGTTAGGTTTGGCTTGGCTTGGGCTTGATGGTACCAAAGCTTGGCTTGGCTAAAATGTCAAGTTTTTAAATTTTTAGGCTTGGCTTGATTTTCAAGCTTTATCAAGCTTTTTCAAGCTCTTCCTAGCTTTTTCAAGCTTTCTCACACAAAACATTGTTTACGCATGCGTATACGATAGTTTTAATGATATTCATATATTTTTCATATAAAATAAATTATCATTCTACGGATATACTAGTTGGTTAGTTTGAAAGTGCAGAGATACTAAAATCTTAAATTTGTAGTAAGGGCGAGATTTATAAACATTTAATATTAACGGTCACTGTGACACACTACGGTGTCTAACGATTACATAAACACGTAGGATACATAAAAATGAACGGTAACAGTTTCATCATATAAAAATAAAATTTTATAATAAAATTTATTAACAAATAGTTGTAAATAATATTATATAAAAAAACTTTATTAATTGTACAAAAAATGAAAAAGAAAAATAAAATAATTTGTACTTAAGTATTTGAGGTAACTATGTCCGTTAATTTTAGTAGGCCGCGGGCCACAATTTGGAAAACGTTGTACATATTATTCCATTTAAATTGCAGTACAAACATTAGGTAGTATGACAGCAAAGTATATTTATTTTCAATTATCTCGAAAAAAGCGGACACTGTCAACTGGGTGAGGGCGACTGGGCGATAAAATAATGGGGCTATTTTTGTCTAATTAACCTACTTCGTATCTCCATTTAGGGTTCGTATTTTGGGACATCTTCTCATCTTTAAATATTTTAGAATAATTTACATACAAATGTTTGTACCATTGATAATCCCTTGCTTTTGGCATAGCATACTTCATTAATATGCAGGTGTGAAAGACGAACTACACATCCAATATGAATGAAATCTAATATTTATATACTTTAGAAATTGTGGTACTAACAAAATGAGTTCAAAACAAAACAAATAACGTGCGAAATTCCATAATTCTCGTTACTTTTTGATCAAACCTTGTACACTAATCTTCTCTTTTTACGGTTGCAACACAACATCCATATTCGCATATTAAAAATAAGTAACATACAAAACGCAGAATGTCCCTAAATATTTACGTTATATAGGGTGTTATCGAACTTCAGGTAAAAACTTGAATGGCATAAAGTATTGATCAAAATAAGTAAAAGAAATCTATTATGGCCAGCACAAGACCTCTCGCCATTTCCATATTAGGCTATATAAGTTTTGTATTGCACCTAGGTATCGAACCGTCGTTTTATAACAAAAAATTACAGAACTTTACCCAAATGTTGTTTTTATTGTATTTAACATGTCTTCTGCACATATACAATTCTAATTATATCTATTTTTCATTGTATGAGGAAGTTCCTATATGTGTATGTTAGAGATTCTTCCAATTCATTAACCAGATTGTCGGTATTTCTGATGGATATATGCATTTTACCTATAATTTCAAATATTTAATTAATAAAACAATAAGAAAGATTAAATATACTTCCAGAAAAAGCTATCAGAATGTCACTAAAACTGTTCATTTTTGACACTGACTTGTGTTATTTACAAACTATGTTATAAACATTGGAATTTGTCAACTGGTTTCCGTAGTGCCTCAGCCTATGCGATTAGATTACTCTATATATTATAGTGTCTTTATCTCTAAATCTATACAAGATATAATAAAAAATTTAAGTGTATTAGATGGAGAATTTTATGTTCTTCAATATTTAATAACAAAAATTTCCAAAAAATTATATTTAGAACTTAAAAGCTACTACTACTTCCGGTTGTTCAATTGTTACCAAAACCTTTTCAGCTCTTCCCAGGAATGTCAGATTGAGGAATCCATAGTTAAACAGTTCTTAAGTCTTATAGTTTTTGAGGAATCGTCCCTCCAACATCCATACATACACACATACACAAAACCACACAAACACGCAGACATCATTTTAAAAATGTTATAATCGGATTCTACGGACCTTAAATCGTGCTTATTCAATAAAATCTGGATATGCGAATTTTAGCATGAATCCAATACCTCTCTTAGCGAGAGGTAAAAAAAGCTTAATCAGTATTGGTCTGATCTTCACCTGTCTCCGAGAAAGAGACCAGAAGAAAAACTGACGAAGACAGTGATCAAATAAAATTTTGTTTTTGGCAGTAAAAATACTATAAAAATACAATAAAATTTTATATGAAACACTTTTCTCAATTCCTATTAGTTAGGAAGTTATTTGAAAATTAAATATTGGCCAACGTCACTACGACATTTAACTTAGTACAATTATTTGATTTTTTAAAAAACAAAAGCACATCTAAGATGAACTTTCAAGGGTGAACAAAAAGTCTCACTCAAGCGAAGTCGTAACTCTTATAGTTTGCGAGATAGCAGAGGTAAACCCCGTAAAAACTCATTTTTCACTGTTTTATATTTCGAAAAATATTGAAGATCGGACATGTTTATTAAGGTTTTTTTTTACTTATTTTGATCAGTACTATATAAAGTTTTTATCCGAAATTCTATAATATTCTGCATAAAAACTGAACTGTATTCTGTGTAATGTCATATTCTCCTTGGGAGATATCAACAGGCAGTGAGAAAACATCCTCTACACATGTTTGTAATTATCGCAAGCGTTTGAGGTGCTTGTGTTTGAAGCTAGAGGGCTAGGGCTCGCGTGCCCTGCGACATCTTGCACATGTCAATGTCGTGCCCAGGGAACCAGGCAAGGCACCGAACACCGTGTGTCCCAACCACGGTAATTAGCCACTGCTGCAGGCGGCCTCGTGTCCAACCGCAACACTTGCTTGGCACACAGGAACAAAGTGCCAAGATACTTTTCTGCCTGTTAGAATACCTCCGCAAACAGAAGAAAAATACACGTCAAAGTGGTTAACTTTTATCTATAGTAGATGTTAACTAGAAATAGAAAGTGCGAAGTGGACAAAGCGTATATTCGAATCGAATGAAGTACTTCGGTTTGATTCTGCAAGTGTGCCATTTGTCGACACAAAATTTTTAGTAAATAACGGATTAAATAACTCATTATATTAGGTACGTCCGAATCACAATTGGTCACTCAACTCGCACAACCATGCGACCGTTATTTTTATATTATCCATACATTATATTTTTTAAATTAAGACAATATGTCTGCACTATAAAGGGCGTTTATCATGTATCGTCTCAAGAAGAAATCCTCCACAACATCTTTGTGAGTAAAATATTTTTAATACTCGCAACATACATTGCCAGATATTGATATTTAAATATTTCAAATAACACAAGTAGGTACGAGAAATGATAAAAAAGTAACGAGAAATTTTGACATTTTTACCTTCCGTCACCTTTAGGTAAGGAAGGTATTGTCTTTGGTCAAAAAATTCGGTGGTGAGTTTTTAATGAATAAGCACGTTTTAGGGTCCCTACAATACGAATATACCATTTTTAAGATGATGTCTGTATGTGTGTGTGTGTGTGTCCATGTGTGTGTGTCCGTGTGTGTGTGTGTGTGTCCGTGTGTGTGTGTCCGTGTGTGTGTGTGTCCGTGTGTGATAAATTTTTCTCCGACGATAACTCCAATACTACAATTCTAAAAATTATAATTCTTTCGTATTCCTCTTCTGTACAACCATATGAAGAGTTGATTAGATTTTGGTTATAATTACTCCACCGGAAGTACCCTTATTTGAAGTTTTTAACAGTTTTTCCTAAAAAAACGCAGTTAAATATTATTTTTTGACATTTTGTTATTATACATATTAAAGAAAATACTCTTGTCTATATGGTTTTATTATAAATTTTCCTTCATAATCAATAGATGTAGATTTAAAGCGTTATAAAGAAATTAATTTTGAAAAATTAGACTGCTTTGCTATTTATCATGGAAACAGATGATATATAAAAAAATTCTAATTGACAGATGTCAGTTAGAAGTGCAAATCCAAATATGGAGCGTATAGGATCTAAAATTGATATGGCATAGTGTTCCTCGCAAGTGACACGCAGAGAAAGGCCAAAGAGAAGACGGAAGGACTGTATCGCAAAAGACTTGAGAAAGAAAGGACTGTTAGACAAGAATGAGAGGACGAGAAGAGGAAACAGCGACCCCTAATAAAATAGGGGAAAGAAGAAATGAAGGAAGTGTCTAGTGCATTTTACTTAGTGTATATTATAATATTATAATTATATTGGATTTATAGAACCTTTTCGAATCAACTTTTGGTACAGAATTTGTAAGAAATAGTATGTGTTCGTGTTCGATTTTACATGATATTATATAGAATCTGTTCCAAGGACTTTTTGGTATGGGATTTGTACAAAATACATCGAATTGACGGAAGGTCTTGTGCTGGCCACAACAGATTTTTATATTTTAAAATGACGTAACAAAGAAATTGAATTTGCATTAAATTTTATATTTAAAATGGTATAGAATGCAATAAACTAACGCAAATGTTGGAGAAGGCTTTTGGCTAGGAGGGTAATTCGAGACCAAGGGTTTATGAATGGTACAAATGTTTTCATGAGGGCTGTGAAGACATGGAAGATGAAAAGAGAGAGTCAGGTGTCTGTTCTTTTTTTTTTCTTTATAACAGCATAGTCCACCGTGAATTCTTATCTCTATGCAGTACGGTCAATATTACCTTCAAGTGTTACGCCGTTTGCCAAATAAAAAGAAACGGATGAATACAAACAACTCCTGGATTTTACCACATTCGTTTTTTTTGCCAAAATCAACAGCGCTGTGATGCTGCAGCTGCCATATTCACCAAACATATCCCTTGTGACTTTCTTCTTCTCCAAATGCTTTCTACTAGTGTTTTGCAAATTAGAAATAACATTGTGATAAGTGCATTATATCAAATGAGGAATACTTTTTCAAACAAATGATAATTGTCCTTATTTTTAGTGAATGGTAAATCAGTCACATCTGTTTGCTCATTGACAACTTGGATATATGGGTTCTTCTGTTTTCTAGATTTTCCAATAAATTCATTCTTAACTCTTTTCCACTATATGAAATATTCTAATATAATATCACGAATGAAAATGTATTCATTTTCTACACAGATATACTAGTTTTTGTTTTTATGTGATTTTTTATGTTCTATTCAAATGTTTAAATTTGTGTTATTTTTACCTATGAACAAGGTATTAAAACCAAACTGATTTGATAAATTCCAATTAGCTATAATTTTATAGGTTTCTCTTTATTGTTACCTTTGGAAAGGGAGGTATAAGGATCGTGCTAAAAATCACATATCGAGATTTTAGTAAATGATCACGTTTTAAGGTCCCTAGAATCCAATTTTAACATTTTCACGATGATGTCTGTATGTGTGTGTGTGTGTATGTGTATGGATTTTGTCTCCGCTCTAACTCAAATACTATAATTCAAAAAATTCTGAAATCGGATAACCGGAAACGGCACTTTATTGAAAAGTCATAAAGGTTTTTCTTCGAAAAATACCATTAACTGGCATTTTTTCGTATGTTGTCATTACAAAAATTAAAGATTTTTGAATTTTTTTTCTATAAATTTTACAGATAATTTTTTTTTTTTTATATATTTCAGAGCATATGATTTAAAGATTCCTTTGTTACACAGTTCATATTTCAAATGTATGTAACTGGCAGGTAAATGTCACTGTCATAAAACTAATCACTTCAAATTAATAATGATGACATTTTAAAAAGCAAGTAGTAAATAAAGCAATAATTATATGCAAAGGAACTTAATATAGTTTGCATCATTAGCAAATATTTAGATATGTAGTATTTAAATTAATAAAAATTAATTAGCGGGAGGTCTTGTGTTGGCCACATCAGATTTTTATTTCAAGTTTTCCAAAATTTTATTATTAAATTAATTATAGAACAGACCCAGGTAAAGTAGCGGTAGCGCTATTGCGTCATGCTCCAAAGTTTCGGGTTCAAATCCCGGGTAAGGGTTGTGTGTGTGCCTTTCATCATTTCATCTTCGTCAGCGACCAATACAATGTGGATAAGTTATAAAGAAACAAGAAAAATAAAACACACCCTCATATACAGGGTGTCCCAGATTTGAACGGCATAACTTGAACCATGGATTAAACACGTAAAATTAAGGTGACAAGTTCATTTGAGAAAATGTCCGTAAATGCTTTGTTTCAGAGATATTCATGTTTTTCTTATTGGAGCAGCGCAACCTTAAAAATCAACTTTATAACGAGATTTCAAATATCTTATTAAGTTGTGACAATAATTAAATTTATTATAGGTAAATGATTTGGCTATTGCCTAATTTCGATACAAAATTTAGTTTGCTTGCAAAAATGAAAATTATCGATGAATTCAAACAAATTTATTATTTATGTATAATAAAATAATAACGATTTTTTATAACATTTGTTCAAAATGTTCACCTGTAGCAAGCAAACAGACAAGACAACGATCTACCACTGCATTGGTTTCTGCGTGACAGCGTGATATTGCTCGGGAGATATGGTTTCGCAAACTTGAATAATTTTTCTGCGTAGAGTGTCCAAATTATGTATCGGTTCATCATAAACTCTTTCTTTTATGGCATGCCAAGCAAAGAAATCTAAAGGTGTTAGATCGGATGAACGGGCTGGCCGTGGTACAGGTCCTCTGCGACCAATCCATCGTTGTGGATAGTGTAAATTTAACCACTCTCTTGGTTGTCTCCCATAATGCGCAAGGCAACCATCTAACTGTAGCCAAGAGTTTCTTCTTATTGCTAATGTAACTTCTTCCATTAAATCATTCAAATCATTATTTAGAAATTTGTATAACCTGTCTGAATTTAAACGATGTGGCAAAAAGAAAGGGCCTATTAAAGTATTTTCAATAATACCTAGCCAAACATTACATTGAAATTCATAGTGGAAATTTTTCTCTTTAATTGCATGAGGATTTTCATGTAACCAAAGATGAGAATTTCTTTGATTCAAAACCATATATCTCCCGAGCAATGTCACGCAGCGACTATAATAAATTTAATTATTGTCACAACTTAATAAGATATTTGAAATCTCGTTATAAAATTGATTTTTAAGGTTGCGCTGCTCCAATAAGAAAAACATGAATATCTCTGAAACAAAGCATTTACGGATATTTTCTCAATGAAATTGTCACCTTAATTTTACGTGTTTAATCCATGGTTCAAGTTTTGCCGTTTAAATATATATATATATCACCGCTTATATACTGCAGAATGTATTACAAAGCATTGTAACAATAAAACAATAAAAAGAAATATAGAGTTATGGTAATTTGAGCAATACCATAGTGAATTAAGAGTGAATTCGTTGATTTTGCATTATTACCTCCCGCTACCCTTGGTAAGGGAGGTATAGGGGTCGTGTTAAAAATCGCATGTCGAGATTTTGGTAAATGACCACGTTTTAAGGTCCCTAAAATCCGATTTGTGTATTTGTATGCGTATATGGATTTTGCCAAGGCTCTAACACAAATACCATCACTCAGAAAATTCTGAAACCTCGTATTATTTATTATTATTACTGTATTATTCTAATATGAAAAGAAGTCATTAGATTTTAGTCTAAATCAGATAACCAGACATGGCACTTTACTTAAATTGCAAAATAGTTTTTCTTCGACCCCTAAATGTATTTCGCGATTTATGTTATTATAAGAATTAAAGATTATTAAATTATCTGCAGATATGAATTTATACTTTTTCTCTATATATACATATGAAATAATTTTGTTATAAATACCGGAGCCAACACAATACCTTAGTTATACATTTTAGATTTCAAATGTATGTAACTAACAAATCAATGCCACTATCAAAAAAACTATCATTTCAATAAAGAAAATTGTAATAGTAAATAAAACAATCATCAGAAGTACTAGCGGGAGGAATAGTGCTGGCTACAACAGATTTTTAATTGTACAACCTTGTTATTCTACAACTTTTCAAATGTTTTTTGGATTAGGGCAATATTTTAGGTACCTAATAGTAATCACTGCATACAGTTGCATTTTATAGCTATCGATTTTTCACTCAAACACGGAAGTACCTACTCAATCCGAGATTGATTCGTTTTAATGCAGTTTGTCCCTAATTACCAACTACAACAACCTTCAATTACCACTGCAAAGCTTGAATTACATTAAACGGTCATTTTTTCATCATTCCATTAGTATTTTTTATGTGAAACTCACTGACGATGACAAAAAAATAAATTTCTAAATAATTTTTTTTTCAAATTTTATCATTAAAAAACATTTGAGATCAGTACCTACTATCCAAGGAGTTGTGGTTATCTTTAAAGCATAGGAAAAGTGTGTATACCTAAAATATAAACATAAATCGCGAAGAAATGATATTTAAAGGTATTTATTGAAGAAAAACTATATTGAGCATCAAGAGGAAAGTGCAACTTCCAGTAATCTAATTTACACCAAAAAATAATGGCTTCTTTCCGTATTAATGAGGCAGAAATAAATAGTATCAAAATTTTCTGAATGATTTTATTTAAGAAGAGGGTTAAGAGGATCCACACATACCACACTTACCCACACACCCATAGAATCGAATTCTAAGGACCTTATTTATCAAATCACGATATGCAGTTTTAGTTCGATCTCTATATCTCTTACCTGCGGTAAGTAAATGAATTTAAAAATAAATGAAGAGTCCAGGATAAAAACCATTAAAGTCCATTTCGACTAATTTCGCCAAAACATAAACAAGTCTGTTAAAAAGTTTGTGTTAAGGAAATATTAATAAAAATTAGACCTGCATTTTCAACAACATTAACTTTAATAAGTTAATGGCTCTATTTTGAACAAATTTGTAAGTCTTGCAGATATGTAAATCTGTAAATAATGAACAAAAGCGCAACGAAAGCTGTCACCCTTTTGTTAATTTTATATATTAATCAACAAAAATAGATGCGTTTTTGTCAGTTTTTTTTACAGATTTACAAATCAGTAGGACTTACAGATTTGTTCAGAATTGGCCTATAAGTATTTCAAAAAAAAAATACTAAAATAGCGAATAAATGTACAAACGGACACGTAAACCGGGCTCGGGGTATCCAATTCCAATTTTTATGGTTTATTGACAGCATTAATTCTTACTGATTGTTTCACTCACAATAATTTTCGTCCGTTAGTGTTATTTCGGAAGGCTCATTATATTTCAAGTCGCTAGTACCTCTCACTTATAAGTACAAACATCATATTCGGCGTTGTCAGAAAAATAAATTCATGAAATACAGTGGCGTAGCGTCATAGTGTTCAAGGTGTTCTCCGCACACCCAGAAGTAAGGAAAATAAAAAATAATTTAAAAATATTTTCTATTTATATGCATTTTATACTAAAACTCATTTTAAATAGAAAATATTACACAGATACTTAGTTTTTATTTTGTGAACGCCTTATATGTATACCAAACGCAAAGCTAGGTTCAAAAAGAAATTCTGACGACGAGTCTAGCTAACGTAGGGATACATAGTACGCTGGTAAAACATACGAGCATTTGAACCTAGAATGGTGGAAGATATTAAAGTGTTAACTTATGCAAAGTTGCAATTCTATAATTTATTTGGATGTTTCGATTTAATTTATTTTCTTCGTTATTATTACACCCCATATTTCTTATTTTTATTTTATATGGGTCTATAAATTCAAATAGTTTTTAAAACTGTCTCTAATCAAATAGTAATAAAAATGTGTCTTATTTTGATTTAGTATTTTTTTTTCTGTACACCCTACGCCACTGATGAAATATTACATTGATCTTTTTATGACAAAGTAATATTCTATGATTACTATTTCGTCAATATTAAGTAATTAATTTATTTTTATAAACGGTAATGGTCTCTTGTGCCGTGTATCCATGATCCTACGCAATTAAAACCAATAAAAATTAAAGATTTATTCATTTTATATTTATCTAGATTTATCTCATTTTCAATCACCATCAAAGACATTTGTAATTACCGCCCCCGTATTCTGCCAACACCTAATCTGGATTACGGCAAGTCCATATCATGTATAGTGAGTGATGGTCGTAGTGTAGAAGTAAAAAACTTCTGTGTAGGGCTACGGGGGTGTGCGGTGTGAGACGCAGGATGCTTGATCAGGCCGGGCCTACACAATGTAACATGTAATCAGCGAGATTGCGGAGATAGGGAAGATGGTACACTGTTACCCGGAACGAAGGGCAGCAGGATCATGTAAAAAATAAGAATAAGGAATATTTTATTATATAAATATGTTTATTGCGGCCTAATATTTACATCACAGGGTTATTTTACTACTGAATTTAAAATCCTGTAACGACGGACTTTTTTTCATTTATTACTTGTAAGTACGAGTACATAATTTATGTATATTTACGTGCATGCCGGGTTCCTACTTGAAATCCGGCGAAAGTCCGGTACCAAGAATATTTCGTTTATTTTGAAAGATACAAAAAATGTTAATAAAAAAAATTAAACTAGACAAAGTAAGAATTTGGGTGCAACTTTAAGTCTAGCATTGGGAATCGGTATTTTTTTTTTCGGAATGTTCATGAAATTAGCATCACAACGACACTAAAATATCATAGTTTTACTTTAACCTTTGCAAAATGGCGATCCTTTATTTTCAAAATATGTAATAATAAAATTTCATACAAAGTGAAACAAAGTAAAGAAAACAATTTTATTACCTTAAAAAAAAAAATATATGGATACCTCTTTCCATAAAGTTTAAGAACTCTCACAGAATATCTTCGACATAATTATTATCACAAATATTGATTGTCACTTTCACATTATATAAGAAAACTGTTAGAGCACTTCAACTTTATGGAAAGAAGAAAAAAACTAATGTAGACTTGTAGATAAATACTTTTCTTTTAACAGATTGCAAGTAGACACCCGGTATAAAATATAATTTAAAATTTAAAGTACGAGTATTACGTTATTGAAATGAATGTAAATGAATTAAACTGACAGTATTGTCTTTAATAATTCCAAATAATTTTTAAAAATAGAATACTATGTAAAATATAATTATTATTAGGTTTTCTTCATGGAACAGTTTTAAACTATCAACAAATGTCTTAAATGATGAAGAAATTTTTAGTTTGAGGTATGCACACTTATAATGTTTTGGCTCTTAAAATTTGCACATTTGTACTTGTTTTGCTTTTGTACATAGGTTACTGTAAAATAATGTAATATAATAACACCAAGGATTGAAAGTTGGTCTTTGCAGACCCAGGCTAGAGATTGCCTCCCGAGGGTAGCAAGGACTGCAACTACTTGAGGTATGCAAAGATACTTTCAACCAGAGATATAACACATTTTTTGTACGCTCAGAAAGATTAATCTATTTTTAAATGTATTTAATAAAAAATATTTTAATTTTCCACTTATAACCACATCTGTGAAAGCAAAAATTTTGGTCTGCTATTAATCACATTCTGCAACCAAATGACGTTCAACAAGTCTACTTTCTGTATTAATCATAGATAAAAAGAATTTAATTGTAGTGATAGTAACAGTTTGATTTATAATCAGTTTGAGATCACGAACCACACATGCGGCATGTGTGGTCGCATGTGTTTTCAAATGTAAGTCCAACCAATGTTTTGAAACTCTTACATAAGTAAGTGAATCTACCCTTAGAAACGATAATTACAGTAAAAATTGATGCAATACCTTTCTGAAGATTCTTGAATTTATTAATATACATAGTATACGTATGAGAAAGATATAACATTTCGCTACGAACAAACATTCTCCAATTGTCTTTTCAATCTGTCATTCAGAGTTATAACTTAGCTTTCTATTCCAAATTATTTTATTGCATTAAAAATGAGTCTAAAACCGGAAGATGTGCCTGGATCAACTAATTTGTTTATCTGTAATAATTATCATGTGACATTTGCGATATTTACTTCTTTGAATTTATGCTACGAATTACTGATGACAGTTCTTTGTTTCTATTATCGTAACCAACCAACCTTTACTTCTAACCAGTGCCACTAGAGGCACTTTGTGCAAATTGTACTTGAGTAAGTGTCTATTATGTAAATATGTAATATCCTTTTTCCCCGAAATTAAATCAGTATATAATTTTCAAAATTTTTATCATTTTATCTTATTTCAACTTGTTCTTAAAGAAATAATCTGAAGAATATTAAATTTGTTAGATGTTCTAACTTTATGTACAAGAGGTTCCTTTTATGAATTGTCTAATATTGTCAATATTATTGTTATTGTACATTATTGTATATTACTTTTACTAGTAACATTACTTGCATTTATTTCAATTTATTAAGTTTTGCTGCATTCTTACTCCCCCATAGTGCAACAAAATTTAATGCTTATTTGCAATTTTGCGGTAACTGTAATTTCAGTAATTTCTATGGGAATTAATAATAGTAAAAAGTTGTAATTTTGAAGCTTATTAACGAGAGAATATTGTTTTAAAGTTTATTTGGTTTGAAGTATCCTCAACGCATATTATGAAAAATATAAATGCTAGTAAAGACGAATAGCACTTAGAACAAATACTAGTCATAATATTCTTATCATCACTAAAGTTGGTGTTTTATATACATTTCATTACCAGTTCAAATCCTTCTATGTTGGAAATAAGTAAACATAAGAAAAACATTTTTCTTTTAACGTGCGTTAATTATAAAAACTGTATTAAACCATCATATCTAATGTATGCGTCGACCCAGGTGGAGTAGCGGTAGTGGGTAGCGCTGTCGCTTCAAGGTCCAAGGGTTCGAGGTTCGAATCTCTAACAAGACATGGTTGTTGTGTGCGTTTTTCATCATTTCATCTTCATCATCTTCGGATGAAAAATGGAGCGATATAAAGATTTATATGAAAAATTGTCTCATCCCCATAAAAATATCACCGCTTATATGTACATATATACATTGTAAAGCGTGTATCAAGAAAATAAATAAAATCTGATGTTTGCCGTCGTAAATCCTTTTGGCGAGGTTAAAGTAAGATCTGAACATGTATAATAGTTATCAAACTTTTAACCAATGTTTAAAATCAAAATTTGGGGGTAAAATAACCTTCTAAGAATTGAAATTGCTCCATTAGAGTTCAATGGGGGATTCCACCATTTTCTTTTTTTATATAATTTCATCTGAAAATATTAGGAAAACTAAGACTATTGATGAAAATCCGGTGAAAAAATTCCTATTAATAAGCGAGTTATGGTCTCCCGAATTTTGAAAAGATTGACGTGACGTCACATTTATGTGTTTTTATATCAAACTGCTTTCATCATGGACCTAAATGTTCTTGAAATATATGCTATTTTAAGTTATATTTACATAAAATAAATGAATATTATAACACTGTATAAGTCTACATACTTTATAATTTACAGGTGTATTTAAATTATTAAGTTTAATGCTAAAAATTTATGTTAAAATAAAAACTGTTTGAAAACTGCCGTACAGGAATATTAGCCCCCCCTTTCCAATTTGAATTTCTTAACTTCCATTGGTAGTAACCCCCACCTCCAAACACGCTATTTGTTATGCATGTATAGGCGGTCTTTCGGCCGCCAATCAAAATATTATATATAGATTTCATATACGTTTCGGCGCTATAACAAAAAAAACCCGAAATATCTCAATTATACCATTTCATTTTTTTATTAATATTCGTTATTCAGCATATACATTCGTATTTTTTTACTATTTTCCTTTAATTCGATTGAGCTGGAATCCCCCATTTATGTAATCACACTACAAGAAAACTCGTAAAATATTCTCCGTGTTAATTATGAATTCATTGTTTCTTCTTTAAATTAAATATTAAGTAGTCCATTTCTTTAGCAACATATAAACGAAAGAAAATATACTTATTTATATATTTTTATTAATCACAAACATAATGTATAATTATGTTCTACGTCTGTCTTATGTCGGTTGGTAATATTCTGCGTGAAATTTCAAATTAAATTTTTAAGTATGTCAGTAAGAGCTTCCCGCAGTGCAGAGACTATCCTCTCCATCTTAATCCTTGGATTTCCCTCTGTATTTTAGTAGTGTAGAGGAAATTAAAAAAGGGGCTGGTGGAATAAATCTACCACAAGAATGATACTTAAAACTGTTAAAGCGAGTGACATGTGCGGTTGAGCTGTATATTTGCACGGGCTCTAGCTCTAGTTGGAGACCCTCTCGATCACCGCACCCTACTCCAGACTCTGTGTTTTATTCATTACAGCCAGCCCGAGCACTTGGCGGTCTTGCCATGTACTTTGCGCCCCACCGTATTACACGCCGGCAGGATATGAGATATTTGCTATCCATGGTTCCCATGCTGTTTCAATTATTGCATTCCGAGAACCAACACACTCACAAACATCGCAGATGCATGCACCAATATTTCTTATTCTTATACGACTACAAATATAATATTACTATAATTTTTACTAATTTCAATTTATTTATAGCAAATTTGTTTTACGTTACAAAATTATAATGATAATGATATATTACATAGAAGATGGGGTGGAAGAATCAACCTTTAAATGGTTTAAAGGTGAAAACAAAAGGCATAAATGGTCCATGTGTATTGTAAAATTCTTTATTACGGACGTTCCGTGTTTAGGGTAAGCCCATCTTCAGCAATCGTTGAATATACAGTAATTATTAACATTTATTACAAATTTTTTAAAGTTGTATTACACACGATGATCTATTTGAACTACGTCGATAACAATTTTAAATACAGCATTTCAACAAACTTCCGAATCAATTCGGAGTTGGTGAAATAGATATATTACATACGTATATATAAAGAAGCCGGGATCAATAACAAAACAATTAACTTATACTAAACTGCTATTGTTACGTCAAAATATCATTATTTATAATAAGTAATTGTGATTGTTGTACTTTTTGGTGAAATTGTTTTGTTATTGTTCATGGCCTACTGTTTTGTGTTATGTTAAATAAAATTTATATAATTTTCAAATGAATTTTTCTCAATATTTTTGTTATGTA
This sequence comes from Ophonus ardosiacus, assembly GCA_943142095.1. Classification (NCBI taxonomy): domain Eukaryota; kingdom Metazoa; phylum Arthropoda; class Insecta; order Coleoptera; family Carabidae; genus Ophonus; species Ophonus ardosiacus. The sequence goes on along the minus strand of OW964831.1, from coordinate 32,693,029 downwards.
AGCACATAAAATATTTATATGGTTGAATTCAGAAAAAAATATTCTGTCGAATGAGCCTAAAAAATGTATAATACCTATCCCATTTAAAAAAATATAACTTTGGTTTTGTAACTTGAGAACTACTGACTTATTATTTTTTTTTTTTTCTTCAATAAGTGAATGTCCCCCTTGATCTACTGCAACTTTTATTTGAATGTTTTTCTTCTATTCTTAATAATTAAGAAGAAAATAATTAGGGTGTCCATATCCATGAAACACCCTGTATATTATTTAAGATTATTATAATTAATATGTGGGTCGGACCTCACTTTCTTTGCTGACTTGGGTTTACACACCGAACAGTGGGTAATATGCTGTGATGACATATTTATTTATTTATTTATTTATTTACTTATTTATTTATTTATTTATATTTCTCCAAAATTATACCAAAAGTTTAGTATTTCTTATATATTTAATTCATGCTTTAAAGTTTTGAATTTTTACTCGTGCATTATTAGGACAATAATTGGGACCCACAGAATAGCATGCGACATCAGAGAAATTTTAGAACTACATTAATGTTGGATAGTAGCACATGTCAAATATGTAAACGTCACAAACCATCATTTCGTTTAACAGAAAAATAAATGTGTAAAACGTGAGCGAATTAAATAAAATGAACATGTCAAAAAGAAATGTATTAAAATATGTTCGAGTACTAAAAACAAACTGATTCGAATATGTTAATTTATTTGAAAGTAAAAAACCGGATCTGAATGTGTGAAAAAGAAATTTAAATATTGGAACACGCAGAATCCGTTGGCGGTGCTATAAGCGCATTTGACATGGCGGTTAGGTTAGGACATGTCAGATTTATTTACATTTATTTGAATGAGTGCTTTTTGACACAAAAAAAAATGTTAACAAATCAACTTAACACGATTTTTAAGTTTGTTTAATTCATTTCTTCATCAAACATAATTTGAAGGGCTACAACTTATAAATTCGGGACTGTGGCCTAATTCGACTTAAAACAATAATTCTGACTTGGCATTACAGACTACAGGGACAAATATTAGTACAATCAATGAAACTATAAATTTAACAATGCTGTCAATAATTGTATTAAAACTAGATACCTGCGAAATTGTATTTTATTCATTTTTACCTCCCGCTACCCTAGGTAAGGGAGGTATAGGGATCTTCAATTCTACGATAATATAACTTTAAAAAACTTTAAATATAAATTTATAAAATAATTTATTTTTGTACATCATCTGACCCATGCGTCAAACAAAAACATAATACTTTAATAAAATTTTGACGTATTTAAATAAATGTCACTGTCACATTTACATTAATAATGAAACCGTGTTAAGAAGAATTTAGTAGAAATATATTTGATATGTAAAAATAAATCTGTCAGTATAAGTACGTATTTTCAAAATGTCAAATATTGGTTTACAACTACACATTTACGACATGGATCATGTACAGCAAACAATTTACACAGATTGCGTTTTTAGAGCATTTGGAAGTTGATGATGATTTTTCGAGGATTATCTTTTTCTTTGGTGAGGCACATTTTCTTCTCTCTGGGTATGTTAATAAGCAAAATTGCCAGATATGGGCAGAGGAAAATCATCATGTGATTTACGAGGTACCATTTCATGTCCAAATGAGACTGTTTGGTGCGCACTATGGTCAGGTGGCGTCATTGGAGCTTACTTATTCGAAAATGATGAAGGTCGAACTGTTATAGTTGATGGTGAGCGCTATAGGCCCATGATAATCGATTATTTTTGGCACGAAATTAATTTCGTATTACAGACTTCTATTTATTAAAACAACAAATTAGATTTGTTTACAAACGATCAACCGGAACGGAAAAAGATACTTTACTTAAAGCTCATTACTATTTTAAACATGGACTTTGCGGGAGGTCATGTGCTGGCCACATCAGATTTTTTGTGAAATACAGAAATCAGGCATATTTATTTAGAGTTAAAAATAAAATTTAGCACTATATTTAAATTTCCTTTCCTTTCCACACTTCTAATTATCCTCTTCTCTTTATGCTATTCTTGTATTAATATTCAAATATTTTATCTTTCTTTGACCACGGAAAACCATTTCTTTCTTACTAGATTCTTTTTCTAATTTCCGTACTGTGCAGTAGTGTCTTTATTTCTTCTTTCTCTTTTATTTACCTCCAAAATTAGTAACTCATTCTGTTTAGGTTACAATTTCTAATTTGCTCTTCGTTTTCTTCGAATTTTGTCTCTGTTGGTTTCTTCTAATACAGTATATTGTAGTGTACTCCTATTTCCACTTAGTGCTAATGTCCCAATTATATATTTTAGGCCAACGAGCTATAAGTAAATATAGAGTGGCGGATGAGCGCTGCTGGCCGTACACAATTGGACGCCATATACTACTATAACTACTATAACCTGCCAGGTAGGTTGCAGCCCACTAGTAATATTTCTGAATTATTTTTAACGAAATAATTTAACTTCTATATTGCAATTATAAATGTAAATAATACAATTTGTGGCAAAAAGTTTTATTCTGATATATATCTTATTTCGAAATAAATAAATATATTAATGCATATTTAGTTTCACAGATATATAATATGGATACTGTGAAACTATTGAAAATTAATATAATTGAAATTTTTTTACTGTGTATCCTTATTTTGTTATAATATTTTACGATAATAAATAACAATTAATATGAAAAATGTAACTGCATTAATACAGTATATTGAAAAAGTAGCAAGGTAAGTAAGTAGGTACATAAAAACAAAAATAGTGAATATTAATATATATATATATATATATATATATATATATATACAGGGTGTCTCAGGACGAGCTTACGCTATCTATATTTTAAATACTATCTAATATAATTTAACGAAATTTGGTATCTAGGGGTTATCCAACATGCCCGTTTTAACTAAAATATTTTTAAAGCAGTAGCACTTCCGGTTTGACCGGAAATTGACCTCAACTTTCTTATTTTAAATGGAATACGCTATATTTTATTTTACCATTGAATGCAGCGGAAAATTTTACATATGAAGCAATAAAAACATTTTACTCATGATCAATTACTTCCGGCGTTATTCAACTTTTTTTGATTTTTTGTCTGAAATCCGGCACATTTTCAAAACTCTGTATACCGGGAACGAGATCGAATTTTTATAATCTGAAAAAAGCCTTTTATAAAGGAGACTTTAAGCTACATTATCCATAGAAGAATCCTCGATTATTTATAAAAATGTGATGGGTACGTTACACCAAAATTACAGTTGACAAACTTCAAAAAAGACATTTTTTTTAAATGGAACCCCCCGTTTTTTATTACATAAATGTATTCTACGGCAAAAATTAGGGTACTTTATGTAACATGTCCTATGTTGAAAGTTGATAGAATTTCAGTAAATTAGAAAAACATGTAATCTGTGTATAATTATTTTATTAATACGGATAAGTAAGCCATGGAAAAACAATGTTTGTTTTTACAAACTCATCTACTTGATTTCTTAGATAATTTACCGTTGGATCAAAGGAATTTAATATGGTACCAGCATGATGGCGCTCCACCCCGCCATAGAATAAATACTTTTTTGGAAACAATTTTTGAAGATAAGTGGCTGACAAATAATGGACCACATAGGTGGCCTCCTCGTTCACCCGATTTAACTCCACTTGATTTTTTTGTTTGGGGTTACATTAAAAACGTCGTCTATCAAAAACCTTTAACTACTAAAGAAGATTGCCAACATAGGGTACGAACAGCATTTAACAACATGTCTCCTCGGATGATAAAAAATGCTACACAAGAAGAAGTATTGAATAGAGTAACAATGTGCTTACATATGAATGGAGGACAGTTTGAATATGTATTAAATTAATCATAGTTTTGTATTTAGAATTTATTTGTTTTTTCCATGGCTTACTTATCCGTATTAATAAAATAATTATACACAGATTACATGTTTTTCTAATTTACTGAAATTCTATCAACTTTCAACATAGGACATGTTACATAAAGTACCCTTATTTTTTGCCGTAGAATAAATTTATGTAATAAAAAACGGGGGGCTCCATTTAAAAAAATTGTCTTTTTTGAAGTTTGTCAACTGTAATTTTGGTGTAACGTACCCATCACATTTTTATAAATAATCGAGGATTCTTCTATGTATAATGTAGCTTAAAGTCTCCTTTATAACAGGCTTTTTTCAGATTATAAAAATTCGATCTCGTTCCCGATATACAGAGTTTTGAAAATGTGCCGGATTTCAGACAAAAAATCAAAAAAAGTTGAATAACGCCGGAAGTAGTTGATCATGAGTAAAATGTTTTTATTGCTTCATATGTAAAATTTTCCGCTGCATTCAATGGTAAAATAAAATATAGCGTATTCTATTTAAAATAAGAAAGTTGAGGTCAATTTCCGGTCAAACCGGAAGTGCTACTGCTTTGAAAATATTTTTGTTGGATAACCTTTAGATACCAAATTTCGTTAAATTATATTAAATAGTATTTAAAATATAGATAGCGTAAGCTCGTCCTGAGACACCCTGTATATATATATATATATATATATATATATATATATATATATATATATATATGTATATATATTATGACAATAATAACGTACATAAAAAATAATATATAAAATACAATAACAAAAACATATTCTTTAAATAAAATAAACAAAATTTTGAAAAGAATCACTATATGAAATAGAAAATAATGTTTTTATTGACCTTTAAATATGATTGTTTTAGTCACCAATACGAAAAGATGAATTTGAACAGGATGCCAAAAACTAAGAATTTAATGAATATAAAAAGTTGCTTTACTTACCTATAAACCTTTAGGAATTAAAGAAAAAAGGTTTTTAATTGCAACAAAGAAATGATTGATTATAATAATGAGAATATGATTCCAACAAAGAAAATAACCAGTCACACAAAAAATTGATTACCTATAATAATTGTTCTTGTATGTATTTATTTGAATTACCTACAACAGAATTTTTTGTTTCAATAAAGAAAATTTGATTGTAATAATAAATATCAGTAATTAGATAAAAATAAATTGATTATAATCGTTGTTGGATTTAGGCGACAAACTAATATCAGACTACAGGCGGTAAATCGTAAATCAGTCACTGATTAAAACTTTGTGTTAAAATTTTTGAATATAAAATTTACCTGTGAAACAACTTGCAACTATTTCTAATTTGTCTGTTTCCATATTGGGTAACAACACACTTTGCGGGTATTTTTAATAAATAGTGTAATGAGCGCAGCGCAACGTATATCGTCTTGAGTTGAGCGCTCGGTTATAGTAATGGCTGCCGACCAAATATAAATTAGACGCCGCATAGAACCATTTGTTGTGAAGCACGAACTTAAATGGGCGTGTCGAGTTAGCTTGCGGCGTTCATGAAATGCGGGTTGCATTTGCAATAGTTTGAAAGTGACAGTAGCTGTCATTTTGTAAACTATTAAGTAATTTGAAAAAGAAAAATTAATGATGTTATCAAATATTTATATTTTACTGGACCTAGCCTTACAAAATCACATTCGCACGTAAAATAATAATAACAAACTAGACAAGCAACACGCTATACAAAACAAACGTCTCGTTCCCTCCTATCCCCACCTAACCCCTCACCAAGGAAGGAATGGCTTCACCTTCACAACAAACCATTGCGCAGTATAGGCAATGCGGCGTCTAATATATGTTTAGTCTGAGCATTCAACTGTGTACGGGTATTCGCAACTAAACCCAACGGTGGCGGCGCTGTGATAGTTTCAAATATGGTGGATGTAACTCATACTGTCATTTAATAACTCATATTCTTGTAATGTTGTTTGTTAATTTGTAATACTTATTTAACGATAAAAAGTTTATATATAGCTTAATTCGTAAGTGTACAATACCGATATGTGTTTTTCCGACGACCACTACGAAAAGTACATAAATTCACACGCTGAACTATTACTGAAAGTTGGTCATTGAGTTAAATAAACAAAATTGAAACGAAATGAGCTGTCAAATGACAGATTTATCATAGCTGTCAACAAAACGATGCAATATTGTTTACTTAACTAGAAGTTAAAATGTTAACCAGAGATTAAAAAACCGGGCCTAACAATGCTATGTGATATGAAAGCTAGTTATACAATATACTATACTTCATTGATGTGATATATATTTAGCTAACTATAACTACAACGTTTATTTGTATTCTTGGGGGCAACATAGAAATATTGAATTCAGGATTTATATTATTGTGAGGTGTTACAAGTATCAATAGCACAGATAATACTCGTAATATTTTTGCTCTGTGTTTACAAACTAGCGCTTTATCTTCATTTCCACATGAAATTACAGGAAGTGTTTGTGCATGTGTGAAGACAGTAGTGTAATAATAATACAATCGTTTCACTGTTCATGTAAAGCAGGGAGTAGCCAAAAATGCAAACATATTGCCGCAGTGTTGCTTTATTTAACTAAATAACATGTATTTAATTTATAATTGCATACCCAGGATCAGGGAATATGTGATTTTGTAACCATTATTATTATTCTGACTAATTAGTCATCTTTTTTGACAGTTTGTTCTGTTTACGTTTTTGGTAGAAGGATCCATCATTATGTTCAAAAAAAAAACTAAAACAATGTTATAGCAAGGTAGTAACACTATTAAAACACAAGTTTAACACAAAATAAAGGAAAAAAGGCACAAATCCATCTACTCACAATGATTATCATGTGATTGCTACATATGTATGTTAACAATGAGTATGTGTTAGAGAGGTTTCAAATCTGGCCGCTAGGTGGCTACGAGTTTTTCTTAATCGCGAATAGTACGCCCTGATAGTACGCGTTGAGCATGCGATGCGACACTCTATATTTACTTATAACTCGTTGATTTTAGATGTACATGCCTCCATTTTCAGACCCACATGAAATTGAACTTATGATGAAGGAACCAAAAGTATTTTATTACCAAACGATATTAATATGACCGTATTTTAAATTATGCTTAAATAATGCTAGTTTGATAATTTACAATAATATTTTTCAGTAGAATAAAACAGTCCACATACCGCTGTGGGTCTTGTGTCCGGATTTCTAAGTTAGAATAGAACTCCTTGTGTAACTCATGTATTAATGTATGAATGTACCACAACGAGTATTGAAAAAAAAGTTGCGTTAAAAGTTGAAAATATATTCCAAAAAAGAGAAAAATGGTTAAAAATAATTACAATAATGTATTAAAAATGTTACATTCACATTTCTTAATAAAAATTCTACAAAGCAGATACAAAATGACTACTGCAGTATAATTTCATTGAAAAAGTTTCTATTATTAAACATTATATGTAATATTCATTTCCGACAAATAAAAAAAAACATGTTCAATTGTATAGTAGCAGCACGTAGTTGTAAAGTAGGTTACTCGTACTCGCAAATCCAAACTAATTACACTTTCGCCAAAACAAAAATCTACACCCTACAAAGTTAGAACAAGATAATTTACAATTAATATCTAGCTTAATATATAATAAGATATATTCATTGGGTGCGACATTGAACAATTAGCAATAGCCGAGACAAGAGAGGGTCTTAATTGAGGAAACATTACTTAACGAGTAATGTGATTATCATGTAAACACAACGCAAACGCTTGCGGGTTGGCTTGGTGGAATTAGTTGGCGCACTTGCCGCACCCGAAGCGACTACAGCGCTAGTGGAGCAACCAGAGGTTTATGCGAGTAGAGATTCTCTTATGAATGTATGATTAGCTATTATCACTTGACTCGTTTCAATTACTTCGAAACTTGACAACTTGGAGTTGAGTGAATTTAGCAGTTGTTGTATGTGCGATATGCGTGCTCCATCAACTTCGGTTAAATTCAAATTATAAATTAGAGCACCTAAAACACAGTATATTTAATGTTTCCTTCCTACACTTGCATAAAAAACAATTTAACCCATTCTGTAACATTGGTTAATTTTTAGCAACTTCAAACATATTCGCCAATGTTATATAGCAAAAATATTATTTTTTTCGTTGTAATAGTATATTAAAATGTAAGTTACAGAACGCAACCTATTAAAGCACGGGTCTGAAATTCAGTAATAATATAGCTCCCAGTGTCGGATTTACAAGTTTTGGGGCGACAGAAGAGCTATTTCTTTTAGGCTTCCATCAAATACGTCAAATGGAATTATTGACAACAAAATTTTGCATTATCATTAAAAGTATGAATTATAATTCATAAGATGCATGATAAAAGTGATTTTCAAAAAGGTACGTAGAATAGTATTAAAACATAAATTGCAGAAGACACGAGTTTGAAATTCGGACACGAGCTCGTAGCAATGAGTACACGAACGAACGATTGCTTGAATAACTTTCTGTTCCAAGTGTTTTATACTATTTTCTCTGTTTCAGATTTCACTTACACTATTTTTTTATAAAAATAGTTGACAGTATTCATAAGGGAAATTTTTAGATTGGTAACAATAATTTATTGTGTTCTGACCGTCTCAAAGATATTTTATGTATTTAGTGTAGTCGTCCGAATCCCAAGTAACAAAATTTCAACAAACATTGTTCTTTTTCATAATATATCTATTCTGAAAACCACTCATTGGGAATCAACTTCGACGGATGCCGGGAAATACCGACGCCAATCGACGTCGCGATGCCAGGCATCTTTTTGAGTTTTCATCAATTCTTAAACTCACTCATCGGGAATCAACTTCGAAGGGTGTTAGAAGATACCGACGCCCAACGATGTTGTGATGCCAGGCGTCGTTTTTGAGTTTTCTTCTTTTCAAAACCAAGTTTTGCAGGCACGAGTTTCGTATGTTAGCTTACGTTATGGTTTGGTTTTTTACCGCACAAATAATACTGAACGAATGTTTGTTTTTACTGAACAAATAATATTGAACAGATATGAAAAAATATTGAACAAAAAATATTTTATACTGAACAATAAACCAGTTTTTTTTATTAGCTCTCGCTAAGAGAGGTATTGGAATCATGCTATAAATCGCATATCCAGATTTAAGTGGATAAGCACCTTTTAAGGTCCCTAGAATCCGATTATAATATTTTTACGATGATGTCCGTATGTATATACATATGTGTGTGTGTGTGTGTGTGTGTGTGGATGTTGGTGCCACGGTTTCTCAAATATTATAAGACTTAAAAAATATTTAACTGCAGATTTCTCAATCTGACATTCCTGGGAAGAGCTGATTAGCTTTTGGTAACAATTGAACAACCGGAAGTAATAGTTTCTTTAAAAAAATCTTCTAAATATAATTTTTTGGAAATTTTTGGTATTACAAATATTGAAGAACATAAAATTCTCCATCTAATGCACATAAAAATTTTATTATATCTTGTATAGATTTAGAGATAAAGGCACTGTAATATATAGAATAATTTAATGTAGTACATCGCAGAGGCTAAGGCACTAAGGAAACCAGTTGACAAATTCAAATGTTTATAACATAGTTTGTAAATGACAGGTGTCAGTGTCAAAAATCAGTTTTAGTGACATTCTGAAAGCTTTTTCTGGGAAGTACATTTAATCTTTCTTATTGTTTATTGTTTTATTAAATATTTGAAATTGTAGATAAAATGCATATATCCATCAGAAATACCGCCAATATAGTTCATGAATTGGAAGAATCTCTGACATTTAGGAGGAACTTCCTCATACAATGAAAAATAGATATAATAATTAGAATTGTATGTTGGCAGAAGACATGTTAAATACAATAACAAACAATATTTTAGTAAAGTTCTGTAATTTTTTTGTTATAAAACGACGGTTCGATAGCGAAGTGCAACTTATATAACATAAAATGGAAATGACGAGAGGTATTGTGCTGGACAGAACAGATTTTTTTTTTTTTATGAAACTTTGTACAAAAATATGACCATTAATGAAAACCCAATATAAAAAGTTCTTATATGAAGCAAGAAATGATTTTTGTTTAAATTGTGGGAGGAGTTGTGACGCCACGTACGTCAAGAGAAGGGGCATTGTTTTTTTACATAGTACTTAATATTTAAAAGATAATTAAAATCCAAATTTTAATTTCACAACAATTCTGTTGTGCTACCGGCCTAGGCCGTAACGAACGTAAACGAACGCATTGCAAAGTTCTGTGCTTAACGGATATCAGGTCATATCCGGTGGTCAGTCGAATAGTAGTTAGTTGCCCGGATAAATCACATCTCGGATAGTAACTCCATCTCTTAAATTTACTCGTTATCAGGGTATTCGAATAAGTATTTTTGAAAATATATTTACCACTGAAATATATACTAACTGGAATGCGCGTACAAACCGTGTCTGTGAAGCATATTGAAAGCCTGCTGCTGGAGTAGTCGGCAAACATCGAGACAGTTCGTGAGTAGACGGAAATTATTTCGTGTGGCGCATGTTTAAATAAATGAAACATAATATGAAAACAAAGCGATCAGCTATGATACGAGTTATTCGGCTAGGTTCGGTTCGGCACGACCGTGCGCGAACAGGACCAGCCATTATTGTTCAATGAGGCTTCAGTGCAGCGTACGCTGATAGGTAGAGTATGCGAGTTCCGGTTAGTATATATTTCAGTGATATTTACTGCTATTCTTTTCATATAAATATATCATGTATTTTTTTCATTATCAAAACAGCTGGCCGTGTAGACGTATATTTTTCAGTCTTCATTTAACTGCATATTATGCTAGCTTTTTCTGTGTTATAATTTTGATTTTGTTATCATTGTGTTACGCATTTTGTGATCTCTGTTTGTGTGTTTTCTGTTTCTTCGCTTGGTTCCTCAGGGGTGAGTTTCTTTGAATTCTATTATATTTTTGTGATATTTTTTCTATTTCTGACAGCGTGGTTGAGCAGTTTGTCTATTCCTGTTTAGTTAAGTTGCAGGCTCAGTCTTATTTATTTAAGTCATATACTGGGTGCTTGGTAACGTTTCATACTGGGTGTTTTTTGTGCTTTTGTCATTTATTTATTTATTGTGCATAACTTAATATTCTTTTCCTTGCATTCTTGTCGCTTTTATCTACTGCAATGGATATTGTGTGTGTCTGTTGTGGTAAGAAAACTGCCGACCATCGACTCATAACTTGTTCGGTATGTTTAAAGTCTCATTGTATAGCTTGTGTTGATAACATAACTGCTGATGATGCAAGGAAAATACGTTTAGGAACCTCTGGGCTAAAATGGACTTGTCTAGGTTGTAGAAATCTGTCTAATGATATTGACAGCCTGAGAGCAGCTCTAAAAAGCTTACAGGATGATATTGCAGAGCTCAAAAATTCTCTTACAAGTGATACTGCATCTCAGTCTCCCATAGTTTTCGAGGAAATTATTCAAGAGGTAGTTGATCGTGAAAAACGATCGCGTAATATTATGATCTTTGGTCTAACTGAGAACAAGTCACTTTCAAAACAACAGCAATTGGAAAGTGATAATGAGACTGCTAAGGGTCTGTTGAAAGATTTAGAAGTAAATACGAACATAGTTCATCTCAACCGTATGGGTCGGTTTGACGCTTCCACAACTACCTCTCGTCCACTTAAATTGTTTCTTTCTTCGTCCACCGAAGTCACTAATTCCATAAAAAATGTTAATAAATTAAAGACTATTAATAAATGGAATAATATTTCTATCTCTAGAGACAGAACGCCGAGGCAAATTCAATTTTATAAATCAGTCAAAATGGAGCTAAATAAAAGATTAACTGATGGTGAAACTAATCTTCGTATTAAATATGTAAATGGAACACCTAAGATAGTAAATTCGGAAAACTAAAATTGCCCAACAATAATCCAGTTTCTTATTTATCTTTATATTATCAAAATACACGGGGACTAAATTCTAAATGTCATTTGTTCTATGTAAACTGCTGTTCATTCTCTGCGGACATAATTTTATTGTCTGAAACGTGGCTTAATGTATCTGTCAATAATGCTGAATTATTTACATCTACTTATAATATCATTCGTTGTGATAGAGATTTTTCTCTCGTTGATCGTCGAAGTGGTGGTGGAGTTCTCATAGCTCTGGCTGAGCATATTCAGTTTAATATCCTTGATACGTCTCACTTAAAAGCCCTTACACCACTAATTGACATTGCTATATGTAAATGTTTTGTAGGTAGTTGTAATTTTATTCTTTGTCTTATCTATATCCCGCCTGATATAACTGCTACTATTCTTGAAACCTTTACAGATGCTCTAGAAGTTTTCCTGATTACTGAAAACGTTATATTAGTAGGTGACTTCAATGTACCGAATCTTGACAATCCATCAGTCAATTGTAATAAATCTACTATCATTCGCAACTTTTGTAATACTTTAGACCTCAAACAATGGAATAATATTTTAAACTCAAAAGGTAATAAACTAGATCTCATTCTCTCTAATTTGCCAGGTGATATCGATATTAATAGATCTAATGCTCCAATAGTTCCTGAAGATGTTTATCATCCTGCACTAACAGTAAACTTACCTATCTTGTCATCTGTCAAACCAGCGAAATTTCCATCTGCAAACAATGTTCGCTACAATTTTAGGAGAGCCAATTTTTACGAGCTCTATGATAATATATGTTCCGTAGATTGGTCAGTATTAAATCAGTATGAAAATGTTAATGACGCTCTTGTAGTGTTTTATAACATGCTTAATTCTACGCTAGATATTTCAGTACCGAAATTTAAATATTGTGATAATAAATATCCGCCGTGGTTCACAACGGAAATAAAATACAATATTAGAACTAAACAATATTATAGGAGGAAATGGATAAAATATAAGAAGCAATACCATCTTAATCAATTTCAAAGACTACGCCATTTAATTAAGCTTCAAATTCAAGAAGCTTATAATTCTTATCAACGTACTGCAGAAGCCAATATTAAATCTAACCCAGCTGATCTCTGGAAATATGTTCACCTAAAGCAAGGTACTACGCGTATTCCAGGTAAACTACGTGATGAAATGAACGAATTTGATTCTCCTGAAAAAATCGTTGATGCATTCGCCATGTATTTTTCCAGTTTTTTTTCAACCAATTCTGCACAAGTCTCTCCCAATAATATTAGCTTGTATCCTTCTTTTAACATTGACAGAATTAGTGAAGATGAACTTATTACACTTATGGCATCATTTTCTAATAAATTCACTGCTGGTGATGACCAAATACCAAGCTTTCTGGTCAAAGATATGAGGTTTATTCTGGCTAGACCCCTCTCAATTATTATTAATTTAGCAATCCAAACCTGTACTTATCCTACACTTTGGAAAAGGACGAAAATCATACCTGTTTTCAAAAAAGGTGACAAATTTATTATTAAAAATTACCGCCCCATATCGCTACTAAGTAATTTTGGGAAGCTTCTGGAAATGATAATTTACAAATCCATATTTAGTAATACGAGATCTCTAATTTCTCCAATCCAACATGGCTTCATGAAAGGGCGATCGACTACAACAAATCTTGCTTCCTTTTCACAGTATGTGTCCGAAGTCATAGATGCTCGTGGTCAGGTGGATGTTATTTATACAGATTTTTCGCATGCTTTTGATTCCATAGATCATTGGCTCTTGCTGGATAAAGTTAGTGCCTTTGGTGTTTCTCCATCTCTTTTGAAAATCTTAGGTTCGTACCTTGATGGTCGTGTGTGTTATGTTTATTATAATGGCTTTACGTCCTCGGAATTTTTGGCAACGTCAGGTGTCCCGCAAGGATCAAATCTAGGCCCTCTTCTATTTTTATTGTTCATCAATGATCTTCTTGAATCATTCACCTGTCCTTCACTAGCATATGCTGACGATATTAAGTTGTACTCTAAAATATCCACTGTCCAAGACGCTCAACTTCTTCAGTTCAATATTGATATCTTAGCACTATGGTGCGATACTAATAAGCTTTTCCTAAATGTTGACAAATGTTGTTCTGTGTCATACACACGCCGGATCAATCGGTCTGATAATATATATACAATTTCAGGAACTTTACTCGAGCGCAAGTCCACCTTCAAGGATTTGGGAGTTACATTTAGTTCTAATTTCACTTTTTCAGAGCATATAAAAAGTGTATGTATCTCTGCTAGTAAAACATTAGGGTTTATAATGCGTATATCAAAAATGTTCACCGATCCTCTTGTTTTAAAATCATTATATTTCGCATATATCGTCAGCAAACTTGAATATGCCATTTTAGTTTGGTATCCTTATTACACCTGTCATAATATTGCTCTAGATAGAATTCAACGCAGATTCTTGAAATTTCTATCCTATAAGCAGGATGGAATCTATCCGGTCAGAGGTGTTGACCAGGATTCTCTGATTCAACGTCATAAAATAACACCACTATCTACAAGAAGAGATATTATTTGTGCTAAATTTTTATGGATGCTGTTGCATAATAAAATTGATAACTCTTTCTTATTATCACGTGTGCCTATTCATGTTCCTAGGTTAGAATCCAGGTATTCCCGGACTTTCCACTTACCATCAGCGCGCACTGATGTATTGTCGCGGTCGCCGATCCACATCATGTGTAACATTGCGGAGACCAAGTATGAGGATATATTCCTGTAATGTTGCTTGATTATTCATTTTATTTGTCTGTGAACTTCTACACAGTTTATATATATATTTTATTTCTTGTTTTGCTTTGTACCCCATATTTAGATTTACTTATTATTATTATTATTTGTTTGTATGTTATATTAAATCTATTTATATATTATATGTTAGCCCTGTAACTGGATTCTGTTGGGCAATAAAGATTATTATTATTATTATTATTATTATTATGTATTAGAAATGTACCTTGTACAACTATATTTAGATTTTGCTTTTATATATAAAGTTAAAATATAAGCTTTTCGATGGAGAAAAACAGTTACACGAGCGGTCAAAGCGCACGTATGCTATTATTTTGGTGTTTACCAGAGGAAGTCCCATCAATTTTTCTCGTATTCTCAACTTGTCCATTCACACTAATAAATAACAATAATAAACATCGTGAAAGAGCTGATGCAAGTCATAATTGATAAATTCGTGTTAGTGATTATGAATGTAGCTTGCGTATGTTCAAGGTGTGAGTCCAGTGGCGTGCCAGCGGGGTGCCGGGGCACAGCTAATCAGATATTTTACCAGCAGCGGCGCATTTCGTATTTGTAATTATTTATAGTCAGTACGTGCGGCCGCGAGCCTCGGCCTATGGCCACCAGAGAAGCAACGCGGTAGCCAGTAGCGGACCCCTGCTGCCAAGACAAATGCCACTCGAGGAGGTGGAGGTCGGTCGCAGTCGGCCAGTATGTGGAGCAGTGACGGAGAATGCTTCCTTTACAACGAAAACAATTACAAGCAGATCAACAGATGGAATATTGAAATAATTTTATAAGTGTAATAAATTCTCCATAGGTAAATGCCATATTTGCGGTTGATGTGTACAACTGTTACAGTTTCAATTTTTTAATTTTTTTATATAATTAACAGTAGAGTAAAACTGGGGTCTCGTGGTTGCGTGCTTGAGTGCCTGATCGCGACTCTAGGGCACCGGGTTCGATCCCGACCGACGCCAAAACATTATTTCTGAATTTTAAATGGCACAAAAGTGACCCCTATGATGCACGCCAGCAATGAGTGCCCGTAAGGTGACTCCTGATTCTACTAAATGCCCGCACAGTACATATTTGTCATCATCATTACCGAAATTTGCGTATAAAGCAGGCTACGACACCCAGTACCAGTAATGTGTAATATGCCGCGATGATATATTTATATAGGTATATTTATTTAGAGTGTAACTGATTGCACATTACTAATATACAGTGTCCAGAATACAGTGTCCAACATTGGCATTGGGAGCTTGTGAACTACAAAATATACGAAATCCGTGAAGTGTTGACCTATTAGGAGCGTATTTTAATAATGTATCGTGTTAATCGGGGAATAAAATGAATATGTTTTTACCTTTCGCTAAGAGAGGTATTGGATTCATGCTAAAATTCGCATATCCAGATTTTATTAAATAAGCACGATTTAAGGTCCCTAGAATCCGATTATAACATTTTTAAAATGATGCCTGTGTGTGTGTGTGTGTGTGTGTGTGTGGATGTTTGTATGTGTGTGTGTGTGTGTGTGTATGTATGTCTGGATGTTGTAGACACGATTCCTCAAAAACTATAGGACTTAAAAAATATGTAACTGCAGTTTCCTCATTCTGACATTGCTGGGAAGAGCTGAAAAGGGTTTGGTAACAATAAGGTATGTGACCATAATCGAATTTCAATATATGTCATGTCATAATATATAAAAACAAACCTCTATAGCTTCTCATTATAATAATAAAAACTAAAGATTAGTTTGTAATAATATTGTTATTAGCACTTTAATGTTTTGAAGAAGGGATCTGTGACATCAGTAGGGTAGAATGGTAGAAGAAGACAGTTAGACTGAAGTAGATATGTTGTGATAGGTTATGGAA
This sequence comes from Ophonus ardosiacus, assembly GCA_943142095.1. Taxonomy (NCBI): domain Eukaryota; kingdom Metazoa; phylum Arthropoda; class Insecta; order Coleoptera; family Carabidae; genus Ophonus; species Ophonus ardosiacus. The sequence goes on along the minus strand of OW964831.1, from coordinate 32,676,471 downwards.
TGACGAAAGTGACAGCTGCTGTTCCTTTCGCCTACCACAATATATCTATCTCAGTCTAACTGTCTTCTTCTATCATTCTACCCTACTGACGTCACAGATCCCTCCTCCAAAGTTTTAATAATTATTTTCTCATAAACTACAAATAATTAATCAATTTAAAAAAATACGGGTATTTTATTTTTTGGCCTAGTATCATATATGTAAAAACAAAATTTAGTCACATACCCCATTGAACAACCGGAAGTAGTAGTTTCTTAGAAAAATTCTTCTAAATATAAATTTTTGAAAGTTTTTTTTTATTAAATATTGAAGAACATAAAATTCTCCATCTAATACACTTAAAATTTTTATTATATCTTGTATAGATTTAGAGATAAAGACACTATAATTTATAGAGTAATCTAATCGCAGAGGCTAAGGCACTAAGGAAACCAGTTGACAAATTCCAATGTTTATAACATAGTTTGTAAATGACACATGTCAGTGTCAAAAATCAACAGTTTTAGTGACATTCTGAGAGCTTTTTCTGGGAAGTATATTTAATCTTTCTTAAATTAAATATTTGAAATTATAGGTAAAATTGTGGTAAAATGCATATATCCATCAGAAATACCGCCAATCTGGCGAATTGGAAGAATCTCTGACATTTAGAAACTTCCTCATACAATGAAAAATAGATATAATTAGAATTATACGTGTGCAGAATGTCGAATTTCAATTCTGATCAAGTTATAATAAGAATTACCAGCGCCTATTTCATCATTCATTTACAAAATATACTATAAGCTGTAATGAATTTGGTGCATCTTCTCTTTATAATCATAAGTACTTAAAAAGAAAAAAAAATTAAAAGTTTATAAATTTGGAAACAAGAAAAATATTTAATACTCCAGAAAATTAAATATTAATACACTGCATTAAGTTTTTTCTTCCATCATATTCCAAAACTATTTTCTTTTTTCTTTGATGCTCAGTTATTTTCTATATTTAGTATAATGTACGAATGTGCCTTCTTTGAATTAAAACGTATACTAGTAGATGGACATCAAGTCAAAATGTTCTCGTAGCATATCTATAGTATTTTTCACGGAAAAATGGCATTGCTCAATAAAAAGTGTATGATTCTTGACGACATACGTGAAGTACTTCCTTTTTGCCACACAGGTTATAAAATCTGTTGATAAGGCGACGTATATCCGTTTCTGTTCAGTAAATAATTTGGAATTATTAACAAAGTCCATATACATTGGCGTGAGTTTTAGCATTTTTGTGTTTCGCGATGATTTACGTTATTTATTTATCAATAATGTCGAAGAAAAACAACCGAAAAAGACTAGAATAACGGTCGTCATTGCATGTGCGTTTATTGATACAGAAAAAGATAATTTCCTAGTCGGTCAGCCCAGATTAATAGAACGAATTAAACTACCTATAAACGAAACATTATTGTGTAATGCCATTCATACGTGGCCAGGTCAAAATAATTTCAATCTTACTATTAGAGATGCATTCGAGCCGGGCGGGCTTTGAGGTTTGGATCGACTCGGCCCGAAAATAAAAATTGCCGGCCCGACTCGAAAATCAACTCGACAAAAAATTAGCTGGCCCGGCTCGAAAACTGACTCGAAATCAAGCCGGGCCAAAGCTCGAAATTGGGTGCATCCGGCATTCCTAATTTTATTTTTTATGTGAGGCGAAATGTTTAACTTTGTTCGTGCCAAATTTGTTTTCCAAAGGCGCACGAAACTTTAAACAACTTTTTCACAAATCTTATACAAAAATATATCATTTACATAAGAATTTTTTATATAACTTTGTTTCTGCTCAAAAATAAGACAAGAAATCATTATAGTAGGAATAAAAATCACTTTTATTTAAGTATACGAATAGTAACAATACTAATAATATCACAATAGCATTATTATGCTTTAATTAATAACTTTGAATTTTTGAAGTAAAATAACATATTTTTATTTATTAAGATGTTAAGTATGTTGTTATTAAATCATTTTGACCCTTTTTAACTCCATCCATTTTCATTAAAATATTAAGGAAACTGTGCATTTGATTGAACTATAAGATTTTTCGGGCCGGCTCGAAAAGCTCGAATTTTCGGGCCGGGCCAAAATCAAAAGTCCGACTCGCCTCAAATTTTGCAAATGATTAGCCCGATTCGGCCCGATAAAAAAATATCTTCGGCCCGGCTCGATGATCGACTTGAAATCGAGGCGGGCTTCGGGCTGGGCCGAGCCAAAGCTCGAGATCGAGTGCATCTCTATTTGCTATGCTCGTGCTTCCTTTAAAAACATCGATAACGAAAATAGAACACAATGAATTGAATGGAATCAAAATAAAATTTGTTAAAATAGGCTAGAATTACAAATTACTTTAAGATTACATGAATTCCAGGAAATGTCCGCAAAGTAAATTTGAATCGGAATTAGAGCTTCAGTCAAGACCAAGATTAGTCATGGCTTTGACAAAAACAAAGCCAAGTCTCGAGACAAGACCTCTATGGAAAATCAAGACCAAGGCTCAAGACCAGAGCGACAATACCAAGACTCTTGACTATATATACTTTTATATATATGAAATCTCATTTCTCATACTTACCTAATGTTGGTATTAAACAACATATATTAGGTACTTTTAAATGGGTTATATAATATAATTCCGATTCGAAGGAACTATAATTTAACATTATTTATTGATTGATATTAAATATTTTAAACTATACTAGTATCTAACCGTACAGTGAACGGTTTATAGAAAATTCATCGCAGAAAATTCCATACGCGACAAATTCATCTTCGAAATAATTCATGTACGATTCGTATTGAATTAGAACATGTGTAGGTAGCATATAGCTACATTCATATGTATCCACAATAGTATACAATAAATATTACAAGTACGGTTCGAAAACTGGTAGTTAGCCTTAGATTATTATTAATTAAATTTGAAACATGGTTTAAATAATTAAAATTTTAACTTGAAAATATTCATCAAAAAATCTTGTAAACTACACTAGATATCTAGAGTAACATTATTTGTTTTAATCTTTACGCAGAACTTTTTTATTTTCAAAATATTTTTTTTGTATTACCTACGTCACTGACCGTTCAAGGCACACCCATACAGTGCGTAGTCGTGATTAAAACTACTAGTGATAATATTCTAGACCCGTGTTGTTTTTCGTTAGCATTAGATGAATTTGTCTTGTCCACGGTTATGGTTGGACATCGCTGACTAATCGCGCTTCACTCAGGATTTTAACCCGAGCCCAAACCTGCCCTACATTGTGATTTACGGTCTGACCTACACACATATTTAACACAGGAAGTCATTTTTTAAGTTAAAAAAATCATGTAGGAGATATATAAAGTTTGATTTCGATTGAACTTAAATACTTACAAAATTTATTAATAAAATCGTAATATACTGTCCCATAAGGTAACGTGTATACATATACGTTCTGTACAATTTAACAAATAAAAGTATAATAATTATATGAAAATAAATAATAGTTATTTATGCAACAATTGTAAAAAGTATAGTCTTGTTTCACGAACAGGAAAGTTTGAGAGAACGAGCTGTAGGCGAGTTCGTCAAATCCTATGAGGGAAATAAAACACTTTTTACTCGAATTGCACATAATTTTTATTTTACGTCTTCAATAAGTGTGAAAAAAGTGCCATAACGGTTCATTATTGTACTCGTTTGCTTTAAAAATAGTGCACTTTTTTACACTTTTATTATGTGAAAAAAGACATACTTTATGAATCCATTTTAATGAAAAAAATCTGATGTGGCCAGCCCATAACCTCCCGCTGGGTATTTAACCACGCAGTATAAATAAAGCAATCATTATGTTCAAATATTTTTACATTCACTCATAACAATTTTTATTTTACATTTAACAAATATATCATGCACAAAATAAATTTCACAAATATTGACAATACTAATAGAAACATTTAACAAAAATCAAAATAGTACTCGCATCTTGACATCTTTTCAAATTCGTATTCTAGAAGACAATGAATCAAATCAATAGTACTTCTAATATTTATGTATGATTGAAAATATATTATTTTTACAAACCTTAATTTTATTAGATTCAAATACATATACCGTGAGTATTTTTTAACGTGAAACATTGGGTTTGTCATACCCATGGTTACTTGACAATTGATTGACAGCAATGTATTTTCCCGTTCCATTTAAAATGAAACATAGGGAACGAATTTGCCAATAGAGGTTAATTTTGTTTAAATAATTATACCTGCATTCTAATTTAAAATTAATTGTAGAAAAAATATAGTGTGCACCTTGTGCCCAAGTGGTTTTCTGACTCGGGTAAATTTCTTACAATATTTAAATATAATACTTCTGTCAAATTCTTTCCCCATGTGTCATTTTAAATGAGACAGACAAATACATTGCCGTCTGTCATATTGACAAGATGTCATTAGAGGTTAATATTGTTTAAATAATTATACCTGTTTTCTAAAAATTAAATTTAGGTGTAGAAAAAATACTGTGTGCACCTTGTTCCCCAAATATGTTTAGTACTCGAGTGGTTTTCTGATTCAGCTAAATTTCTTACAATATTTAAATATAATACTTCTGTCAAATTCGTTCCCTATGTTTCATTTTAAATGGAACGGGCAAATACATTGCTGTCAATCAAATATGAAGTCGTAACTATGGATATGATAAACTCAATGGCTGGTAGCACAAGCCTTGTTTTAACTAAAACACTGTTTTAAGAAATGTCAAATTTCATTATTTAATAACAAAAATAAATAACATCAAATATATTAAAATATGATTTTGAAGCAGCACATAGTTTGTATTCAATCAAATATTTTTTAAAAAATCGTTCTTTACACATAACGGTGAAATTAAACATTGAAATTTGAATTTGACATTTCTTAAAACAGCGTTTTAGTTAGAACAGGGCTTGTGCTACCAGCCAATGTTTCACGTTAAAAAATACTCACGGTATTATTACCTACTACATTCTCCTTAACACGGTATCATTATTGATTTGAATGTCATTGGTCGCGTTCAGCCGCATCTAGCAGCTATCTAGCTGCTAGCTAACAGCGGTCGTGGTAATTCGACCGGTCCATCTAAAAATAAAATTTATTCTCACCTCATAATAAAATTTTATATTATATAGTATGTAAAAGTTTACCAGATTGAATATGTTTGTGAATTTCTCTGCTTTCATTTACCAAATATGACATATTTTCATATTCATATTGTATTTCATTTGAATTTACTAGCGCCATATTTCCTATTTTTGACAGTTATAGCAGTACGCTATGTCATCTAGCACATTTTGTTTTCGCTAGCCCGCTAGACTAGCAGCTAGAATCTAGCGGTCGGTCAGCGGACCGTTCAACGACGTTCGCTAGGTTAGCGAGCTAGCAGCTAGGTGCGGCTGAACGCGACCATTACTTCCTGACGGTGACATTTGTTTAAATGTGTCAAAATTGTTTTAAAAATATTGTTTTTGTTTAAGGCATAGGCAGAATGATATATGAAAATAAATTATATTAAAAATTTATATTTAAAGTTATTTAGAGTTATTTACTACATGCTATTACCGTAGAATTGAAGATTGTACCATTATATTTCATCATTATTAGTAAAAGTTGCTGAAAAATTATATTCAATGTATTTTTATCAAGAAAAACTGTTAAAAACTTGTATAAGTGATACTTCTGGTTATCCGATATACACTAAAAACTAATGAGCTCTTCCCATATTAGTGTAAAATGGGTATACAAAATTTCAAAATTTTCTGGTTGATAATATTTGAGTAATCCACACACACACACACACACACACACACACACACACGCGCGCACACGGACACGCACACGCACACACGCACGCGCTCGCACACGCACACGCACACACACACACACACACACATACATACCCACATACATCATTGTAAAAATGTTAAAATCGGATTCTGGTGACATCAAAAGTGCTTATTCACTAAAATCTCTATATGTGATTTTTAGCACGATCCCTATACCTCCCTTACCTAGGGTAGCGGGAGATAAAAAGTGTACATTTTTAACTGTCGTAAAAATAGAAAATTTGTTTCCTGTAGATATTTTTAGTATAATCTATTGTTTATTCCAGATTTCATCTAGAATGCGGTATTCTCCAGATTATCAAAATACAAATTTCAAATTGTCATCAGACGAAATATTTATTGTGACTGGATGAAATGCAAATACGATTTTGTAAGCATTCTACAAAAAAGAAATGAAGACATATTGTCGTATATCTACAATTATACATACGAGTATAATGACAGTTTTCATTTGAATTACATAGTTTCCTGAGTATAAATTACATGCTCCCTTATCGTATGCGTAATGATTCTATGTCACCCAAGTGCCAAGGTCACTAACTACTATCCATCTTATTACTTTAATTCTTTTTTTCCTTCATCAAGTGGCACCACAATTTTCCGCTTTGTTTGGATCCCAGCTGCGGTTGAACGCAATCACGTGAAATTTCGTAATTTCTTTCTAGTTCACATCCTTTGGCCTCTGACTTGGGTCGCCGTTGTTTCCGTCTCCTTTGCATGACGTGCGTGCTACATGCAGGTCCCAGTCCCAAGTCCCAGGCTAGAGCGGGCCCTGCTCTGCGCTCAACATATGTGCCGCAAATTACGGAGTTCCTCGCGTAATAACTGTGCGAAATGCGGAGAAGTATCTGGGAATAAATATGTCATCACGCCTTTTCATACAACAGAGTGAGGGTGGAAATTTCTGTTATTAGAAGGAGTAATGGGAGGTGTTTATTTTGAGGTTAACAGGTTGAATATAGTAAAGAAAGGGTTAAGTGAAAAAGTAATTGTCAAATATAAGAACAGAATTTTTTTAACAGTTATGCTAAAAATAAATTTCAAGAAATATTTTTAAATAAAAATTATATACAAATTAGATATATAAAAGTACAAACATATATGATATTATCAACAATGACACAATAGTAGGCAGTATGTGATGAAAGAAAGGATAAAATAAAAGAAATGATGCTTAACAATTCTGTTAAAAAATGAAAATAATTCAAGCTATCATATTTTAAAATAGAACAACATTTAAAAATTGTAATACTCAAAAGTACAAGTATAATATATGATATCATCATCAATTCAATAGTACTATAACAGGTTGTATGCAATAAAAGACGGAGATAAAGATAGGAATGTATTATAGAAATGTAAAAAGGAGTTGTCCAACAATACCGCTAAAAATGAAAATGAAAGAATCATGTTTTCAAATATAATACCATTTAAAAAATATACCTACATACAAAAGTACAAGTATACGAGTATATAGATACTAGATACATATCATTATCACCATTATATTAATAAATACCTTATTGATATGATTAAATTATTGGTAATAAAAGACGAGATTCAGGCAAAGGCCATTCTATCATTGAAACATACACTTAACTAAACACATTCTCAATCCGGGTTTTAATAGCTATTTGTGTATTAAGAGCGCAAAATTGGAGAATGTAGATTGAGAGATTGTTCTCTCAAAATCGACAATGTCCATTTGTGCTCGAAACACACACAAGATTTTTTCTACAGTTGCCGCAATGGAGTCTTCTACCATAACAAAAAATATACAGTACTACTAATTTATCGTTATTATCCATTCTTCTTAAGCTAAATAATTTCTTTTTTTGTAAATGAATGCCCTATTTTATTTCTGTATTCCTTTACAACGGCATTTTGTTTGGTTATGTAATATACCGACAGAGCAGTCATATGTCAGATTGACTTGTGGAGATGGTAAATGTGTAAGTAACTACAGCGCCATTAGTTCCTTACTAAACGTTCCCATTAAGAATGTAGACAAGTGACATTTCTCAACATTTTATAATTAGAAATTCGGACAGCGAGTGATTTTCCTACTTTGTAGCGCATAAGCGGTAAAATGACATTTTGCGTTGACAAAAGCGAGTGCATATGCCTACTTTGTAGAAAAAAGAACTTATAAAGATGGTGCATATTACTGCATATATGCAAATGATCCCTTGAATTTAGATTTCCTGTGTGCTGGTGTAGTTTACGAGTAGGACAATGGACTACTTGCGTGGTACTGAAAATCCGATTTCTGTCACTATATACGTAATCTTATATTGAAAACATATACAGGGTGTAACAACATGATATGTCACAAATACGTGACGTGTTTTAGTAACAAAAACAAGAAAAAAAGTCCTTTAAACTTTTGCCCTACCTTGATTTGTTTTCAAGTTACAGGGTGTTAAAATTTTTCGATAAAAGCGGATTGTGTTCTCGCGCGCTACAATGCATTTGAATCCGGTAGGCCATGAAAACAAAATTCAAGTTATTAGACAAGTGTCAGTTTGCTTAAGCTTAAAACTTAATCCTGTGTTAACTTAAAAAGTTATTTTCCAATAATGGCACCTGTTACATTTACTAATGAAGAATCGCATACAGCATAGTTGTAGAACAGAAACCCCGGTACTTTTCGAACGAGTTCGGAGATCACTATTACGCAGAGCCGAAGCCTGCATTCAAGTGCAACGACGTCACTTTGAACAATTGTTGTAAATATTAGATGGTAATAAAATAATAGATGTTATAAAATAAACCTTATTTATTGAAAAATTTTAACACCCTGTAACTTGAAAACGAATCAAGGTATGGCAAAATTTTAAAGGACTTTTTTTCTTGTTTTTGTTACTAAAACACGTCCACGTATTTGTGACATAACAAGTTGTTACACCCTGTATAAAAATATAAATTTTATTTTGAAATAATTATTTGTTTTTTACTAAATTAAGAAAGAAATTTTTCTGTGACGTCTTTATATTGAACTGGGGAGGGGAAGCATGTTTAAGAATGTTATCAATAGATGGCATGGCGTGCGAAAAAGTTTTAATTTGAATTTGACATTAGTTCATTTTTCTCTCTCTCTGGTATAATAATAATAATAATAATAATAATAATAATAATATAATAATAATAATCTTTATTGCCATTTAAGTAATAGGCGAGGTTCAGCCCAGGGCTGTTCTTCCACCTAACCCGATACAGTTCAAAAATATATGACAATATAATAGAATCATCAAACGCTAGACACAATTTAATAAATATTAAAAATATTACAATTACATTCAAAAATAGTTCACAAAAGAAAAAAAAAAACAAATATGGAAAAGAAATATACAGGCGGTCTTAATATAATTTTTTCAATTTGAATTTGAAAGCAGTTAACGGTAAAGACTTCAGGGATTCAGAAATATTGTTATACAAAGTAGGCGCGAGATAGGAAAATGATGCTCTAGATTTTGACTTTCGAAAGGAAGGAACAATATAAGTTCTTCATACATATTAACTTGTCAAAGAGATAATTAGGAGTTCTAGTTAACCTTACATTGTGAATTAAACAAAGATAGCTGCAGTCCGGTATTGCGATATATGATCGTATTTGCGTACACCATAAGCAAAACGTAAACAAGCGTTCTGAATAAGAGTTATTCTATTTTTATCCGTTAAAGTTAGATTTGGTATGTAAGTACAAAAGCAGTAATCAAACGTTGATAGAATTAAGGAATTTATTAATTTTAGTTTTATCTCAGTATTAAGATCTTGGCGAAATTGGGATAAATGCCGAAGAATCAATCTAGCAGACATTAGCTTCTTGTTAAGATGTTCTCTAAACTTCAGGTCTTCGTCAACATGCATCCCTAGAATTGTTGTAACGTATTTACGTTCAAGTACAGTGTTATCCAGTATAATATCAGGTAATATACTGTCTATATGTCCAAAAACCTGAAGCGAAGATTTAGTAGTATTAATTTTCAAACCATTATTCTTAATCCAAGAAACTAATTTTTGTAATTCGATGTTAATAATAGCAAATTGTTCATTTATATCAGTAGGGTTTACTGATGCAAGAATTTGCGTATCATCAGCATATGAGTGCAGTGAACAGAAATTCATTGAAAATGGCATGTCTGCAATAAAAATAAGAAAGAACAGCGGACCTAAGATTGACCCTTGCGGCACACCATGGCTTAGTGGAAAAGTGGAAGAATCTTTTGTTTCAGAATTCGATGTCATACTAACCATGAAATGCCGATTGTAAAAATAATTCTTGCACCACTCAATTGCGGTAGGAGCAAAGTTATAATATTTTAATTTGGCAAGTAACATGTTATGACTAACCGTGTCGAATGCCCTTGAAAAATTTATTTGAATTAATATTGACAATTTGGATTTTTCAATGTTATTTAATATATCATCTATTATATTCAACAGGCAGGTATTGGTGCTATGTCCTTTTCTAAATCCAGACTGGTTTTGAGGTAGAATATTTGAAATCAATAAATAATCCATCATTCGATCATAACAAACTTTTTCAAGAATCTTTGAAAAAGCTGGTAATATACTAATAGGGCATAGATCATCGAATTCAGAACAATCCTTTTTTTTAGATATAGGTTTTGTTACTGCCATTTTCCAGATATCAGGAGTAACTCCTTGTAGAATGCACGAATTGATTATGTGTGTAATGTAATCTAATATTACTGGCAACATAATATTTATCATTTTGAGAGAAATACCGTCCACACCACCTGCATTAGATTTCTGCGATTTTATAATATTTCTGATCGTTACACTATCGACACAACTAAATGTAAAAGGTTCACTAAATTCCTGTACAGATGCAAAGTTGTTATATGTTTCTCTGAGACTTTCGTTAATATCAATGTCGCCGACTTTGTCTAACAAATATTGACCATAAGTATTAGGTGTGCACAAATCGTTAGGAATGTTTTTTGAAGTATCATTTTTAACACCTATTTGTTTCATATTATTCCATAATTTACGGGAGTTATGCGCATTATTATTTACCTCACTCTCTAGAAATGCCTGTTTCTCTCTACGGATGGCAGCCGTTGTAAAATTACGCAGTTGCTTGTAATAGTCATATTTAGCACTGGTTTTATGCTTTTTGTAATCAACTAGGGCCTTGTCTCTTTTACTCTGCATAATTTTTATTACCGGTGTTATCCAAGGACAGTAGTTTTTATTAGTTGTAACAGTTTTTAGAGGTGCATGTGTATCAAATAATGCGATAATACATTAATTACTTTATAAATAAACACATAGGTAATTACTTGTAATTTAAAATATCGATACCAAAAAGATAAACTAAAATACTAACCTCCAAACTATTGTTGAAACGTCAAACAGGTGATCTACATTACCCGCACAAACATACCATTACTATGGGACGGCACTACGCTTGGCTTTGCGACTATTCATTGGTGCGGCGTAATTCTACGTCATACATGGCGGGAATTCAAATAATCAAATTTCATTATTTTTTTTCTGGCTAATTAATAAAAATTTTGTCAAAAGAAAAAATATGGGTAGCAAGTTTTTACCTTCTCTTCAAAAATATTAAATAACAAAAGGTACGCAAGTAGCCCATTATGGATAACTTTCTTATTATTAACCCTTCAGAAGTAGCGCCCTTTTCTATGAACACGGAAGGTGGTGCCGGGTCTGAGAGACCCAGAGATCCACTTAAAAAATACTACAGGAGTCTTGAGTTGATGAATTGAACCTTTTTTTTATGAAAACGAACATTTTACAATAAAATGCAACAAAAAAAAATATAAAATCGGTCGGGTCTGTCAGACTGGGCGCCACGTCCGAAGGATTATAAATACAGATTTGTAAATAGATAGAAAATATTTGATAAACAAAACTGAAAAGCGCGGTTTTTAAAAGTCAAAAGTTGAAGATGGTTGTTATATTGATAGCAACTTTCTTACCTTAAATGGACGCCATTGGATACTTAAAAATAGTCAAATCTGTCGAATTAATATCTGGTGACTTAAAAAATGCCAAAACTGATACCATTTCCCAGGAGACAAAAACTGTCAAATTGTAGATCATGAAACGAAAATGTTCTCTGTTCAATTCCATATTTTCATCACTCGCAACCAGAGCTGGGCAGTAACTAGTTACTTTAGGAACTTAGTTACTAACTAGTTACTTTTACGTAACTTGTAACGTAACTTAGTTACTTTTTAAAATATGGTAACTGTAACTGTAACTTAACTTGCTGCGGAAAAGTAGTTGGTAACTTTAAGGTTTTTAGTTACTAGTTACTTGAGTAACTTAAGTTACTTAAAGTAACTCACAAATTAGAATGTAACTTAAGTTAGTCAAATGCCCTCTGTAATGTGTAACTTTTATTTTAATACATAATTAAATTCAATATTATTGTTGATTGATTTCAAGCCATAATATATAATAAAATATGTAATTATATTCATTAATAATAGAGTTTTTGTACGGTAAACAGAGAAACTAAAAATAACACATTATTTTAACTTTTAATTCTAGAATTAAAAACTCACTAAATGTTAAATTTGACTTATAAAATATATTATTTTCAAATGATTTCCTCGTTTACAAATGATACGTTTTAATAAATTATAATTAAACTGCCACTAAATCATCAAAATTATTCCAATTTTCAAGTTATACAAAAAATAGTGTAGTTTGTTCGTTGTTCCAAGGGTTGCAAGACTTGAATTCGTCTCATTTTTGCAAATTCCCTTCTCACAAGATAAAATGTTACTTTTAATTTTTATATTATATTATAATGTAGATCCGCAGGGACTTTTTATCAGATTTTTTATCACAGCAACCGGGCCCTGATGGCCCCTTGTCAAAGCGGGCCCTAGGCCGTGGCCTCGTGGGCCTAGGCGGTAATAAGGCCCTGTAGGTCCGTTAACATTAACAATAATAATCTGATTGGGTGTTGCCAAGCAATAACGTGAAAATTTAGGTTAACGTAGTTAGTGCAAAAACTCCCTGATATGTATACTACACAATAATTAAGTCAACAGTCAAAGTCTACACTTCACGCCATTAAAAGTAATTAGAAAGTAACTCAAGGTAACTAAGTTACTTTTAATGAGTAACTAGTAAATAACTTAGTTCTTTCACCAAAGTAACTGGAACTTAAGTAACTTAGTTACTTTTTTTGAGGTAACTGTAACTAGTTACATTTTAAAAGTAACTTGCCCAGCTCTGCTCGCAACGATACTTCGTAAAATAGATTAACTATAGTTATAATTTTAGTTTCGGAACTTCATTTCAACTAATAATAGTGAAAATTTTGTTTTCCACAGCCAACGTAATTTTCTTATTCTCAACAATTCTGGAGTAGCCCTCGAGGGCTCTATAATTTAATAATATTAAATTTATAATTATTTTTAATTTAACTTATGCCATAAGTGTGACCCTATTTTGTATCCTTCATAATAATTTTAATTTTGATTGCCCGTACACTTTATTGAATTAAATTCGTACCTTTATTATTATTATTTACCAAAATATTTGAAATGCAGAATATCACTCCCAGCAATCACTAAAAGATACGGACACGATGATGTATATTATTCATAATAATTACTGTAAAGGTTAAACATTTACATAGGTAAATTGACTGCGAACATATAAAATTTTCTATTTAATCAATATCTCTTGTGTTAGTCACGTTTAGTTTAGTAACTGTAGTTACTACTTGAGCATAAAGCGATAGGAAAAATCTAGTAGTGGGAACCATTTAGTGATGACATTTCTCCCACTTTGTAAAACACATAAAACTGGCGGCTGTATGGCTGTTAATAAACATCGATCATTATCTCTCATCAGAATGAATAAAGTGCAATCGATGAGTGCGGTGGTCAGGCTGTTTGCCGCGGCGGCACAGGGTCGCGGGTCATGGCGAGATTGCATGGTGAAATACGACATCGTGGAGTCGTAAAGCCACGATTTACTACCAGACTCTGACTCCTGTCCGGCTAAGGACACGGAACGGGGGATCTTTGCCACCTAATTTGGATGAAGCCTACACCCAATATCACACATATGGTGAAGCGTAGTGTAGTAACTCATATTTATGTAGTTTATAATTAAATTAAATGCTAAAGTATTATATAGTTATGATATGTAGGTAGTATACAAATGGTAATAGTATTCTATAGTTTGTTCATTTCACGTAAGAAAATAGCGTTGGTTTAGATAGAGAAATAAATTCTGCCGCCTGATTGATGCACAACTAGTTCACAAAAATGAAAAAAAATATCAGTTGTCATTTATCAAATAAAATCAACGACACAATTAGTAATATAGGATCATGTTGTTAATTTCTACTTTGTAATTTTTAATAATTAGGTACAGTACATTTTCACAAATAAAAAAAATTGAAATTTAGAAAATTAGGTTTCGCGAATTTAAATTATTTAATTAATGCCTGTAAAAACAGTCAGCTCTCAAGCGCCTTTTATTTCCTTACGTAAAACGAAATATTATACCACTAAAATGTATATGCAATATATATATATATATATATATATATATATATATATATATATATATATATATATATATATACAGGCTGTAAATTTTAAAACGGGTCATAGGGCTATAACATAGAAAAAACAGTTTTTTAGACGCCAAAAGTTTGTATATTAATTTATTGAAAAACTAATTAGTGCATATTATAAAGAAAAAAATTACGAATTTTTTAGTACCAAGCACATTACATTTCTATTTCATATAAAGCCAGAAAATAAATTTAAAAATTTGTACAATTAAGAAAAAATATCATTACCCATGAAACTGACAGTAACAAAACATTGTCTTTTTTACTAACATGATAGGGGATTAAAGATTAAAGTTATTAATTTATGAACTAATAATCTATTCTAATAGATATTTAAAATTAAAGATGATCTACATGTTATAAGAAATAAGTTAGAAATAAGAAACGAGAAAAACTGAAAACTACAAGGGAACAATTAAAATCATTTAATAATTTGTAATTTTTCTTCATGAAACAAATTATCCATGATTTCTTCTTAATTAAACGAAAATAATAATAATTTAACAAATAATGTCCAAAAAACGTTTATTAATGAGCGTCTTAAGTCAACAATTGTTTTGTTTTGTTTCTGTCAGTTTCACGGCTAATGATATTTTTTCTTAATTGTGTAAATTTCTAAATTTATTTTCTGGCTTTATATGAAACAGAAATGTAATGTGTTTGGTATCAAAAAATTCGTAATTTTTGTCTTTATAATAGCCACTAATTCTTTTTTCAATAAATTAATATAGAAACTTTTGGCGTCTAAAAAACTGTTTTTCTATGTTATAGCCCTATGACCCGTTTTAAAAATACACCCTGTATATATATATATATATATATATATATATATATATATATATATATATTAATTTATTTTATTTTTGGATGTTCGATCAACTGAAAGTTGATAAAGGAAACAGAAAATATTCGGACTTGCAGTCTAGACGTGTTTATTTGATTTTAAACCGACGTTTCGATCATACAATGATCATCTTTAGAGTTAATCAAGTTGGACACAAAATATTTGTAGCAAAACATCTATTAATATAAGTATAAATAAAATAAAGGAAAGAGAAAATATTCTGAACTTCCTCTCTAGAAGTGTTTATTTAATTTTTAACCGATGTTTCGATCATACAATGATCATCTTCAGGGTTAAATCAAGTCAGAAAGCAAAATATTTTGTAACAAAATGTTAACAAGCATAGATAAATTTATGTGAAAAAAACACAACGTTAAAACATTTTTTTTTTTAAATGTAAACAGTTTCAAATAAATTGTTTATCCACTTCTATTCCGTTTACATTAAAAAAAAATTGTTTTAACGTTGTGTTTTTTTCACATAAATTTATCTATGCTTGTTAACATTTTGTTACAAAATATTTTGTTTTCTGACTTGATTTAACCCTGAAGATGATCATTGTATGACCGAAACATCGGTTAAAAATTAAATAAACACTTCTAGAGAGCAAGTTCCAAATATTTTGTCTTTCCTTTATTTTATTTATACTTATATTACTAGATGTCGAGAGAGACGGCATTAAAGCATCTGTGATGTCACCGTGACATCATCTAGGCGAAGTAATACAAACAATTAGGGTGAAGGAGATGGTAAAGATCTTTCTCATAAATTTTAATGCTTTTTTCTTGAATTCTACTAATACTCAACATATTTGAAAAATACGAGGATGTTATTTTTAACTCTTAGGTATAGTTTTATAAAAGATAACCAATTTTCTAATTTCTCACAATGGTGGGGAACTCCACTGTGTTGGATTCTTTAAGCTTAAGATTCTTTATTTCCTATTTTTTACCTCTCGCTAAGAGAGGTATTGGATTCATGCTAAAATTCGCATATCCAGATTTTAGTGAATAAGCACGATTTAAGGTCCCTAGAATCCGATTATAACATTTTAAAAATTATGTCTGTGTGTGTGTGTGGATGTGTGTATGTGTGTATGTCTGGATCTTATAGACACGATTCCTCAAAAACCATAAGACTTAAGAATTGTTTAACTATGGATTCCTCAATTTGACATTCCTGGGAAGAGGTTTTGGAAACAATTGAACAACCGGGAGTAGTAGTTTCTGAGAAAAATTCTTCTAAATATAATTTTTTGAAAATTTTTGTTATTAAATATTGAAGAACATAAAATTCTCCATCTAATACACTTATGTAATTTTTATTCGATCTTTTACAAAAGCCAGAAATGCGGATTTTTGACTTGAAAGACTTTTTTGCATGCTTATGGCGTTCTTTTTCGCAAGAAGTCTCACCTTGGAAGTAGTTTTTTTTTTTTTAACTCACATGTCGCATTATATTGAGTCAACTTTAATATTGTAGCGTGCGAGTATACCGTATCGGCGTCACTGGTGGAACGGGACGCCAATGGGGCACCTGCACATGACACAGCGACTAACAGCTGATTCTGGACAGGCAAATCTTCAGTTTACATTGCGTCTTACGGAGAAGTATCGTCCCGTAAGCATTTATTGATTTCCTTAAGGAAAAAGTGGTGAGAGTTTGTAAAGATGAGTGTATAAGCAGTGTTTTCCGTAAAAAATATTTGAGGATATTCAAGGTTATTAAATTAAAACTAACCTAATCGTAGTTATTTGTGTTTACTTTTATTGCATATAAAATAATTTAAATATAATAGAATAGGAACATCTTGTACGAATGTTTATATATCTAATTTTCTTTAATAATATGTAAAAAAAAACATGAATAATTATTTTTTAAATCACAAAATTTGAATGAAGATGTCTTTTGTAAATAGAAACAAAAAATATTCATATATTTGCGCCTGTGTTTCTCACAAAGGTTTAAAAATTAGATAATTAATTATTGATTTCATATTGATTTCATATTAAAGTATAAGGATTCACATTATATATCTAGGTATTTAAATTGATCGATTTAACGTATTTTGGCTTAAAAAAAATTATAAACAATAAGCTCAACCGTAATAAAAATACCAATAAAAATACATTTTATGATACTAGGAAAAATGAGCCCGAAGATAAATATAACATATACCTATCTCAAATTTAATTTTCTGTCTAAATTAAGAAAATCTAATAGTTCAATTTACGAGTATATTAATTTCAATATTTATGTTTTCACTTAAAAGTACACACAAGAAAAACTTATACTTACTAAAATGTTTGTAATGCAACCTGATGCTACAAGCTACTTATCTTAACTAAATATGACTGCTTTGTTTTACTAGTAAATAATACAAACACTTATCTTTAATTATGGCCAGTTACATTTTAAATTAGCATGTATAAATTTACGAAAAAGTGAATTTCTTGCACAAACAACACATTTGCTGCATAAAACCCAATGTTAAATTGAAACTGGGTTGTCCAGAATCAGATGTTCATCCGCCATGTTGTGACGTAGATGCAAGTGCCCTATAGTCGCGCGGGCGTGTCGCACGCGTAACTGTGTGACAGGATAGGCTATTCCACAGTAATCAAAAATAGCAAAAGTTTATTGAAAATAAGAATGATAATATTTAAAGGATAGGGAAAACCATATTTCTTTTATTATAAATTATTCCTTCTAGATACAGGGGCCGCGGAGCCGGGGGGGGGGGGGCAGAGGGGGCTTCAGCCCCCCCTGTAAAATTTCAGAGGGGGCTTAGCCCTCTCTGATCAAATCTGAAATTGGCCTCCAAATTTTCTTTTTTTTTATAGATAACAAAACCAAATTTTAATATATTCTTTTTGTAACTTCCCGCATGAAGTTTTTTCGTTTTATGTACGTCGTGTATCAATTTGTGGAGCTCGTGATTTTATAATTCGTTACCATGGCAACTAGTTTATTTGAGACCCTTAGGACGCAAGGCAAAGCGCGCGGCGCGCTGTACTGTTGTGTTATGTTTCAATTGCTGACCGGTAATATTTACTCAAAATTTTATTCACCCTAACTGCCTAACTACTATAGCTACAATTTAAAAATACATTAGAATTATCAAAAAAAACATAATTAAATAGCTGAAAAAGAGGATGCCCAGCAAAGCAACGACAAAACTGCCGGAGACGAAAAATTTTTTTTTTGAAATTTTTATGTAATTTTATTAGCACCAAATATTATAGATATTGGCATAAAAAATAATACTTAGAAAGCCGCAGAGGCAATTTAATAAAAATATTGAGTGGTAAAGGGAGTTACATAAAATATTTTGAGCCCCCCCTGAGATAAAATCGTTCCGCGGCCCTTGTTCTAGAAGACACGGGGAGGTTTGCTTTTGATGATGCAGGACATGTGCACGAGTGTTTGAGCAAATAGGATCCAAGTATGACCTCCGATTTTGAGAAGCCTCGCCCTAACTAAAAATATACTTCTTCGGGTGTGTCGGATCTGTTCGGTTGCTGTTCGGGCGACGTTCTAATTTCTTTATTTTTATAAAATGAGAAAAAAAGTGAAATAAATTAAGTGAAATAATTTATTTTATGTCTCTAATAATGAATTATAATATTACAATTTAAACATACATTATTTTGTAATTTGTTTAGCAATTTTTCGTGGTTTGTGAACCACTGTTTGTTTACTTCTTGTATATCCACATTACCTACGTCACAAAGCAGATTTAAAATTCGGACCTTAATATCTCGCTTATTTGGAGGAATTTTTAACTCGGACTTTCACATGTGGTCTTATATTTTTATGTATTTCAAGAAAAAAAATTAATAAAAATGTCGTGGAATAGCCTATTGGGCCTGCATTGTTCTGGAATGGAGTAGAAGCTTTGAGAAAGCGATAACGTTAGGAGACAAACAATCCCATAGAATATTCTAGATAAATACCGGGATATATAAGGAAGATGCAGTTCGATGCGAGCAGTTAGTAGTTAGTTGAAGTAAGTCAGTCAGTGAGTACAGTTAAGTTAGTGAGTGGACTTTAATGTCTGATACGAGTCTACGACCGACAATCAGTCTGATACGCGTCTGACAGAAGACAGTCTGAAAGAGGAGATAGTCTGAAAAACAGACAGTCTGAAGAGGAGACAGTCTGAAGAGACAACAGTCTGAAGAAGAGACTGTCTGAAGAGGAGACAGTCTGAGAGAGAAGACAGTCTTAAAAAGACAGTCAGTCTGATAAGGAAGTCGGTGATAGAGATATCGTGAAGGTCGTTGAGTTGGCTGGTATGTTGAAATTAATAGTGATATAAATAAATAGTAGTGAAATAAATAATTATAGTTATTTCACTACTATTTATTTATATCACTATTTATAGTGAATTATAGTGAAAATTATAGAAAAAATTTTGAGAGTGTGAGAGTGCCCTGTATATATCAGCTGAATAGAATCTGGAAAACAAGGTATTTTTACCATAATAATTCTATATCTCATAACACCCTACTCACTAAATACCTGTCCTTTCCCAAAATAAATTCCATTAGAAATCTGTAATAATAATCCTAAAATACAATTAATAAACCCCTTAACCTAAAATTCTAAGCCACGTTGTGTTGGCAAAATAGTTTGCTAGTATAAAATAATCAATAGCGACATCTAAGAATCAATAGCAATAACCACTGCGATTCCGAAACGACCTGTTAATTAACGGTCACTAACATGTCGAGTATAGACAATGTACCACCAGATGGAGGAGGAACAAACGCGGCAATCCAAAACTCATCACAATCTTACGCTCAACGAACCCAGCAAGATTCCCACTATATACAAAATTTAACAAAAAATTATCCTAAGAAAGACCAAGCAATCATAGTATGTGCAATGAATGAAATACCAATTAGAGAATATGTCATCGCTGTCGGACAAATAATTAAACCAGAAAATATTCTATACGTCTCTCGATTAGCAAATCAACGCATTTGCATATTTCTCAAAGACAAAACGCTAGTAGACAAAATGGTTACAGTCGAAAAGATCAAAGTACAAAATCATTACGCTAATATAAGAAGATATGTAACACCACCTACAAGAGTCATTATATCAAATGTATGTCCCACAATACCAGAAGAAATTATTATGCAAGCCCTACATGACCTCAATATACGAACCCTGTCAAAAATAACTTACCTAAAAGCCGGAATATTTGAACCCGGGTATGAACACGTACTTAGCTTCCGAAGACAGATATATATCGTGGAAACAGATAAAAAAAAAGTTCCGGAAACAATTCTTATAAGTTACGAAAAAACTGAACATCGTATCTTCCTTGCAACTGAAACAACGATATGTAAGAAGTGCAATAGTACAGGTCATCCAGAAAATAAATGTAAAAATACAGCTACAGAAACACTACAAACAAATAACAATATACAACAATCCCAAATTGACAATAGCCATCCAAAAACAACTCAAGCCGAAATAATAAATAACACTCCTAATATTACAGATAGGACAAACATACCAGCAATAATTACAAATAATACTGTAAAAGACAAACAAACTACACCAAAATCATACTCTGAGAACAGTCAGACATTCAAAAAACCATTAAATAAAGAATTAAACACTCAAAAAGATACCGAAACTCAGCACAAGAACACAAAACTAAAACGCACAGCATCGGAGGTACAACTAGAAACCGAAGAAGAGGACACCGACAGCATATTCGAATCAGAATGTGAATCAATGTCATCGCAAACATCAAATAACCCAAAACGAAACATGAAGAAATTCAAAAGAACAAGCAGCGCAGAAAGAGAATATAATACCTCTCTAGAAATGGCAAAAAAAGAAATAGAAAATAACATAGAATCATACCCAATGGATTACGAACAATTTAATGACTTTATAGAAAACGCCCTTGGACAAAATAATCCACATGAAATCTTGGAAGATTACACAAACCAAACCATGGATACAATAGAAATGCTGAGGAAAATACATACAAAAGTTGAAGGACGACAACTGAGGAACAGACTATCTAGAATAATAAAAAAACTTAAAGTCAACACACTCCGACAATCAAAATCTAGCGACACAGTAGACAAACTTCTGCAAGTCGCACAACCAGAATACCAACAATAAATAATTAAAACATCGAAAATAAATTAAAAATTAAAATAATGACAACTATTCAGTGGAATTGTACTAGTCTAAACACACATAGAGAAGAACTACAGTTATTAATAACGGAATACAACCCTGATTTCATTGCACTACAAGAAACAAGACTACAACAAAACAAACAATTTAAAATAAAATCCTACGATATCTACAGGAAGGACAGACATAACGAAGAACACGCAGCAGGAGGGGTTGCCATATTATCCAAAAATTCAATAAACTCTAATGAAATTCAACTACAGACAGACCTAGAAGCTGTAGCAATTCAAACCGATTACCCTATACAACTTACAATATGCAACATCTATATACCACCAGACATTAACCCCCAATCACAAGATATCGAAAACATAATTGAACAACTACCGAAACCATTTCTAATCATCGGAGACTTCAATGCCCACAACATTCTTTGGGGTTCAAAACATACTAACAATAGAGGTAGAACAATCGAGAATACAATGGATGATTTGGTTCTACTAAATGACGGATCAATAACGTATATATGTCCAAGATCAGGCGCTCTCTCAACGATAGACTTATCATTCTGTGATCCAACTATAGCACCAAATTTTATTTGGGAAACACTGCAACACCAATACGGAAGTGATCACTTCCCAATCAAACTAATTCAAAGCAACTATAGAACTACAACAACATCACAGATCAAAAAATGGAAATTGGAGCAAGCAAACTGGAATCTATTCACAGACGAACTTAACAAGAACTACATAACATCTACCAATTCCGAAAACATTAATACGCTAATTCAAAATATCACAAACCAAATAATAAAAGTAGCTGAGAATACAATAGGATACAAAAAACATAGAAACAAGAAATGTGTGCCATGGTGGAATGAACAATGTAAACAATCAATACAAAACGTTAAAAAAGCTCTCAAAGAATTTCGTCAAAATAGAACGCAAGATAACTTCATAGAACTAAAAAGAAAGAAAGCAATGTGTAGACGAACAATAAAAGAAAGCAAAAAACAAACATGGCAACAATACGTTTCCTCAATAAACCCAGACACTCCACCAAAAGAAATATGGACGAAAATTAATAAAATTAACGGTAAATACACTTCTACAGAAATAAAATCAATACACGTTAACAATAAAATAATAACAGATGCCAAAGAAATTAGCGAAACCATAGCCAAAACATTCCATGATAACTCGAATAACCATCAATACAACCAGGACTTCTTAAAAATAAAAGAATTAGAAGAACGAGAAGAACTAGTAATAAGGGATGACGAAGAAAACCCATTAAACACAGAGTTTACAATACAAGAATTGACAACAGCCATCAAGGAGACAAAAAATAACAGTAGCCCGGGACCTGACAACATACCCTACGAATTTATCAAACACTTGCCCGAAAAAATACTAAACCACATACTAGATATATTTAATCATATATAGAAAACACATTCCTTTCCGGATCAGTGGAAAGAGACCATTCTGATACCTATCCATAAAAGCGGAAAACCAAAAATAGATCCTCTAAACTACCGACCGATATCCCTCTCGAATACCTTATGCAAAACTATGGAAAAAATGGTCAATAAGCGACTCATATGGTTTCTGGAAAAATACAATTTAATAGCCCCAGAACAATGCGGTTCTAGGAATGAAAGATCCACCATGGACCATTTAGTGAATTTGACTATCGAAGCACAGAAAGCTATTAAATACAAACAACATTTAACAGCAGTATTCTTTGACATGGAAAAGGCATACGACAGGACCTGGAGACACCATATTATCAAATCGCTGGCCAAAAATGGAATACAAGGAAACATATTACATTTCATAAAAAGTTTCCTATCTGACAGGACATTTAGAGTACGATGCAATGATCATATGTCGGAAAAATACGAACTAGACAATGGAATACCACAGGGAGCAACGATCAGTGTGACATTGTTCCTAGTAGCTATAAATGACATAGTTGCAAAAACGCCAAAACTAGTCAAAACAGCATTATTTGCGGATGATCTAGCAATATATTGCAGAGGAAAAAATCCACAGGCCGTCCAATCCAACCTCCAAACCGCTATAAACCAAATTCATAACTGGACAACCCAAACCGGATTCAAAATATCGCCGACAAAGACTAAATCAATCCATATATGTAAAAAAAGACATAGAGACAACTATACAAACTTAAAAATTCACAACAATGACATAAGAAAAGAAAATCAAATAAAATTCTTAGGAATTACTTTCGACCATAGACTGACTTGGAAACCACATATAATAGAACTAAAAGCAGAATGCCATAGAAGACTAAACCTAATTAAAACACTCACACACCATAGCTGGGGAGCAGACAAAAATACACTATTATGGATATACAGAGCAATAATAAGATCTAAGCTAGACTATGGTTGTTTCATATACGGTAATGCTAGCAAAAACGTTTTAAAGCTTTTAGAACCAATCCATAATAGTGCTATCAGACTTATTATTGGAGCTTTTCGTACAAGCCCAGTACTAAGCATACTAACTGAAGCTGGAGAACCGAGCTTAGAAGACAGAAGAAAACATTTACTAGCAAACTATGTAACACAGATTGCCAGCCAACCAAAGCACCCAAACCATAGTCAAATCCTAGAAAACACCACAACCCTAGAACTGAAACAACATATCCCCCTCCTAACCCAAATTCTACCAATATTTGAACAAATGACACAATACTCAATTGAAGTCACCCCTAAAGATATCTCCTCAACCCCACCATGGATAATCTCCCAACCAAATCACAACATATGTCTCCTTGACTATCCCAAGAAAACAACAACAAAAGAAACATACAAAACCAAACTAAAAGAAATACTTGACGACGACCCAGAAAACCACATCTATACAGACGCATCCAAATCAAAAGATGGAGTAGGGATAGCAGTATCTATTAGAGGGAAAACCATAAAACTCCGACTACCAAGCACAATCAGTACAGAATCAGCTGAAAAATACGCCATACTCGCAGCACTTAAAGAAATCTGTAATATTCCCTACAACGACAAAACGTATACTCTCCTAACAGACTCCGCCAAATCCATAAAAGATACCCTGGATCCCTACCCCAAATTTCCTATAACTGTCCATATTAAAGAATATCTACATAAACTCCAAACCCAGAATACACCTATTAAGTTCATATGGATCCCCTCCCACATCGACCTAGAAGGTAACGAAAAGGCAGACCAACAAGCTAAAGAAGCAATAAAATTGAATGAAATTTACCCTAGTCGTTCCACAAAAAATGACATAAAAGAAATAATAAAACAAAAACTGGAAGAAATCAGACAAGAGAAATGGACGGAAAACAGAAACAACAAATTAAGAGAAGTAAAAGAAAATATACAAAGTTGGAAAACGAAAGAACCAAGAAAACACCAAATTATTTACACAAGACTAAGAATCGGACATACAAAAATCACACATAAATACAGATTCGAAAAAACACCACCTCCAGTTTGCGACGTCTGCAACACAACCCTAACAGTAAAACATATCATCATAGACTGTACCAAATACACACAACAGCGAACGACAAACAACATTCCAATCGACATCAAAGAAGCCCTGAGTTGTTAAAGCGTTCTAAATAAATAAAAAAAATAAAAAAAAATAATTATAGTGATATAAATATTGTTTAAATAAATAATCATAGCGTTGTCTTTAATAATAATCTTAGCCTTTAATTAGTGCTTAATCTTAATAATAATAACTCTTTGATTTTTACACTTCATCCAAATAAATAAACGTTACAATATCTTATGATCATTTAAATATGATCACTGTATTAAACATTCAGTTCGATGATGATTATATTAATAATTTATTCTCAATTGTATCAATACTTTAAATTTTACGCAACATTAAAATAAAGAATTGGGTATAGAATTTTGACAGCAATAAATTATTATTCATTTACCATTACCATTCGATGAAATATTGTCAATTTCAGGTACTTTTAAAATGCTCATATTGGTGCAACTGGTCTGTAAAATTTTATTTGCTCTTTTACTCTTTTAAAAAATTCAGAATGCACAATCAAACAACAACGTATCAATTTCACTTACGTGGTTCTCTTGCCTCCAGTTTAAAAAACACAGAAACCATAATTATTTCAACATAAAATCACAGGTTATACACGCCAAATTTATCTAAATGGTAAATGATGAAATCTAAAATTACGTACAAATGCTTTGTCGTATCAACGCTAGCTCTTATTATTAATTAATATATTTAGTTAAAGGCTTCTAGCACTAACATTTTTGTCATTGCGACGAATAAGATATATTGTAACATGTCCCTATCTCACTTTTCTGGAAATAGTTCCAGAAGTCCTATGAAGCCAGTTCCTGCTCCAGAAATCAGTTTCCCGAGCTCATTTGCCGCGAGATATTTTTTACCTATCTTCATGGTTAAATTTTCTTACGGCCACAGTCACATATAATGTGTTTGGAAGTTTCTTCATTCTCTTTACAGAGACAACAGATACTGGTTTCCAGCTATACCTATCTTACCTGGATGATATTCCAGATGGCAATGACCAGTAAAGATACCTGTCATTGCTTTTTGGTGAGAGCTAATAGCTCTTTCGCATTTGTCTACGAGGGTGAAATGAATTTCTTTGACTGACTAAGGCCCAGAATGTCTCTCCAATATGGGGCTGTGGTTGACTTCTGCCAGTTTTTGATTATCTTCTTTACATGGCTTTTCAAAAATCCCCAAGAAGGTTCAGGCCAGAAAACTGTAATTTGGTTTCCTTTTTAGCTAGCTCATCTGCTTTTTCATTGCCTAGAACTCCCTCATGCCCTGGCACCCACCACAAAGTGACGTAACTGTGATTGGCTAGCTGTTGTAGGGTGTTCATGCAATTCCAGACTAACGCATAAGTTTCAATCGTAAAACTCCGCAAAGGGCAGAAAGTGAGATTATGAAATTGCCGAAACAAAATTTCTGTACGAATTGAAAAACGATTTCCAAAACTAGTTTAAGAATGGCTAACCAATGAGTACACTTTATACATTATGAGGTCATGTTTATATTTTTGAAAAATAATTTAATCGACATTCATTATATTTCCTTATTACATATCGTGAGTATTTATACTTATTCAATCAATCAATATATTTGAATTCATATTTAGTATAATTCAGTGTTACATTTATATTCTCAAAAGACGATGTCAACAAGTAAAAATTTGGAAAATTCGTAGGATGCTCAAAAAATAAACGCTTAATAGATGTGAATCAGTCCCAAACAAATGTGATGTGATGTTTCCATACAGAACTGTTATAACGGTTCACTACCCATGCCATTGTGAGGTTAGTTAATTCATAAAGAGGTTTCCCTATTGAGCCTTACATTGATCGCCGGCCCATTACGGAAACAGTTCAATTGTTGTGTGATTTAAACACAGGCTTTTTCAATCGCGCAATACGTTGTGCGTGTCTAACATGCATGCCTCTAACTGTCTAATTAATAGTTGAGTGATAGAGAGCACAACCTGTAATTTTATTATTAAACGTAGCTAAGTTGTCGTTTTCGATGCACGATGCATTCCATTCATGGGACTTGACTTGGGATGATTGTATGGGTAACGTAACGGCGCTTGTAGTAAATTCTATTTTAACTCTTTTATTATGAATCACTTATGGTAAATCATAGGGCAGGCAGACATGATTATACACTTTGAACATGTTTTTGTTGTCATTATAAAGTATATAATGAATGAAATCTTTAATAAATTTAAAATGGATAATTTATTTTTGTACCTGCAATTGTTAAAAAATATTGTTCTTGCTTATTAAATATATGAAAAACATCTAAACACAGATATATCTGTTTATAATTAACTATGTAAGATCAATGTGAACCGTACTATTCATAAATTTCTTATCCATTTAAATTTATTATAAGATACCTATGTATAGTATAGTCGAAGTGTCAATTAATGCAATGCCATCAGCATCACTGATTAAATAATATATGCTTATTGGCAAATTTATGAGTATAGTACAATTTGTGCCTAATGTACATATTATGCTGACATCTTTGATTATTTTAGTAAGATTCACATTGAATCGTTTCAGTCACTTAGCAAATGACAAATGGCTGAAGTCAATAAGAGTTAGGTGCTTGGTTAAATACAAGCCAAAATTGTCTATTCGGTTGTAGTTATTAATTGACAATGATTCATAAGTATAATGAATGTTTCGCCAAAACCAAATTAAAACGATTAGAACGGTCAGTTAATATGTTAATAAGTTTATTTAAACCAAAATTACAGTATTCAAGTAATATTACCAACAGCTGCAATATGTGCTTCTTATAACTAATTTAATATGTATTTGTTCGTAATAATTACATATTTTTTATTTAATAGTATTTCCGTATAATCTGACTGACTGTCCGTCTGCCAATTTCACCATTATAAATTGTAGGTTTCTTATAGGAACTATAAAATGTTTTTGTACCATAGTAATGTATGTAATACTTAGTAAGAAATTAAGTAAAAATGCTGCCTTACATTCAGTAGAAATTATAGAATCTATTCATAAAATAATAATTGTAATGTTTTATGTACATTTTAATGAGTAAAACCCAATGTACCTACATACTTTATAAGAGTAAATCTCATTTCCACTAAATGTTTTAATGCTTAATGCATAATGATTTGTAAGGCTTAATGCATTGTGATAATTTACTGCACCATTTCCATTTACTATAAAAATCTGAATTACGACATGTTCATGAACTGTCACAACTACAAAATTAATACTTTATTTTCGTCACTGTCCATTACTATTTAAATTTTTTTAAATACTAACCTCATTTATACTTATATATGTCATATCGTCGGATTTCTGGTAAAAAGACTTAACCGCCTTTTGACTAGTTTTGAGATAAACAGGAAAAACTTGTTTTTATTTACAATATTGATTTATTTAACAAGATATTGTGTTATATCGATGAGATTAATATTTTATACATTTTTCAACATACTTTCGCAACATTTTGAAGCATATATCATGAAATATTTAATAAAAATGTTTTTTTTTTTTGTTCAATATAGCTTAATACCTAAATTTTTAATATTTATATAGTTGTGAACACCAGATTAATAAATAATATCAAAATAAATTAACTTTTGTGGAACACAACTCGTTAACATCTCCCATTACATTAACACAGAATGGCGTTTAAGACATTTCTATAAAATTTCTGTGCGCATCATATAGTGTCAGATGGCGTTTACGAAACTTTAGAATGAATTACCTTCTAACATAAATTTTTTGGCGCTCAGATATTGTGTTTAGAGCATGCGTCGTGAAGAGACGTATCCGTTTATGTGTGCATAACTCATTTTATCATTTTTTGGCGGTTAAGTCTTTTTACCAGAAATCCGACGATATAATGACAATAAATAAAAATGAGCCGAATTTCAAAGAAATATACCGAATTCTTCTGATTGATTAGAAGTGATATCTTTGGCGTTTATTATAAATCACAGATTTTGTGTTTGCGTTACGGTCACGTTGCGCCTTTGCGTTGCGTTGCGTTGCGTTTAACGTTACTTCATTATAAATAGGCCTTTAGTCTTAAGCATTAATCCTTATGTAAAGCTGGAAATGGTAGTAAACGTTGCCATACGATAAACATTTTTACGCATTGCGTTCTCACCTACCTATTAGAACAATATGTGGAAATGAAGCTTAAGTATAGGTTTTTATACAGAGACGTGCGTAAAGTACACGAATACACGATCATACGATTAGAGAATTTTTGATTTGTCTGAATTTCGATGGTAGTACAATGTGTTTACAATATAAATTTGACAACTATAGTTCAAAATAATTATCGTCACTTTACAATGCCGAACAAAAGTAAAACACATACTTATTTGAAATCAGATTATTATACACGGTGTGTATACCCGAACATAAAACTTTAACATATAGCACCCCGGCGAGAATAATGACACAAGTCAAAATTTAGAAATTCTAAGTTCATCAGATAAAATTGGTCAAAAATATGCTTCTAATAATCAGGAATAGTGACATAAATCAAGATTATATTTTTCGAGAGATGAAGCTAATGTCGTTTCATTTCGAGCTAATGTAAGTAACTTTACATTCGAGAACTGTCTTCTTTAATTTAAATTTTACGCAAAACTATTTTTTGGACTTGTGTCATTCTTCTCGCCGGGGTGCGATATATAGAATCAGATTTTTATAATTTCCTGCTTCCTTAATTGTTTTAAGTAAAAAAGTTTATAATAAAATTTGTAGGGCTCAAAATTCTACATCTGATTCAATAAACACAATTAATTTTGAATGATTTGTATCGGCAGAAATTAGATATAAAACTATCGAAAATTTCCCAAAAACAGCAATAGCTATGGAATTAAAACAAAAATTAACAATTGTTAAACATTTTATCTATCAAGTTAGATTAAAATATTTTTATTTGAAATTTATGTTCAAGTGAATAGTTATTTAAATTAATAGATAATAATTCAGTTGAGCAGAAATTACAAATAATATCAAATAAGAATTACTAACCTAAATTGACAGATAAATGGTTACATATTTGTTGCTTTATTTGACCACTTCCATTGCTATCACTATTTTTGGGGGTGATTTTTCGATATTTTCATACCTAATTTCTTCCTTTACAAAGCATGTAAAATTAATTTTGCTTATTAATTCTGATGCAGCACTTTAAGCTCTACAACTTTTATTTAAAACTTCTTTACATAAAATAATTGGGGAAACAGAAAATTACGAAAGTATGATTTTGCATGTTCGAGTATTTGAGTTACTCCCCTGTGTGTTAATAATTATAGGTACATATATTATAATACTAACAAAGTATATAGTGTGAACTTATCTTTTCTACAGTAAATTAGCAATTTCAACTAATATTCCCAATGATCTGAATAAAATTTACAAAGGAACAACCATTATGAGTAGTAGTAATATATTATTTCCTTTTATTGAGAATGAGTGTTGAAGAAAAACTATTATAAGTACACAATTTGTTTATCTATTTAATTATAATAATAAAATATTTACAAAATATATAATAATATTAATAATAAACTACAAAATATCTCCTCATTTTATTTGTCAATCTTGTATATTACAGGCTTTCTCTGACAACATTTCATTTTATATGCCGGATGCAAGATTTAGCAAACCACAGATCAAACTGGCTGTATATCGCAGTACCGATCTTCATAATACTATATAATCTTCCTCTATCGTGACATTGGGAGTAAATATGTTTTTAAAAGTAGAGCGAATATGTTTAGCTGATTTTTTTCGCCCAATTGTTCATATTGCACGTTGAGGAATTGTATCAAAGGAGTATATAATCTCTGAAAGATTACTTTAAAGTTAAAACCGCAAATAAATATTGGCGGTAATGCCGTTCTGGGAATTGAAATGAGCACCTTGTTATTTAGATTTTTGAAATTCATATCGCGGTGGGTACGCCAGTGGCACCACAGACAGCGTTCGTGTGCTCAGAAGGAAAACAATAGAAGGAAGAGTAACCTCAACGTACGGCTTTTGTTTGGCGGCAGGACTTCAAAGACATGTGCTTTCTTCGGAGGTAACTACGGAGGTTATCATCACCCTTGCTCGACCGCTAATAGGACATACTTAGCGAGAGAATTACATTTGGAACAAGGTGGCTGAGATTTAATTAAATTTTCTGGCGACATACAATGGATCCTAATTTTTACCTCTCGCTAAGAGAGGTATTGTATTCATGCTAAAATTCACATATCCAGATTTTATTGAATAAGCACGATTTAAGGTTCCTAGAATCCGATTATAACATTTTAAAATGATGTCTGTGTGTGTGTGTGTGTGTGTGTGTGTATGTGTGTATATGTCTGGATGTTGGAGGGACGATTCCTCAAAAACTATAAGACTTAAGACCTGTTTAACTATGAATTCCTCAATCTGACATTCCTAAGAAGAGCTGAAAAAGTTTTGGTAACAATTGGACAACCGGAAGTAGTAGTTTCTTAGAAAATTCTTCTAAATGCAATATTTTGGAAATGTTTGTTATTACAAATATTGAAGAACAGAATTCTCCATCTAATACATTTTAAAAATTTATTATATCTTGTACCTATAGATTTGGAGATAAAGACACTATTATATATAGAATATTCTAATCGCAGAGGCTAAGGCATTAAAGAAACCACTTGACAAATTCAAATGTTTATAACATAGTTTGTAAATGGGATACGTCAGTGTCAACAATCAACAGTTTTAGTGACATTCTGATAGCTTTTTCTAGGAAGTACATTTAATTTTTCTTATTGTTTTATTAATTAAATATTTGAAATTATAGGTAAAATGCATATATTCATTAGAAATACCGCCAATCTGGTTAATGAATTGGAAGAATCTCTCACATTTAGGAAAAATAGATATAATTAGAATTTATGTGAGCAGAAGACATGTTAAATACAATAAAAAACAATATTTGGGTAAAGTTCTGTAATTTTTTGTTATAAAACGACGGTTCGATAGAGAAGTGCAATACAATACTTATACAGCCCGATTCACAAAAAAGTTTAAGCTAATCCTCATTTTTTGATTAGTAAATTCTACTCTAATTTTGACAGTTTATATCTTAAAATATAGTCTAATCTATTACTAGTATCTACCTTTATTGATAATATCATGAAAATTTAATTTTAAATACCGGAATAAAATAGAATTCACTAATCCAAAAATTGAGGATTATCTTAAAAAAAATTGTGAATCGGGCTGATAAGGCCTAATATGGAAATGGCGAGTGGTGTTGTGTTGGCCACAACAGATTTTTACCTCCCGCTACCCTTGGTAAGGGAGGTATAGGGATCGTGCTAAAAATCACATATCGAGATATATAAAGAGATACCAAATATCGCTCAATGGCTAAGATGCTCTCTATTGATGATCGTGTAAGAAAGCTGTATCTTTGTCTAATACATAAAATTATAAAAACTGGTACCCCACATTATTTGCTCGACAAATTAATAATCAAAGAGTACAACTACACGTTACGGGTGAAAGATCTGTATATTATTCCTTCATACAGAAAATCAAAATTTAAGGGCTCTTTTTCTTATCTTGCACCGTATTTTTACAATAATATACCGAATGATTTAAAATCTCTAAGTGTATATTCATTTAAAAATAAGATTAAGAAATTATTTGAGTAGCACCATTTATTTTTTTTTTTACTTTTTTTCAATGTTTTACTCATTAAATTGAAAAATTTTTTCCTCATGTATTATATTATATATTATATATTACATTATCATTTACATTTAATGTTGGCGTTTAGGATCAGTGTTTTGTTTGTATTATTGTATTTATTTATGTATATAGTTGGATTATGTTTTGATATATTTGTTAATTTGGCATAATGATATCATATCTGTATGGTTAGGTGGAAGACCAGCCTTTGGCTGAACCTCGCCTTTTGATTTTTATCAATAAAGGGTTATTATTATTATTATTATTATTATTATTATTATTATTATTATTATTATTTTAGTAAATGACCACGTTTTAAGGTCCCTAGAATCAAATTTTAACATTTTTACGATGATGTCTGTATGTGTGTATGTGTAGGGATTTTGTCTTCGTTTTAACTCAAATACTATCATTCAGAAAATTCTGAAACCTTGTATTCCTATCCTATTCTAATATGAAAAGAAGCCATTAGATTTTGGTGTAAATCGGATAACCGGAAATGGCACTTTACCTGAAGCTCATAATGGTTTTTCTTCAAAAAATACCATTAAATGCCATTTTTTCGCATTTTATGTCTTATAAAAATTAAAGATTATTGAATTTTCTACAGGAATACATTAATACTTTTTCTATATATTTTACAGATAAATTTAAAAATAATTTTTTTTATTAGTCACGAAGCCTAAGATAAACACAATTCCTTTGTTACACAGTTCATATTTCAAATGAATGTAACTGACAGTAAATGTCACTGTCAAAAACTAATCACTTCAAATTAATAACAGTGACATTTTAAAAAGAAAATAGTAAATAAAGCAATAGTTTTTGCAATGGAACAGTTTGCAGCGTTAGTAAATACGTAGGTATGTATTTAAATTAATAAAAATTAAATAGCGGGGAGTTTTGTGTTGGCCACATCAGATTTTTTAAATTTATTTTATTGTTAATATAATATAATATAATACACGGTCGCGTGGCCGTGTGCGTATAGTGTCTGGTAACCAGTCTGATGTCTGATGACCCGGGTTCGATCCCGACCAGTGCAGACTTTTAATCCACACTAACTATATGAGTGCCCGCGAGGTGACGCCTGGTAAGCGCCTACACGGTAAAATATATCATCATTACCGATGTCTACATGAATTGTAGATACTGGCACACCTAGTAATGGGTAATATGCCGTGATAATATATTTATTGTTTATATTATTTGCAGCTTTTTATACCGAGCCGGGAAATGCCCCATTATAGCAAGACTGGAATAAGAAGTCTCGCGAGATGTGTATACTATTTTCATTCACAATCATTGAGATTTAAACAGTATTAGCCATGAAAACATCAAATAAAAATCCCATTTTTTGCTGTTAAGTTAATTTGACATTTGTGTATTTAACAACATTTGATTCAAATTAAAGTTTTGAAGCAGACGTTGAAATACAAAATGCGGTACGCGACAATTGTTGAACGACGGTCAAATCGGCGATTCACAATGGGCGATGATTACTTGAACCTTAAAAAATGCAGACATACAATTGAGCGATTTTTTTTTACTACAAGAAAAATAGCTAAAGTGGCACTTTGACATTTCTAAACATAACTTAACATAATGCAGATGACTACAGTCTACATCTAATATTTTATCTTCCAGATGATCGTCACTCACTTTTTAGCTATTGTCCAGTTGATCATCGCCTAGTTGTCTGTAGTCCAGATGACCGTTGCTTGTGCTACCAGCCATATTGTTCATACTGTAATTACTACTGTAATTCTTTAAAACATTTTATTTAAATTAATTTAATTTTTTTCAGTTTTATTATATAATTTTATAATTAAAAATAAAAGTTCATAGAAAGCATAGCTTATGCTATGTGTCATTAGAACGAGAAAACGTACGTAATATTAATAAAAATAATCGATATGTTATGGTAGTTACTATTTGTATCATAAATTAAATAAATAAATTGAAATTAAAGCAGATGGGCCAACTAATGTAGGTCGGGGCTCGTATGATATAAATTTATTATCATATGTAATATAGCAAGTGATGTGGTTATCATCGATGATATTTTCGAGTGGAACCGAACTGCTTCGGTTTCAAGAACAATATCTTCGATTATTAATCATATCACGAGCTCATATTTAATTTTTTTTAATTTGTTAAAATTAACTGCAAATGTAAAAAATCCTTAGTAACAAATATTAATATTTTGATAATTTCTTTGTTTTTTATCATCGCTGTGATAGACATGTAAATAGGAAGATTCTGAATGCTGATTGGCGGAAAACATGTCACGTGAATAATGAATTATATTCTCAATTATAAAAAGCTAAAATGGAGTCTTAAGGTAAAGTTATAACTAAAGGAAAAACACCTTAACCTTAACAATAATTTTAAAAACTATATACAGTAAAATTTTTGAAAGAAGTCCGATCAAGGCCATCTACGCATGGTATCTATGAATTAAGATTTTGTACTGTCAAATTTAGTAGTGTCTTTTACTTAATTTTTATGTGGGTACATAATATCTTGTGTACCTTCTTTCAAAAATTTTACTGTACGTATTTCGAGAACTATATAGCACAACGTATGTTTATTAATAATCATAAAATTGACAATTCTAATATAAAATTATTGAAACAAGTTGATAATAATAGATATTTAGACGCACATGAGAGTTTGATAATACATAAATATAAAGATTAAGATAAAGATAAAGACTATTGTTAAGGTTAAGGGGTTTTTTCTTTAGTTATAACTTTACCTTAAGACTACATTTTAGTTTTTAATAATTAAGATAACTTCCCGGTCAACGGAGATAAATAACTACTTTAAACTTAAAACTAAGATTAAACTGATAGGTGCGGACATTTTGTTTCTTAAATATTGTAAAATAAATTCTGTTTTTCCAAAATTTATGAAAGTTACAACCTTCAATAATTGCAAAAAAAAAAACATAATAAAAGTCGCTAAAAATAAATGGCTAGAATCCGAAATTAAAAATAATTACGCTAATAGAAGTAACCTAGAAATTAAAACTTATGAATTACATCTTAAAATAACTAAAAGCATAAATAATTTTGAATTTAATGAATGGTCGGTTTTCGAGTACAAAATGTATTAAGTAATTGATCATAAATTTATAAATATAATTGTAATCGAGAACTAAATTTTAGTGAATTAATTTCAAAAAGGTGATGATTCCACTGAGGATAATACGAAACTCACAAGCCTATGGAAGCAAGAACGTAGGAAAACAACAAAAATATTGAAAATTGATTTTGATAGAAAGAAGGATGGAAGTTGAAGTGATTGCATATGAAATGGTGATATGAGAAATAACTAAATATAATATTACTTTATATTCAGTTGTTTTGTTTAAAAAATATTTTTACAAGAAATTTAGTTCAATTATAAATAGAAAAATTGTGCACATTTCGAAACTATAAGTACCCATTCTTTTCTAATAACTCCCATCAGTCCATCACTTTTCTCCCTGCATGATTAACTTTTTATGTCACCTTGTGCTCCTAAAAGTTGTAAATGGGTAGCGGCCCCACGGGACGTCACCGTGGTGTGTGGGGCGCGGGGCAGAGCACTCGCTGCAGGTGTGTTGTGGGCATAGAGTCTTCGTGGGCAGTCTGGACCCGGCTGTGATGCACCATGCCGATAGTTTTCGGTTACATTAACCAAGGAAATGTAGAATAGAGTTAGATGAATGAAGGGTGACACTCCTAGGTGGCCACAGCCGGAAATAAGTGTATAGGAAAAGATAGAAATTTGAATGATCTTGTTTTGAAGCTTACTAAGAAATAAGTAGGTAACAAATTCCGTTTCACTTAGCTATCGAATACGAATAGTTCATAAAATATTATTTTGTAGATCGGACAATTTATATTTCGATAAAGTAGGCCGGATTCAGCACTCTTCACTAGTGTAGTGATCGTTTCTATACAGTGTCCCACACTCTATGTCAGTATAGGGTCTTATGGAGTACCATGTTGGCAAATTTACCTGCTGTTAGTCTACAAGATAGAAAGAGCAAAATATATGCCCAAAAAGAGATGAAATATTCTGTGTAATTCATTGAATGTATTTATGGCTGGTGTACTTTCAGTGTATCTAAACAGCTAAACAGGTGGGTGAAAAGAAAAAATAAATAAATAATAAACTGGTCAGTTTAACAATTTACAAAAAATATAAAATAATACAAACACAAAATATAAGTAGGGTATAAAAACATAACAAGCGTAGGTAAATTAAAATAATTAACATTTAACTCTTCAATTTAAAGTAAATAATATAAAACATTTTTGTACTTAATTGGACATTTTACAATCTTCGTCAACAATATAAATTCCCTATGTTACATATTTACATTCTACGAAAAGATATAGAGCTACATGAAATAATTAAGACTATATTTTCTACAGCGCATTTTTGTAACACTATACTTGCCGATTGGAGCAGATAGATATGATGAATTAAAATCCCTAATTTTTTGTGTTCCTCCTACGATACCTACATTATCTCAATGTTATATTGACGAAGAATAGTTTTTTATGTTTTATGCTATTTATGTCGATATATTATACGATGAACTCATAAAGAGTTAAAATTATTAAGCATTATTTTTTATTTAATTCATATCTTCTTATTTGATAATTTACTAATATTTAGGCTTGATAGAAATACTGCATATATTTTACATAGTTCATAAGCCTTTATTCTTTCTTTATAATCTTCAATTTGAATTTATAATATTTTAATCTCTAATGAATTTGATCGCGATTAGTATGACGGGCGGTTTTAAAATATTGTATTGAAATATTACTTATTACAGGTACAAATAGCTTCAGCATATTTTTTTACACCCCGGTTCCAATGCATCTTTTCGCGCCCCTGTAAATAAAACTATTTAGAACTGCAGATAAATTTCGGGTGATTCCAATAAGCCCTTGGGTAAATAAGAGACCCTCATAAAACTTAAATTGTACAGTGTTAACTAATTTTGGTATAGCAATGAAAATTTATGAATGTTTCAATATTACATTACATTGAAAAATTGGCAACATGGTACAGAAAACCTCCGTAAGAATAACATTGGCTATCTCTGCTACACGGAAGATAGAGTGTGGGACACTGTATAGTAACTATGGAAACAGCGCTTTTTTTTCTTATTTATGTAACAATGCATATGAATGTCTCTCTTTATTTTGCTATTTTAGATAACCTAGGGGTTTCCACTAATTTTCAACTTTTTTATGTGTTATTCTTCATGGAAAGTTATATATATATATATATATATATATATATATATATATATATATATATATATATATATATATATATATTAGAATAACGAAAACATTTTTATTATAACAGGTTTTGGGTAAAAAAATTTTTGAAAACAGTATTTTTCATATCTCGTTTAAACGGCTATTTTTTACCGCCACAATGATTGCGTACGCTCCCGCCGATTTTCTGCTAACGCTCAATAGATGGACGAGATACAAAAGTCTATAAAATATAGAAAATGCTTTACTAATATACGATAAGGTAAACAATAATAATTGTATTTACAATTTTAATTAGTTTAAAATAACTATTCACCTCAAGTACTTTTAAATGTAATTTGATGTGCTGCCATCTATTACTACTAAACTGTAAAACCGTCCCGGGCCTTTACGTCACAAATTTGGCAGCGTTTCAAACATAGTAAAATGTTTTCATGCATTTTAAAAAAAAATGGAAACACATTTAAACATTTAGTTAGTGTTTTCATGAATGTATCGTAAAATATTTTAGTTTACTAGTGTTATTTTTCATTATTCTGATAATGGTGGAAACCCCTATTGTCGTATATATTTTTAACATCATGCTTATGCACCCTTGTTGTTTTACAACAAAGTAATGTCAATATTCTACATAATATTTTATATGAATAAGTACAACTTGTTTCATTGTACATATATAAAGTAACCCCTATGAATAGCCAAAAACAAGAAATAGTATTTTTATACTTTATTGAATTCAGTTAGTATTGCACACTTTGCCGCTAATGTACTTATAAATTTTGTCTTATCGAATTTGGTGGCTAAATGCATAATGCGACAATCACAAATTGATAAAATATCAACTATTTCAGTACATTTTAGTGGCGGCTCGTGGGAATTTATAGTGGTGGGGCAGTACTGGCTAAAACAATTTTTACGCACAACTGCATTAAAATTGTTTATTTACGTCTTAGTTACCAGGGAGGAAAGTTGAACATTACGCCCGCCGGGCTTTTTGCCTGTCATACCGCCCACCGGGCTGTAAAAAAGCCAAAACGCACGGTGTTGATACTAACCTTTATTTAATTATATGAATTTTAGAAGTATTTCTTTAATTATTTACAATATAACGACAAAATAAGGTTAAAGTTATCCTGGCCACAATATTTTTACATAGCAACAAGCTTTGCATGTATCTATTTAAAAAATAATTTAAAAACATTTCATTTGATTACAGTTGTGTGAAAACGTGGCTTCAATTTCGTCCGCAGACGTAAACCTTTTCTTTCGGCCCTCTATACGTAAATAACTATTCCTACCTTTAATGAAATTTAATTATAGTTATTTTTTAATATTAAATGTCCCTAACATGCCAAGAATGCGAACACTTTAAAATGTTCAACACATTTCTCATGTTTTTTTAATTTTTTCATTTAAATGTTTTAAATATGAGACTCCTGTTTTTATCCATAATGACACACCGCTAAACAAAAGACATGGAAAGTAAAAGAAAGCGTTTTTCTCTGTACAAGCAGTTAGCCAAATATTTTTATTATACAGGTGTCTCTTAAATAGGGGGACATGGCTTAACCACAGATTCCTGAGGCTAAAATAAGACGATTCAACTAAACTTGCTTCTACCGGAAAGTGTACCATTTTGCCAGAATTCTGCTAAAAAAAATTAATTTTGCTTATAATAACAGAACGCTTTATACGATTTGGATGAAATTTGGTATGACAGTTCATATGGTTATAAGTCATCTTTTAAGGTGATACTTGTTAATATTAGTGAATCACTAGTGTATGAAACTTAGGTGTCCCAACATTGATTAGACCGTAACAGGATGTATACATTTTCGTACATAACAGTGTGTGGTCTATTTATTGAGGACTAAGAATATTCAAATCAGGTGTAAGACACCCTAAATTTTTAATATCAAGTTTTTCCTGCAGTTCCAGTTGTGAAAATTTTATATTTTGTAAATATTTAACAGAGTTCTTCTCTTCGTTCAATTCTACGATGATTAATGTTAAATGCCAGTATTAAGTAAAAAGAAAAAAACACAATTATTACCTACGACAGCGATAATATTATAACTTGTGTTGTAAAAACTGCACGAGAATGACGCATAACCCCTTCCCCCTCACCCCTACTTTGTCTCACTGGATAGTCCGCTCTATATGAATTGTGACGTTAATATAGTAGTCCGCATATAGTCCAGTCATTTGGTAGAAAAATAAGGGTTTATTCCAAAAAAGGTCGGGTATTTTTGATTTTTGGATATATTGTATATTTAGGGGTCCTAATAAAAAATGCAAGTTTTCCCCCTCGGGGGCCTTCGGGAAGCACCGCCAACTTGAGAAAAAAGGCGCAAAAAAGCGGTTTTTTCTAAATATCTCTTCACTGATTTGCATTAGGCAAAAATAGTTATTATCTAATTTGTTGACTATAAAATTCTCTACAACTTTTATCTAAAACATTTTTTTCTATAATTAATAGATAGCGAGCTACAGTGCTTCAAACAGAGCAAATTTTTTGAAAATTACATGAATGCTTCATTTAAATCATATTTTATTATATTTCTTTTACGTTTTTTTACAAATTACTTTTTGACAATCATTCATTATTATTATTTAACTAATATATATAAATATTAATTATTGTTTATAGTTTTTTTTCATTCTAAAGATTTTTTATAGTCCAGCAAATTTATGATTTTACCTTAAAAGTAATTACAACAAAAGCTTTTTAACGGAATCCAGTCCCAGAAAAGTGCGCTGAATAACATATTAATATTTTCCCGAAATCGGAGCATGGGAACCTCCCGCCA
The DNA here is from genome assembly GCA_943142095.1 of Ophonus ardosiacus. Classification (NCBI taxonomy): domain Eukaryota; kingdom Metazoa; phylum Arthropoda; class Insecta; order Coleoptera; family Carabidae; genus Ophonus; species Ophonus ardosiacus. The sequence goes on along the minus strand of OW964831.1, from coordinate 32,635,534 downwards.
ATTTGGACAATTGGCGGCATATTCAGGTTTATGGCCATTTGCTTAAAACAATTATGAAAATATTTAAATTACTCAAAAAAACAAACAATATTACGTACTTGGTACTTAGTCTAATAGGTTTCACTATTTACAACAGTTTACATTCGACGTGGCATCGAAAGAAGTAAGTTATCGATAACTGTTTTATAAAAATTGTTAACGTTTTCCTGCAATTTTTTAGTTTTTCATCCACCACTCTGATCTTGATAAAGATACGATGATGCGGTTTTAAAATTCAGCATAAAATTCACTTTCGTATCGTGTATTACACTATTTTTGCCGATGAACGATTGGCGAGTTACTGCCAACCAAAACTCATATGAAATCCCTCTAAAATTTTAAACATCTGAAAATCGGCTCTTTTTTCATTTTCTCATTCAAAATTTCAACAGGCTTACAGATAACCAATATGAAGTATTTAATAGGTGTCAAAGTGGTTGATGAAAAATTGAGAAAAGAGCCGATTTTCAGATGTTTAAAATTTTAGAGGAATTTCATGTGAGTTTTAGTTGTTAATAACTCGCCAATTGTTCATCGGCAATAATCGTGTAATACATGGTATTAAAGAGCATTTCATGCTGAATTCAAATTTTAAAACCGCGTCATCATATCTTTAACAAGATCAGAGTGGTGGATGAAAAACTAAAAAATTGCAGGAAAACGTTAACAATTTTTATAAAATAGTTATCGATAACTTACTTCTTTCGATGCCACGTCGACTGCAAACTGTTGTAAATAGTGAAACCTATTAGACTAAGTATCAAGTACGTAATATTGTTTGTTTTTTAAATAATTTAAATATTTTCATAATTGTTTTAAGCAAATGACCATAAACCTGAATAAGCCGCCATTTGTCCAAATTGGCGGGAGGTTCCCATGCTCTGATTTCGGGAAAATATTGATATGTTATTCAGCGCACTTTTCTGGGACTGGATTCCGTTAAAAAGCTTTTGTTGTAATTACTTTAAGGTAAAATCATAAATTTGCTGGACTATAAAAAATCTTTAGAATGAAAAAAAAACTATAAACAATTATTAATATTTATATATATTAGTTAAATAATAATAATTAATGATTGTCAAAAAGTAATTTGTAAAAAAACGCAAAAAAAATATAATAAAATATGATTTAAATGAAGCATTCATGTAATTTTCAAAAAATTTGCTTTGTTTGAAGCACTGTAGCTCGCTATCTATTAATTATAGAAAAAAATGTTTTAGATAAAAGTTGTAGAGAATTTTATAGTCAACAAATTAGATACTAACTATTTTTGCCTAATGTAAATCAGTGAAGAGATATTTAGAAAAACCGCTTTTTTGCGCCTTTTTTCTCAAGTTGGCGGTGCTTCCCGAAGGCCCCCGAGGGGGAAAACTTGCATTTTTTGTTGAGACTTCTAAATATATAACATATCCAAAAATCAAAAATACCCGACCTTTTGCAGGGTAAATCTACCTAATGACTGGACTAATAACCGACTATTGAAAAATACAATTATTTAAAAATGAATTACTATCAAGCAGTATTTTACTGCAAAACAGAAAATAATTGTTTTTTTATATATGTATATAAATTTAAGAGCAATGAAACATTCATTTTTTATTGGATGGGCTGCAGCCCTTAGGGACGAGCCGCCCCTGGTACATTTAGATATAAGATGTCCAATTCTTCTCGAATTAGTTACTAAAACCAAAATAACTTTGTTGACACATTTCACATAAAAATTAATTTTATGTAAAATTTAACTGAGGATAAACATATTAGTTCATTTGAGAAAAACTGACGTACGTAGACGAGCTTTATTTCAAATTTTACAATTAAACAAGAAACTTCTTACTACTACGTAACGTACGTCATTTTTTGTTCTTTCTAAAGACAATAACATTTTGAAATTTAGTAATACAGATATGGAAATATGCAGAATTCAAACTATTTAAAACAGTTCACAACTACTCAAAAATGATTTTCTGGTATTTACTTATTAACATGAGCAAAAATATTGATACTGTAGATATAGTACACCAATAACTTAAACCGACATAAAATTCAAGAATACTTTAAATACTTAGATAAAACATGAAATTTTCAAAGATTTTTTGACAACTATAACGTGTCTGTGTATTCATTTGTATTATTCTCAAGAACTTAAATAAAATCTCTTTAGTCGGAACTCATATGTACGTACTATTTTAAAGGTATGTATTGAAATTCTTGTTGAGTACAAAAACAGTTACAAAAATTTGATTGTATACCTTTAATGTCTATACTTTATTGTGAAAATAGTCTAAAATAAGCATGTTAAAACTTAGCGGTTTAGTGTATAAAATTAGCTAAACATATGCAAACCAGAAGCCTAACCATAATGAGCAAGTAGTAATTATAATTCATAGCAGAAACCGCAAGCAACCCCGAGTAATTCGCTAACATTTACATCCACATGTGCCAGTGTTAGGTTAGGAGCCTGGCATTGTGTTTGTTCGGCAGTTCCAAAATGACGTTTAATTACAATTCAACCCTTTCTTAACAGTTACCTTGGTTCCCAGAACACCTGTGCCCTGAAAGGGTTAAGAATACAAATTATACACCACGAACGCTCAAGTACTGCCGTATGGCACTGTGTAAACGTAATAATTTCTTTCAAAACGACCGCTTTTTTTCTTATAAGTATATTTACTAACTACTATAATTTTGTTCTTGTGAATGTTGAACGTAAACGTTAGGGACAGCATGTTACTTTACTAACCGAAATGAAATCTTACTTTTTGCTCGATGCATTTACGAACTTTAATAAATAGTTACGATCATTGAGAATTAGAAAAAGTATGTCCCTTACATATAGTTAAAAGGTGTAGTAAGTATTTAATTTTTTTTTAAATACATAATCATATAGTATTATCTTCAAAAAATAGAAGACAAAATTATTTGAATATAAAAACTTATAAACAGAATACTTAGAGTATATACATCCAAAAAAAAAACTTTGAATTTATAAACAATTATTAAAATTATTATCTACTAACTTATTAAGAAATGAAAAGTCTTGGATTCTTTCAGACATTCCGCAATTCCGGCATGTGTTATTTTTATAAAAAGTAAATTAGGATAATTTCTTTTAATTCAATTTTTCAATTTCAATAGTATTCGTCCAACAACGATAGGAATGGAAATTTCCAAAGGTGACTAAAGTACGCCCCGTTCTGTCATATTTTGTGCCAAATTACAATGTAACAGGATGGTAGTATAAGACTAGTTGCCGAAAGCTTGCAAATTCCGGGGGATTTCTTTCCGATCCTGCGGTAGGCAATTGTGAAAACATCGATAATACTGACAAATTTCAACCAAGACCAACCAATAAAATCTGGCATTTAAACGTGTACATTATTTCAAATAAATTATTGTACAAGCTGTTACGTAAGTAAGCGTACAAAACTTAACCTATGATAGAATTAAGCCCATAGATAGTAAAAATAATCTGTTTTACATACATTCTACATGAATTGGAGCACTGGAGGAACTTAATACTGACCAAGTACGTCATAATTCAAAATTTTGTAAAAAAAAATCAATGTATTCTCTGAAAAAAAAAAAACGTTGATTGTCAAAACTAATGTGAAACGCTTTTTGCATTGGCGTACAATTCATGTTCGGTTTATTGAATATTAAAATTCTACTTACCTTAATGATAAACATGTAGTTTTTCATTGTGAAAGTCTCAAATACCTATTATCTGCAGCGACACCAATGATCTGTTTTGACTATCAACATTTTTTTCCAGAGAACACATTGATTTTTACTTTTTTACAAAATTTTGAACCATGGCGTAATTAGTCAGTTTTAAGGGCCTCCAGTTCTTACCATCGGTTAAGCGTTGTACGCTTTCTTACTTAACACCCTATATACATAGGATTGCCGTCAAAAATTTGATTTGTATATTTTTGTTTAAACCTAGTTTAAAATTTAAGCTAAGTATATTATTACAATAACTTATGATAAACTGTAGCTCTCTTACAAGGAGGATATCCGGAAGAGCCATTTCCAAGAGATAGCAGCACAAAAAAAAAATTATAAAGAAAACATTGAATTTTACGCTAGTGGTCGTTGTTGTTTGATGCTTTATTTTGGGAAGCATTTTATTTTTTATTAAATTCGTAGACCGGTAGTATTTACTCAAAATTTTAGTTACCATGACTACCATTTAGAATTACATTGAGGTGATTAAAAAACAAGTGAATATGTTACTTTAGTCAACGTTTAATCACCCCTGTTTAAGAGTAAATACTACCGGCCATAATGTTTATTGCAATGACAGATGTTTGTATATACAGTGCAACCTCGTTAATCCGGACTAATAAAAACACACCCAATCCGGAATAACGAAATATCCGGATTACCGCGATTTTTCTTGTATTGATACAAAATTCAGTTAAGTGAGCAGTTTGTAATGCTTTATTTAAATACATATATAAATCCTGGCCCAGAATCACAGTTGGAAATAAATCTGCATAGATAAAAAGTATATAAACATGTGGCACAATTAGAAAATTATCAATTACTCTTGAATATGTTGTTTTTGTCCGAAACCCACTTCATATCGTGCCACTAATTGTTTATTCGACACTCCATTTTTTAATTGTTCAAGAATCTCATTTTTTGTTTGTAAAGGCAACTTAATGTGTTTTCGCGGACCCATAGTGCAATAATCAGGAACACTTCAACTACTAATAGTACGTGAGTAGGGTGGTCTGCTGCAGCCAACTGCCTATCAGGTAATGTCTGGTGACGTTTCAAACGAATTTACAACATAGGTACGCATCCGTATTACCGAATCTGTCCGGAATCCGGACTACAGAGTACATAGTACAAGTAAACAGGACTCCGAACTACCAAAGAATCCGAATTACAAAGATCCGGATTATTGAGGCTGTACTGTATTTATTTAAATGGTGCTGTGCAGACTATGGTCGAAGGGAAAGCTGTATATGAAGGAGATACAAATTTCAAGAAACATATTATTTTGTGCGGATATAAAGTAGATAAAAATAATAATATAGAAATAAATGGACTACGAGTACAAACATCGAACAAAGGCCATTAAGTTTTGTCACCTGCAACGTAAAAAGAAGCAGCAAATTAATTTTACCTCACCTGAAAGTGATGTTAAAGAAATAAACAATTTTGTTTCGAATTATCCTAATAACAATAACCCTTTTATTTTATTTAAAAATTAAAATGTTTGAATTTCATACAAACAATAAAAGTAAAGGAATGTAGTCTTGATAAATCATTGGAATAAATGTGTAATTGAAGTATGATGTGTTTAATTACTATTAGTATCAGTAATATTATTATAATTGTGCGGTGGGAAGCAATTTCAAAATAACAATTGCTTTTTCAGAATTCATTACAGTGGCCCGGTTTGTCCATCTCTGATAAAATGCTAGTTAATAATTTAACTACCAGATAAAATGAAAATATCGTATCAATATTAGAGCGTAAATTGACAAAATTATACACATGTCATTTATATGATGCGATATTTTTCTTATATCTAGCAATTAAGTCAAATGACATTTTATCCACAAATTGAAAAACCGGGCCTGTGTCAAATTTCCCATGTCGTAATTTTTGGCTTGGAATAGCATATTTTTAAATATATATTTTTTTAATGACTGCAGAAACAATCTGATAATGTTCTTAACGAAAAATTTTTATAAATATTTTCATGGAATAAAATTGCTAGGCAAAAAATGTTGTGACCAAACATTCTTAAATCGTAAAGCCTCATTCACAGCTCCGTAAATAAAAATAAAATTATTCATAAAAATAAAAATAACGATATAAACAATAGATTCTTATGAAAGTGTTCACAGCTTTCAAAAATAAAATTAAACATAAGACATAAATCCAAGGATTTGCAAATGTTAAATATTTTACACAAAATAAGCACATACATAACAACTGTCATTTTAAATGTCAATTTACGATTTGGCAAAAGGATTTCAATTTAAATATAATTTTTAAAAGCTGTCTTAAAACAAAGGTTCGCATATATGATTGCGTACAGGACTTTAATGCCGGGTTCTCCACAGCAACTTAAGTTGTTGATTATTAAAGTGTTACTTAATTTTAAGTAGGCCTTATATCCCAATTGCGTTGCATCAGCAAATTTAAATGCGAACGTAACTTATGTCACAAATTACATTGGCAACAGTGTAATGCTGCTCTATGATTGGCTAATTTGAAATTTAGCTATTCAAAATAAAATACCGGCTGTCAAACGTCAAAGCTGTCATTGTGTTTATCAGGGTTTATGTTTGTATTCATTCAACAATATTCGATATGAATTTACAGGATTTCCCTAATTTTGACGACGTTAACGTCGTGGATACTGTGAAAGAAGTCGATATTGTCGAAAACGGTGGAGCTCCGCGACAAATAAGTAACAAAATTGATATGTTCCAAATATATTATATTATTTATTTTTAATATTTTTATGTGCACCGCCGCCAGTCCTACAAACAGAAGCCTTTTTCTTTGATGTTGTCTTACTTGCATCAATCTTCATATTTGCCCACATTTAATTGCCAATGCTGCGGCAATTAATTTCCAGGTGTTATCTTTTTGAATATTGAACATGGACACCGCAATGATTTTTTTATTTTCAATATTCTCTTTAAATCTTTATTTCTAAAATTTCACCGAGCAATTTTCTTCTTCTTTGCTATAATTTATTCGTTTCTTCTTAATATCATTTAATTTTCAGGCCGCAACATCCCAAAACGAAATAAATTTACCGCGACTTACCGATATGTCAACCGACATATGACACATAACCACGTAAGTCATCGTTTTTTCGATTTACATTTAACTGTTACTTACGTCTCATATTTTGACATTTTTGCGTGGTGCAACGGTTTAAGGTGAAACTTAGGAATAAGCAACGACTTAAATCTTAAGTTGCTCTGGAGAAACCGGACATAAAAGGTATGAAGTTGTTATTATTGCTTTTTAATTATGAATATATTAAATGACAGTTGATGTTTTATGTTCGATGCTGTGAACACCAACCATAATGTCCTATTTTTAATTTTATTTATTTCTTAATTTCGTAGCTGTGAATGAGCCTTAATAAGTTCGTCACGATTTTTTAAGCGATTTTCCATTTATTTTTTAATACTTCTTTTTGGGGATATGTCTTTATTTGCATAATTATTGCATCGTTTTGCTGATCATTTTCGGTTTTAGTTTACAATAACCATATATGACAGCACAATGTTTTCTCTACGACCTATATGTTTTATTTTGCCTCCAGATGACAGTTCTTGCCAATAGGCTTGCAAGTTTTAAGCAGAAGTAACGAGAATTTTTGACTTTCGCTCGTTATTTATTTTTAATTGAGCTCATTTATTTTTGTCCCCTTGATGATGTGTATGTTATGTTTGTACGTAGTTTACGGTTTATGTTTAACATATATTACATATTGATGAAGCATTTTTATACGCTTGTCAATTTTTTATGTTTAAAAATAATGGAACAAATAATTTTGCTTTCAGTGTTGTGTTAATTTAGTATAAAGTGCAGTGAAATATTGGCGTAGGCTTTCGGCGAAGAAACTATGTACTATGTCGAAACCAAGAGTTATGAATGGTACAAACGGTTTCAGGAGTGCCGTGAAGACGTGGAAAAAGTAAAGAAACCGTGCGTCCTGGAATTGTAACAACTCATGAAAATGTGGAAAAAATTTAATATTGGTTAAAAATCACTGAGTATCTACTTTTTGAAACAAATTAAAATTGTCATTATTTTTTGGAAAACTCTTATGCTTGTCATATTCGCAAAATGTAACACATTCGAGCACTCTTATGAAGTATAAAGTTACATTAACACGTTGGCTACCATGCTTCTCATATATGAGCCATCCAGTTTGCTGTTGTAGATCACTAGCCATCCACTAGCTCATATATGAGCATGACCAACTTCAAATTGAGCTACGCTTATTATGGCCGTCTCAAATTGCTCAAACCAAAATTACAGATCGCCACGGCACGGACTAACAATGTACTATTTAGAAAAATAATCTGTTAAAATAAATATTGAATTTTAATATTTAAATTTTGAAGGAATACCGACACTATCCTCCTAATTGAAATAAAAAATCACTAGATGTCGCCACTATCCGTACCAAATCTGTAAAAAGATTTATAAAAATTGCTTCGCGATCGAGCTTTTGGCCATACATAGCATATAAGATACAAAGGAGTTTTCTTGCAAATTATGAATCTACGACAAGTGCGCCACTTTTCGATTATACTGCAAAAGTCATCTTTACATTTTCCGATTACAAAATACACACTACCAACTTGTGTTGTTATTTAAACTTTTCTTGTATTGAAAGGTGATCCATTGAACTGAATTATGGTTGTAAAAGGAGGGTTGAAAATTATTGACGTTTATTTCAGTTTTATAAAGTGAATGTTTTAATTATAGATCTATGGTTAAAATTTATATTAAAAGACACATTTATTAAATATGTGTTTTAAAAAACAATAATAATAATAATAATATATCATCATGGCATATTACCCATTTCTGGGTGTGCCAGTATCTACAACACATGTAGACATCGGTAATGATGACGATATATTTTACAGTGTGGGCGCTTATCAGGCGTCACCTCACGGGCTGGCGTGGAGAGTGCACCACAGGGGTCACAAAAAAACATTGTAATTGTAATAAATTTAGTCTGAAAAATAAAAACTTAAGAATCTCGCACTACAGTTCAGTTTGAATGGTCACGCTTACGGCCTATGAAATAAATATAAATTGTACAAATTTAATACATATAATACGTATACGTCAACAATATTGTCACTAATAATAATTCGATATTACGAACATTTATAATACTTGCAATATAGACTAAAGCCCGTTTGACACGATCATAATTTGTAAGGAAATATTTGATGGAATGAACATCGTATTTATTTGTTTCCAAATGGAATCAATTTGTTACAAAATTTATAAATTTATGACGAAGTTTTTTAATAATTTTGATAAAAATTTATTACCGTGTCAGACATACTTTATAGTTTATACCATATTACAGTTTAAATTTGACACATAATTAATATAGGTAAACAATGCAAAAATCAAACCCAGATTGCCTGTGATAAGGACATATCCAAAAAACTGGAAACGTATATATATATATATATATATATATATATATATATATATATATATATATATATATATATACTAGTAAAAATATTGTTCGTAGGGTAATCGCTCAATAGCAGTTGTAGACACGTGTTTCGCTCTTATTAGAGCTCATCAGTACAGCATACCTAGTTAACAGATGAGCTCTAATAAGAGCGAAACACGTATCTACAGCTGCTATTGAGCGATTACCCTACGAACAACATTTGTACTAGTTTTTATAACTTTACGCTGGCGATATATACAGGGTGTTCATTTTAAATGTGCCACCATTGCTATCTCGAGAACTATAAGAGCTACAAAAACGGTTAAATGGGCAAACAATTTCTATTATACAAGACAAATTTAGAGAACAGAAAAAAAAAATTTTCGACCAGTGGTTCTCAAAATACTGGACTCAACTTTTTTATTTTAAATGTGAACATATTTTTTTTATTTGCTTATTCGATAGAGAATTTAATTCTGAATTCAATGATATAATATTATTATATCCTCACATAACGATTTTTTTGAGTAAAATAGATATAAAATTTTAAATTAATTTGATTAAAATATGATATTACTAAGAGTGCCATGAATGGAAAAACCGAATACAAGTAATTTTTTAACCTGGAATTAGAGTGCTCTGAATGAAATAAGTGAATATTTTGTTTTGTTAAGTGATCATAACTGTCAAGTGAAGTTCAAAATCATTTAATTTAATTTTAAAAATGTATAATTTTACTCACATTGAATAAGTTGAGATGTTTGAAACATACATTTTACCAAGAAAAAATTCGCGGGCTGCAGTTAATATGTATAGGGAACGATATCCTGAAAGAGTAGTACCGTCGCGGAAATATTTCTGAAAACTTGACCTAATATTACGTGGTAATACTACTGCATTTATACATAAACCCAGAAGACCGGTGGATGAAAACAATGAAATAAATGTTTTGGCATATTTTGAAGCCAATCCAAGAGCTTCTGTACGAATGGCCTCTGATGAATGCAGATTAAGTGTAGGGACGGCGCATAAAATTTTAAAACGACACAAGTATAAGCCATACAAATTCCATAAAGTTCAACACTTGCAATCTGGTGATTATGACCGCAGACTTGAATTTTGCCATTTAATCATTAATAAAGGAATTGATATTTTAAAATGTGTTATTTGGACGGATGAAGCAAATTTTTCCAATAATGGAATGTTTAATGTAAAAAATAAACATTATTGGAGTTCCGAGAATCCTATTATGGTACGTGAAAGAAGTTTTCAAAGAAAATTTAATATAAATGTATGGTGTGCAATTTTGCACGATACAGTGTTTCTTCACATGTATGAAGGTACTCTAACTGGAGATCGTTACTTAGAATTTTTAAGAAACAAACTTGATGATATATTGGATGATCTGCCATTAAATGTCGTTAGAAATCTACACTTTCAACAGGATGGAGCACCAGCCCATAATTCTCGTCAAGTAACCGCGTACCTGAATGAAACATTTCCAAATCAATGGATTGGTACCAAAGGACCCATTGCATGGCCGGCAAGATCACCCGATTTAAACCCTTTAGACTTTTTCTTATGGGGTTATTTAAAAGATAAAGTCTACGATACTGTGCATCAGAATCTACAACAATTAAAAAACAGCATTGAAAATATTTTGAACAATATTTACGGAAGAAAATTAAGATTAGTTAGTTCATAGAGTACAGTTATGTATAAATGAAAATGGAGGCAATTTTGAACAGTACTTATAAATTTATAGGAGTTTATTTTATTTTTGTAAATATTTCTTCATTATAATTAAATATTAAAATAAAAATTATAACAGTTTTTTTCATTCATTATACTTTTATTCACTTTTTTCTATCAATGCACTCTAATTATGCGTAAAAAACACATGTACATATTCAGTTTTTCCATTCATTGCACTCTTAGTAATATCATATTTTAATCAAATTAATTTAAAACTTTATATCTATTTTACTCAAAAAAATCGTTATGTAAGGATATGATAAAATTATATCATTGAATTCAGAATTAAATTCTGTATCGAATAAGCAAATAAAAAATATATATTCACATTTAAAATAAAAAAGTTGAGTCCCGTATTTTTAGAACCACTGGTCGAAAAAAAAATTTTTTCTGTTCCCTAAATTTGTCTTGTATAATAGAAATTGTTGCCCATTTACCCGTTTTTGTAGCTCTTATAGTTCTCGAGATAGCAATGGTGGCCCATTTAAAATGAACACCCCGTATATATATATATATATATATATATATATATATATATATATATATATATATATATGTACGCATTATGATTGCACTTTGCACGCGCCTTTATCATCATGTTCCCAACTTAGATCAAGTAATACTTCAAAAAATTATCTTTTAATATTCAAAAAATGTACACGTGTATATGAAAATCAGAACTGTAAAATTAATGAATATCTTTTCGTCATGTATAAAATGCGGATCTGTGTCATACCAATGAAATAAACGTATGAAATTTAATTTAAAACGTAATTTGATGAACCGGTTGGTAACTCTTAGAACATTTAATTAAGTATGAACCGTGTTAAAATCAAATTTAACAGAATTAAGTAGGCATTTGAAGTTGTGGAAGTTCTTGGGAAAAATTAATATAAATTTCATTTTCTTTCAGATTACAGTGGAAAAACTCCGCCTTCACGCATATTAGTTCATCAAACAGCCCAACTGAAATCTTCAAAGAAACGAAAATTTTCATCCGTGCGCTCTGCTGGGCTGAGAAAAAGGGCGGCTCGCAAAGTTTCGGCATCGCAGCCTGCCATGACATTAAAACAAAAACCGGCCAAGATGGATTCCGCACTTCTCAAATGCAAATGAGCTGTGAAAGATCGAGCAGCTTAGAGATCGTGTCGACCAAGTAAGTTCTCGTACTTTTCTCAACAAAACAAGTGCAGAACTCGCCTGACGCACTCCACCACCTAGCGGTGGAACGGATAATTATAAGGGTGCTGCTAATAGCTAATGTAATTAGTGATGCGCTTTATTAATTGAGGAAAAATTCCTCCAGGTGGCTTCTGTGTCGAGGAAATATATGGCCTGGAATAAATTTGTCTGTTGAATTACTCCCGAAAAACTTAAGGACTCCTACGCTTGCCATTACATTCTCTTTCATTTTTAACTGGCGATTTTCACTCAAGATTAAGATATTTATTACTTGTAGAAATGTGTAAATATACTGAATGTTTCTAGTCGTAAATTACACCTGAATAGTGATATAAATATCGTTTTACAAGAGAAGGTAGTTATGTCATCACGTTAAAAATAATTAGTTTTTTTTTTTAGAAAATTTGTAACTAAGTCATTACTTTTGTGAGGTTTAGAAAGTACAGTGATATTTTTCAAACAATAAATAATACTCTATTAATTGCAAATGTCATTTTGTTTGATATCACATTTACTTTAAAATTACCATGTTACTTTTTGTTACTTTCTCATTTTATGTAATGATTATATTAAAATAATAAATGAAATATTTAAATTGCAAAGGATCTAAGTGCCAAAATATTATACAGATAAAATTTGTACATGAAGTTTTATTGTACAAACCAATGTTAATTGCCATAAAATTTTAGAAGTGGTTGATACATTATGCCAAAAGTGAACTAGTTTCACCAAAGTACAAAATATAGTACTAGTAAAAAAGAATACAAGTACTAAAATATTCATTCACATAGTTCAGCGAATCATACCTATTAAGTATCAAACATGTACATGCATTAGATTATTAGTAAAAAAAATCTGTTGTGGCCAGCACAAAACCTTCCGTCAATTCGATGTATTTTGTACATATCCCATACCAAAAGTTCCTTCAAAAAGATACTGTATATCCTGTAAAATTTTAACACCAACACACTATTTTTTACAAATTCCATACCGAAAGTTCCTTTCCCTATTTTATTAGGGGTCGCTGTTTCTTACTCTTCTCTTTTACTCATTCCTGTCCAACTCATCTTCTTCGCATAATTCTTCCTCTCTTATATCTACACAGTCCTTCTATTTCTCTTTGGCCTTTCTTGTACTTCTGGCATTGAAAATTCCAATCTTGAGGCGAGTCTGCAACTGCAAGTCACTTGTGAGGGACACTCTATCACATTCACATATAACTTTCTGACCCTATACTTTCAACTTTGGTGTTGCATTTGACACTGGCATATGCCAATTAAAAATTTTTGAATTATCTGCTGTTTCCATAATTTTAGCAAAGCTGACTAATTTTTGAAAGTTAATCTCTCTTAATGTCTGTATAACTCTATATGTATTGAATCTGAAAGAAAATGTATAATCAAACCGTATAGAGAATAAGATATTCTTTCATATTGATAATCACAAAATGTCGAAAAATGATATTTAACTGCGTTTTTTCAAGAAAAACTGTTAAAAACTTCAAATAAGGGTACTTCCGGTAGACCAATTATAACCAAAATCTAATCAGCTCTTCACATGGGTGTGAAGAACAGGAATACGAAAGAATTATAATTTTTAGAATTGTAGTATTGGAGTTATCGTCGGAGAAAAATTTGTCACACACGGACACACACACGGACACACACACACACACACATACAGACATCATCTTAAAAATAGCAAATACGTATTCTAGGGACCCTAAAACGTGCTTATTCACTAAAAACTCACCAACGAATTTTTTGACCAAAGACAATACCTTCCTTACCTAAAGGTGACGGAAGGAAAAAGATACCGTCTTCTGTCTTTGTTATCTTTTCTAGTAGAATGCCTTTTCCAAACCTTTAATAGTTATTTGCAAATTATGTGAGTCAAAAATATCACATTTTCATAACGTATTATGTATAAAATTTCGCAAAAATAATTTAAAATTTTAGGTTTTTCTACGACGCTCAAAATACATATTTTATAATAAATTTAACAAAGCATTGCTGCAAAAATAATTGCATTTATTTTTTTTAATTTAATGTTTCTACCAGTGCATGCCTATTATCATTGAAAATGAGTTCTGATTGTGTTCTAAAATCGATATAGAGATCCTCCTTCTGATATATTGGAATTCGATGTGAGTCAGAGTCAGTAATTCATAAATTGATATTAAAGAAATCATTATTGATATACATATTCTTTTATTATCAGTTGTCAGTTGTGTAATATTCTTTTTTTACAATTATTATACTAATACAGTGTATCCCCGGATGGACCTAACTATACTTGTAAACTTCCTTATTTTGTATTTTAGGAAGAATAGTCATTCTTCATAAAAAGTTTTGCTTCATCTAGAAAGTCCGCAACCATATCAAAATTTCGAAATAGCATGCAGGGTGGTTAGAAAACGAGACAGCAAAATTTATAGTAGCATAAATTTTGCCAACGTGGTTATCGCTGGTATCTAATGTAAACAAATGCAACTGAGAATTTACTCAAATAATTGATTTTGGTCCTATTAGATGGCCTCCTCGCACTCCAATCATCACTCCATTAGACTTTTTTATGGGGATATCTTAAGCAGAAAGTTTACGCGTATGATTTGCAGGATAATGAAAATATTTTAAGACGGGAAATTACAGTGTTCGAAAAGTTTAGAGCAGTCGTTGAAAAATGTGTAACACTAGGAGGGCAATATGTAGAATAAGTTTTCTTAGTTTTTGTGTATTGTAAAAATTGTGTAATAAATTGTAACCAACCTGTATGTTATTTCGAAATTTTGGTAGTGGCTGCGGACTTGCTAGATGAAGTAAAACTTTTTATGAAGAATGACTGTTCTTGCTAAAATGCAAAATAGTTTACATGTATAATTAGGTCAATCCGGGGACACACTATACAGGGTGTCCCATTTAAGGTACGAATACATTGGTATCTCGAGAACCGTAAGACCTACGAGGTTGGTTAAATTAGACAAAAGTTGCCCCATTAGGAGGCTATTTTAATGGTGTTTTGTTATTTGCGAAAAAATGCATAGGTCACTAGATACAGGTGAAAATGTAAATTTAGCGATTTTCTTTTTTTGCTTATAACTTTGTTATATGAAATAATACGAGATTCTGGTTTGCACTTTCTTAAGGCACTTTTGTATGGTGAATTTGCAGAAGTACTCAAATTTTTTTTATATCTAACCATTTATGAGTTACTGATAGCAACTTTTATTTTTCATATGGAGGTCATATTAAGCTATGGCATTTTTAAATAGAGATTTTTTTTAGCTTTACAATGATATAAAACAATAATAATTTATTTTTATAATTAAAAGAAAAATTAACAAAAATTGTTATTTATACTAAAATTAAATTGAAAAAAGTAAATCGAAAGCTGCTATGGAAACAACGAACAACGAAAAAGTGCAACAATTGAATTTCTGAATTTTACTTGACAATAGTAGATTATTACGAGTAATAAACGAACTTTGACAACGAATGTAACAACTCAACATATCATATTTTTCCCAACGAGAAAACTTCATTTTTATTACTCGTAATAATCTTCTATTGTCAAGTAAAATTCCGAAATTCAATTGTTGCACTTTTTTGTTGTTTGTTGTTTCCATAGCAGTCTTCGATTTACTTTTTTCAGTTTAATTTTGGTATAAATAACAATTTTTATTAATTTTTCTGTTAATTATAAAAATAAATTATTATTGTTTTATATCATTGTAAAGCTAAAAAAAAAACTGTATTTAAAAATGCCATAGCTTAATATGACCTCCATATGAAAAATAAAAGTTGCTATCAGTAACTCGTAAATGGTTAGATATAAAAAAAATTTGAGTACTTCTGCAAATTCACCATACAAAAGTGCCTTAAGAAAGTGCAAACCAGAATCTCGTATTATTTCATATAACAAAGTTATAAGCAAAAAAAGAAAATCGCTAAATTTACATTTTCACCTGTATCTAGTGACCTATGCATTTTTTCGCAAATAACAAAACACCATTAAAATAGCCTCCTAATGGGGCAACTTTTGTCTAATTTAACCAACCTCGTAGCTCTTACGGTTCTCGAGATACCAATGTATTCGTACCTTAAATGGGACACCCTGTATATCTATTCCTAACCTTCTAAGGTTTGGAAATACGTCATTCCTAATTGCAATGACAATCTCTTGGGCGGGTAATGACCAAACACGCTTCCATCTCATGGGTGGTAAATATTTATGTAGGGTTTCCTAGCAACATTGCTATACATCCCTTTAACAAAGCAGGATAAACAAATTTTAACAGAACTGTGAAAAATATTAGTAAAATTATAAGTTATAACTCAATTATTTATTTTGAAAATTAATGATTTAAACAGAAGATGATCGTGAATAAAATAGTATACATACCTCGGTGGGAGTTTCATTACAGCTTCGCGTTGTATCTGACCTCGAGGTTTCATCTCTCGGTAATCTACACAAACTCTCAGCTGTAATATAACATCTCCCACCTCGGATGTAATAAACTATTACAAATTCATTTCGTAACAATACCAATTGTATGAAAAGTCATAAAGTTAGGTAAAATTCAAATTTTAAAAAATATAAAAATTTGTTGTGGCTTTCGGCGTGGCCAGCGCAACATCTCTTTCCAACAGATCTTTTTATTTTAAAGAGATAGAAAATGCGCAATGGGAACATATGAACACACTGAACTGCACTGTAACTCAACTGGCGCGAATCACGGTTACTTGCTTGTCATATAAGATCCAAAATTCAGACATAAAATGTGAGAAAAGTCTTAACAACTTTAAAAAAACTTCTCGAAAGAAGTTACAAAATAGGAATAACGATGGGAACCCGGGTACTCGAAACCTACCCGATAATAATGTACCCGGGTATAAAATTTCTTACCCGATTACCCGAAAAATACCCACTGCCCGTTAATTACCCGATACCCTTTAATTACCCGAACGGTTTTCAGCTGCCGGAAAAATTGTATCTAAAAGAAGAGTTTTTCACTACCATACCATAATTAATATAATTTATGTTGTTTTTTATAGAGATACAGTATGTATATTATTTATTTTATTACTTTTTAATTAATAAATATATGTAAACAATAATAATGAATTTTATTAAAAAGTAAACAGCTAATATAAGGGTAACTGGTAATTAAAGGGTATCGGGTAATTAACGGGTAAAGGGTACTATCCGGGTAGTTGTTTCGGGTACTCGGGTACCAAAATTATGGGAATTCGTCATTCCTATTACAAAACCCTTTAATGAAACGAAAATGTCTAACGATGCAAATTTTTACCGAGAATATAGGTATTTTGTGACTGCAATATTTTTGACATTTCGTCTAATAGCCCAGCTAGCAGAGATAGAAAGATATAGCTATTAAATTGAAAAGGTCTGTTCCATTTAATATTTCTTGTGAAGGGATATGTTTATAATTCTATTAAGAAACAAGCTTTTCAAACATCATTTGATTACAGAAAGTGAATAATTGCATTGCAGACCTGTATTATAGTAATGGTCTACAAAGTAGACTTTGCAAACCAGACATTCAAAATTTCGCTTTCATAAATGTGGTGTTATATGTAAATGGAACATTACAAAATGTTTATTAATAACACCATTTAAAAACCATTAAATGTTTGTGATCGTAGAAAATATGTTATATAGCTCTGGTTGAAAATATCTTTGCAGACCTTAACTAGTTGCAGCCCTCGCTACTCTCAGGTAGCAATCTCTATATAACGCCAACTATGTTTCAAATAATGATATTCCTATTTATGTAGCCTTTTTGTCATTGGTTGGATATTCGATCTTATTTTTTTATAAAATGTACATCTGGCTAAGTAATCGTAAAGTTTGTTGTACTGGAATGTGATGATCTGGCCAGTTGCTAATTTGTTAGTCGCATAAGCATAAGTCCATACTCGTTGCTAATTTAATACTTATTGGCATGCATTCTACATCTTATAAATTACTGCACAGTTTTTACAAATTTCTTCAGATTTTGCCTGCATTTGACAATCCGGCCAATGTCAAACTTGAATATTATTCCCAACTTTTACGGAGCACAAAATATGACACATTAGTTTATTAATATACAAATTATTATTTTCTGTAAATATTCAAATATCGTACTATAAGACGCACCGAGTAATGACATCTCAAATTTATGAGACAATTTTAATAATAAATTCACATACTTTCGGACCGTATGCCGCACACCAATTTTAAGTAGATGTTTCTACGTTGAAAAAGTGCGTTTTATAGTCCAAAAAATACGATACTATAAGTACTTAAGTTGAAATTATAACTTCATATACGAAGAAAATTAAATAAACTAGCTGTACTATACAGGTGTCTCTAAAATAGGGAGCATGGCTTAACCACAGATTCCTAAGGCTAAAATAAGACGATTTAACCAAACTTGCTTCTACCGGAAAGTGTACCATTTAGCCAGTATTCTGCATCAAAGTTCTTCAAAAAAAAATAATTTTGCTTATAACAGGACGCTTTATTCGATTTGGATTAAATTTGGTATGACAATTTATATGGTTATAAGTCATCTTTTAAGATGATACTTACTATTATTAGTGAACCACTAGTGTATGAAACTTAGGTGTCCCAACATTAATTAGACCGTAATTTTTTAATGGCCACGTCGATAACGTGAAATTATTTTTTTTCATAAAGATACATTCAATAGTAAACTTTTCTCTCTCTGTGTAATTTGTGATATCTGTTACGGTTCACACAGATAATATTAAAACCTGAGTGACTGCACCGTGATTTTTTTTTAAATAAATTTAATCTAGCAATTTATAATGACAGTAACAATTGTTTATGGGTTGTCAAACATTTTCTTCTCAATATTCTAAAATTAGTAATGTCGGCCATTTTCATTTACAACATTGTTACATTGTTTAACATCAAGGATTAATGAAAAATTAAACAAATCATTAAATAACATGTCATAAGGATCATTATTAACGAAAGTTGGGATATTAAAATCCCCAAATATAGCTATATTTTTGAAATATAACAATTCATTTTCTAAATAGCTAAGTAGACAATTTAAATCCTGAGTGGTTGGAGTAGTTGGAATGTATATCACAAACACAATGACTGTGAAAGAATTAATTGAACATTTACAACCTAGTATATCGAATAATGATAACATATTATTATTCTGATCGACATCTATGATGACGATATATTTTACCGTGGATTGGATTCATGCTAAAATTCCAAATTTTATTGAATAAGCACGATTTAAGGTCCCTAGAATCCGATTATAACTGTGTGTGTGTGTGTGTGTGTGTGTGTGGATGTGTGTATGTGTGTATGTATGCGTGTATGTGTGTATGTATGTGTGTCTGGATGTTGTAGACACGATTCCTCAAAAACTATAAGACTTAAAAAATATTTAACTGCAGTTTCCTCAATCTGACATCCCTGGGAAGAGCTGAAAAGGTTTTGGTAACAATTGAACAACCGGAAGTAGTAGTTTCTTAGAAAAATTCTTCTAATTATAATTTTTTGGGAGTTTTTTTATTAAATATTGAAGAACATAAAATTCTCCATCTAATACACTTAAAATTTTTATTATATCTTGTATAGATTTAGAGATAAAGTCACTATAATTTATAGAGTAAACTAATTGCAGAGGCTAAGGCACTAAGGAAACCAGTTGACAAATAACATAGTTTGTAAATGACACATGTCATTGTCAAATATCAACAGTTTTAGTGACATTCTGATAGATTTTTCTGGGAAGCATATTTAATTTTTCTTATTGTTTTATTAATTAAATATTTGAAATTATAGGTAAAATTGTGGTAAAATGCATATATCCATTAGAAATACCGCCAATCTGGTTAATGAATTGGAACAATCTCTGACATTTAGAAACTTCCTCATACAATGAAAAATAGATATAATTAGAATTATATGTGTGCAGAAGACATGTTAAATACAATAAAAAACAATATTTGGGTAAAGTTCTGGAATATTTTGTTATAAAACGACGGTTCGAAAGCAAAGTGCAATACAAAACTTATATAGCCTAATATGGAAATTGCGAGAGGTCTTGTGCTGGCCACAACAGATATTTTTCTGTGTGAACCGCAACAGATATCACAAATTACACAGAGAGAGAAAAGTTTATTATTGAATGTATCTTTATGAAAAAAAAAAATAATTTCACGTTATCGGCATGGCCATTAAAAAGTTACGGTCTAATTAATGTTGGGACATCTAAATTTCATACACTAGTAGTTCACTAATAATAGCAAGTATCATCTCGAAAGATGACTTATAACCATATAAACTGCCATACCAAATTTCATCCAAATCGAATAAAGCGTCCTGTTATTATAAGCAAAATTATTCTTTTTTTTTTTTTTGAAGAACTTTGAAGCAGAATACTGGCTAAATGGTATACTTTCCGGTAGAAGCAAGTTTGGTTAAATCGTCTTATTTTAGCTTAAGGAATATGTGGTTAAGCCATGTCCCACTATTTAAGAGACACCTGTATAAAAAAAATCTTGTCATGTACGAAATCTGTCAAAGAAAGAAGTTGGACATATCAGACAATGAAATGACAATAGTTCCTACTTACCTTTGTCCTTTATGACCTTCCATGCCATTATAATGAAATAACTTCTCGCCAACTGCTTCCAAAATTCTCAAGCCTTGTAAACAGCATTTCAAATTGTAAATATTGACTAGTTAGCTCTTCAAAACAAAAATTTACAAGATCCATCCATAAATATGTCTACCTTATTAATTTTCTTGGGCAAACCCTTCTATTTTAAGTTTGAAATTGCATCTTCTGGCAAATTGATTTCCAATTTTTTCATTTCTCCCAAAATTCCTGATCGTTGTCGCCCGTGGGACCGCTTGCGTGCTCCCATCTCCCTGGGGCTGCGGCAGATTACAGGGCCGGCTCGGCTAATTGAAACCGACACCTCGGGACCGTTAATCACGCTAATAGGCAGAGACAAAGCCGCCACCGCCTGCAGCCTACCCTGTGCCTCTGTCGGTGGATGGCGTGACCATCGACACCCTGGTTACTTTACCCACCTAGAGGATCACACGATGATTTAGGAGGAGGAAGTTGTTAGGAAATTAGCACGCATTAGAAGCTAATAGATTTTTTTGTAAGAAATTTGGGGTTAGATCATGCAATTTTTATCAAATTTGATTAAAAAAAATCAATTTGAGATTTTAGGTACGAATTTTATGGCTATTAGAGAGCATTAGGGTACATAGTTAAGAGCGTTAACTCAAATGACTCAAAATCTATTTTATGTTAAAGTTAGACCTGTTGTCCCTAAAGGGGTACTTAGTCATTCCTAATAGATGTAATTAGAATTTTTGTGTGTGTGCCAGAAATGTTAAATACGATATGTACTTACATAGCCTAATATGAAAATGGCGTATGGTATTGTGCTAGCCACAACAGATCTTTTTACCTCTCGCTAAGAGAGGTATTGGATTCATGCTAAAATTCGCATATCTAGATTTTAGCGAATTAGCACGATTTAAGGTCCCTAGAATCCGATTATAACATTTTTAAAATGATGTCTGTGTGTGTGTATGTATGTGTGTATGTTGGAGGGACGATTACTCAAAAACTATAAGACATAAGACCAATTTAACTTCAAATTCCTCAATCTGACATTCATGGGAAGAGCTGAAAAGGTTTTGGTAACAATTGGACAACCGGAAGTAGTAGTTTCTTAAAAAAAATCTTCTAAGTATTATTTTTTGGAAATTTGTTATTACAAATATTAAAGAATATAAAATTCTCTATATAGTATATTGAACATTTTTATTATATCTTCTATAGATTTAGAGATAGAGAGTTATAAATATATAAAATAATCCATTGTATCCATCAAATAGCCCATGGAAACTAGTTGAAGAAATAAAATGTTTGTAAATGATATAAAGGTCAGTGTCAAAAATCCAAAGACATTACTGAAGGCTTTTTCTGGGAAGTACATTTAATATTTCTTATTTTATCATTAATTAAATAATTAAAATTATAGATATAGCTGCCGCACGTTAAATTGACACTATTCTTGAATGCCGAAAACCTAAAATTCGTACTTGAACAAGTCGAGATGTAATAGTAATTATAATATGCTATTTTTATAACAAGGAAAAGACTCCGTCACCATCTAAAGTTGGTATAAACAGAAACGGGATTCATTTGTAAGCCAAAGTATGTACAGTAACAGGTCAAGTAAACACGCGCTTGTTATGCATATATTTCATCATAGACCTTTCAGAAATCCCTCCAATCTCGTCAATGAATTGGAAGAATCTCGAACATTTAGAAGAGTAGGAGGTAACTTGTTCATAGAATGAATTGAAAAATAAAGAATAGATGTAATTAAAATATTTTGTATGTACTAACTAGAAATGTTAAAAACAATATTTATAGCCTAATATGAAATTGGCGAGAGGTATTGTGCTGGCCACAACAGATATTTTTTTTTTTATTATGCAATATGAAATGATTTTAAAATGTCAGCGTGGCATATTGTTAGCATCACTGCCTTTGAAATTTTAGATTGGGGTTCGATTCTCCATTAGGGTAATTATTTTTTTTACACAAAATTTTTTGAACTTTTAATAATCTGTTTTATATTTCCTATTACAGTCATTTAAAAATAATAGTAACGTTGTAATAAATAAAGAGAAAATAATTGATAATAATTGATTACAATAATCAAAATATAGATATATTAACAATGCACTGTATTTTCTTTTCATATTAATAAAAATAACTAATAAATATGTGTAGGTAGGTAATATTTTTTTTTCACTACTAGCCTAGGAACCCACTATTATTTACCTTTATTTGATATGAGAAATTGTTTTTCACTACCATTGGCGCCGACTCCACGGGGGCAACGGGGGCTATTGCCCCCGTGCTAATCTAGGCACGGGGGCGAAAGTATCTTTTCGCCCCCATGCATTTTCAGGACAGGCACTGATGTCATCAGCTTGCAAATGGCTGTCGAAACGCTATTCTTTTCATGCATAGACACATAACACGTATGATATCTAGCTCGAACTCCCAATGCAGCTGGTCAGCAATAGGCGCATACCATTGCCATCCGCAAAAATCTCGTTTAATATCATTCCATACTGATATACGTCTCTTGCATCTCTCTTGGAAAACCATAACGAATTATTAGATTTCTTATTAAAATGATGCTGGATCAAAAGCAAATGGATTTTTTAAGCAACTACAAAAAACCGACACTTTTATTATTATGAAAATTACGGCTAGCATTTTAAAACATTTAGAATGAGCAAATACTGCTATTTAAAGTAAGAGTCTACATTTAAAAACCTGCATTAATATAATTAATACATTGCGGGAAACAATTTTTAATATGCGAGAACGATTTGATTTGACGTGGGACGATTTCGAAAAAGAGTGGAAACTCCTAGATTTGGATGAACCTAAAAAAGATAGGAAACGGAAAAGACCAATTAGATATGAGTGTATATCAACAGAAATACATAGTTTTACACCGAAACAATGCTTCAATAAAATATATAAAGAAATTATTGATTTCGTTCTCATTGGCCTGACAATTAGGTTTAGTTTTGAATCTCAAATTTTATTAAACGATGCAGAAGATTTTCTAACAAACTCAAATATATCTTCAAAAACTGTCTGTGATTTTTATAAAGAAGATTTGGACTTACATAAACTTAACTTGCATAGGGCATGTTTCATGATATAATCAAAGGTAAAAATGTTAACGTTACTTCTTTTAATGACGCCGTAAATGTTTTTAAAAAATATCCAGACAATATGTTTCATTTAAGTAATTGAACTTAAAAAAATATTTTGACAATTCCCATTACAACATGTGCAACATAACGTACATTCTTAATGTTAAGAAGAATGAAAATATACCTGAGAAATACAATGATACAAAAAAGACTTAATCATTTAGCTATTATTAATTGTCATAATGAAGAACTAAATTCACTAGATTTAGGGAAATTAGAAAATGGCTTCATTAAAAAAACAAATGTTAGAAGCAATACGTTTTCTTTAATAACACTTAAATATGTACATGCTATTATTATTCTTGTAGTCTTCTAAGAAAATATTTATAAAAGTTAAAATGAATGTATTTTTTTTTTTAATAGATATTTGTTTGCAAAATAAATTATAGATTATTAATCCCGAGTTATTTTATTGTAGGTATTACTTATAATTTCGCCCCCGTGGTGTAATTGAAAAGTCGGCGCCTATGTTCACTACCGCTTTCTTGTAACCATGGTAACCTAGGCCAATAATAATTTATTATTAACCTTGGTCTATAATGCAAACTGTCACTTTTCAATCAAACTCAAGCCTCCAAATCCAAATATTATTTAACCCATTAAACTCAAGAAAGGTGTTAAGTATATAATTTAAATTTGCCGCTTAATTTTAAATTGACCTACGCTGTCGCCTCGCTCGGCCCGGGCCACTGTGCTGTTTTGGAAAATGTGAAACATGTGTAGATGTATAAATGAATAAATCACTATTTTTTTGTATTTGTAGGTAAATAAATTTCAATAGATTTATTTAAAAATAATAATAAACTAATAAGGCTGCTGACTGTAACAGAACAAAGTGTTTTTATTAAATAATTAAATCAAATTCAAATCAAGGCCCATAAGTGAGGTTATCAAATTAATGCAATGAGCGAAAAAATTCATGTCAAAATGATTGTTATTATCAATAAAAAAAATTCAAATAGGATTTATGTGCTAGTAGTGAAAAAAATAGTATATAAACCACGGTTGAGATCATTATTGACCAGGCGCCTTGTATTCCTCGGGCTGCGCCCTCGAGTTACAATAGCGGCGCTGGGTCAATAATGATTATCTTCTCAACCTTGGCGTATAATATACTATTTACTGTATTTGTAAATAGTATATTGTATAACTAGTGCTGAAAGTTGGATATTTTACACGAACAAGTTTGAGCCACGAACCGAAGGCGAGTGGTTTAATCACGTAAGTGTGAAATATCCTTTCAGCACGTGTTGTACACGATATTTTTCCGACGACCACAAAAAATAAAACAATATAAAATTTTCATAAAAATATTAAAACAGATTATGTTTGCATCATTGCTATCAGAATTCACCAAAAATTATGTTAAAATCTGATAAATCAGGGTCCAACCTTCTTAATCCGTGTAAATTCAGCAAATTATTTGCAACTGTCAAATTTTTAGGTTAGTTCGCTCAGTTATCGCAGCGTGTGATAAAATCATATCACACAGTTGCGGATGCATCTTATTAGGTAACGACCTTTCATTTCACACAGCTTTGGTAGTGATGTGCAATGACCAACTTTTAGTAATAGTTTAGCGTGTGAATTTATGTACTTTTCGTAGTGGTCGTCGGAAAAAAATATAGTTTATTAATATCAAAATACAATGCATTGTTATTATCAATGTTTACAAGAAATAAACAGGGCGATGTATTGACATTATGATACCCATACCTAGCCGACAAATAATAGTTAAAGCAATGAAACTATGAATTTTATTATTCAATACTGTTAATAATTACAAAGTATATTCATTATTTCTGAATGCAAATTTATCACGTTATAGTTTTGCTATATTAGGATTTAAATATCTTTTCGATACATTCGATTAACTTTTTCTTCCTTACTTCTTCCTTTCTAAAAATTACTGAATGATATTTTTCAATTTTTTTTTATACTTATGCACACTCTTTAGCATAATACTTTTTTATGTACATTATGTTACTTTTCTTTAACTAGCTTATTTTTCATACCTGCAATACCTTCAAATAAAATTATAAAATCAAAGCACGAGAATTCTTTTTTTGTTAATAATCTGAACGATGGTTTGTGATGTTTACATATTTGACTTTGCGAGAGCGAACTATTTTTTCAGCCTTTGTTAATACGGAAACATAGGAAGTACCGACAGTATGATAATATTCATAATTTCTTTTTCCTTGAATATAACAACACTTTACATGTATGTTGTATGTATGTAATTCGTCAGTTTAGTTCTAAATAATTTTACAATTTGCATTTATCCTTTAACTACTCGGACCACTTATAAAAACTATAGCATCTAGTTATTTCGCATCCAGTGGTCGGCCGGCATCTCATCCTCTCGGGCCTGAGGGGTTCGGAGCTGGCCGGGGGGAAATTAGCTTTCCGTGGCCTGCTGCGTTCCTGGCATCGCGTTATACCGTGACATGACATTCGATCATTAACGCCAATAGTAATTACAACCGTAAATTACAAAACTCTACTCGCCTATCGATTTCTCACCACAACCCAACTCAACACCTGATACACAACACATAGGTACCCAACAACGGAAATTACACAAAAATTCATAATGGAAGACAGCACAGTGGAAACTATAAGCTCTTCTCAGTAACGTGACATTCAAACTATGAGTATTTTCAAATTGTTCATTAAATGTTGACAGTGAGAGTTCTTTATGGTATGACCTACAAGCACAATCTACAAAAACTTGAATATTAGTCCTTTTTAAGACTGATATTTTCATCTCTAATTAAACTGTCTGTTAAAACGGAAAATATGGCATCAATGTTATAGCATACATTGTAAAAATTGCATATCTGTCAATTTTTCGATGCGACATTTACGCCATAGCTTTTCTGAGAGTCATTTTAACAGACACTTTTTAACTGGTCATGAAAATCCCGGCCTTAACTTGCAATGGGGTCATGCCACATTTTCAGTTTTATTTTTTTCCTGGAAGTCTACCGGTCACAGTATACGTAAATAATATTTTCACGTCATTTATGTGCATTGTTTTGCAGATTTTTTTAAAATAGGGGTCAATTTC
Organism: Ophonus ardosiacus; assembly: GCA_943142095.1. NCBI lineage: Eukaryota > Metazoa > Arthropoda > Insecta > Coleoptera > Carabidae > Ophonus > Ophonus ardosiacus. The sequence goes on along the minus strand of OW964831.1, from coordinate 32,608,448 downwards.
AAATCTCAATGAGGTCACGTGAGTGCATACGTCATGTATCTGAACGATTCCAGTTCACCCTGGCGGACAAAATGTAAATTAAGATTGTTTATAGTTTTTTTTGGGTTTTTTAATAAATTGTTTCCACAAGTTGGAACTGCACAGTTCTTCTTCGCCATGTTTTATCATTATAAATATACAATTATTGCACTTTTATGTATTAAATTATATATCAAGCTCACAAACCTGCAATTAAAAATAATATTTCTCTAATGAAATAATTAAATCTTTATGAAACAAAAAAGATTGAATAGAGCGCACTTTTCCACTGACAGCTTTATAAATATTTGGTTAGTTTACTTTGATCTTACCTTCGCATTTGAAGTTTGTGACATTGTGACCTTCATGTACGTGTAACTAGTGTCGTTGTGTGAGTAGCCGATACATGACGTCACAGAAAATCGTAGCGCGAATATCTTTTAAGTAAATTATGAATGAAAATTATTATATTTTGGGATGTTTTATGTTGCAGTATGGATAATAAGTGTAATAGATTCTATTTTTATAAAAATATTAGAAACATTTTTTTTGGCATGACCCCATTAAAACGAAAATGTCGCTTCGATAAATTGACATATGTACATTGTACATATGTATGTGTAGCCCGTAGCAAGGGAGAAAGCCAGAATAGGCATTGCCCATTCTGGAAGAAAAAGTTGCCCACTCTACAGAAAATCATGGGGTTCTTTTAAATAATGTTTTATAAAGGTTAAAGCAATAGATATTATACAGGGTGTTATGTAGGGCTGCCAACTAACCTTTTTTTGGAAAGGACTGTCCTTTTTTGAGCATATTTTGTCCTTGTCCTTTTCTAAATCAGGAAAGGACGCGATTTGTCCTTTTATAGTAAATTTTGTTATTAATAATATTTTTCTTCTTATTATAAATATGAAAATGAAATAATTATTTCACATTTTATGTAATGTAATGAAATACCGATAGAATTTTTGAATTATTGATGTATTGCTACTAATTTATCTACTAACATTTAGTTTACAGTCTTCTCTAAAAGCTGACGGTAGCAGATGCAGAGATGTATGCTTTAGTGTTTGGCGATATCTTCAGACCTTCTTCAGACCTTTAGAGTTAAAAATATCCGTGGTTAACTAGTGTTTACTTGTCAAATTTGTTAATTGTTACTCTCATGCTCTCATTCTCATCGAAAGACTATCCGGATGAGGTATTACTCCTTAATATTTTATTATAGTTTATTGACGCTAAATAATTGCTTTGTCAGTTTAAAAAATTAAAATGTAAAATTTGATATTGGCAGTTAACATTTTAAGTTTAGATATCTTACTGTGTTTTACTTGTTTTCGTCATAAAATATTGATTTTAATTTTTTAAGAATTTGTTTAATTTGCTTCATTACAAAAAACTCTATATTATCTAACTTTTCATCAAAACACGTTCGACCTTGAAAATTTTTACCTTCCGTCTCCCTTAGGTAAGGAAGGTATTGTCTTTGGTCAAAAAATTCGGTGATGAGTTTTTAATGAATAAGCACGTTTTAAGATCCCTAGAATACGATATTACTAATTTTACATTGATGTCTGTATGTGTGTGTTTGTGTATGTGTCCGTGTGTGTGTCCGTGTGTGTGTCTGTGTGTGTGTCCGTTTGTGTGTGTGTGTGTGTGTGACAAATTTTTCTCCGACGATAACTCGAAAACTACAATTCTAAAAAATATGATTCTTTCGTATTCCTCTTCTTTACAACCATATGAAGAGCTGATTAGATTTTGGTTATAATTGGTCAACCGGAAGTATCCTTATTTGAAGTTCTTAACAGTTTTTCTGGGAAAACACAGTTAAATATCATTTTTCGACATTTTGTGATCATTAATATGAAAGAAAATCTTATTCTCTCTACAATTTGATTATACATGAGTACAATCGCGATTCAAATATTCCAAATAATATTTGAGATATTTATTATTAAGTTGTCTATGAATATCATCAACTTGATAATTGAGCTCTTGAAATAATTAATATGAAAATATACGTATATATCGAGAGTTGTTGTATATAATTTCAATTCCTTAGCTACAGAATTATTAGCAATTGTTAAACAGTTATGTATATGTTTAAAATGAAGCAGTAAGTAGACAAAAATCTCCTAAAAAGTAACTTCTTTCGCTATTTTTTTATATTTTAATAAATAAATGTTAAATAGGCAGATAACAAAATTAGCCTTTCACGTATCCCCTGGTACACGTACCACAGGTTGAGAACCTCTGCTTTATTTCAAAAGTTTGCGCTTGAACCCCCTGAGAAAATTAAATACATTGTATAAGTACCTAATTCATTCATATGAAAAAATTGAAACAATAATCAACGTTGACTTAATGCCTTAAAGGAAATGTAAATATAAAAGTCGTAATGTACAAGCCCTTCTTAACAATTTCCTTAAAACTTTGTATGCACAAATGTGTAAAACAAACTGTTTTTCCTAATCCCAAATATAACATAATATAAAAAAAAATTGGGTAAAAAATAACACATTTCTTTTCTTGTAAAAATCCAATAATAGAACAATAAATTTTACAACGGCTTGTGCTATAAATGCTGCATATTACCAGACAATAACAACCACTTTTAGACATCTGCTAGTAATAAAAGTAGGTAGGTTTGCCCAACCCAAATCCAAATATTACAGAATACAATACTTTAGTCAATCTAACAATTTTGCATCCTAAAAATATAAAACCATGTAATAAAAAAAAGTATAAACTGATGATACAAGAATTAAAAATTAAAAAAAGAGAAACCTCTTGAGAAAGAAATACCATATGAAGAATTATTAGATATCTCCAAAAAATTCTATACTTTTTTAATCCATGTCTTGATTTTATTTTTAACTCTACCTTCTACAACAAGTAAAAGAAGTTTTAGTACATAAAAAAACTGTTGTGGCTATCACAAGAACTTCCGTCAATTTGATGTATTTTGTACAAATCCCACATCAAAAGTTCCCCAGAAAATATTCTATATATTTAATAAAATTGTAACACGAACATATACTATTTTTTACAAATTCCATACCGAAAGTTCCTTGGAAAAAATTCTATAAATCCAATAAAATTATAACACGAACAATCATTATGTAAATTGTACTTGACACTGAAATCTGTCAATTATAATTTTTGAATATATCAGCTGTTTCTATGATTATAGTAAAGCTGACTGATTTTTAAAAGTTAATCTATTTATAATTCGTTAAAACGTAAAACTGTTATTATTAAAATTTAAGCACGTGTATTATAATTTATTTATGTTTTTCAAATAAGTTTTATTTTTATTTTATTTTTATTTTTGTTAGAGAGTTGTGTTTATGTAACTACCTACAGTTTTTATTAAATATACCATTATTATTCTAAATAAGTTTATTATAATTTACTTAAGTTTTTGGAATAAGTGTATTTTTTGGCAAATAAATAACATAAAAAAATATATGACTAACTATATTTTTATGAAAGTAGAAAATTACAAAATTTGAAAAATTAATATCTTTCTTATTTATTCGAATTTTCAAACAGTATTTACAGCAATACTCTCAGTTTTTGAAGCACTTTTAGAATATATATGTTTAAAAAAATACCTTTGATCTGAAGTCGAGAGTCTTGTCGAGACTTCAAGACTTTCTCGACAAGACTTGATGCTGGTCTCGTCTCGTCTCGACTTTTCTAGTCGAGACCAAATGATGGTCTCGTCTCGACAAGACCAAGACGAGACGAGACCAAGACCAAGACCAGTCTTGGTCTTGTGGCAACACTATTCATTGTGGGAGCCTCAAATGTCTATATGCCGCGATTCTAATGATCCTTATATGTCAATTGTTGGTGAGACATTTTTTCCAGGGAACACATTGACCGGTAGTATTAACTGGTAAACAGGGGAGATTAAGTGTTGGCTAAAGTAATAAATTCATTTGTTTTTTAATCACCCCAATATATTCCTAAATGGTAGTCATGGTAATTAGTTAGGCAGGGTGACTAAAATTTTGAGTAAATACCAGTCATTGATTTTTTACCTCTCCCCAAGAGAGGTATTGGAATCATGCTAAAAATCGCATATTCAGATTTTAATGGATAAGCACGTTTTAAGGTCCCTAATTCGATTATGACATTTTAAATATGATGTCCGTGTGTGTGTGTGTGTGTGTGTGTGTGTGTGTGTGTGTGTGTGTGTGTGTGTCTGTGTGGATGTTGGAACCACTGTTTCTCAAATACTATAAGACTTAAGATATGTTTAACTGCGGTTTCCTCAATCTGACATTAATGGGAAGAATTTTGGTAAAAACTGGAAAACCGGAAGTATTAGTTTCTTAAGAAAATCTAAATATATTTTTTTGAAAATTTATGTTATTACAAATATTAGAGAATATAAAAATCTGTCTGACACATAAAATTTTTATTATATCTTCTATAGACTTAGAGATAGAGAAATATAAATATATAAAATATATATTTTAATAAATCTCATATTGTTACAAAACAACGATTCGATAGCGAAGTGCAATACAATACTTATATAACATAAAATGGAAATGGCGAGATGTCTTGTTCTGGCCACAACAGATTTTTTATTTAGTAGTTCGTAAAGAAAATATATTATAGATCGCTTTAATAAAAGTATAATCTATTTAGCGAATTATTTTACCTTAAAAAAGGTCTCCTGCAGGACAATCTTTCTATCAGTTGATTTAACGATGTTAGTCTAAAGTTTCTTGTATTTTGTGGCACACGAAGAATTTATTATACCTATTAATCACAAAACGTGTTCACAGTAGTTATGGACTATACAATTCGTCTAACTATTTTATATATTATGATCTGAGGTATCATTAACTGCCGAATTCACTAATAATTTCTCAAATTTAAGTATAACTTGAGTCTAAGTCAGCAGTATCGAATCAAAATAAAATGTCAAATGAGTATTTCATAAATGCAACAAAAAATTGTAAGATGCATAATTTCGTTTAGAAGGCTTAAAAATTAGAAATAAATTGCCAAAATAACAGATATTTGTTGCAATGGAGTACTCATGTAGCTGCTTAGTTGCAATGTAATAAAAAGATTATCACTAAATAAGTAACTGATTTCAAAAACTAAAATTCAAATTAAGGCCAAATCTATTTAACGAACAAACGTGACTCATGTGATTCACTTACCAAAACAAAGATGATTGTCCAATTTTTTATTCTATTTCATTTGTTTTTGTTCAATATTATGTTCAGTTTTCTATACTAAATTTTGTTATAAAATGATTTCTCCTCAAATAAGACATTTTTAAAAATTAACTAAAATCAATGAAATTTAGTTGTACTACAAAAACGATGTAAATGGTAAAATAGGTAGCCCGTTTTTGAAACTGTGTGTACTTATTTGTTCAGCAACATGTTTCATCAAGCTGATTCACTGGTTGCCATCATATTTTAAAATAATGTCTAAGTCCAGGTGTTTTCATCTCTGGTTAAACTGTTTGTTAAGTTAATCTTAGTAGCCTTATAAATAATTTATTGAATATTAGTCCCGAAAATTCGTATTGTAGGAAAAGTTGAACGGAAAACGCATAAATCACTTTTCTGGGATTCAGTTACTTTCCGAACTTGCCTCCTCCTTCGCCTGAAACGTATCTCATGTAAGTAACATGGCACTTTCAGAATTAGATACGTAAAGCCGGGGCCAGACATTCAGTATTCGCTGACTGCTGAATATTCGCCTTTCTATAAAACCATATAGGGAAATATTCATCCCTTTGACTCGTCTCGAAAAACCGACACGAGCGGGAAACAACCAACACCGAATATTCGCGGCAAATAGCAACTAAACAGCACATCCACACTAGAAGTGATTAAATCCGATAATTTTGCTATTCAAGAATCCGAAACAACTACCTGGATAGTAACCTTTACCCGTTAATGATTTGACAATTACCAGTTCCCTTATTTTAGCAGTTTACCTTTTTAATAAAATTAATTATTATTATTTACATGTATATTTATTAAATAAAAAAGTAATACAAATAAAATAACACACTGTATCTCTATAAATAAACTTAACATAAATAAAATTTTCGTAATACCATACTGTTACTACGACATAACAGGACTAAAAACAAAAATGAAAACATAGAAATAACGGCCTAGGCCGTTATTTTTTATAACAGTCGCCTACAATTAAGGATTAGGTGTTCCTAGAAAAATAACAGCATATTGATGGACTGTTGTCTAGGAGAATTTATAAATTAACCAAAAAACTTGTTCAGTATGACAGGTATAGAAGAATTTTATTATTCCTAAATGTTTAAATTTTGTTATTACAAAAGATCTTGAACGCCACACGGCCGATATGCAAATAACGAACTCGACTGATTATAAACCTCAGTCGCGTCCGTTATTTTCCTCATATCGGCCTAATGACGTTAATAACTATAATTATGGTCGAGATTATGGTATGGTAATAAAAAATAAAATAATTTATTTTATACATAATACGAGTTTAGTTAAGCTTAAGAGTAAGAATAACAAATATTTCTATTAGTAAATATCAACATTGATAATGTATTGGGTCGAATTCAGCACTCTTCTTTAACTAAAGAAGCTTATCTAAAATTAACAAAATAAAGAGAGACATATGGATTGATGCATTAATAAGAAAAAGATGCAAGCTGTTTCCATAGTTACTAGAGACGACCACTACGCTAGTAAAGAATGCTGAATTCGGCCCAATGTTTCCGGCAGCTGAAAACTGTTTGGGCAATTAAAGGATATCGAGTAATTAACGCGTAGCGGATATGTTTCGGGTAATCGGATAAGCAATTTTATACCCGGGTACATTATTATCGGGTGGGTTTCGAGTACCCGGGTATCCGTCGCCATTCCTAATCCACACATTACAATAGGCATTTGGCGAATATTTGCTTGGGATTCACCGAATACTTAATGTATGATCCGGACTTAAGAAACGTAACATTATTTCTCACATAAAACTTGAATAATTCTTTATTTTATCAACGATTATTAATCAACATTTCTTTCCATAAACTTGTCATTTTAAATAAACCTCTTGTCAGTATTTAAAAAAATATTAAATAAGTAAATCCTGTAAGTTCAACTTATCACCCATCAAATCAGAATAAAAATAACAGTCATTATCGTGTATGACACACTCCTACTCGAGTTAAAACATCACATAACCTCAAACACATACTTGGGGTTTATTTTCATTTCGTTAGTTACGAAGTCGGCTCATAAAATATTCACTCTCTGCCGCTAACGAATGGTCAGCACCATTATCTAGCAGAATAACAGAGTTCAAGAGGGCATGGTGCGAACAGTAGCTGTCAGAGATTCTGACAGCTGGAGGCATAATGATGGTGACGTTTTGACGTCGAATAAGACCAATTCGGGGGATGATTTGTGGGCAGAGGGTGGGAATGTTTATAAGTTGAGGTAACAAGCAGGAAAAGACAGTGTTTTGGTGAGTTTTCACGCAACAACACAAGAAGTAGAGGAACATGGGTGAGTTAGTATAAAAACTCGCTTTTGTTTGTTATTAATATTTTTATTTATTAATTATAACTAAATACAAATATTTGTTAATTTCTGTTTTTCATATATACATTAAACAATTTTTATACCCTGCAACTTAAATAACAGTTGTGCTGTGCATAACGCAGAGCTATAGGCGCAAAAGGTTCTGTATTTGCCTCGATATTTGCTCATGAATTTTAATTACTTTATATAATAATATGTTAATTATGTTATAATTTTATTAATAAAAACTGACTCATCCAAAATGAAAAATAATGTTATAATACATATTTTTGTGAATTTTTATTACAGTCTATTCTAAACAAACATAATTTTTTCTATCGCTGAGAGGTATTGGAATCATGCTAAAATTTGCATATCCAGATTTTAGTGGATAAGTTTTAAGGTCCCTGTTAATAATAGTTTAAATTTTCTTTTAAACTAATCCTACACCAATTTGTAGCACTATCATCCAATTAAATAAATTCTCTTTATTTTTCCTTAGTAGTGTTTATTATTGGATAGCTCAAATTTCCTACAATTTACAAGATATAAAATGATGAATTTAAATAAACATATACAATAATTCTTACGGTGTAGAAATCGGTTAATATCTATCGATATACTATTTAAATATTATTACTATTTTACTATTCTTTTGACGTCTCACCTTGTTTCTTTCTTCTTTTTTTTGAATCAATAATTAGTTACTTGATCTAAATTTTTGTATTTGAATTTAATTTTAACATTTCTCTCCCCCGGTGTGTTGAACACAAGGGCTGGGTTCAATTCACCATTACTTTATATCTAATTTGGCAAGTTTAACTGCAGGTCTTTTGTAAATTCCGTTCGTTGTTTGAACTTTTGCACTTCTAACCTGTCCATCTGCTGCCTTAAAAACTTCAATTATGTGACCCTTGGGCCAACAATTTTGTGCCTGTTTATTGTCTACTATTATGACTATATCTCCCACTGCTAATGGTATCTCTGGCTTAAACCATTTTGTCCTTTTTGTCAACGTGGGTAGATATTCACTTACCCATCTCTTCCAAAATCGTTTGGAATACATTTGTGACATAAGCCAGTTTGTTTTCAATACTTTCGTGTCGTCACTGAAAGTACCAATTGGTTTCACTCCACTTGATGTTCCTAACAGAAAATGGTTGGGAGTCAAGGCTTCCGATTCTTTACAATCTAATGGAAGATAAGTTAGTGGACGAGAATTAATTATATTTTCAACTTCAATTAAATAGCTTTTTAATAGTGGATCTGTAGGATTTCGACAAGTGTTAATAGAATATAAAGTATTCTTTATAGATCTGACTAATCTTTCCCAACTTCCCCCCATATGGGGACTCGCGGGTGGGTTAAATATGAATTTTATTTCTGGAGTTGTTAATTTTTCTGCAATTTTGGTATGTTTAATTTTTTCGACATCTTTTCGTAATTCTTTTTCCGCATTAACAAAGTTTGTTCCGCAATCACAATAGATCTCTCTGGGCTGACCTCTTCTATTGATAAAGTTTTGATAACATAATATGAAGGATGCTGTATCTAATCCATGTGCTATTTCGATGTGGATTGCTCTTACTGTAAGACAAGTGAACAAGCATCCCCATCTTTTTTCACTTCTACGACCAATTGTAACATTAATAGGTCCAAAATAGTCAACTCCTACGAATGTAAATGGTCGAGTGTATGCTGCTAATCTTGCAGTTGGTAATGGGGCCATCTCAGGATTGCATGGTTTTAAATTTGTCAATTTACATTTTGGACACTCATGTCTTATCAGTTTTAACAATTGTCTGAGTCTGGATATACAAAATTTTTGTCGTATTTCATTAACAACTGTTTCGTGGTTTATATGGTAATACATTTGATGATATTTCTGTACGATTAATTTTGTCAAACGATGTCTACGATCCAAAATAACTGGTCGCTTGAAATTTTCATCGATATAGTTGGCTGCGTCAATTCTTCCTTTTACACGTAGTACGCCAAACGAATCTAATATTGGGGACCAATTATAAATCGAACTTGTCTGATCGACAGTTACAAATTGTTCTTCATTTGAGTCAATTCTTGAAAGTTTTTTGACTTCATCTGGGAAACTTTCACTTTGTGACAGTTTGTATAATGTTATACTAGCACATTGTAGTTCTTCGTTTGTGAGTAGTCCTTTTCTTTGCATTAAATTTTGTTTTTTGAAAATTATATTCTTACAAAACCTGTGTACATATCCCATTGTTTTTTGAAGCTTGGTCCAGTCAGAAAATCTGTTAAAATCAATAAATTGTTGAATTATTTTATGAACTGCCAACAATTCTTCTTTAATTTCCTCATCTTCGGCCTTTTCAGGCCATTCTGATTCATCTTTTATTAAAAATGGGGGACCTTGATACCAACGACTTTTGATATCAAATAATGAAGATTTTGACCATTTTGTTGCTTCATCAGCAACATTTTCTTTGGATGGAACATATCGCCAGTTTCTTGTGTCTGTTGTTTCTTGAATTTCTGCTATTCTGAATGCAACAAATTGACCTTTTATACGTTTTGCATCACATTTTAACCAGTTTAAAACAGTTTTTGAGTCCGTCCAAAAAATTGTTCGTCTTATTTTGAAAGAAAATGATTGAAGCAGACTTGTGCTATATCTGGCACCAATAAGGGCTGCAATTAGTTCTAGTCGAGGTATTGTCATCAACTTCAATGGGGCAACTCGTGTTTTTGCGCCAATTAAAACGCATTCTATTATTTCATTTGCTTGGATTCGCAAATAAGCAACTGCAGCACAAGCATTTATACTTGCGTCGACGAATATATGTATTTGTGCTTCTACTTGATTCCAGTTTTGAATATCTTGTAAGAAACAACGAGGTATTTTTAGATTTTCAATACTTGGTAACAATTTCAGCCATTTTTTCCAGGATGATATGTGTTCTTCTTTAATTTTTTCATCCCAGTCAAGGTTAGAACGCCAAACTTCTTGCAGAAGTATTTTTAACTGTGTTAAATAATGCGCTATAAAACCAAGAGGATCATATAGATTACCTTTATTAAATTTAAGAGAATAAGTGAATAAATCTTCATTCAAATTCCACCACATTCCGAGGATTTTTTCACTCTCTGAACTCATATTCATATTCTTCATCATGTCTTTTTCGTCAGAATTTTCTAGTTGTGCAGTGACGTAAGCGGAATTTGATTTCCATTTTCTGATGTGAAATCCTGCTTTTGAGTGTATCATTCTGATTTGTTTTGCTAACTCCACCGCTTCTTCTTTTGTATCGACGCTTGTCAGCAAATCATCTACGTAGTGATCATTTATGATGGCATCGGTTGCTCTTGGAAACATTTCTTTGAATTTTATGGCATTAATATTTTTTACGTATTGTGCAGAACTTGGTGAACAAGACGCTCCGAAAGTCATTACTTGCATTACGTATGTATTGATTGAATCCGTATCACGCCATAGGAAACGCTGCGCATGTTGATCTTCTTTAATAATTAAAACTTGATGGAACATTTCGGCGATGTCTCCAGTAAATGCAATTTTCCTTTCTCTGAATCTATGTAATATTCCTACCAAAGATGCTAATTGATCTGGACCTTTCAGCAACAAAGAGTTTAATGAAACGTCATTTGTTTTTGCAGCTGCATCCCAGACTATTCTTACTTTATCTGGTTTATTAGAATTAAAAACAGGAAATATTGGTAAATACCAGATTCTGTCGTGTGGTTCTTTCAATTCAGCTTCTGATAACATTCGGATGTAGCCTTTCTTTTCGTACTCTTCGATTTGATTTTGAATTGTTTCTTTTAAGTTAAAATTTTTACTTAAACGACGTTCTAGAAGCTCTAAGCGATGTATAGCTGTTTGCTCACTATTCGGTAAATTCTTGTATTCGTTTTTCCAGAGTAGACCAGTTTCGTATCTGTTACCGACTTCCTTTGTTGTCAACTTCATTAAACTATCTGCTCTTCTTTCTTCTTTCGATATTTTTGAGTCTTTTGGAGCTTTCACTTCTAAATTTTCTAAATTAAAGTAATGTTTTACGATGGAATTCAGTTCTTCATCACAGTTTTCTGGAGATCCGTACGAATGAAAGTTACAGTGTTTAATTAAACGGTTTTCTGTTTTATCGTAATTTGCACATATAGTCCAGCCTAATCGACATTTAACAGCGATTGGTTCATCTTCTTTTCCTTCTCGTATTTTTTGTGTGACGCATAATTTCCAATTATTCATGCCGATTAATATTGCCGGTTTACCTGACTGGTACGATTTAATAGGAAGTTTACGTACATATGGATACTGGCGACAAATTTCTTCATAGTTTAGTGTTTGTTGGGGTAAGTTTAAAGATTGAACTGTTCGGACTGATTTTAACGCATATTCTTTTGCATTATTGTAACTGCCAGATATTTTCATTGTTACGACCATTGATTGTTGTTCTATTCTATGAGTTTCGTCAGTCCATCGAATACAGAATGATGACTTCGGACCCTGTATTTCTAATTGTTGCGCGAAGCTATCTTCTAGAAAGGTCCCATCCGATCCTCCGTCTATAAAGGCTATTACAGAAATTTGTTTATCTCCATAATATAACGTAACTGGTACATATTGAAACAATATACTCTGTCTCTCTGTTACATGACTATTTTGATTTGTTATACTAACTGGTGTTTCTTCAAAAGAGTTTCTTTTTTCTGAATGTAGCAGTGGATGATGACTTAAGTTACAGTTTTTGTGTCCACAATCTTTAGGTTCTGGACATCCTTCTTCATACCGCCAAGAATGTTTCAAACATCTCTTGCAGATTCTTAGCCTTTTCACCAGCTTCCATCTTGCGTATGGTGTCAGCAATTTGAATTTTTTGCATTCTTCTAATGTCTTGCAAGTTTCTTCACATACCGGACAACTTTCTTTTAACTTATTCTCTTTTGGTTTTTTATCATCTTTCACATGAACATTTATAAAATTTTTATTAACATTTTGCTTATATTTTGATATATCTTGATCTGACACGTATGCAGGCATTATCTTTAAAGCATACATAGCTTGTTCATTTAACCATTCTCCAAATGATGTTATATTAATTCTTGTTAAATTTTCACTATGGCGGGACCATTCTAATTTCATAGTTATCGGAAGTTTATGTATTAATTCTTGAATTAGTAATGGGCTATTATCATATTCAAATAAATGCGATGCTTCTAATGTAGCACATAAATTTTGTACAGTTGACGAGAATTCTACCAGTGTTTCTAGTTTTTCTATCTTAATAGGTGGAAGTTGTTTTATTTTCTTTATTTGTGAATTGATAATTATTTCAGGACGACCAAATATAGCTCGAAGTACTTCTATTATTCTTGGGACACAAGCTGATAATGATAATTGACTTTCGACAATTTCACGAGCTTTCCCTTTTAAAGCTCTTTGAAGTCGGAGGAGATTCTCATGATTATTTAATCCCATTGCTTCTGTAGAATACTCATACGCACTTATAAAGGAAGCCCAATCTTCAGGTCTTCCATAAAATGTTGGTAACTCTTTGACTAAGGATTTACGAGCTGCCAAGTGACTTTCTGTTAACTGAAGTACGTTTGAAGTTCGCATGAATTTCTTTTTTCTGTCATTATTTATGTTCATTAAATTTTCTTCATTTGTATTATAGCTTTTCCCTATCTCACTTTCTGACATTTCAGACATTTCACACTTTTCTTTCAGAAGTTGCTTTCTTTCTTCTAACAACTCCTTTTCTCTACGCAACATTTCTTCTTCTCTTCGCAGTATCTCCTCTCTTTGTTTCAATATTTCTTCTTTGGATCTACTGCTTTTGTTGCTAACAGTGCTCATTTTCTTTCTTTGTGAAATATGGGAATTTATTGAAGAAACTCTTTCACCACTGGTTTGTAATGAATGTTTGCTTGATTTTGACGTACAATTAATACATATCCACGGATCAATTTGTCTTGCTTCGTCTTCCGTCAACCGTACGCAGTCTAAATGAAACCATGTTTTGCATGGGCCATCACACAAAACCATTCGATTGTCGTCCGGTTTACGACATAATGTACACTGACCCGTACTAGAAATTCTTGACATATTGACCAACGAAATTTGAGAATGTTAATAATAGTTTAAATTTTCTTTTAAACTAATCCTACACCAATTTGTAGCACTATCATCCAATTAAATAAATTCTCTTTATTTTTCCTTAGTAGTGTTTATTATTGGATAGCTCAAATTTCCTACAATTTACAAGATATAAAATGATGAATTTAAATAAATATATACAATAATTCTTACGGTGTAGAAATCGGTTAATATCTATCGATATACTATTTAAATATTATTACTATTTTACTATTCTTTTGACGTCTCACCTTGTTTCTTTCTTCTTTTTTTTTTTGAATCAATAATTAGTTACTTGATCTAAATTTTTGTATTTTTGAATTTAATTTTAACATTTCTCTCCCCCGGTGTGTTGAACACAAGGGCTGGGTTCAATTCACCATTACTTTATATCTAATTTGGCAAGTTTAACTGCAGGTCTTTTGTAAATTCCGTTCGTTGTTTGAACTTTTGCACTTCTAACCTGTCCATCTGCTGCCTTAAAAACTTCAATTATGTGACCCTTGGGCCAACAATTTTGTGCCTGTTTATTGTCTACTATTATGACTATATCTCCCACTGCTAATGGTATCTCTGGCTTAAACCATTTTGTCCTTTTTGTCAACGTGGGTAGATATTCACTTACCCATCTCTTCCAAAATCGTTTGGAATACATTTGTGACATAAGCCAGTTTGTTTTCAATACTTTCGTGTCGTCACTGAAAGTACCAATTGGTTTCACTCCACTTGATGTTCCTAACAGAAAATGGTTGGGAGTCAAGGCTTCCGATTCTTTACAATCTAATGGAAGATAAGTTAGTGGACGAGAATTAATTATATTTTCAACTTCAATTAAATAGCTTTTTAATAGTGGATCTGTAGGATTTCGACAAGTGTTAATAGAATATAAAGTATTCTTTATAGATCTGACTAATCTTTCCCAACTTCCCCCCATATGGGGACTCGCGGGTGGGTTAAATATGAATTTTATTTCTGGAGTTGTTAATTTTTCTGCAATTTTGGTATGTTTAATTTTTTCGACATCTTTTCGTAATTCTTTTTCCACATTAACAAAGTTTGTTCCGCAATCACAATAGATCTCTCTGGGCTGACCTCTTCTATTGATAAAGTTTTGATAACATAATATGAAGGATGCTGTATCTAATCCATGTGCTATTTCGATGTGGATTGCTCTTACTGTAAGACAAGTGAACAAGCATCCCCATCTTTTTTCACTTCTACGACCAATTGTAACATTAATAGGTCCAAAATAGTCAACTCCTACGAATGTAAATGGTCGAGTGTATGCTGCTAATCTTGCAGTTGGTAATGGGGCCATCTCAGGATTGCATGGTTTTAAATTTGTCAATTTACATTTTGGACACTCATGTCTTATCAGTTTTAACAATTGTCTGAGTCTGGATATACAAAATTTTTGTCGTATTTCATTAACAACTGTTTCGTGGTTTATATGGTAATACATTTGATGATATTTCTGTACGATTAATTTTGTCAAACGATGTCTACGATCCAAAATAACTGGTCGCTTGAAATTTTCATCGATATAGTTGGCTGCGTCAATTCTTCCTTTTACACGTAGTACGCCAAACGAATCTAATATTGGGGACCAATTATAAATCGAACTTGTCTGATCGACAGTTACAAATTGTTCTTCATTTGAGTCAATTCTTGAAAGTTTTTTGACTTCATCTGGGAAACTTTCACTTTGTGACAGTTTGTATAATGTTATACTAGCACATTGTAGTTCTTCGTTTGTGAGTAGTCCTTTTCTTTGCATTAAATTTTGTTTTTTGAAAATTATATTCTTACAAAACCTGTGTACATATCCCATTGTTTTTTGAAGCTTGGTCCAGTCAGAAAATCTGTTAAAATCAATAAATTGTTGAATTATTTTATGAACTGCCAACAATTCTTCTTTAATTTCCTCATCTTCGGCCTTTTCAGGCCATTCTGATTCATCTTTTATTAAAAATGGGGGACCTTGATACCAACGACTTTTGATATCAAATAATGAAGATTTTGACCATTTTGTTGCTTCATCAGCAACATTTTCTTTGGATGGAACATATCGCCAGTTTCTTGTGTCTGTTGTTTCTTGAATTTCTGCTATTCTGAATGCAACAAATTGACCTTTTATACGTTTTGCATCACATTTTAACCAGTTTAAAACAGTTTTTGAGTCCGTCCAAAAAATTGTTCGTCTTATTTTGAAAGAAAATGATTGAAGCAGACTTGTGCTATATCTGGCACCAATAAGGGCT
Source organism: Ophonus ardosiacus (assembly GCA_943142095.1). Classification (NCBI taxonomy): domain Eukaryota; kingdom Metazoa; phylum Arthropoda; class Insecta; order Coleoptera; family Carabidae; genus Ophonus; species Ophonus ardosiacus. Next base: position 32,592,471 of record OW964831.1, on the reverse strand, counting down.
GCAATTAGTTCTAGTCGAGGTATTGTCATCAACTTCAATGGGGCAACTCGTGTTTTTGCGCCAATTAAAACGCATTCTATTATTTCATTTGCTTGGATTCGCAAATAAGCAACTGCAGCACAAGCATTTATACTTGCGTCGACGAATATATGTATTTGTGCTTCTACTTGATTCCAGTTTTGAATATCTTGTAAGAAACAACGAGGTATTTTTAGATTTTCAATACTTGGTAACAATTTCAGCCATTTTTTCCAGGATGATATGTGTTCTTCTTTAATTTTTTCATCCCAGTCAAGGTTAGAACGCCAAACTTCTTGCAGAAGTATTTTTAACTGTGTTAAATAATGCGCTATAAAACCAAGAGGATCATATAGATTACCTTTATTAAATTTAAGAGAATAAGTGAATAAATCTTCATTCAAATTCCACCACATTCCGAGGATTTTTTCACTCTCTGAACTCATATTCATATTCTTCATCATGTCTTTTTCGTCAGAATTTTCTAGTTGTGCAGTGACGTAAGCGGAATTTGATTTCCATTTTCTGATGTGAAATCCTGCTTTTGAGTGTATCATTCTGATTTGTTTTGCTAACTCCACCGCTTCTTCTTTTGTATCGACGCTTGTCAGCAAATCATCTACGTAGTGATCATTTATGATGGCATCGGTTGCTCTTGGAAACATTTCTTTGAATTTTATGGCATTAATATTTTTTACGTATTGTGCAGAACTTGGTGAACAAGACGCTCCGAAAGTCATTACTTGCATTACGTATGTATTGATTGAATCCGTATCACGCCATAGGAAACGCTGCGCATGTTGATCTTCTTTAATAATTAAAACTTGATGGAACATTTCGGCGATGTCTCCAGTAAATGCAATTTTCCTTTCTCTGAATCTATGTAATATTCCTACCAAAGATGCTAATTGATCTGGACCTTTCAGCAACAAAGAGTTTAATGAAACGTCATTTGTTTTTGCAGCTGCATCCCAGACTATTCTTACTTTATCTGGTTTATTAGAATTAAAAACAGGAAATATTGGTAAATACCAGATTCTGTCGTGTGGTTCTTTCAATTCAGCATAGAATAAGTAGGGGATGCAAAATAGACTAACTTTTACTAATAAAATCATATCCGGAAACGTACAGTTTTCGAGCTGCAGGATCTTAAAAGCGTAATTATCTACGTTCATTTTAGTTAGCTGTAAGCTGTGCCCTATCACTGTAGTTATTAGTTTTACCTATTTTCCTTTTTACCTCTCGCTAAGAGAGGTATTGGATTCATGCTAAAATTCGCATATCCAGATTTTATTGAATAAGCACGATTTAAGGTCCCTACAATCCGATTATAACATTTTTAAAATGATGTCTGTCTGTGTGTGTGTGTGTGTGGATGTGTGTATGTGTGTGTGTGTGTGTGTGTGTGTGTGTATGTATGTATGTATGTATGTATGTATGTATGTATGTGTGTATGTATGTCTGGATGTTGTAGTCACGATTCCTCAAAAACTATAAGACTTAAAAAATATATAACTGCAGTTTTCTCAATCTGACATTCCTGGGAAGAGCTGAAAAGGTTTTGGTAACAATTGAACAACCGGAAGTAGTAGTTTCTTAGAAATAATCTTCTAAATATAATTTTTTGGGAGTTTTTTTTATTAAATATTGAAGAACATACAATTCTCCATCTAATACACTTAAAAATTTGATTATATCTTGTATAGATTTAGAGATAAAGACTCTATAATTCATAGAGTAAAGTAATCGCGAAGGCCAAGGTACTAAGGAAACCAGTTGACAAATTCCAATGTTTATAACATGACACATGTCATTGTCAAATATCAACAGTTTTAGTGACATTCTGTAAGCTTTTTCTGGGAAGTATATTTAATCTTTCTTATTGTTTTATTAATTAAATATTTGAAATTACAGGTAAAATTATGGTAAAATGCATATATCCATCAGAAATACCGCCAATCTGGTTAATGAATTGGAAGAATCCCTGCCATTAAGACACTTCCTCATACAATGAAAAATAGATATAATTAGAATTATTTGTGTGCAGAAGACATGGTAAATACAATAAAAAACAATATTTGAGTAAAGTTCTGTAATTTTTTGTTATAAAACGACGGTTCGAAAGCGAAGTGCAATACAATACTTATATAGCCTAATATAGAAATGGCGAGAGGTCTTGTGCTGGCCACAACAGATTTTTAGCATTGAATTGTAGATGCATTATGAATAAGCATAGTGTTCGCGACTACATAGTGTTAATTGTTAATGTATGGTCAAGCTCAATTCAAACAAATCCTGGCGTTCTTCAACGAATATGTATCAAAATGTGCTCCGAAGGTGCAGTGCTTGGTGCTTGCATTGAAATTAGTGGTCGTCATTTTTAGCAATTACTATAATACCTATGTATTAGAAAAATAAATAAAATTATTTAAAAAAACTCAAAGCTAGAAGTTAAAATAAACAAAACTTATTACAGAAGTGACAGGTTACAGCCAACTAAAATTAAGGTAGATAATTACTCTTTTAAGATCCTGTATCTCGAAAATGGGGCGTGTCCGAATATGAGTTTATTTCATCCCCTGTATACCCTAGAAATTTGTAACACGTATTCATAAACACCATTATTTTATTTAACAGTTTAATAGGCAAATTTATAAATCTGATGACCGGTTTCATAAAACCTTGTTTAAATTTAACTCATTGTTAAATTTAACAACTTGTTAAATTTTGACATGCCAAATTTGAAAATGTTATTAGAGTGTAGAAATGAAATAAATTGCATGGGAGTACATTTTAAATTAAATAAGTGTAAGTGATGAGTACCTATGCATAACACTTTATTTTTATTTACAAAAAATATGAATAAAAATAGCCAAAATTTTCAACTTATCGTTTCCAGCCTGTATGAGAAAAGTCTTTGTCTTTTTTTATCCTTCTAAACTTTATTTGTTCGTTTCGGTATCGCCGATATTTTTCAACAAATATTGTATTGACAGAACCGAGTATCGTTGCATCCCTATAATTAACACTATTTCTTAACCAATCACAAACTTATAATCATAGAAAAATTATGTATGATTTGTTAAAAATGATGTGCCAATGATGTTGTATATAGGTCCCAATAAAAATACTTTTGAAATATTTAAATTTTTTTTATGTAGATAATATCTACCGTTAAGGCAAACATTTTTTCATTAAACCTAACTAACAAAAATACTTACTATATTACTACAAATTACATGTATGTATATAATTTGTAAGTCAATTTATATAGTAGAATGTCAATCTAAGGGCCTTGTAAAAAATTGTATTTCAATTCCTTTTTTAATTAACTATCAAATTTGGCATATCTTTTGATGTACTCGTAAACTACTAAGGAAAAAAATTGAGCATCAGTCCACATTTATTTCACGGCGAGTATAGTGTATGGTATGTGATATTTTCTCGAAAATGGGGCGTGTCCGAATATGAGTTTATTTCATCCCCTGTATACCCTAGAAATTTGTAACACGTATTCATAAACACCATTATTTTATTTAACAGTTTAATAGGCAAATTTATAAATCTGATGACCGGTTTCATAAAACCTTGTTTAAATTTAACTCATTGTTAAATTTAACAACTTGTTAAATTTTGACATGCCAAATTTGAAAATGTTATTAGAGTGTAGAAATGAAATAAATTGCATGGGAGTACATTTTAAATTAAATAAGTGTAAGTGATGAGTACCTATGCATAACACTTTATTTTTATTTACAAAAAATATGAATAAAAATAGCCAAAATTTTCAACTTATCGTTTCCAGCCTGTATGAGAAAAGTCTTTGTCTTTTTTTATCCTTCTAAACTTTATTTGTTCGTTTCGGTATCGCCGATATTTTTCAACAAATATTGTATTGACAGAACCGAGTATCGTTGCATCCCTATAATTAACACTATTTCTTAACCAATCACAAACTTATAATCATAGAAAAATTATGTATGATTTGTTAAAAATGATGTGCCAATGATGTTGTATATAGGTCCCAATAAAAATACTTTTGAAATATTTAAATTTTTTTTATGTAGATAATATCTACCGTTAAGGCAAACATTTTTTCATTAAACCTAACTAACAAAAATACTTACTATATTACTACAAATTACATGTATGTATATAATTTGTAAGTCAATTTATATAGTAGAATGTCAATCTAAGGGCCTTGTAAAAAATTGTATTTCAATTCCTTTTTTAATTAACTATCAAATTTGGCATATCTTTTGATGTACTCGTAAACTACTAAGGAAAAAAATTGAGCATCAGTCCACATTTATTTCACGGCGAGTATAGTGTATGGTATGTGATATTTTCAACTTTGTTAAGTAGGCTACTGTCGCGATATCTATTATTTTCTGAAATGGTCGTCTAAGAAATTATTTACATTTTGTCCATTTTTATTAATTTGATAACAACTTGTGTTCTGTAACAAAGTAACTACATATATTTATTTTTGATTTTAGGCCGTACGTTGCCAGCCCCAGTAGCATGCCGTGTGTGTGGTGACCGTTCATATGGGAAACACTACGGCGTCTTTTGTTGCGACGGGTGCTCATGTTTCTTCAAACGGAGCATACGACGGAATAGCGTCTACACTTGCATCTGTATGTGCTTATTATAATAAATATTTATCAAATGCAGAGGAGAGAAAAAGAATATAAAATGTTTATTTCAAGATACACTAGAATCTTGGTTAATGAACTGAATCCGTTCCTAGACCTTGGTTGTAAACTGAGTTGGTCGTAAACTAAAACAAGTTTCCCATTTAAATTAATGTATTCCATTCCAGACTTTGAAATTTGGTCCTTTAAATATATTTTTCTTAAAATTCACATTAATTACTTGTCATTAACGGGATTGCATGAAAAACACGAAAACTTTTACATAGCCTTCTTCAAATCTCGACATGCATTTCTCGACTAGCCTGCGAAATTGGCGTGTACCGAAATGCTCAAATCTCGACATTTGCGTTCGACAAGATGGCTGACTAGTACACTGTGGAATATAAAATGATTTAGAATTAGGTTACGTTATTGGTAGTATTTTTTAAAAAAAATTGTACTCCGGGGTGTACTTGTCAGCCATCTTGTCGAACGGTGTATATGTCGAGATTTGAGCATTTCGGTACGCGCCAACTTCATGGGCTAGATTTGCGGAGTCAAGAAATGCATAAGTCGTGATTAACTAGAGAAAAACAACAAAAAAAAATAATTAATATTTTTTAAAGAAAAAAATCCCATTCAATAAAATATTTTTGTTAGTTTTCTGCATTTTTTTATGTGGTTCATCTACTTCGCGCACAATAAATTGATATAAAGACATTTGTCGTTTTCTTTGTTGTAGAATTTTTATGAAGTGCGACATAGCTTCCTCTTGATTGCGTTCTCATATTCAATAAGGTTTTACTACACTTACATTAAAAAATAGATTTACATATTATAATAAGGCAAAATAAGGTCTAAGCTGATTAATTCTGTAATACAATAACTCTGGTCAGCAACCTTGGTCGTAAACCAAATCATTGTTCGTTAACCGAGTCGAAAATTGGTCGTAAACCGAATTCAAATCTTTTTATTAACAATTTCATGTGCCCTATTTCGTCGAGAATTTTTGTCTTCCCTATTACCATCCCACCTGTTTGTTCTCTACTAAAGTGTTCTCTATGTCAGATAGGTATAATGTAGGGATTAAAGGGCAGACTTGTCTAAGCCCCAATATTGTCCAAAATTCTCCTGAGTATTTGTCTCCAGCTCTGATTAGATTTGTTGTTTCTGTATATATGTATTTCTTATTTTTTTGATTAGGTGTGGGTCTATATTTTGTTTCTCATGGTGTCTAGTAGTAATGCTCGATCTTTCGTGTCGAACGTAACTTTCAAATCGATAAAGAAGGCGTACAATTTTCCTCTTTCCTTTGACAGTTTTCTGCTGTCGATATTTTCTGTTTTGACTTTGCAAAATTTTTCAAAATTATATGCAAAATGTTATAAGTAATATCTATGTGAAATATGTACTATTTTCCTACCCTTAATTTGGGCTTAGCCTGTTGGGTAGTCGTATTAATAAATAAATAAATAAATAAAATAGACAGTTCTTGTTCTAAGTATATGATTATACTTATAGATATTGTCTATTGTGCTGCGTCCTTCCTTAAAGCCTACTTGTGTGTCGGGTAGAATTTGAATGATTTGTATTTCATCACTTAAACGATGGTCTAGAATCGTGTATATCATGTACATTGTATTTAGGAATGTTATTCGTTTTTAGTTCTCTAGGACTTTGGCAGAGTCTTTTTATAGATTGTGGTAATTGTTTCTTTGCGGAAATTGTAGTGGGAGACTATTTCCACTCCATACTTTGTTCATTAATTTTGTAATGATGCCGGTTTTTTCTTGCCTCCATAGTCCACGCTTCATTTGGGATTCCGTCACTTGCTTTATTTTTCTTTAATTTTTTTAATTTGTCAATAGAGGTTTTTACCCTACAAAAGGTGGGGAAAAAACGATTTTAACATATGTTATTTGGGTCATGAAAAATTCAAATTTGTGACCTTGGGGAGGATCGGCGTAGGCCGCCATCTTGGATCAAAGGTGCAAAAAATCAGTTTTTTGCTATTATCTCGAAAACAGTGGCCTATATCAAAATTTCACAAGAATACAAAATTAAAGCTCGTTACTTTTTGTACAAAAAGAGTTCTTGCATTTTTTACCTAGGATGAACTCTCAAAGAGTTATGTTCAAAAATAGGTAACCAGAACAACAATTTATGAAAGAAGATTTAATCACTCAAAATATACACAATATTAATTTCTAGTCTAATAGATTTATATAAGTATATGTAAGAGTTTACATTTGTCGTCTTATCAAAAAAAGTAAATTATCGATGATTTTTAAATAATTTTTGTCAGCGCTTTTTCACAAATTCATCAACCACTCTAACCCGGGTAAAGATAAGCATTATTGTGCATTTAATACGTGTCGAAATTTCAGAAGAAAAAATGAAAACTAAGCCGATTTGCAGATGTTTCAAATTTTAGTGAAATTTCATCGGAGCAAAACTAGTTTAACATGACATGAAGGAGAATTCCAAACTGAATTAAAAATTTTTAAACCGCGGTACCAGTGGCGTAACTAGGAAAATCCATAGGCGGGTTTTTTCTCAGGAAAAAGGCGCCATAATAAATTCGTAATTTATTTAAAGTAAAATATAAAAAAATCAACGTCAGTTATATAATCTTAATGTAAGAAATAATTGGTATAATATAATTAAAAATTTAACCTACGAGTTTTGAGTTTCTTAAATTACTCCAACACCAGGGTTACTCGTTTTACAAACTTCCGAATTGTCTGAATAGGCCCATAAACCATAACAAAAAATAATAAAATTTACGCTTTATCCTTAAAGTACTACTCAATAAATAACGATTAAAATAAAAAAAAAAACATTTTTTTAATAATTATTTTGCGAGATTTTTGAATTTATTTCCAGGCCACAGGTGACGTCACACTAGTGGTATCTTTCTCGCGCAGCCTACTACAGAAACTAGTGTGAGAAAGATAGCTATAGGTTTTTTTAAAAATCAAATGCAGCTATACAAAAAACAATTATGAATTTTTTGATACCACGAATTGCTTCAAAATTAAGCGAACTTTCATTTAAAAATATTGTAAAAAATTGGTTTATGGGCCCATTATGGTAAAAAAATATTTATTTTAAGAACACTGTACTCTCTTTTAATGCATTTACTTTTTTCACTGCCATCCGGACATCTTTTTCTTAATTGAACTAATTATTAAAATGATATGTTGAACTGAATAAAACAGCACAGAAGATAGTACACAGTAGGCAGTAACATAGAAAACACTCCATCGGCTGCATTTAACTACAACTTGTCTTGTCGATGTGGCGATGTAAAAAAGAAAATAGTATTCAACAAATAAAACTAATTAAACTTACTACTATTTAATATATTTATGTTAAAATTAATAGGAGTATTAAAATATTAAAAATATTAGGATGAAAAGGATTGCAGATTGTATTAATATTTTTATTTTTTTATTTATGAGATCAAATTAAAAAAAAATGTTAATGATTTTAATTAAATTATTGAGAAAGGCGCCTATATCTTGAAAATCTTCACAGGGGGGTGAGCGCACCCACCTAACCCCCCCTTAGTTACGCTACTGCGCGGTACCGTATCTTTAAATGCACAATAATGCTTATCTTTAACCGGGTTAGAGTGGTTGATGAATTTGTGAAAAAGCGCTGACAAAAATTGACTGGATTACCAAGTAAATTTGCAACACAAATTAAAAAAATTAAAGAAAAATAAAGCAAGCGGGCCGGACGGAATCCGAAATGAAGCGTGGATTATGAGGGCAAGAAAATAACCGGCATCATTACAAAATTAATGAACAAAGTATGGAGTGGAAATAGTCTCCCACTACAATTTCCGCAAAGAAACAATTACCACAATCTATAAAAAGACTCTGCCAAAGTCCTAGAGAACTAAAAACGAATAACATTCCTAAATACAATGTACAAAAAGTAACGAGCTTTAATTTTGTATTCTTGTGAAATTTTGATACAGGCCACTGTTTTCGAGATAATAGCAAAAAACTGATTTTTTGTACCTTTGATCCAAGATGGCGGCTCACGTCGAGCCTCCCCAAGGTCACAAATTTGAATTTTTCATCCCCGTCTCGACCCAAATAACATATGTTAAAATCGTTTTCTCCCCACCTTTTGTAAGGCAAAAGTCTTTTTTTGTCTCCATTGACTGGACTATGGATTCTAAATTTGATTTTTCTTCCTTGCTTTGTAGTAAGGTTTTTCCATTCTATTACACTTATACTCTCGTCGATTTCTTTATATGTCATACGTTCTTTCCTTATGTATGTCCACGCCTGTGCTTCCGATCTAATATTATGTAGTTCTGATATAACTTTTTCTTTTTATTTTATTTTTTTTGTTTTTCTTTCAGAATATTTTTATATTCTCTATTTTTCGTATTACCTGTCATTTTCTTAAATAATTTCTTACTTCTTTGATTGGTGGAATAAACATTGTATCCCATTAATCATTTTCATTATGTCTGTTCTGCTTTACCTTTATTTTTATTGTTCGTCAATAATATTGTAGTTTTGTGTTAATAGTACGCTTTCGATTTGTTCTTTATATATTTCTGGGTTTTCCTTACTCCAGTTAACTATATTTCGCACTTCCTGTCTTTCATATTGTGAATATAATTGTCCTCTTAAATGTTATTGCTATTGGTAGATGTTCGGATTCCATTCTCCATATAGAAATATTCCTTACCATATATAGCATATTTAATAAAATTAAATAAAGCTATAAACAATTAGGTACCTCTCCCCCCTACCCGTCATTCAGAAATGTTTCATTTTAAGCTTTTTTAAAACTGGCACCAAAAGTATCGACCAACTAATAGAACTGATTGGAGGAAAGCTCGAAAGCCATACAAATGACAAATGGTAGTTTTAACTTGCAACACCTATTTTATAAACTTTTGTTCTTATGCCAGGAATACCAGTAGTTAGTAATCTTATTAAAGTCTAACTTGCAAACAAGCGGACCCTGCATCATCGCGGGATTAACGCAAGGAAGAAGAAGTAATCTTATTAATTTACATTACTCCCTAAACTCTTTTTATATTCCTGTCCTCTCTTCTACTTTGCTATAAAAAAATATTATTTTTTTTTCATTTCTCACTAAAATTTTCTTAAAGTTAACGTAAAATGTTGGTGCAAGCAGCTGGAGACGGTAACTGCATTGTTGATAAGGCCCGAAGAAATTGGTGTCCGTATTGCCGTCTTCAAAGATGTTTCTCTGTCAATATGAACACTTCCGGTAAGATATTTTTCTTTAACAGTAATCGCAGTTCTAAATAATTTGTTTTTCTAGCTGTACAAGAAGAACGAGGCCCACGCAAACCAAAAATACAGTTAAAAGGACATATTTTAAAACGAAGATCAAAACAATTGAAGAAGGATATTAAACAAATATTGCCACGACCAAGTAAGAATAAAATTATTTAGAATATTTTTTGTTCAGTAATCAATCGATACCAATACCAAATATATGAACGCAAAACGCTATTACTTATGTACGCAAATTTCACATATTTATCTTACCCATATTATTATGTTACGCACTTTTTATATTCTCTAGGCCCAAAATTTTCATATCTGGTTAAATTGTCTGCTACTTAACTTAACTTTCAGTTATAGAAAAATGTCGGATCAAAAAATTAACACACGTGTAATTTTTACAACTTATGCTATACTCCCTTCACGATAGCTTGAGAATTTGGAACTAATTAACGAACACAGTCAAGTAATTTTATTGGTCGGAAGAGGATAATTTTCGAGTCGAACCAATAGAATTACTTGCCTCGGTTCGCGAATTAGTCCAAAATTCTCTCCCAATCGTGAATGGATTATAGCATAAGTTGTAAAAATTACACGTGTGTCAATGTTTTGATCCGACATTTTTCTATAACTGAAAGTTAAGTTAAGTAGCAGACAATTTAACCAGATATGAAAATTTTGGGCCTAGAGAATATAAAAAGTGCGTAACATAAATGTACTTTGAACCACAATTTTACAGTTGCTTAATTTCAAATAGAAAATTCGTTCGTTAAAAAATAGTAAAATAAGGCTTTTAATTTGGTCCCCAATCATTTCCTCGTACCAAACTACATACATATGTATATGGACAAATTTAAAAAAAAATTGTCTACTACAATTTATTAATAAGATTAGTAATATTATGCACGTAAAGCAAAATGCTATAAGGTCCAGTAGAATCCGTAGGCGTAACTGCACCTGTCACGCCGCGTAGTAGGACTTATCAGATTCCTGCCCTTACGTTCCCTTCTATCATCTTACCTACATCAACGACAAATGTATGTTCATTATAAAGGTGGTATCTCTACCTCTTTTGTTCCAACGTCGGGTGTACCTCAAGGTTCAAATTTAGGTCCTCTACTGTTTTTACTTCCTTGTACGAAGTAAAGGAAGTATTGTAATCGCGAAAAATTTCGGTTTCCAGATTTCAACGGAAATATCCATTTTGAGCATCCCTGAATCCATTTTGACTAATTTCGTCATGACGTCTGTACGTACGTATGTACGTATCTCGCATAACTGAAAAACGGGAAGCCGTAGAAAGTTAAAATTTTGTATTTACAACTGTTATAACATCTAGTTGTGCACCTCCCTTTTTGGTCATTACATAACTTGCGGAAGTGGTACTTTACTTGAAGCCTGTAATAGATTTTAATGAAAAACTATATTAAAATATAAATCAAAACTTATCAAATTTGATATATGACTTTTATGTCAATGGGAATAACATAATAGATTTTAGTTAAAATGGTCTACCCGGAAGTGGTACTTTACTTGAAGCCTATAATAGATTTTAATGAAAAACTATATTAAAATATAATCCAAAACTTTTCAAATTTGGTATATAAGACTTTTATATCAATGGGAATAAGATAATAGATTTTGGTTAAAATAGTCTAACCGGAAGTGATACTTTACCTGAAGATGTTAT